>OX371224.1:238484819-239193105 GCA_947310385.1 Nephrotoma appendiculata | reverse complement strand
TTCTACCCTGAGAAACCCAGGTCCATATCATCAACAGAAAATAATTTTCTTTAATTCATTTTGTAAGCGATTTTGTGATTTTACTATAGGTCGACTTTAACCCATTAAAACCCAAACTATGTTCTAATGTCCCGATTTATCGGAAAATCACAATTCACGTATATTTCAAGTCGAAAAATGTAATTGTGAGAAAAAATTCGAAAAGTCATGTCAATGGGGCTCTGGAGCTGGTAAATACAATGGGCAGAAACAGTATATTTTTTTATATTGTTTCACCTTTTTTATTTATTTATTTCTGTTTCTAATGATAAATTTAACAAATAATAATATAAATAAAACATATTCCAATTCATTTAAAATTGAAAAAAAAAATTTTTAACACAATATGTAAGTATTTGAAAAATATCTTAAAAATTTGGAAAGGGGTTTATGTAGAAGATTCTCTGCAAGTATTAAGCAAACCAAATCTCTAGTAAATTATAAGAATGATGTACCTGTCTATACAAAAACCGTCTGTTAGTAACGGTTTCATTTAACGTGAACGTCATAGCCCGTTGTATGATAACCATATACCATTGAAAAACTATCACTATAATTCCTTTAATTGCGTTTTATAATTTTTATATTCTTTAAAATTAAATTAATTAGTATATCCCTTTTGTAAAAAAATACATAACATACAATAAAAGTTGATGACACTACTATTTTTTTATAAAGTCTCTACATTCCAACGATGATCCATTTCGTCCTTAATGCACATCGATCAAAATACAATTAAACGTTTTTTATCAGTTAGGTTTTAAATTATTTTACAAGTGTTCACCATCCTCAACCACTTAAGATCAAAAACAAGCAAATTGTATGTATAGTATTCAAGAGAGAAGATGTTAAGAGAGTAGTGATTTGCGTATGATATTGTATATCATACATCGGGCATTAATGGGTTAATATCGCTGGTGCCAATCCTAGAGATTAATCTAGGTGGTGGCGTATACCGCTAACAGCAGCAAAAAACAATGCTTGATTCTTAAGAAATTTAGAGAACAATACGAGGGTTTAATTCTTTATTTAGAGGCTACAGATGGGCTTGTTCGGAAACCTGTGACGTTCTGTTTCTTCAATTACAAAAAACACCACACAGTATACTTAATCACAAACGGACAATTATTCGTAGACTGAATTATTTATCAAACGGATAATTCTCCGTGTAAATAAGCTTCCCATCATCATTAAATGATTGTGATAACCAAAGACACAATTATTTAATACCAGTTAACATGATGGCGGGGCAGTTAGAACAAATTAAATTTAACATTACAATGTTGTTCATGTCAATAATTCAAACCGGCAGAAACCAGATTTGGTCGATGCATTCAATATTTTATTAGCTTGTTTACAAAAAGCGAAAGCACTGGATCAATCGGACTTTATTGCATCCAGTTTGCATTAAAAATTTTGTAAATAAACTACAAAATTCTATAAATTGTTTTAGTCAGTTTAAAGTTTTCGTGGAGAGCATCCTATAAGTGCAACATAAATAAAACTAATTTTATTCAAATAAAGATTTTTATTAATTTTTGAAATTAAAACTAAAATTTTTTTATTTATGTTTAATTTTTTACATATTATTATTTTTCAAATTTGTTTGTGCATTCTTGGAAAGATACCATACACATTCGTTATAAGCCTTATAAAACATGCAAATCTGTAATGTATTATGAGCTAGTTCTTCCTCTACAATCAAACAATGCAGATACTGCTAGTCCTTTTTCTATTGGCGACATGATAAGGGCCAGCCATAATATTCACACTATTGAAAACTGGCTTAGAGAGTACCGTTTACTTGTCGAAGAAACATTAAATAAATTGTCAATGTTCAATACCGTTGTTATAGATTTTTCGTACGCTGAAATTCATTCGGTTTTAGATGCATTCAATCGCATGAATTTACTAGAGTTTTACGATGGTTATGACGAAAATGGTTTGAATAACATTTATAATACGGCTTTACAGGATATGTTTTTAAAGAAATATGCCACAGTTTTACCTTTGTTGATGGGAATACTAAGAAATGTAAATCGTAAGAAGAGAAATACGAGTTCATATATCTGCTCCAAATCAAAATGATTCGAAAAGAAGGAGGAAATGCGACTTATTTTATATTTGAATGGTGAAACTTACCAGCTACTTTGAATTTCTAACATTGAGAAGTGTTTAGAAGAGGTACCATTTAAAACGTGTAAACAGTGTCATCAAGCTATAAAACCAACATCAAAATCATATTGGCAAATATGTATTGACACGGAATCACTTGATAACACATCCGAAAAGTTGTCTGAAATACAAGATTCAATAAAACAAAACAATTGTAGATATGAGGTATCGGCTGTTATAAGTTTTACCCACAATGACCCTGTTACGAAAAACTCAAAAGCATCGGAAGGCCACTACATTTGCTATGGTGTAGTCAAACACAAAAGGGAAAAATATGACGATACTCCTGTGCAAATTAAACCGCAGATAGTAATGTACCGCAAAATTTAAATTTGAATTTAAGAAGCCTCATTTAATTAGCAAATATGAAATAACGTATAGCCAAACTAAACATGTTGATAGGTATATCGGGCCGTTTTTAGCTACAAGCTATTTTCTTTTTTAAGAGGTGAATTTTACTCATTGTTTAATTTCATTTAAAAATGTCACGCATTGTTATTGTAATTTAAAAAAAATTTTATTTTTTATCATTTTTACTTTCTTTAAATTTATAGTGCAATAAATTTTTTGAATAAAATAATTTTGAATATAAAGACTCAAACTGCGAAATTATTACGCTAACTTCCTATTCGAATCTTAATATTTCTTATTAAATTTTGGTTTAGCAGTGTAACACACATACACAGAGCCGTGGAATTCGTAGAATACTTCACACCTGTATTTACATATGTATTTTTTTGATTTTTCTTATATTTAGTAACTTAACACTTAATTTTTACAATTTATGAAATTTAAAATAAATTTATTAATATAATTTTATTAATACATATAATATTAATTTATGATAAAAAAATATAAAATATATTAGCATATTCAATAATGACACTCCACAGATGACCCTAATGCTGCACCAGCACTTGTAGCACATTCCAATGAAAATGGTACTGGAATTTTTTACAAATTTGTTACACAGTTAGAAAATTTTTTACAGATCCCGTTATCCTGCAATTCATGTGTGGGCTGGCGTTGGACAAAGCTACACCACACTTCTCGTATTTTTCTTAATATTTATTGAACCGTAGTGAGGGTGGTATCGGAATTTTTCTTACAAATTAATAACAACATATCGACATAGATCAACCCCCAAAAAACTACCCCTAAAGGGTGCAATTCTTCAAAACCCATATTTTAGGTTAAACTGTGTTTTTGGCATTTCAATTAATATTTCTTATATCGTACTGGGGGCGGTATTGTAATTTTATACAAATTAACTACAACATATTGGTATAGCGCCACCCTCTTCCCCAAAATCGACTCCTACGGGGTGCAACTTTTAAAAACCTTATTTTTCGTCACACCACGCCTTTTGCGTTTCTGTAAATTTTTGTTGTATATAGTGCTGTGGTAGTACTACAATATTTTTACAATAAAATGGCATTATTTAACTTATAGAAAAATACGGGGAATGGGAGCAACCGTTTAAAATCATTGAATCGTACTGGTTGATACAAGAAGATTTTACTAAATAAATTACAATATATTAGAATAGCTCAAGTGTCAAAAACTGCCCCTAAAAAGTGCAGCTCTTTATAACAATAATTATCTGTATAGGTAACCCCCTCAAATAAGTACCCATGAATTTATTACAACAGCCCACACCCAACAAAACCCGATCAAAATGTATTGATCTATGTCGATATGTTGTTATTAATTTGTAAAAAATTCCGATACCACCCCCACTACGATACAATAAATATTAAGAAAAATACGAAAAGTGTGGTGTAGCTTTGTCTAACGCCAGCACACACACGAATTGCAGGATAACGGGACCTGTAAAAAATTTTCTAACTGTGTAACAAATTTATAATTAATTTGTAAAAAATTCCAGTACCATTTTCATTGGATTGTGCTACAAGTGCTGGTGCAGCATTAGGATAATCAAAAATTGTCGACCAATACGTGGATTTTCCGAAAACGATTACTGCTGCCAAAATAAAAAAGGACGCTTTTTTGAAAAAAATAAGAAGTGCACGCATATTGCCGTCGAAAATTTACCAAAAAAGACGGATATGCGTATATCAATAGAAAATGTTTCCACTCAATTAACACCCAAGTGGTAATTTCTTAATTATAGTTATATATTAATTTTAAATTAAAATAATTAGTTTTATTTTTAGATATGCGATTTGAATTTTAGGATTCTTTCACTCAACGCCCGGTATCTAGGTTCACCCACGACTCCTATATATGGGAATGCTGCAAAATCATGCCGATAATGGAGAGGTTGACTTAGAAGATAACAACACATGGTTATTCGGCAATAATATAATTTTTTTTTATTTAATTTTACCTTTATTAAATAAAATAATTTTTACGTTTCATAGCTGATAATGGATACTTATTGAAGCCATTTATGATGGTCCCATATCGCCAGCCAACAACGGATGTCGTAGAAAAATATAATAAAGTGCATAGTAAAATAAGAAGCGGCGTAGCACGTTGCATTGGAGTTCTATAATCAAGATTCCATTGCTTAAAACGTACATCCGGACATCTGCACTACACACATGAGAAAGTCGCCGAAATTATCTATGCATGTGCTACTTTGCATAATATTTTAATAGATAATAATTATCCAGTGGTTGATATCTTAGATGAAGGCGATGAAGCTATACCAATTCGAAATGCGTTTGAAGAGGAAACTTCCGGTGAAAAAATAGAACATTTTTATCCAATTTAATATATGAACTTGATCTTATAAATTGAAACTAAAACATAATAATTTAAAAATTCAAAAATATTTCAAAAATAATAAATAAATTTCTGTAATTAAAAATAAATAAAAAACACAATAATTATTAAATTCAAAAAGAAGATTTTTATTTCAAATACATTACATTTCATTTTCAACAGTTTAAACTTTTTTGGTTTTTAAAATAATATAATAAATATCGTTACACATGTTATAAATATAGTTTACAAAATTAATCACAAAATAGTTGCACTAATTTATCCACGCTTTCTTGCAACACTCTTAATATTGTAATCGTTTTTCGCTGTAGCTGCTTTATAACGTAAGTCACAGCAAAACTTTCCTGAAATTTAAAATAGAAATTAAAATATTATTTAATAAATTAACAAAAAAGCACTTACGCTCCTGGGGTTATTATTCTGATATCTCTGAGTGTAAGGTGGTAAAATTTCCTTAATTCAGGATCAATTAATCTAACCGAAGTTTTTGTAACTTTAATTTGGCATTTTTTTCATATCTTGCCACACACGCTTCCATTGTTCAACGGTACGTTGTTGCCTAGTCGGGTTTATTTGATTTAGACGGTCGCTGATTTCTCGCCATAATAGCGTTCTTCTTTGGCTTCCTCTAGCCGCACCGGTGTCAAACAAGAAACAATAATTTTTGCTAATAAATTCTATTAACACCGTCTTTTCCTCGACGTTAATATTTCAACATATAATAACTAACACTAACCATTGTATAAATTTTAAATGAAATTAAAATAAATTAAGACGTTTACTTTTACTTTATATTCTGCAATCTATTAAATTTTTTTTTGAATAAACAACTGTCACTGTTCAACGATAATCTTCTACCACTCTCCGAAAGCCTGCACTACATGCGATTTTTTTGTTTTCTTTACTGCGAATGCATGTCACATGCGATTTTTGTTTATTTATATTAACCACTGTAAATGACATATTTTTGTGTTACAAGACAGTGTTACTTTTTAATTATTTATGTATTTACATAGAGCCCATGAAGTATTTTACGGATTTTTCCACGGCCAAACTAAACATGTTGATAGGTATATCGGGCCGTTTTTAGCTACAAGCTATTTTAAGAGGTAAATTTTACTCATTGTTTAATTTCGGTTAAAAATGTTACGCATTGTTATTGTAATTTAAAATTTTTTTATTTTCTATCATTTTTACTTTCTTTAAATTTATAGTGCAATAAATTTTTTGAATAAAATAATTTTTAATATAAAGACTCAAACTGCGAAATTATTACTCTAACTTCCTATTGGAATCTTAATATTTCTTATTAGATTTTGGTTTAGCAGTGTAAATACATACACACAGCCGTGGAATCCGTAGAATACTTCACACCTGTATTTACATATGTATTTTTCTGATTTTTCTTATGTTTAGTAAATTAACACTTAATTTTTACAATTTATGAAATTTAAAATAAATTTATTAATAAAATTTTATTAATACATATAATATTAATTTATGATAAAAAAATATTATAAAAATAAAATATACACTCCACGAAATAACTATAAGGGACAACTTAAAATTAACTAAAAATCAATAACAGAAAAAGAAATTTTTGAAAATAGTTTTTATTAAATATGAGCTTAGTGACATAAACAGAAAATATAAACCAAATTTCATTTTTTTAAATTAATTTTATTTTAAAATTATAATATAAAAAGAATTCATACGAAATTACTATAAGGGACAAACTTAAAATTGACCGTTAGTTATATTTATTTAAATTATAATAAACTATTAATAATTAATATGATCACCCTTAAGTCGGATTACTTCACTTAACCTATAAGGCATGGAATTTGTTAAGTTGCATAAAGTTGCTGAATCAATGTTATTCCACTCTGTTTGAATAGCATCTTTGAGCTCTAAAATACTATCGAATTGTCGCCCAGCTGCATACACTTTTTGAGAGAGTATGCTCCATAGATTTTCTATAGGGTTTAAGTCGGGATTAATTGCAGGCCATTCGATAACTGGTATATTACTTGATGAAAAGAAGTTTTTAGTATGCTTAGCATTGTGTATAGGCGCATTGTCTTGTTGGAATTTCCATTCATTTTCATATAACTCGTCTCCAAAATTGACAAGAACATTGTCGAGCAGTTCGACATATTCATTAGATGTCATTTTATTAGAAATGAAACATATTGGAGATTTGCCACGATGACCAAATGCAGCCCATACCATAAGTGAACACCTTGAAAATTTCTACGGTGCCTATATTCAAGATCTTGACGAGTATTTCTCTAGTACTTTTGGTATCCATCCGGCCCATCTAAGTTAAATTTTTTTCATCACTAAACAACACAAATTGTCATTCTGAATCCCAAAACTTGTATTTTTCAACAAATTTGAGTCTCCCAATTTTGTGCCTTTGTAATAGCTTAGGTTTCGCTAGCCGTTTATCATATTTAATGTTTTCACTTTCCTTTAAAATTTATTGCACCCTTCTTGTAGATACAGGAAGATTTAATTTATGCCGAATTTGAGCTGGAGAAGTCTTTTTAATAATGGCTAAGCGTTTTATTTCCCTTTTATCTCTTTTGCTCAATAAGGGTTTACGACCTAATCTTTTTATAGTAACATAATCTGACGGATTTGTTACAAATTTTTGAATTACATTTTTTCCACGGTTTAATCTAGCAGCTATTTCCCGTATTGTCCATTCGGATTCTCGAAAACTTATTACTTGTATTTGTTCTTCTTCGCTTAATTTGGTTCCTCTTGGCATTTTACTTTTTTTTACCTAAAAACATGTTCCATTTTCGTAAAAAAAATATTTTAAAATTCTTAAATATATTTAATACTTACGTAAAAAAATAAAAAAATTAAATTTTGAACTATTAAATTGTATTTAACTAATTTTTTAACACTTGTCCTTTATACCTATTTCGCTTTAAGAATAGCACAAATTAGACACGATTCGACATGTTTAAAACACAAAAGGGAGTAGAAAATAATTTCATGACTTAAATTTAACTACATAAATATGAATTATAAATACGCATTTGTACATCAAGAAAAAAATGCGTTTCATTAAATAATTTGAAATTTCATTTTGTTCCTTATAGTTATTTCGTGGAGTGTATTAGCATATTAAATAATGACACTCCACAGCTCGAGAGCAGACGTAATGTGCTGAGAAAAGGAAATAAGCACCAAAACAATTAAACTGATTAGCCCGAATCGCGTTAGTTTTGTTACTGTCCATCTTAAAAATGACACAAATGCAAACAAAAAATATAAATACAAGCACATAATTGTGTATTATACACAGTGTACGTATTCGATTAATTTTTTCTTCACTCATTTTAAATGAGTAACTCACGAGACAAAATCGATATACTGATTACCACCATGTTAGTTTTCAACCGCTCTATTTTAATTTCGAAATTTTAAGGGGCGTCATAAACTACAGCTTTATTCAAAATACAGTGTATGTGTATGATTATTTGAGGGAAAAACATGAGATGGACGTTCATTGGAAAGTTGGAGTGCATTTACGTGATTACTGTTTATTTAACTATACACGAAGGTAAAATGTATGCTGTGTCTGTGTTGCTATGTATTATTAATCAAAGTGCATTTTAATTATAAAACTGATATAAATTGCAAAGAGTTTTTTTAATAAGTTTGTTTTATCTAAAAAGCTCTGCCTTTGACTAACTAAACCCATCCGAACTTGAAAAAATTAATATTTCATTACTATAATGTCAAGTACGATTTGTTGATAAAACAAAACCACAAAATTTATGATACAAAAATATTTTTAGAAATTTAACAAGACCTTGCCGTGACTATTAAAATTTCACCTTCAATAAATCTTTAGTGTCACGATATAATTGACAATTTGATTTACGTCCTACCGAGGGTTTGCTGGTTTCCTTTTATGGATGCTAATAAAACACCACTAGGGAAATATACAATTTATCACCAACAGTATATTTTTAACGTGCGAGACATTTTGCAATTAGAATCATTTGATTAATATATATTCTTAATGTCTTTAAAGTTACAAACTAAAGCGACAAACTAGGGTAAAACACAATAAAATTATATTGAACTTTAAAGACACAAAGATTTAAAACATTAAATATATTTTTGCCTCAAACGAACTCTCATTGTCAACAATCCCACAATATACTCGTAAGAAAATTAAAACAAATACACTTAAAGGTATATCATTAAAATAAACAAGATTATGAAAAATAAAAGATTCTTGGAACAGCTGCGTATACGCCCAAAGAATTTGTGAAAGTATCGATTGAATTTATGCTTCCTCAAGATGTTGTACGAAAATCCTTTAATACGTTTTCAGATTTGAAGATAGATCCGGGAATAAAAAATTTATAGCTAATTTTATTTAAGTGTGAAGAAATTTTCGATCATACACAATCAATTTAAAAACTCTAGCAATCTAAAATCGGAGAACAGTGTGAAGGCAAATCATAAATGAAACATAACAAAAGTATATTACCATTTCGTAACATAGTTTATGGTTATGTTGTTCTTTAAAGTTTGATGCGTCCTGAAATAATAAAAGCTGAAACAATATTATTACAAAATTTGAATCTGTTTTCCCTACCAGCCAGCTCACATTTAGATCGTTACGATAAAGCACATAAATAGTTTATATTTTTCTTAAAAATCGAACTTACTTAAATTATTCGGTAAACGACAGCATAAACTTTTATTATACACAATGCATAGACTTACTAAAAAAAAGTATAGCCAAAGTTGTTTTTAGTAAATTTTCTTTTTATTCACATACATAAGCTTCTTTAACATCAAACAGAATTTTAATCGATTAGATTTTTCCAATAAATTTATTTTTGCTGTAGAAGATGGAAGGAACACCACACTTATGGAGGAAGATGGTGCCGGAGAGTGAACGTTAGTTTATTTTTAGTAAAACATGAAAATTGTTCATTCGGTTTAAATTGTTTCTTTTACGAGTATAAGAATAAATCGCAAAGAAGGTCAAATTGTACTATATCTTCGTACATATATAGAACGAGAATTCTATTTTACACAGAATATTAAAATTAAAATTTTTGATATTCAGTTAAATCATTATACGGTGCTCCTCCAAAAAAATAATTGTTATAGATATTTTCCTACTTTCTGTACTTTGTGGAAATCTCGAAAAGCTTCCGTTATTTATTTTTATTCACTGGAAAACTATTTTCTTTTCTAATGTATAGAGGTACGAAGATAAAACTATTCATATATATTTGCAAAGTTTTGCCGTTTTTAGTAGTTAATATTACCTAGCTATAAAAACTAGCTAAAAAACAAATAACTACAGAAGGTTTATTTTATGTTTTTTAAGAAATGAAAGCTCTTTATTGCTTATGTCGTTTATACTTGTTTATAACATTTTGAACTTATTTAAGATACGAGTAAATGAACTATTTTATGTTTTTAGACTACAGAATGTTTCGACTCGAATTATTTTTGATGACTGTTCTACTTTTTATCATAGTGCACGGTAAAGCACATACAAGTATTTTAATTGCCTCAACAGGAATTTCCGCTAAAATCTTAGAATTTTTCTTTATCGTATACTTCTTAGATTACAGGATATTATAGCAGATTATTACAATACGTATGGAACATTAAAGGCTAATTAAATGATATTAATTGAATATTAGGCTCCATATCCATCCTCATAAAAACTATGGGGGGGGGGGGGGGGCGGGGTTCTGCTAGTTTCAGGAAAAGACAAATCAATAAAACTTTTAATACTATTTGGCGTAGGTCCTTGGCGAACCTCACTTACACTTAATTAACACATTTTTTAAACACTTGGTTTTTTGTTTCGCAAATTTTTTAAATATTTTAATTAAACAATTTTTCCAGAAAGTTTAAAACGTCAATAGATTGATTTCGGCTTGTTAGGCCATCATCAGGAGTATCTACAGTAGATACGCCTGAAACCGAAATCGATCGAGTGATTTTGTAAAATTTCTGGAAAATTTTTTTAATTAAAATATTCAAAAATACTAGTATTGAACATCCTAAGGGAAATTCAAACAATTGTAGCTTGTACTTGAGGGCTTGTGTATGAAATATCAAGGAGGTGTACTATTCAAGCACAAGTAGAAATAAAATAAATAAATGATAAAATTGATTGATTGCAAAGTATGGCCAGGCAATTTAGCGAGACTCCCGGATGACGCCGGGCCCGCCATACACCTTTATTACATTTAACAAGATGGAAGGATAGGATAGGCATGTTAAATATATAATGTAAGGCGGGTTAGCACAAGACAGCACAATTATTTTTGATTTTTTTTGACAGTACATATTCAGCAATCAGCATCTTAAAAGAAATTTATAATTAATTAAGCTGACCTCTTAATGGTAAATATCCTGAAATAAAACATCATTATTATGAGTTCAAGATTAATTATTTAGAACCGTACGATATAATTAAATCAAATAAATGTAATGATTGTATTGATTAAATTAATTTGGTTCTCTTACAACAAATTAAATCAAGATAAAATTATTTGCAACCGGAGACCACCAAATATTGTAGTCTTTGAGCAAGAAAGGAACGCATAACTTTTCTATCTTCAGCGGATAGAATCTTTGTGAATTTGTATATGTGTCACTTGTCCTTGCCATCGCTAATCTAGTACAAATAATTTTGTTTATAAAATTTAAAAAATGATCAAACGAAATCCAAAAACAGCTAATTTGGAATCTGTAAGGTAATATATCAATAAAGGATGTTTGGGACAGTTTTAGAATTCCCAATACCTAAACAGGTATTATAACAAGGATCTTTGATAGCAAATAACCCAATAGAATTTTCAACACTTGGTTTATAAAATAAATGATTAAGTATGGCCGTCAACTATTATATCAATAAATTTACAACAGTATTAAATAAATATTAAAAAAAGGTACAGCAGCATAATTATTTATCCAACTTACAACAAGCTAACCAAAGCCTTTACCAATTTACAGTCTCCCTCCCGAACAAACTAAAAAATAATTTAACTAAAGAAAGCCTTAATTAAAAGTAGCCTGAAATTAATTCATTAGTAAACCCATTATGATTACTATGTTATCTTCTCTTCTGACTTTTAAAATAAAATTTTATTTTTAATTACAAAGTACTACAAGTTCAAAAACCTTCTGGAAAATCTTCATTAGAACTGTTAGCTTAATTAATAATATACACCTGATAAACCTCGATAACTCTAAATTGCGAATCAAATAAAAATATAATAATTTATTACTCTGATTGCTTGGATGAAGGTATATTTCTTAAAATTAGCCAATCTCCGAAATCAAACTGTGGGAGGACCCATTTTTATGAATAATCACAGTGGTAAAAAATACCAAGAAAAATGTGTAATGTTTATCCACAAGTATCCGATACTCGTTCTTTTAGAGTAAAAAACCAAACAAACTGCAACACATAAAGTTATTTCCGAAACGATCCAAATAGACTACTCGAATTCACTTTCTGTAAAACCTCTGCTATCTCCCGCCATGATGAATCCATGACAGATCACAAACGTACCGTGTAATCCTATAACTCAAAAATTTTAGCGTACGACCGATCACCAAAAAATTTCTAATTCCGCCCAGTAAAATTGACGACAAACTTTAACAAAAACATCCACAACATTCAGTAAAGAGACCAATTTGGACTTACAAATCTAAACCTCAGGCAAGGGTTCTATGCAAAACTGCAAATTTGCCTTCTTTCTTAATAATTAACAGCTATACCATATCCCGCCGCCACTGTGTAAATTGTCACATCACTCGTCAAAACCCAATGCAGTTCTCAGCATTTTAGAGAAAAAGTGTACCCCCTTCCCAATCGCTAAAAATAAAAATACAAGAAATAAAGATGTCATCGCAATCTCTTCATCACCCACAACATTAACAAAAACAAGCCGATGAAGCTGAAAAGATTCACATAAAACATAAAAACTACCAAAAACAGAAACATTTTCAGAATCATCAGTCTCTATTCCTGGCAAGTAAAACATTCGTATGCACGTAAAACGCTACAAACAAGGTTATGAACATCAGCAATAAAATGCGAAACAAAATGAAACATTACCATCGTGAACCGAAAAACATTATACAGACAAGATATAATATCGTCATCGTTCTCAGTCGAAAAGCATGCGTTAATTTTCCATTGAGCCATGCTACACACGGTTTCATAAGACTGGCTCCACCTTCCTTTCTTTTCCCTTTTACCTACAAAATCCGTTTTAATTGCGACATTAAATTTTTCAGTGATTCCGAAATAAAAAAATTTACGGCCATTTTTGAGATGCAAATTTTTGTTTAAATTTTATTTTTGAGAGAACAGAATAAAACAATACAAAAAATTTTGGTGTTTTAATATAAAATAAGTGTTTGAATTAACAATAAAAATCTATTACGACTTATAGGCCAACTATAGATGGAATTAAAAAATAATAGAAATATCGTAAGAAACAAAGATACATTTTCTTTATTTCAATTTGACGTTTCGGCTATAGATAACTTAAAATTAGTACTTGACAGCGCTATTTTGTGTGTGATTTTTTTGTGGCTTTGAAAAATTTATTTTAAATTAGTAACATAAATTAGAATTTAATTTAAAAGTTATATATAACTGCATCGCATATAAGTTAGTGTTATCATATAGGAATTTTTAAATAATACATAATAAATAGCTAGGTTTAATTCATTATATATTTTTTAGGTTATGTTTTTGAGTTAATATATTAGAATAATAATATATATTAATATATATAGGATATATATATATATATAGGAATAATATATATTAATTTAGAGGTACAGTTAATAGTATTAAATAATTTTAATTAATTTATTAAGATATATTCAGTTTAATCAACTTTAGTTTTTATTTTATGTAATTAATCCAAGTTTAGTTGTAAGGTTTAGAAGTACATAGGCTTTAGATATAGGCTTTAGAAATTTAATATTTATGCTAGTACATAGATTAGTGTGAAAAATGAACCACGAAATAAAGCTGGCAAAGCTCAAAAGTTTACTGCACTTCTTGGACAGTTAAAAAGTTAAAAGATTTACAAGAAACTCGTCGTCGTCGAAACCGGTCTTCCAGTGTCCGCCCGATCATGAAATCGGATTTCCAAGAAATGTGAACGGTTATTATAATGTAACATTTATCAAAATAAAAGGTCAATTTTTTATTCATACGAGAATGAATAAAATCACATTCAACCTCCTGTTGAAATTGGTCAAGTCTGAAATGGAATCATCAGAAAAAACCAGAATAAATACTGAATGTCGTTTAGGAATTACATTACTGTAAGTACATATATAAATATAAAACATTGACCCAATTTCAAAACTATTTAAATTAAATTATTTCAGATACCTTTCCCAAGGTGCTAGTATTCAAAGTTTGGCTTAGAGTTGGAAGCTCGGAAAAGAAACCGTTCGAGTCAAAATTTTGGAAACGTGTGAAACGATTTGGGGTGTTTTTGTGCCGGTGTATGTCTCCGGGCCATCCAAAAAGGAAGAAGAAGATACTTCAAAAGATTTCTGGGATATGTGGAATCTCCCAAATTGTATAGAAGCGATCAACGGCAACCATATTGCATTAACGTGTCCGCCTGGATCCGGGTACTGGCTCCCTCAACTATTAAAAATACTTCAGCATAGTGCTAATAGCGGCCTGCGATGCCAGATACATATTTACACACGTCGACATTGGTGCATACGGTTCACAGAGCGACAGAGGTAATACTAACAAAGTTTAAATTAAACAACATGTTAATTAATTTAAATATCTATAATTTTTCAGGAATTTTTAATATAAGCGATTTGGGCAAAAAAAATTGCACCGGGGAATTGGACATACCACCAGAAACCAATTTGCCTGTTAGTGAAATAAAATTACCACATTTCTTTGTGGGGGGATGCAGCATTTACCCTACCAAAAAAATTTATGAAACCCTATCCTAGGGTCAGCTTGCCAAAATCCAAGGAAATTTTTAATAAACGGTTGTCACGAGCGAGGTTAGTTATTGAAAACTCATTTGGAATTTTAGTCAGTAGATGGAGAATATTGTTAACCACGCTGAACATGCTACCACAAAATGCTGAAAAGGTTGTTTTGGGTTGTATCGCTCTACATAATTTTCTTCAACTTAATAAAGAAATTCGCAGCTGTATATGCCATCACATTATGTAGATTGGGAGCACTCTGAATTCATATTTTATGATGGAACCTGGCGGAACGAAGTGAATAGTTCATTATTGTCTATCGCGCCAACGTAAAGTCGACATGTGTTAGGTGGAACCAGAGCAGCTCAAATGCGCGATCAGTTGTGCAAATTTTTAAATAATGAGGGGAAACTTGAGTGGATGCGATAAATAAAAAACGTGAAATATACACCATATAAATTTGTTTTAATTTTATTGGTAACTATTTTAATCACCGATCCTTTAAAGTAAATCTATTATTACGGTAAACTAATTCTTGAACAATAATATAGTGTTGGGTATATCTAATCTTTTTATAAATGTAAATTTACACTTATCCAACAATTAATAATTATTTTATTTTATTTAGAAATTCTATGACTACACATAATATTTTGGCTCTTGAGCCATTATGAAATGTTAAAATACATTAAGAAATTAAAAATAAAAATACATGAAATTAGTAAAATTGTAAAATTTATAAAAATCATCAAAGAAAAAATAAAGAAACATTTTAAAACATACTATTAGTTTCATAAATTAATATATTTAAATAGAACAAAAAGCTAACTTTTTGGTATGGTGGTAACTTTAATTGTTCGGTAAATACAATAATATTGCACGGACAAAGGTAAATTAGTAATAGAGAAAATTTTTCTTAAAATTATTAAATAGCTGTATTTTGTTGAGAATTTACAACAACAATTGCATTTGATAATTCCCAGTAGAATAAACTAATTCCAAAATTTTTTTGGAATTATTTAATTCTAATTCCAAAAGTTACTTATCGTATTTGCCACCAGAAAACATTTTTTTGTTTTTTATTGTTTTTAAGTTGGTGTTGTAAATTTAATGACATTTATGACAAGCGACATTTTTATTCGTATTGTGGTCGATATTTTCTTAAAATTTATATATTATATTTTGTGTTATAATTAAGAATAGGAAAATACAAAATACTACCAACAGAAAAACAATTTTTTGCTGTTTTGTTGAGAATTAAATAATTCCAAAATAATTCGAAATAATTAATTCTCAACAAAATACAGCTAATGTTAACAGAAATTAAATGTCAAAAAACGTAAACTACATGTAAAAACAGATTAAAAATATCATGTAAACTGACAATATTAAGAATTACAAAATGTAAATAATTTATTGTAAAACAGAAGAATATTAAATATTTATAAATAAAAATAATTTAACAACAATTTTTATACAAACGATATGAATTGGGATACCTCTTATTTGATATATGAGGCCTCTACCGCAATATGGAATTAACAACTTAGACGATATCACGTAGAAAATAAAAAATACAACTAAAAAATAAAAACACAAATACAAAAATTAATATAAAAATACACAGTTGCATTATTGATACTCAATAAATACAGGGTGGCGCACGAATCGTGCTACAAAAACAAAACGTAATAACTATTTTTCTGTGTGACTAATCTGTTTTTTATTTTTTTTATTTTGCAGATTATTATTTAAATTTACTAAAATGGATGCTTGGAATACCGAAACGAGGATTTGGATAGTGCAGCGCTACCATGCTTTGCAGTCCATCATTTCCGTCCAGAGGGAATTTAGGCGGGAGTTTGGCGGCACTCCCCCGAGTAGATGGACCATTATGAGGTTGGTACGCATGTTTGCTGAATCTGGAAGCATCGCACGTAGACCGTACAATCGAGATCCCTATGTTCGGGTCGAAGCCACAATCGCAGCTGTAGCATCATCAATTCAGGCAAATCCAAGTGTTTCGACTCGAGAGTTATCGGCGCAAATTGGAGTTAGCAGACGGTCATTACAACGGATAATTCATGATGACTTAAACTTGTTTCCGTACAAAATCCAAATTACAAGCAAATTAAAACCTCTGGATTTGCCTATTCGCCTGGAATTTTGCCGGAAAATTATTGAAATGGCCGAAGAAGACAACAACTTCATAAATTGCTTGTTTATGTCTGATGAGGCCCATTTTGATCTAAACGGCAATGTAAACAAGCAAAATTGCCGTATATGGAGTGAAACTAATCCAGAAATACTCCATGAGACGGAACTGCACCCAGAACGAGTGACAGTGTGGTGCGCAGTTTCATCAAGATGCATTGTCGGGCCATACTTCTTTGAAGTAAACGGTGAAACAGTAACTGTAAATGGGGACCGTTATTTAAACATGTTGAAAGATTTTTTTTACCCAGAACTGCGGCGAAGACGTATCCCTTTTAACAGCATTTGGTTCCAGCAAGATGGAGCAACTGCACATATAGCCAGACCGGTTATGGAGGAACTCCAACGAAAATTTCCAAATAAATTAATATCCAGAAACTCCACTTTCCGCTGGCCCCCAAGGTCACCTGACCTCACTGCACCAGATTTTTTTTTATGGGGTTATGTCAAACAAGAGGTGTTTAAAACGAAACCAAGGAATTTGACTGAATTGAAGCAGTCCATTACAACAATAATTGAGGCGATCCCGACTTCAACCCTTCAGTGCGCAATGAATAATTTTCTGATCAGGTGTCGCACATGCGTGAATGAGCATGGAGGTCATTTACGGTCTATCATTTTCAAAACTAATTAGTTAAATAAAAATAAAATTGAATTATCTATACAATAAAAAAAAATAAAGCCGATTAGTCACACAGAAAAAAAGTTATTACGTTTTGTTTTTGTAGCACGATTCGTGCGCCACCCTGTATCAACTGGTACAAAATTTTATCATTGTAAAGCTCAAAACAGAACAAGAGCGAAGGCGGCGAGTGAAATCGCCTGTCATATTACAAAACACATAAAACATGTAATACAAACACAACCATCGACGCAGGCGACGACGATTTTTTCGTTGACAAAAATTTAGAGTCTAATGTTGCCAACTGTTTTATTTGTCTTTAAGTTGGTATTCAAAAGTTTGAGCTGTCATATTTTTGTTTCCGTTTTGCGTGTTTAATATTCAATTTTGTATTCAAACAATTTTAAATTTATTAAATATTAAATAATGTCATTCGACGAAAAATTAGTGGAGCTCGTAAGAGAAAATAAAATTATATTTGATTTTGGACATGAATATTACCGAAGAATGGATATCAAAGACAAGATTTGGCGTAGTATTAGTATTAGATTAGCCGTTAACCTGAAATCGACAGGTATGTATAGCATTATTAATATTTATTAAATTAAATTGTATAAATGATAACTAATTTTTTAAACCTTAGAAAGTATTTGTAAAACCCGGTGGAAAAGCCTACGAGACACATATAAAAAAGCCCGTCGAATCGAACCGTCCGGTAGCGCTGCTCTCGATCCATATGATGAAATAGGGGGGAAAATGGAAATATTATGAGCTGATGAGTTTTCTGGATAACGTAGAAAATCAAAGAGAGTAATTAGCTATAAACTTTAAATATTAATTAAATTGTTTTCAACTGATTTTTATTTAGAGAACAGTGGGAAATTTTAAAGCTGTAGAGAGTAGTATCAGTAACCGTGATACTTTTGATGACGGTTCTTTTGATTTTAGTAGAGAAGCTAATGAACACATCGATTTAGATTAAGTAATTTACCGGACAAGTGGTGCAGTGGTTAAAGCTTCGGCACTTGGACCGGGAGGTACTGGGTTCGAATCCCATCAGAGGCTGGATTCAAAGCGAATTTTCGTCATCGATTACGATCGGTAATGTTAATAAACACAACTAAGACCCTCTGTTGGAGTGCAGAATTCAGCGCCGATCCACCGTCCATGTCAGTTTACAGGTTGACATGGAGCTTGCAATGTGTAGGTGGTATACTGTAATTGTGTGAATGGATGGTCTGTGCGTGAATAAAAGGGGGGTATTAATTGACCTTCAAAGGACATTAAATCCACTGGACAATTAATACTTCCTTTTAAAAAATAAAAAATAACTTCAACGCCAACGAGAAAAAGAAAATCATCCGCGTCTTCGAATAGAGACCAAATTCAAAATGATTTTTCCGATTTTTTAGATAAGGCATCTAAGGCTATTATTGAAATCAATTCAGCATCAAATATACAAGAAAAGAATACTTCTACCTCGATGTTATTTTCATCCCTTGTAATAAAAATTGAGAATGCAAATTTGCCGTCAAACATATTAGATGACCTGGAGATGGATGTCTCAAATTTAGTATACAGCCGTATACGTGAGTACAAAAGTAACTAACGTTCCATTTTCTAAATAAAATTTAGACTGAATTGTATAATATAATAAATAAATTATTTTTGAATTCAATAACTGTTTTATTTAATTTTTTAATCTATAAACGTAATATTTTTAAATAAATGTTTGCATATGTTTAACGGTTCCACTGTGTTAAAAATGATTTTAAAATATCCCTATTCTGGAATGCTTCACAGCTTGATCGATTACCTCTAAAAATTCTATGTTGCGATAGTAGCTCACCCTCATCTCGCCAGCTTCCAGGAATATTAATATTATTTTCTGTTCTATCGACGTAACCCTCAATACATCTCAATTTTTTGTAGCATCAAAAAATTATGCAACACAATAGTCGCCAGAACAACTTTTTGTGCATTGTTAAGATGCATATTTATTGTGGTCCCTAAAATTCGCCATCCGTTTGATAAGATACCAAAAGTATTCTCGATTCGCGCTTGCGCGCGACAGTTGTTTGTTAAACATTTCCTTATCTTCAGAAAGACATCTTCCGGGATAAGGGCGCATTATTTATTTTTTATGGAAATGCAGCGTCTCCAACGAAGAAAAAAGGGAAATCTGGCAATTTTTTAGTTTTTGTAATGTGAAGAGTTCCTTCGGCCAATTGTTTCCCAAACCCGCTGTTTTTTAAAATTCCTGAGTCACTCTGGCTGCCATAAGCGCCGACATCGACGGCTGTAAATGAATAATTTGAATCACATACACCTAAGAGGACGACGCTGTGGTGCCCTTTGTTGTTCAAAAATAGTGAACCGCTTTTCGGTGGGCATCTTATATTGATATGCTATCCATCGATTGATCCCAGACAATTTGGCATACCCGTTTTAATCTCAAAATCATGTGATATTTTGATCCATTCAGCAAAGGTCAGCTTTGAAACGTAGACACCGCTAAGCTTCCACAATGCGTCACATATTTCTAAGATTATTTCTCGTACGGTAGATATACCCAACTTAAAGCTCCAAGCAAGCTTTTGTATGGAACAACCATGGGCAAAATATCTAGAAGAAGATAAATTACATATAGATATGTACATATATAAATTCCCTGTAGATACTTTATATAAATCTATGTTCCATATTTCCTTACATAAGTGTAACAGCCAGTCGAGTTTCTACGTTAATTGGAGTTAGTTGGGAGTGTTTTTCCAAAGTATTGTTTAATAGGTTTAGTAAAAGTATAAAATGATTAACACTCATTTGTGTAGCTTTATAAAAATGTTCCGGGTCATTTTCTTTTATTGGTAGAAAACTACGTTGGAAAAACCCGAAATAATTTCTAGTTAAATTCACTGGCCTAACCCACCAACGTCTTCTTGGCATTCTTCTTTTATAAAATTCCAGTGCTAGAAACACAATATACATAATTTTAATAATTATCACAATTTTTATGATTCGCTCATTTAAAGTATTCATTTTGACACTTCATAAAATATTTTAGGCTACGTCGATTTTTATTATTTTTGTGTATTTTTGCTGGCGCTCTAGTTCTGTTTGCTACAGCGAAATCGTGGCGATATTTTTTAATTATTCGTTGACGCTTTTCGTTGTCGCTCTTGTTCTGTTTATACCTTAAGTGTCAAATTGTCAAACTTTTAAAAAACATAAGTAAAATGACTTAATACGGAAATTAAGAAATTTGTAGATGGTTATAATAGTGTTAAAAGCTAAAACCTAAGATTATTAAATAATAAGTGCATGAAAAATTATTAATTGTTTCGTAAAAAGCTATTTTTGTATATCTGTAGAACAAATTTATATGTTGGGTTAATTTTTTCTGTATCTACTTTAAAGTTAATGTTTCGTGTATCATTTATAATGTATAGACTTTCTAAGTAAAGTTTTACTTGTATCAATGTTCAAAGTTAATGATTTTTGTGTCTTGTAAATTAGCGATATGTTTAGTTAAATTTATATGTTGTGATAAAGCAGTGTCGTTATTGTGTAGGCGAATATCACTACTATGCCTTTGTAACCTAGTTTTAAGGGAATTTGAAGTCTGACCAATATAATTTCTATTACAAGAACACGGAATCGAATATCCTACGTGAGTGTGTTGGGTTTTAAATAATTTGTCTTTTAATTTTGTGTATTGTTCTTCTAATTTATTAATGACTTTAAAACTGATTCTGGAAACACCAAACGATTTCAGCATACTGCGTAATTTCATTGATAAAACTGGAATTTAAGTGATTGTCGTACTAATGATTCGGTTATTATTAATAGTATTGTCATTAATCGGATTTTGTAATTGTATTAATGGTTGACGGTTATAAAGTTTATGTGCAATTTCTCGAGATAATTTTTTAATTAAATTAATCGGATAATTATTTTTGGAAAGGTATTGTTCTATAGTTTTTAAATTGTCTTCTCTATAATGTGTTTCACTAAGTGTTAAAACTCGATTAATAAAATTTCTTGCTACATTGACTTTAATATAATTCGGATGGTTAGAGTAATAATTCAAAATTATGTTTGATGCTGTTAGTTTTGCTACTATTTGGTCAAAATTGTTGTGTTAAATCTGATAAGGATTAAATCTAAAAAATTAATTTTATTATCAATTTCAATTTCAGTTGTGAACTTTATATTATTATGAAAAGATTCGAAAATATTTTTTGTAGTTTCAATTCCGTTTTCAGGTAAAATAATGGGAATGTCGTCAACATATTTTAAAATAAACGTAGGGTGAGTATTGACATTCAACAAAAAATGTTGAAAAAGCCTCTCCATTACGATGTCCGCTAGTATTGGAGACAGTGGATTACCCATAGCTAGGGCCTGCGACTTGCATATAATATTCGTTGTTGAATGTGAAATAGTTATGTTTGGTAAGAATGATTTTTAATAGTTCTAAAAAATTATGTTTTCTAATATGTGTACATGGTTTAATTTCCGACCAACGATCATTAGTAATATCTAATACTTAATGAAACAGGAATGTTTGTAAACAAACTGACAACATCAAATGAGACTAATACATCACTTTCTTTTAAAGTTAAATTATTGATTCTAGATTTTAAATCAAATGAATTTTTGATATTAAAACATCGAATATTAATACATTTAAAATAGAAACTAAATGTTTGGAAATTTTATAAGTTATCGAATTAATATTAGATTCTATAGATTTTAAAGGGATGTTGACTTTATGTAATTATGGTAACCCATAAATTCTAGGTGTAATTGCAAATTGAACTATAATATACTTGTATATTTCATCTGTGATTTGACTAGTTGAAAAAAACATTAATAAGTAATCTTCTAATTCTTTTCTAAATCGTGGTATACTTGGCAGTTTTTTATAAACGTTCGTGTCTGACAATAATTCATACATCTTACTATTATAGTCATCTTTTAACATTATGACAGTTTTTTTGCTTTTATCACTATTTAATATAATAATATTAGGGTTATTTTGTATAAACAATTTAAGTGATTTTGTAGCTCTAAGTAAAAATAGTCTAATTCACTACGCCTTCTATTACTTTTTAAAAAGTTAACAACTTGATTAAGTAACGAAAAACGAAATTCTTAAACCTTATTTTGTTCATCAAAATTTTTGACAATGTAAGTTCGATTTCTGATAAAATATTGAAAATGGGTGTACGTGGTTTTAAAAAGGAAGTGAAAAATTAGGTCCATAACTTAACAGGGTATTTACATTGAGCGGCAACTCCACGTTTGTTAAGTTAATAACACTATCGTTTAAATTATTAACAGTATCATTATTGAATCTGTTTATATTGTTATGAGTTATCACTAAACTATTGTATTTTTATTTAATCGATTATTTACTTTCTTGAAAAAGTGTATGTTATATCTAAGTTGCGAATTGTGTAATTTTTGAAAATCCGAAGATGTTAAGTTAGACAATAAATAATTATGTAAATAGTTATTTAATTTTAATAAATAATTTAATTTCTGTAAACATACCCTTATTTCTAAATTTAATAGTTTTATGCATAAAAGTTGATTTGATGTTGTTAATCTGCTTACAAAACGGAGTTGACAAAATTATCATTATTATGTAAATTCGTATGTTTAACTGCTTTTGTTAATATATTTTAACATTTGATAATGGCTCAAGAGCCGAAATATTATGTGAGGTCATAGAATTTTTAAATAAAATAAAATAATTATTAATTGTTGGATAAGTGGAAATTTACATTTATAAAAAGTAAACTAATTCTATATCACTGTTGAATCACAGATCGTTAAGCGTACCAAGAACATTTAAAAAAACATCTTAAACTAAAATTCACTGGTACTTTACAGAGAAGTGCCAATATTTTCTCATATCAATGACATATTGTATTATTGACCCTATTGCTATGTCCTGTTGCTCTTCAGGTAAGGGTCCCAAAGGGACGCAAACGCTTCTCATACAATTTTCATTTGTTCGGCGCCTGTTTGTAGTTTTGTGTAATTTATCTTCTGTAATTTGTTGAATAGCATTTTGGACCGCTTTACAAGCCTCTTCAAATTTATTCATTTTCTGTTTTTTAGGCTGGGGTTCTGGTGGAGTGTTAATTCAATCAGATTCCAACTAGGAATGCTTTTCGGCATACAACTCCGATTTATTAAATGTATTTTTTCTTGTTCTGTAAATAAATAAGAAACTTAATGTGAAATATCTATTACTAAATCTGATTAATTGTACTGGCTTACTTTCTGGGTTGAATAAAAGGCTTG
This sequence comes from Nephrotoma appendiculata, assembly GCA_947310385.1. NCBI lineage: Eukaryota > Metazoa > Arthropoda > Insecta > Diptera > Tipulidae > Nephrotoma > Nephrotoma appendiculata. Next base: position 239,168,981 of record OX371224.1, on the reverse strand, counting down.
ATAAATGACATGTTTTCATAATATGGCCATTCCGACTCGATACAAGCGGCACTTCCGTATGGTGTGTCTCTTCTTTTTTGCTCCTTTGAAAATCTCTCGCGAACTATAACCCACTTTCGCTTACATTCGTCAGGTGATTTCGCCCCAAGCCTTTTCCTTTGTTACAGGCTGGCACTGCCAACCTGCAGATATTCACTAAGCTCCTGCAGAGGCCTCCACGGTGATGTTTTGCCGGCTACGTTCTCAGCGAGAAGTGCGAGGGTCGTGGGGTTTGAGGCATGCAGGGCTCCTGGCCTACACCGTGATTAACAGATAGTTGGGGAAAACGCAAATAATAATAATAAACCCGGATGTTCCGCCGAAATTCGTCGGCCGGAACCTGAGGAACGAACAAAAATAATTATAAAGGAGGAGAGAGGTGCCTTGGTGCGCGCATCCATCCGAATTCAAACGGGGCCAAGCCCTGGTTACGGAATTGGATGCGGGCACCAAGGGACCGCAAACACTAAACCGACACAGAGGGAGTCTCCGCTCCCATCATACCACACCGAAAAATTAGAAATTCATTTTAAATTTATTTTCCTAATTTAGACAAAAAAATAAAAAATCACCACTTCCCACGCGAAACGAAAGAAGAAGGAGAAAGAACGAGAGACAGAGAGATGCAACACGGGTCGAGCGTGCACCCGCTGTGCGGCGCTCGATCACACAAAATTTTGAAAATTATATATATAGTTAATATAAAAAATGTATATAAAAAAATAAAAAATAAGAAAAAAATTAAAAATAAAAAATAAAAAAAATGTACCTTAATTATTATTAAACAGGATGTTGCGGCCTTGCGCCGTTATTGTTGCGGGGCCTCTCCCCGATAAAAATTGGGTTGCGGCCTTGGTGCCGTCATGCCACAAGGGACTCCTGTCCCCCGGACCGTTGCGGCTTTGGTGCCGTTAACTACTTCGGCCTCGACTGGCCGCCAAAATAAAATGGGCGTTGCGGGGCCTCTCCCCGATACCAAATAATGAAAACTGGGTGCCGGTTGGCCACCCGTTAGTTGCGACCTTGTGCAGTCGGCGTTGCGGGGCCTTTCCCCGTTACCAAATAAACTGTTGGCCTGGTTAGGCAATTCACAAAAAAATGATGGGCGTGCTTTCGCCTTAAACCGTAAATAATGCTGGGCGTCTTCACAACGTCCGATAAAATATTCGGTACCCGTTGAAACGTGGTAATCCGTCTAAAATGTGGTACCACCGTACCCGTTAATAAATTGCGGTACCCGTTCGGTTGATTCTTCTCGTATTCTTGGATTTGAATTAATTTGCCACGAAGAATTCTTCTGCAAATCCTTTTATAGAGAACGTTGGTATCCACAAAACGAATCCGAATTATTATTTTGTGCACTTTTGAATAGATATTCAGTAATATCACCGGATTCCACTGTGAGCAATCAACAAATTTTTATCAAAACCGAAAAATTTGCTCGTCTGTGTGTTTAACTGTTATGAGCACCAATTTTCCCACTCCACAATTAAAAATCCGTCTCAATTTATTTTTTTTTTTTCGATATTTTTATTTATAATTTACACTCGCATCATTATTTATAATTAAGAAAAATGTTTTATATAAAAACCAAATTGGAATTGTATGAGCTTAAACAAGAATGATTTAACTCTACCAAAAAAAAACTTTACTTTGTTGAATATTAAAACTCGGCCATTTTGTGATTTTTATCACCATAATATTAACAAAAACGAATTCGACCGTTCAAAACAAAATTCACAAACATAATCTTCTGTCAAAATCACAAACTCGAATGCCAAACAAAAAAAATATTCGAGCGTCGCACAGCTCGTAAAACGTTCTAGAAGAAATTAATCTCTCTTCTCTGTCTCTCCCTTATATCAGATTTTCGTTGATATAAGGGAGATAGACATACAAGAAAAACATTTCTTCCAAAACGTTTTACTTTGCACACACTCGATGCGCATTGTTATCTCTCTCTCGCCTATTTTTGTTCCGTTGCCAACATAACCAAAGAAAACACACAAGAATCCATCCACCAAGACGCCACGTTCACACATTGAAAAACTCGGACGCAAGAAACCGATGAAAATGGAAACAAATTTACAAAAAAAAGTCTTGTTAAGACAATACAGTCGTAACAAACGTGGGAACGTCCCACACCCTGAGATGTCTCATAAGCCGGGCCTAAAACAAACAACACGAAAATAAAGATAGAGAGAGAAATGATTAAACACGGATGTCTTTGACATGATAAGTACCCAAGGATTTGCCATTCAAATCTTCGACGGTATACGCCACCTGACCTACTTTACCAGAAATTACCGCGGGTTTGAATTTTCCGGCTAATTTCGCGGAGAATTTGTTCGTCGCATCGCTCAACGCAAAAGATCGTATAAAGACGGATTGTCCAACTCGAAAAGAGCGCTTAGTACTACGCAAGTTGTAATGCTGAGCTCCCTTCTCGTATGCCACACGCAGATAATGTATAATACGATCCTTTAACAGATTTACTCGATCTGGCTTAGCCCATGCATGGACTTCACCGGGATCATGTTCATCGAGTAATCGTCGCAGTGAGTAATCCGAACCGTGCATCGACATATGTTGACCGAACACGACATAATGAGGGGAATAATGTATCGAATCGTGTATGGCATTACGTAAAGCAGCCGCAATTTCCTGCAAATTTTTGTCCCACAAATTATGGTCGTGATCGCTCAAATATGAACGAATACTGGCAATTAATGTTCTATTAACACGCTCGGAAGCGTTGCTTTGGGGCGAGTACACCGGCGTACGTAAATGGGTTACACCGTATTTAGCTAACAGGTCTTTAAATAGATTCGAGGTGAACTGCTTCCCATTATCGGAGGTAACAATTTCGGGTACGGAGAATAAAAGGAATACCTCGTTTTCCAGAAATCGACACAATAATGAGGCAGACGCTTCGCGTAAGGGTTTTACAACTACGAATTTCGAATAATGATCCAGAACGATAACGATACAGGTATTTCCGAGTTTCGAACGTGGATACGGACCCAAAAAATCTACATACAGTTTTTGAAACGGGCGAGTTGACGTAACCTGTGCTTCCATGGCTGGTTGTGTAGAGAAATTAACCGCTTTGTTCATTTTACATTTAGTGCAGCTAGCAACGTACTGTTTAACTTGCTTTGCCATTTGAGGCCAGTAAAATTGACGCTGAAGGCGTTCGAGAGTTTTGCTGCCGCCTAAATGTGCTGAAGTGGGAGGTACGTGGGCCTGTTCAATAAGCGTTGAAGTTAAGGAATTAGGAATAACAAGTTTCCAATTCGAAAGGTCGGTATCCGTATATTTAAAGCCGATCGAAGGGGATATTAATAGTTTATCATCCTGGATCTTATAGTTGTGCGAACAATCTTTTAAGGAACGAATTTTCGCGATCTGATCGACGTAATCTGGATCTTGAAACGCCACCGAATTTTGATCAACGTGCAGAATTGGGACTGAAGAAGGTATTAACGCATTCACGGAAGGGTCGATGTTTTTACTCGACAAGGCTGGATCTCCAAATTGAACACCAGGATCAGGCGTGCTCTTACTTTCGGAATCATCCTCACAAGGAGCGGATTCATCCGGAAAAGCTCGAGACAGCGCATCAGGTACAACGTTAACTGAACCTTTTCGGTATCCGATTTGAAAATCCAGCGCTTGGAGTTTAAGACTCCATCTCGCCAAACGTCCGGAGAGGTCTTTTTGACTCATTAACCAGCGCAAACTGGAATGGTCGGTATAAATGACGAATGGATAACCTTCCACGTAGGGACGGAATTTTCGCACGCTGAGGACGGCAGCGTAGCATTCCAGCTCGGTCACCGAGTAGTTTCGCTGCGCCGCATTGAGCTTATGGGAATAAAACTCAATGGGCCGCTCCACCCCCTCGGCGTCCACCTGAAATAAGACACTACCGACCCCAACGGCACTGGCATCACACTGAATAAAAAAGGGTTTTGTATAATCAGGATGCGTTAAAACTGGGGCAGTTGACAAGGCGGTTTTGAGAGCGTTAAAAGAAGAATCAGCAGCTGCAGACCAACATACTTTAGTGTTTTTACCAGTAAGATCGGTGAGAGAAGAAGCTAAGGAGGCGAAATTAGGAATGAAGCGACGGTACCATCCGCACATTCCCAGAAAACGTCTAATCTGTTTCGTCGTTTTCGGAATAGGGTACTCCAGAATAGCTTTACATTTATCTGGGTTTGTACGGAGGCAGCCATCACCCACAATATAACCTAAATAGTCTACTTCTTTCAACACAAACTTACTTTTGGTCAAATTGATTGTTAAACCAGCATCCTTCAGATATCCAGCAACCTGTTGTAGCAAATCGAAATGTTCGGCCAGAGTGGAGGATGTGACCAGAAGGTCATCGAGGTACACAAAGACCTTATCGTGCAGTTGGTACGGGATCACGCGGTGCATTAAGCGACAAAGCGTCTGTGGTGCGTTGCATAAACCAAACGGCATCACCTTGAACTGATACAAGGGTCGTCCAGGAACCGTAAACGCTGTTTTATCGCGGGATGCTGGGTCGAGTGGGATCTGCCAAAAGGCATCCTTCAAATCAATCGCCGAAATGAATCGGGCGTGTCGAAGCGAATATCACGAAGGAGACACTCCACCTCCACTTCGTCTGGTTGCAGTAAGGTTACGTCCATTTTAGATTAGGTAGGGTTAGGGAGTAAGTTTGGTTAATTCGACAAAAAAAACGTAGTCTTTATTGATTTATAAAAATACAAAAATTTCAATTCAAAATAACTCTAACTCAAACGGAAGGTTTTAAATTAGAGGAAATTACAACTAAAGATATTCCACACCCACTATAACTAGATATCAAAAAACACGAAATATTTTTATAAAAAAACACGAAAAAAAATAAAAAAAAATTCAACCAATGAATATCAAATCGCGATAAACAACCAGAAAGTTACCCCGTGCGTTGGATAATACTCAATTCGAATATGAATTTGGTTAACTTCCACTCGATCCCACGGATGATTACGTTGGATACGTGGTTCTACGTCCGAGTTATCCCACACTGTACGTCTTTGAGGTCTTTCTGGTGTATCCCACGGATTTGAATTCATACAAAATAATAATAAATAAAAGTTAATAATAATAATACCGTAGTTAATGGAACTACCAACACACCCAGATAAGGAGGCAAAGTGTCAACAACAAAATATAAATAAGATAATAATAAAAGAAGGAAGGAATGGTTACCTTGTGGTGGTTTGTGGGTCCAGTATTCCCACGGTTAGTTTAACGACGGAAGACGAGATACCCCCCAAAGTGGCGCTTTTCGATGAGAACCTAATTTGGAGGGGCTCGTTGAAATTTGAAACGATACGAAAAAAAACAATTCAAGCAACTACCAACACACCCAACGGTATGCAGGCAGGAGGCTGATACTCAAGAGATACAAAGGAAAAAGGAAAATAAAATCAAAATGAAATACTAATAAACCCGAGGGTTCCAATACAACCCATAGATCTATAAACCAAAATCAAAAACAATATCAAAATATCAAATAAACAAATAAAGTTTATCAAAAAAAAATAGAAATTTTTTTAATTAATACCACGATACGGATGGCATGATGAGAGTGGAAACCTCACTCCGTGTCAGCTAAATAATAAAATAATAAAGAAATATAATAATAATAAAAATTGTTGTTCCTCAAATTTCGGTCGAGAAATTTCGGGGCAAGGGAAAATGAAGCTAAGCTAAACCCCAGACAAATGACATCCGAGCTCCACCACAATCGGACACAACATAGTGGAAATGGGAAAGAGCTCGGAAGTCGGATGTCTGAAGAATAGGGGATGACACCCCCCATCTACGCGCAATCAAACAGCCCGTGCTGGTTGCGATCGTAGATAGGGAATGTCAACCGGGAGACTGGCTTTGGTGTGCGCGTCCATGCGAATTCAAACAGTGTGAAACACCGGTTTCGACACTGGACGCGCACGCCAAAGGGAGTGAAGCTAAAAAATCCTAAAAAAAATAAAAATTATTAAAAATTCGCGAAATATTTTGGGCGCCACTGTTACAGGCTGGCACTGCCAACCTGCAGATATTCACTAAGCTCCTGCAGAGGCCTCCACGGTGATGTTTTGCCGGCTACGTTCTCAGCGAGAAGTGCGAGGGTCGTGGGGTTTGAGGCATGCAGGGCTCCTGGCCTACACCGTGATTAACAGATAGTTGGGGAAAACGCAAATAATAATAATAAACCCGGATGTTCCGCCGAAATTCGTCGGCCGGAACCTGAGGAACGAACAAAAATAATTATAAAGGAGGAGAGAGGTGCCTTGGTGCGCGCATCCATCCGAATTCAAACGGGGCCAAGCCCTGGTTACGGAATTGGATGCGGGCACCAAGGGACCGCAAACACTAAACCGACACAGAGGGAGTCTCCGCTCCCATCATACCACACCGAAAAATTAGAAATTCATTTTAAATTTATTTTCCTAATTTAGACAAAAAAATAAAAAATCACCACTTCCCACGCGAAACGAAAGAAGAAGGAGAAAGAACGAGAGACAGAGAGATGCAACACGGGTCGAGCGTGCACCCGCTGTGCGGCGCTCGATCACACAAAATTTTGAAAATTATATATATAGTTAATATAAAAAATGTACATAAAAAAATAAAAAATAAGAAAAAAATTAAAAATAAAAAATAAAAAAAATGTACCTTAATTATTATTAAACAGGATGTTGCGGCCTTGCGCCGTTATTGTTGCGGGGCCTCTCCCCGATAAAAATTGGGTTGCGGCCTTGGTGCCGTCATGCCACAAGGGACTCCTGTCCCCCGGACCGTTGCGGCTTTGGTGCCGTTAACTACTTCGGCCTCGACTGGCCGCCAAAATAAAATGGGCGTTGCGGGGCCTCTCCCCGATACCAAATAATGAAAACTGGGTGCCGGTTGGCCACCCGTTAGTTGCGACCTTGTGCAGTCGGCGTTGCGGGGCCTTTCCCCGTTACCAAATAAACTGTTGGCCTGGTTAGGCAATTCACAAAAAAATGATGGGCGTGCTTTCGCCTTAAACCGTAAATAATGCTGGGCGTCTTCACAACGTCCGATAAAATATTCGGTACCCGTTGAAACGTGGTAATCCGTCTAAAATGTGGTACCACCGTACCCGTTAATAAATTGCGGTACCCGTTCGGTTGATTCTTCTCGTATTCTTGGATTTGAATTAATTTGCCACGAAGAATTCTTCTGCAAATCCTTTTATAGAGAACGTTGGTATCCACAAAACGAATCCGAATTATTATTTTGTGCACTTTTGAATAGATATTCAGTAATATCACCGGATTCCACTGTGAGCAATCAACAAATTTTTATCAAAACCGAAAAATTTGCTCGTCTGTGTGTTTAACTGTTATGAGCACCAATTTTCCCACTCCACAATTAAAAATCCGTCTCAATTTATTTTTTTTTTTTCGATATTTTTATTTATAATTTACACTCGCATCATTATTTATAATTAAGAAAAATGTTTTATATAAAAACCAAATTGGAATTGTATGAGCTTAAACAAGAATGATTTAACTCTACCAAAAAAAAACTTTACTTTGTTGAATATTAAAACTCGGCCATTTTGTGATTTTTATCACCATAATATTAACAAAAACGAATTCGACCGTTCAAAACAAAATTCACAAACATAATCTTCTGTCAAAATCACAAACTCGAATGCCAAACAAAAAAAATATTCGAGCGTCGCACAGCTCGTAAAACGTTCTAGAAGAAATTAATCTCTCTTCTCTGTCTCTCCCTTATATCAGATTTTCGTTGATATAAGGGAGATAGACATACAAGAAAAACATTTCTTCCAAAACGTTTTACTTTGCACACACTCGATGCGCATTGTTATCTCTCTCTCGCCTATTTTTGTTCCGTTGCCAACATAACCAAAGAAAACACACAAGAATCCATCCACCAAGACGCCACGTTCACACATTGAAAAACTCGGACGCAAGAAACCGATGAAAATGGAAACAAATTTACAAAAAAAAGTCTTGTTAAGACAATACAGTCGTAACACCTTTTCTACTAAAATTACGATCGCCTTTATCATAAATGCAGCCATGCTTTCTCACGCTCTCGATCAGGGTTGAAATAAACTTGCTCATTCTGAAATTCAAAACGAACGTTATATAAACTCTTATGGACCGTAAACTTATGTATCGTTAACAAATGTATAACAAAATTTGACATATACAAATTTAGTGGTGTTTTGAAAGACTTAGGTATTTTTGGATTACATACGTGTAACCCATCTAAATCGAAATCTTAACTGTTTTCACACTATGTAATAACTTTAAACCATTTTTACTTTTTAAATTTTTAACTTGTACACGATGCTATTATTTGCACTTTAATGTACATTTTAACCATACAGTTTTATAAAAAAAAATCGGTTAAATTATTATTTAATAGGCGTTTAATAACTATTGTAAATAATATTTCTTACCAATCTGATACCTGAGAAATTTTTTTCAATCCCTCCTTATCTATGAAAAAAGGATTTTTTATTGCTTACACTTTTAAGGAACACGACCACACTACAAGTAATGTTATAATTACTTCAAAATACTTATGTACAAGTGTTTCTTTATTACGGTATCGACAAGGGGTGGGTGTTTTGTAGCTCGACTAAATTTTATACAGCTGTAGCACAAATACAAATGACACATCTGAAAACAAAATAAAATTATTACAAAATAAGTTTGCTACATAATTATAAATTACAAATATTTATAACTATTCCTCCCATTTATTTAGCGCACAAAATTTATAAAAAAATAATCCAAATATTACCAATAATATTTTTTATTTATGTAAATTACATATAACACCAATAAAACAATTAAACGTCACAATTTTATTTAGTTTTTGTTGTTGTATTTATTAAGTTTTTTATTCCTGTACGAAAATTTTCGCTCTGCTATTTTTTTTTAAGTGACAGCAAAATTGAACGAAAATAAAACTCAATTTCTGTTATAGTTTTTATTTTCTTTCTTTTTCTTTTCTATCATACTCCGATGGTTGAATACATATAATCCTATCTCTCGCTCTCTTACGTTATTCTTTTTATTTTTTTTATTCCATCTATAGTTCCCACTTTAGTTTGAAACCAGAAGCTGAAATCATGTGTAGCTTGGCTGATTAAAACAATAAAAAACCTAGCTCACAGAATTACACACGTGTATTGTAAAACATCTGCACACACAAGCACAAAAAGTAAATATCTAAACAACAAATATATAATATATAACAATTATGTAAAAATAAATAATAATTATTATCTTATGTTCCTTAAGCAGAATCAATGAAAAATTCTCGTCGATCACCAAAACATGTTGAAAATTTTATGTTTAAATTTATATGAAGCTTTTAATTCTTTTTCGTTTTCTGTTAACACTATACTTTTCAATATCTTTGCAAAAGGTTAGAAAGCTAATATAGAAACTTCCACTTCCGGTATACAAATTTAAACCAAATTTCGTAAGCATATCCCAATTTATAAAAACACCTTATGTATGAAGTTTCATTTCGGGTATTAAACCTACCTGAACCTGTATAGATGCCGAATTTTGGTGAAATACAGTATTTTTAACAAAGCTCGTCATTTCTGGTGAAATTTAAATAATTGTCTGAACAAATAAAATCGAGGGGGTAATCGTCCAGGGAGTAATGACCAAGGAGAGAGGGAGGGGGGTAATGTCCGAGGGGTAATATCTGAGGCGGTAGTATTCGGGGGATGGCTGGAGGTAATTTGCCGGGAGGTGCAGTCCTAAATCGGGGGGGGGGGGGGGCAAAGCCCTATATTCGTAAATACTATGGTATAACCTTTGATACTATTATCTGTGAAACGTAAGTAATAGGGGCAAGCCAAAAATGTTCAAAACAAAACCATCCGTGTTGTTGTTGTCGGCACAGGGAGGATTGCATTCTAAATCATTTGCTCTAGCCAATGTTTTATATTTAACTGGTTAAATATTTTGTTTCCTAAATCCTAACACAGCAGAATTCCTTGTTAATCTTAAGAACCAGTTAGTTATTCATTAATCCCTAAGCAAACAGTAAATCCCTAGAATCTAGTAAATGTTGCATAATTATTTTAAAAGCAGTAATTAGATTTAAAATTTATAAATTTCAGATATAGAGAATAACCGGCCTTTGGCCAATCCACTCCATAAAAAGGTTTCCAATATTGCGTGGTGAAAATTTTTGTGCCTATTCCGTCATCCATTAAAATTTCAAAATACGTATGAAATAATAGAGTGCGGATGAACAGATTACTTCGCCTGTATGTTCCATTTTCCGTTTTAGATCTTTTAACCAGGTATTAAAAAATATTTATTTTGATTTTTTTATTCCTCTTATTCTTCTACCGACAAAAAAGAAAATTGCATGTAAACCAATTGTTTAATTTAATTTTTGTATGGATTTAACGAACGCGCGTTTCAAAAATTTACAAAATTCAAAATATTTAATACTCGTACCACACTGTTTTTAGATTCCTTGTAAATCAAAATCATAATAGTCCTTATTAAAACATTCATTGACAGATGACACACAGTGGTAGTTTCGAATGGCGCTGTTACTCACGAGATAAATGACCATCTTATCCGAAGATATTATATTAATAGACACACGAATCACCATTTAAAAATTAATAATTATGTTAAATATATCTGTATTGACAGTATTACCACCATTTTATATAATTATCTTAAGCTTTCAAAAGTTAGTGAGAAATCGGTTCCCCAATATTGACTATGGGACAAAAAAATATCTGGTAGAAACTTCTACGGTAAATTTAGAAATGAGCGAAGACGACCGGGTTAAATTTTAAAACCAGATAGTCACTGGTGATGAAACGTGGATTCATCAATCCATAGTTGAAACAGGAACCCACGCAATAGAACAAGGAAATCCACCAGCGATCAGATTAACACTCAACCATCTGCTGGTAAGATAATGGCAACAATTGCTCGGGAACAATTACTAATAGAATCTTGATTGATAACTACTTACCTCATAAGACCACAATTACAGTCCAGATCTGGTTCGAAGTGATTAGTCTCATTTTACAAATTTAAAAGAGAAAATTAAGGGGACTAAGATTTTCATATGACAGTGTAGTAATGCCCGTTGTAGAAGAGTATTGTATAGAACAGCAGAAATCATTTTATTTTTTATGTCATACAGATTAATTGACATGTGTAATTATTGTATTAGCGTGGGATGGAGATTATGTTGAATAATAAAAAATTTTCTAAATCTTATTGATCGCTTTTGTCCGGCTCAAATATAAGACGGGATTTGGCCTGCAACACTATATGTCCACTAGACCGACTTACCGTTACAGATTAAGCACTTTGTTTGCCGACGCACAAAATTCGGAGTTTCTGAATCTCCCGTCGCATAATTGACATGTGGTTTACCGAGATTGTACTGAATTTCCAAGTATCAAACACCTATTTTTAAAAGACAACAGAGCTTTGTGGATATCTAAATCATGACCTGCCTATAATATCGCATCAAACGTGGAATCAATGAGCTCGGTACTATCATCGAGCAATAAATATATAAGAGAAATCAAGTAGTGCAAATTTTATAGGCAGGTTTTTCCGAGGTTAATCTTTTTTTTATAGTTTTAATATATTTATATATACAAATTTAAATTTTTTCTATATTTAACCCATACATACGTATCTTATAAACATATCGGCATAGTTATTTTATAGTTTATTGTTCTTGTTAGGCTTATACAGGTTGCCGAAAGTAAAATAGATTAACCTCGGAAACTCTACATGAGTCCTCTTATGTATATTTTGCATTATGGTACTATGTATTATTTGTGTAACTCGCATCAACAGAACTATATTAATTGACATTGAAGTCAATCGATCTATCGCAATCGGTTCCTGACATTCAAAAACCTCCTTTTTATTAAAATCATGTGGGTCAAAAAAAAATTGGGACCTATCGCAGACCCTTCTTGGTACTCTAAAACTTGCCTCGTTTCGCAAGTATTGCTATTTAAAACCAACAACATTTAGAAAACATGCGATTGACGAAACTATTGCGGCCTTTACACTATCAGTAATACTGTCATTATTCAAAACATCATTACTTAAAAAACCGTATTTCCACAAAAACAATTTTCGATTTGAATCTGGCACATTATACCTAATGAAGTAAGCTGAGTAGTTTAATAATAAAACATTATACAATTGTAATGAAAGTAGGATATCTGTATTTTAGGTGATAATGTTTTGAGTAATGACAGTATTACTGATAGTATAAAGGCCGTATATGATTAGTCACCAAAATAACACGACACAAAATAATAAAACTAAACAAACTTCTAAAATAACAGAAACCCGTGCTCCACTAGAAACAATCTAAATGAAGTTTCTCGATATCTACAGTCAAAACAATCGATTTTCCAATCGGCACTGGAACAAAACCCCCTTCAAACCAAAACAAATAATGCAAACATAGTCTTACATGCTTTTAGAAGGGGCGGAAGTAACATTGAGATCTACGACTCATAGATGGTGCTGTAATCAAAAGATCGCGCTGTAATCGACTGAAGAACAGAAAAATAATACGTACAAGACATTGTTCCTGGGTTACGCTAAAATTAGCTTATTCGTTCACCAGCCTTTTAAATTTGTGCAAATAGCAATTTACCAGTTACTCGAAATTTACAAAATGAATAAACTTTTTAACGACAAATTTTGAGTATTTATATAAAACGTGATATTTTTATAGCAAACGTAGAACAAGCTGGTATTAAGTGATTCTCTCTTATCTAACTTCTCATTTATTATCTTTATTTTTAATTTGGTGCCTCGCAAAAGATACTTCCACTTTGATCAAAACAGCTTAAGTTTTGCGTCTAGTGAAATCGTCTCGTTATCTCGATCCAATTTTACTATAAATTATTCTCGATTTACACAGTTATATTTGTACAGATTTATTTTGCACATAATTTTTTATGAAATTCACTGTATGTATGTGAAAAATAAGGGAACAGGAATGTACTGAGTTCTGAGGCGGGACCTAAACGCGAATTTTCAAAAAACTCTAAATCTATTAGCCCGTTTATGACTTGTGGTTTATTTACGCACCATCAGATATCCCTTTTTCTACAAAAAAAAAATTGGCTAAATTTAGGTACAAACCACACAACTGTGTGAGTAAAAAAACATAGTATGTAATGGACATACAACCAACATAATTGTGTGTATAGTTATAGTGCTTGTTTTCGGACCAAAATAAGCCAAAAAATAATTCAAAAATGTGTAAGTTGGTTCAAAACACATAAAAAATTTATTTTTGAAATGATTCTTTCGTCTGATCCACACAACTGTGTGGGAGGTAAAAAAGGGATATGCTATTCCTCCTATGAGAATAAATAAAAATGCAATAAATGTGATTTTTGGTTTAGTGTTTCGGTTATAGTGCGTGTAACAGGTGTGTTAAAATTGTGGCCTGTTAAAAGGCAATTTTATTTGCGTGAACTGTGGGACTGAGATGAAGTTCAGAGTGAAACCCACCATTGAACAGTATTTTTGGGATTGCGGGCGGATGAAAAGAGGAGAAAGATGCACAAATAGAAAAAGTTTTAGACATGGGTCTTGGTTTATGAATAGTAAATTATCCATCGCCAATATTTTATTGATGACGTGTGGGATTTTGGTCAAGAAATCCGCTACGTCATTAATTAGAGAGTATTGTTTCTCTTCCGCAAACATTGCTTATTGGAATCAGTACGTGAGAGAAACTATCTCCGACTACATGATGAGGCAACAAGAACCCATTGGAGAACCACAGGTGATTGTCGAAATCGACGAAAGTAAGTTCGGCAAACGGAAACACAACAAAGGGCACCATGTCGAGGGACAGTGGTTGCTCGGTGGTGTTGAGCGGGAGTCGGGGAAGTGTTTCCTTGTAAAAGTAGACAAAAGGAACAAGAAAACACTAGTTAGTTTAATAAAACAATTTATTTTGCTGGGATCAACAATAATATCAGACTGTTTGAAGACCTACGACAGTTTGGGATATGAAGGGTTCAGTCACCTTACGGTGAATTCATATAATTTTGTTGATCCTGTGACCAAGGCCCATACAAATACCATCGAGAGTACGAGGCGGCATGTAAAGGCCACATTGTCGGCATATAACAGACAGTGTCACATGACATTATTCCTAGCAGACTATATGTGTAGGAAACTAGTGAAACACCAAAATGGCGATGAGGTGAACGTTTTTTTTGAAATTATTCACCAAGTGAATTATAGTGACGTTTAATTATTAATTATGTGATATTTTATAGTGATATTTTTGAAGTTTATATTGTTTTATTTTATAGTTTTTTGTATTATATTTTTTAATTGAAATATTTTTTTTTTTACAGGTGATGTGAATTTGAAGCCAACCTTATGATTTCTTTTTCAGATTGTTTATTTATTGATCAAATGATTTTCATGATTTTCAGCATCCATATATCCAATTGTACCATTATTTCCTTCCCTTCCCAATCTTAGTTGCATATATACGTAAACAAAATATTGAATTTGATTTATTTTTAAATCAAATTTTACATTTTTTGATTAAAAATTATTTTAAGAACCAATGAACGTATACAATTTTAAATTTTAGTTCATTTATATTGCAACAGATGACACTAGTGTGACATTGAGAACATGCTTAGCAGAGACACTTTTATTTTTAGTTCCAAAAATATCCGCTGTTGATCAAAATGGCACCACTATCGTTTTACTGTCAAAAAATGTGCGATGTTCCATAAGCATACTAAAGCTGTTCCATAGGCTAGCCTTTAGTATCGCAGTCAAAATTGATTGTCGCGACATTTTTTTCAAAATGGTCATAATTTTAATTAATAATGTTTTTATATATTATTTATAATTTTTTCCGCTTTTGGATTAAATTTTTCTACAATTTTTTTTAGGTGGTTATAATTTTAACTAAAAAATTGTTAATTTGATTGACTGCCTATCTTAGAGATGTTTTTATAAATTATAAATATTTTTATAAATAAATTGAATTTGGTACATATAAACTATTTTAGCTAAAGTGTAGATGACGTATACATCGCGAAAATCGGATAAGATGAAAATTTTGTTAAAAAACTTTTTTTGTTGGATTGTGTATAATTCCGGAAAAATTATCACATAAATTATCACATTTTCCGGGAAAATTATGGCATTTTCATTTATTTTTTTTTTGGTGACAAGTTATAGATAAAACAACAAAATTTAATATTTAATATTTGTTGTTTAATATTTTTTTTAGCGTAGGTGTCATCAATAGATTCTATATAATCCGCTCCTACGTGCGGCACGCAGTGCGACATGTTTGAAGATCCCGGCTCCTACGCCCCCCCCCCCCCCCGAAATTAAAATCTAAAGACCCCCGGAGGGCTAACGAGGAAGAGCGTAGGTGTCATTAATAGATTCTATATAATCCGCTCCTACGTGCGGCACGCAGTGCAACATGATTGAAGATCCCGGCTCCTACGCCCCCCCGAAATTGAAATCTAAAGAACCTCGGAGGGCTAAGCGGGGGGGGGGGGCGCAGCAACGTCCCGCGTGCCCGTGAAAGTTATAGAAGCCGTTAGCTTCTACAATTACTGCATTTCAAAATTCCGGCCGAAAAAAAAAACAAAATATTTTTGAAAAAATTGAAAATTTACCCGGCAAATGTGGTGATTTTTCCAAAATTTTTGGCTTGCACCTCCTAAAAACGAAAGATACATAATCCTACAAAGAAATTTTTCTTTAAACTTTTCATCTTATACGATTTTGGCGATGTATACGTCATCTACACTTACGCCACTATTTTTAAATGTTAAGTAAAAAAAAAAAATTGTAAATGATTTATAATATAATAAAAAATGTAAAGATATGGTTTATAAATAAAATAAATTTTATTAAGTCACATGCGATTTTTATTAAATATTCGTCATTTAAATTCGTCATTTTTGAGATGGTTCACCCTTCACCCCAAGTAATTCTTGTATGCTGTTGGTGCAAATAATTTGAAATAATATAGGGACTTCCACAACGAATTAAGCTAACATTTGTGGTAGATCTATCAGAAGAAGCGATATGCGCGATACTATCTATTTGATCTGTGTCTGCAAGGTTGACGAAGCATACACAAATTCAAATCAAATATACGGTAATTTCAATATTATCAAGCAGAGATTTGTCTCCACCTAAAACAAATTTTGAAAATTTTAACTCGATTTTTAATTTTAATCATTCAAATAAGCAAAGACACTTCTTGGCTTTCATCCCTGAGATTCATATTTGTTATGCGCGTTCGCACCTACAATTTATTAGTTTTTTTCATAACGGATTTTCATCGCTGTCAAAACAATATTCGCGCAATGTGCTTAAGGTGAGTATTTGTATACACTTTTCGATTTTTAATTTATTTTAGGTCAAAAATGGATCCAGTGGCAATGGTTGTTCAAAAATACCAATCAATAGTTAAGGCATTGCCGTATGTCCCAAAGATAAAAGTGGTGGACGGTGTTATGAATAAATATTTTTTAATGTATCTCATGTCGGACGATAATATGTTATACAATTTTTTAAAAGACAGTGGGATTTTAAAATCCAATTTTGTGTGTCAAAACTGTGGGACTGAGATGAAGCTCAGAGTAAAACCCACGATAGAACAATATTTTTGGCAATGCGGACGCATGAAACGCGGAGTGAAGTGTTATAACAGAAAAAGTGCTAGACATGGGTCATGGTTTGACAATAGCAAACTGACAATTTCAAATATTATTCTCGTGACCTATGGAATTTTAACTAAAGAATCAGCTATGTCGCTGCAACGAGAGTATAGCTTCTCTTCCGCAACCATTGCTGATTGGAATCAGTACGTAAGAGAAGCTATCTCCGAATATATGCTAACACAAGAAGAACCCATAGGTGGACACGGGATAATCGTCGAAATCGACGAAAGCAAATTCGGAAAAAGAAAATATAATAGAGGTCATCACGTTGAAGGACAGTGGGTGTTTGGTGGTGTGGAGCGAGAATCCGGCAAGTGTTTTCTTGTGAAAGTGGACAAGAGAGATAAGGAAACACTTGTGACGTTGATAAAAAAATTCATTTTGCCGGGATCAGTAATTATCTCAGACTGTTGGAAGGCCTACGACAGTCTGGGATATGAAGGGTTCACCCACCTCACGGTGAACCATTCCTATAATTTTGTTGATCCCGTGACTAGTGCACACACCAACACAATCGAGAGTACGTGGAGACATGTCAAGGCCACATTGCCTGCGTACAATAGACAATCAGATATGAGTCTATTCCTAGCGGACTATATGTTTAGGAAGCTCATTAAAACGAGAAATTGCGACGCTGTGAATTTTTTTTTTGAAATTGTTCGCAAACTAGACTTAAATTCAAGTGATAGTGACGGTGATAATTAGTATTATAATTTGTGTGATAATTGTGCAATAATGTGATGTTTAATTATATTTTAGTAATAGTTTTTTTAATTATATTTTAGTAGTGTTGAATTATATATTTTATTTTAATTGAAATCTTTTTTTTTTCTCAGGTGATGCCTGCAATGAATTTTTTTCAGAGTTTATTTATTTATCATATGTTTTCATGATTTTCAGTATCCAAATATCCAATTATACCATTATTTCCTTCCCTTCCCACTCTCAATTTAAAATATTCATAAACAAATATTAAATTTCATTTATTTTTAAATGAGATTCAATATTTTTTTATTAAATTTTTTTTACCACGACTCATCGTATTTTTTAAATTTTAGTTCGTTTTATTCTAATAGATGGCGTTAGGCTCAAAAATGCTAAGCAAAGACACATTTTTAGTTGTAAAAATATCCGATTTTGATCAAAGTGGAGCCACCGTCGCTCAGGCTGTCAAAAAAATTTGACTGCGATACTAAAGCTGTTCCGTTCCATATCAATTTTTGTTTCTGAATTTCTATTATTATTATTATGAATTGTTAAAGTTTTTGTATACTTTTCACTAATAAATAACAATATTGAAAATTAAACATTTGTTTCTGAGTGGCCAGTGGTCCAGTTCCGAACATTTTTTTTTTCATATTTTCTTATTATATTGATTTAAATAAACAATAAAACACAAAAAAAAATTTGAAAACTTAAAAAAAAAAGCTCAGGTCATACCTGGGTTTGACGATTAAAACTTAACAATACTACTTTAACCCTAAAGCTCTTAAGAAGACCATGTGAGTCTCTAATTTTTTTTAAACTGTTATTTTTTTAGTTTAAGTTATGTTTTTTAATAAATGAATTAATTTTATAAAATAATTAAACGTTTATATTCAATTCAATTAAAAATATTCAAACAGTTCCATGTCAGAGACTGAGAGGCTCTTGCCAAGAAGATATGCTATAAAATTATGTTAAGATCTTTAGGGTTAATCCAGTGTCCATCGTGTAATCAATCATTTTGAAAGTACCGGCAATTTTCTCAAAACCAACGAAGTGGTCGACAAAAACTATTATAATTAAAAAATTAAAATTAATGCTATATTAAGTGCACCAAACTGTGTACGTATCGCTAGACTAAACCAAACATTTCGGCCGTTAATAGGAAAAACCCGAATTATTTTTAAAAGCCATTTAGGGAATCCTTAAAGCTTTTGAAACAGAGTCATATTTACTGACCAAAGGAAATTTAATATTTGTTGTTGTACGAGAAAACACATATTGTGAACTGGATGTAAGAAATTTAATTCCAACGGTTAAATACGATGATCAAAACGTTTGGTTTGGAGTGTCATGTCAGCAAACGGTGACATATATTTAGCGTTTGCGGAATATACAATGAGAAAATTTATGTATGTATTTGGATATATTAAAAAAAAAATTACAAGTAATAGCATTTGTGAGAACTTTTAGACGGAAGTATTCTGCAACATGCTATAACATCTACAAATGTTGGAGCTGAGGCTGATTGAAGAATGAAGGAAAATCACTGCAACAGATACAGTAAAACATGTTAACAACATGCATAAGAAATAAGCTTTTTAACTACAAAAAAGGGATATCTTACTAAATATTAAAAACAGTGGATTATTCTACACTTACACTAACACCATTTCTTTTTTAATTTTTTTTAATTGTAAATCTGTCCAGTTGTGATTTTGTCACCTCACCATTTTATATAACTTGATTAATAAAAGAATTTAATGGAACTTTACCCACATACTTTATGGAGCGACTAAATTCCTTTAATTAATTTTGGTATGCATTTTGAACCATCATACACATTTGTGCATTCGACTTAATACGTTTTCGTCCGAAAAGTAACACTATATAATAATAGTAAAATAATTTATATGTTGTCAAATTATAATGTTCATTTCTTAGTCACACATCAGTGTGGGTTGGACTTAAATTGAAGCAAAAACAAATTTTCTCTGGTAGAAAAAAGGGTATTTAAACCGAAAATGCTTATATTCCAGTATTCACCCATAAAATTAGAATTTCATGAGCAGAATTTTTCTAGATCACCATTATATACTATAAAAATAAGTTACCTTTATTTTATGGTCTGTTCGGGTCAGAATTGATTTTATAAATAAAAATTTAAAAAATAATTAAAGATGCTTTCCGTTGCTGATTGAATAAAATACTAAAAAACAAGTTGTTTTTTACGATACGATGAGGTACACCACAATTATTAATGCGATTGTTTGATGATTTTATTCAATGACCTGGTATTCAATTAATTGACTACAATAAATGGAATGCCTTATGGGTCTTTAACAAATCATCTTCAAAGGAAATGTCGTCCGCTATGAGAGGGTGGTCAGGTTTGTTAAATTCCACATTCCTTCAACTGTGCCTTTTAACGAGTTATAACAGGTTATTATAAGAGTACCTTTTTTAAACAGAAAGGTAGAATGACATTGCTTCATGTTTAATTCAACATTTTGAATATTCATTATGATAACAATGAAATTCATCATTTTAAGCTAAAGGATGCAAATTAAATAAAATATGAAATGAGTATACTTGTAACTGGAACATCAAAAAGTTAAGTAGAATATAAATAAAAATAAAAATTTATGCAGATAAACGTTGACACTGCCTCTATAATTAATTATGCTTTTGTACATCTCTTGTCACAGAATACATAACAATATTTGCAGTGAGGTAAAAATGTAAAAATTTTACTGTAACTGAATTTTTTTTTATGTTAAAAGTTGTAAACCAAAAAATAAACAGTCGGTCCTTGTCTCTTTTTAATTGGATGGAAATGTTTAAGTTTTACAAGCAAAAGAAAATACAAATTTGCAAATATCCATGTCCTGTCGCAATCGTTGTTAGTGCTTAGTTTACATTTCTGAATTAATTAGTAAATCAATTTAAATTGAGACAAAAACTGCGGGAGTCAATGTTCGTTATAACAATTTGTAATTAGAGTAATTTTTTAAAGCATTTTAACGGATTTTTCAGCCTCAACAAAATTTAACTCTAATACATATATTTTATACACCTGCCTGCTAAGATAAAAGCAACCTGATAAATTATTTTTCAAATCTTTCTAAACTTATGACTTAACTAATATCATAAAATGTTGCTTAATGTTATCAAAACCGTCGGTCACAAAAAATATTCGAAACTTTATAACTTATATAGAAATAAACACAGCACGACCTAATTTTTTTGTACGCTTATTGCAAAACTTTGTGTATAGTGTGTAGGCTTTAGGACAAACACAATATCAGAAAAGGAATTTATTTACGAAAATTAAATTAAAATATATTTCTCGAATTATCTCACGACACAGTATAATGGCAATAATATTGTGATAAGAAATGTTGAAAATATTGTTTTTGGAAGAAAATCGTTTTTGTATTCTACATCTCATGACAAAATGTTACATTTTGTGTTATACGTAGGATTATCAATCTATTGTAGCGATAAATTTAAGTTTGAGCATATTGTTGTTATCAAACTGAAAATTATAACAAAGTATTAGAAGAGTAGGGGTTAAAATGACTGTTTTAATCTTTAATTAAAAGAAAGACTCTATTGTGAAGGAGGTTAACATAATTTTACTTGTGAATAAAAGTCTAGGACATAAAATATTTTTGTTTACCTAAACGAAAATACTAGTTTAAAATAACCATAATAAAATTCGCTTAGAGCAGAAAAATTTCTTCACAGTAGATCTGGGTAAAGCTAATCAACATTGGAATGGTCATCTTTAACCATGTATTAGCAGTGAGCATTTTTGTATTTGGCTTGTGCTACTAGAATATTGGAGCATTCGAAGGACTGAATCATCGTAAATCGAGTAAGGGCTTTTCCACCGAATTTTGATTTGAAGGATTTGGTCAAATGATAAATATCGCATGTAAGTATTGTTGTTGAAGTGCGCCACGACTCGCAATGCCTACCGATAGTATTTTTTTACCATCGGTTCTATTAAAACCCATGCTTCGGACTAGGTCCAACATGTTTAATGTAGTTAGTTTAAATGCTAAGAGTCTTATTTTAAATATTGATGAACATCGATGAACGTTCATTGATGAACTTTTAATGGGGCCCCAATTGATGTTATATGTTTTCGGAAACATTTTTGACGTCCAATATTTCCAATTCTGCGTTGGCCATTAGTGGCTACAATTTGTTCAGGCGAGATAGGGCTAATTCACCAGTTAGTTCTGGTAGGGTATGCATATATGTTGCCGAGCATATTAAATGCAATGTTTTAGCGGTACTCCCTCAATTTCTTAAAGGCTCGTTTCTGACTTTCAGTTTCTTTTTATATATGTATTCGTGAATAAGCGGAAATTTCATTTAGGTGGGGTTTTTAATCCACTTAAAATGAACAGGAGGTCGTATGCTCAATTTAAAAAATCCTTTTTATACATTGAGTGTCTTTTTAGTTATTTTTCCTGTCTGTATGATGAGTTTTTCATTTCGGGTGATTTTAATTTTGATATTTCTCAAGAGACTTTATTTTCTCGCAGCTATTTAAATATCTTAAATGGCATTAACCTTTCGGTTTATTATACAGAAGCGCCCACTTACTCTTACGCTATCGTACGTGGTGGTTCGTATTCTCTTACTGATCTCGTTGTCGCTTCTGCTGATAATTTCATTTGTTATTTCAATAACTTGTCTCTTGATATTGGCTCTTATAATGATCTCGTTGTTTTTTCTGTTAATTATTACTCTCGACCTAAACCTAAAAGTTTCAGCTTTAAGGATTTTTCGAAAATTGATGAATCTCACCTTTCATCAACTTGTGGCTCTATTTGTTGGGACAATATTTTTTCTCTAAGTACATACTTCTATCGATCAAATTGACTATTTTAATTCCTCTATTAATTATGTATTTAATAATTGCGTTCCTCCTCTCTCACTACTATTTATTTTAGACATTAAAATGGAACGGACATTGGATGACGCAAGAGGTTTTGAGTGCTATTTCTGTTCGTTTTTCCTAATATCATCTTTGTAAACTTAGCCCTAATCCGCGGTCTTATCTAGCTTATAAACAATCTCGAAATAGAGTGGTAGGTTTAATTCGTATCGCCAAGTAACATTTTTTCAAGGAAAAGTTAGATCCCTTACATCCCTCTATTATTATAGATATTTTGGCGTAACGTACGCAGATGATGATCGTTGCGTGAGGGGCTGCTTTTGTAGATTTTAAAGCTAATGACTTTAATATTTATCTAATTAACTCTAGTTCCACCCATGATATTTTTAATATTGATTTAGTGTCCGTCGAACCCCTAAATTCTTTTTCGTTTAAAAATATATCTACTGCCGATTTGCATTCTACAATTTGGGAAATTAAATCACAATCCACTGGTCTAGATATTGCAACGAATACGCCAGTCCATGGTTTAATACCCCTGCATACATTACACCTACACCTTATTAAACATTGGGGAAAATATTTTTGTGTGTTGTTTCCATAAAACGACACTGAAACGGGTTCAAATAATTGGTGGTGGGGTAGCCTTCGTGTTCATGGTAAGCGATATAAAAATCTAAATATTTTGGATGCACGGACAATTGAGTAAAAATTTAATGAGTTATCTTATTTTAACGCGTGGTCGAAAATACAAATAATTTTTAAATCAAAACAGAAAAACTGTAATCCAATATAAGATTAAAAATATTAAAATTTGTTAAAATTTTGCATTATATAACGTATATACATATGGTGTGATCAAATAAAAATATTAAGTATATGAACCAAATTATAAATCAAACATTACAGTATCGGCCAAAATAAACTGTACCAATAATATCCACGTTGTTAAGGTCGATCATATAAAGTAGCACTTCGAATAAATATGTTTTCGTGCTTTGTTATAAGGCGCGCAAATCAAAAAATACGAACGACTGAGAAGTGTGGCATTAAGTGTATACCAGAACAGTTAAGTGCAAACAAATGTCTTTGGCAAGATTTAATCATAGTGGAAAAGTGAACTGTTATTTTTATTGTGACCACATTGCCAATCTAAATTATAAGAGTGTGGTTTAAAAGACAAATATCATGTGTTGTAATATATAAGTACTGTGCATAAGTGAAATGAACAGTGTAATACGTATCGTGCGCTGTACATTAATTACCGAAACGTAATTAATTATTGGTGTACAACAGTTATTGTAATTCTTAAAATACACCTATAAAATACAAAGTGAAAGAAAAAAAACGGACTGATAACGTCGAATGTAGTTGGTGTAACAAAAAACTTAACATTGGCAATGAAATAAAATCAAGAAGGGTTTTGTTGGATTATGACGGTTGTTATTCTAATTATTAAAATTATTCATATCATCGACCGAATTTAATGTTTTATTGTTCTTCTTTTGCTATTTTGTCGTTTCTTCACTTTGATTCAATTTTCAGAATGAGTGACTAATTACGTAATTGGGAGGAGGAGGAGGGTAAGTTTGGTCACAGTTGTCTAGCGTAAGTTAATCCGTACCTTGCGCTATATTCTAATGTGTTTTTTTATTTTTTTCTCTTTTGTTCCCTGTCTGTAGTGGTCAAACAAGCAATTATTTATCTTCGGAATACCCACCTCAATTCGCGAGCCTTTAGCTGGCAAAACTGACCACTTTCTCCGAAGCTCTAAATGATTTTATTTTGTAAAAATGTGTATTATTATATAAAAAAATATGTAAATATTATAAACCAATATTATAATTATTTTAACAAAACAACATCACAATTTATTAGTATAAAACTTTCTTTTTTACAACAAATAATTAAAAAAAATTTAAAATTTTTTAAAAAATTATGAAGACCGGTTTCGGAAGTTCTTCCATCGTCGGTTCATTATACTACTTTTTTTTTTTTTTGCTTTTTTTTTATGTTTTAATCTATGCAATCTGTTCTGGGGCCGAAGCACTCCCAACTCTTTCGCAGTTCACTTTTACCGTCCTACTTTACGCATTGCTTGCCAAATCGAGGACGTACGGCTATAGGTCCGATTTACGTAGAGCCATCTGCACATTGCATTGCTCCATGCCAGCCTATAGTACTGGACATGGAAGATGGGTCGGCCCATGAGTTGTGCACTCCGACAGGGGGTTATAATTGTGTTCATTACCATCATCGATCGTAATCAAATGATGAAAAATCCCTTTTGCATCCTGCCCCTATCGGGATCCGAACCCGGTACCTCCCGATCCAAACGCCAAAGCTTTAACCACTGTGCCGTTTGGTCGGTATTATACTACTAAATCCATCTTATTGTATTGCCCTTATATATGTTTCCATCATTGTATACAAAGTTTTTATTTTTACGTTTTTTGCTATTGTAATATTAAATCATATATTTTGTTTGTTTTTGTGTTTGTTTTTTCGTTTAGTAGATGTGGATTTTGTTTTTGCTTGTATATTTCAAGTTCCTCAATTCTATCTAGCATGTTACTTTTTTCTAATTTGTGTATGATTTGTAAGTTTGTTGTTATGTCTGTGTATGTATGTCGTTGTGTGACTAGGTGTTGAGCGTAATTGGACTTGAAAGCTATAGTTGTGTGTTTGAATTTTTGTTTCTTTTGTTTCTTGTTGAATTTATGTGTTCTTTAAAACGTTGTGTGAAGGTTCTTCCTGTTTGTCCAATGTAGAACAATTCACAGTTGTTGCATATTAATTTGTATACGCCGCTGTCACATACACGTTGTTGTGTTGATAATTTTTTTTTGTAATTTTTGTGATGTTTTGTGTGCAATTTCGTAATCATAATGTCTAAATATGTTTTTTAAAAATTAGTAGTATAATGAACCGACGATGGAAGAACTTCCGAAACCGGTCTTCATAATTTTTTAAAATATTTTAAATTTTTTTTAAATATTTTTAATTATTTGTTGTAAAAAAGAAAGTTTTATACCAATAAGTTTTATACTACTGTTTTGTTAAAATAATTATATTATTGGTTTATAATATTTATATATTTTTTTATATAATAATACACATTTTTACAAAATAAAATTATATTCAACAAAAAGCCACGGACAATATAAAAATGGATTATGTTCATTTATATGGTACTCTAAATGATTGATAAAATTCGTTTTTTTTTGTGACGAATGGCCTTAATTTTCGGAATCTTAAAGTTGGTAATCCTACTCAGGCCACCCCAATTCGTTACAATATGGTTAGTTTAAAATTATTTAAGCGTATTTTTCTTTTTCAATTTTATTTTAACGCCTCTTTATATATTATATAAGGCTCAGTGGAAGGTGAGATAAATTATTCCTATCCCTAAAATTTCCTTCTGCGCTTGCTCATTTCCGCTCTATTAGCATTTTAAGTTCTCTGTCCAAGGCTTATGAATTAGTAGTAAAAAACCAAATTCAATCTCATATAGATAGCTTTGATTTGCTTAGCCTTTCAATCGGGTTTTAGAAGGCTCCACGGTACTCTCACTGCTAAACTGAATATTTTTGATGATGTTCGTCGTAGTATGAGTAAAAAAGAAATGCTTTGCCTTACTCTGTTGGATTTTTCTAAAGCGTTTGATTCAATTAATCACCAACTTTTGTTTAATAAGCTTGTTTCGAACTTTAATTTTTTTTTTGCTGCTAAATTGATTTTAGACTATATTGCAGGTCGCTTTCAGGTAGTCTTTTATGGCAATTTTTTTTTTGATTTCTTACCTATCTCTTTTTTCGTTCATCAGGGGTCGGTTCTTGGTCCTTTACTATTCTCAATGTACATTAATGACATTGCATGTTCCATCTAACCGACTCGCTCTTATCGCTAGTTATAATTTATAAAAAATCTATAGATACATCCTCTTTTCCCGGAATTTTTCTCGGTGATTCTTTAATTCCATTCTCTAATAAAATTCGAAATTTAGGTTTAATTTTTTATAAAACTCTTACTTGCGGTGACCATTTGATTAAGGCAAGCAAAACGTTCTTCCACCATTTCTATATGGTGATGTTGTTTTGTTAGTATTAGGAAATATGATCACATTTCTCTCCTTTTATATTTGATTCTTAGCTGTAGTTTAATTGAATTTCGTGTATGTCTTTTTATTTTTATGCTTCTCAGAATGAAACAACCTCTCTATTTATTTAATAAGTTATTGTTCAGTAGGTCCCATTCTTTAAATTTACGTTTACCCCTGTGCAGATCTTTAAACACATCCTTTTCTGTTAGGAGTATTACTGTTTGGAATTCTATTACATTGGAAATTAAGGAATCAGCTTCGCTTAAGTCTTTTAAGCGAACTTGAATGACAATACATGTAGTACTATTTTTGTATTCATTTGTATTATTTTAGTATGTAGTCTGTAAGTATTCACTTCTTGTAGTATCCTCTGTAACAAATGAGATTGAGCTCAATACGGAGAGTATTAGCATGGAGTGGATTTGTGGAGAACTGTTTCGATAATATAAATACGAAATACAAAATATGTCCAACAATGTCCAGTCTGCTGGACATACCAGAAGACGCGGAAAAAATTGGTCTTCTCGATAATGACAGTTCCTTTAAAATTGAAAATTACATGCAGCAAATAAAAAAATTGGTTCAAAAGGTAACACAATCCCCACAACAAATCAATAACAGAATTAGAGAACAAGAAAATATTCAAAAAAAATTCTATACAAAATATTCTATACAACCTGTTTACTAAAGCCTAACGTTTAACGGTTTTAAGAATGAAGCAATTTTATAAATAGAAGAGCTCAATATCGATCTTAGAAAACATTTACATATTTATTCTTCTAAAACTGAAGAGCTGAGTACGAAGAAACAATATACTTTTAGTATTAGTGAGATAGCAACTAAAATTGGCTATCAACGATGTTTCTGTGTGTTTGCCTGGGAAACATCTATAATTAAATATCTATACACCAAAGAACTATTGTGAAAAAATATGGTCAAATAAATCATTTGATCCATCTTATAATCTGACTTTTTCACAAGAACCAACATCAATAAAACTAAACCAGTCAAACCTGGACAAAAGACAAATGCACAAATAAAATCCTCGAATGTCAGATCCAATTTATTCACAAAGTCAAACAAAACAACACCAGTAATTTGCCAGCCAATAATTACGAAACCAAAATTAAATTATAAATTACCGACGTCTTTGAATGCATCCTCTTCGTGTTATAGAATAACATACATCCAATATAGATTCTCAAGCAACAGTAAACAACATGTGTGCGTAAAAAATCGTAAAAATAAAAATTACAAATGTCAAAAAAATTAATAATTATGAAACTTCCCATAGTCCCAAGCCACACGAGCATTTTTTGTATTTTGGCATTTTTTTTCTACCAATGTTTTGTTCTGCTCTCTCTTAAATAAAATTTTAACTAAAATGAGTCAAAAATGTCCTTGAAATATTTTTTATTTCATTTATGTTTGAGTTGTGTGGTTAAACAGAAATTTGTTTAAGTCGCAATTAAAACTTGTATCATAGGTAAACGGGGAAAGAAACGAAGAAAAATGCCGCATTTTTTTTTACGTGTGACATGGGCCTACGGAAGAGAAAAAATAATAATAATTTAAAATGGTAATAAATCACGCGTAAAAACGAACAAAAAGCGGAATGAAATGTGTTCTCTTTCAGTTGTTTTAACCGTTCGTTAACTCTACGCTAACTCGCAAAATTTGCGAAGAGAATTATTGTTACCAACACTTACACAAGACTTCGTTTAATAGTTTCATTTCTTTTGTGACGAGTCAGAATCTACTTAAATATAAGTCCTGCTAACTCCACACATATGAATTATGAAATAAACATTAACTAAGTAAAGATGTATTGGAATTTTTTTTTTTCATAGTAATATTTTTTTAACCCTCGTCAGGCGGCATAGGTACAATTGTACCTTTTCTGTTTTTAAGTACTTATAAGTCTTCTTGTAGAAGCCGGGGAGAGTTAAAGCTTTGTGAGATCTCTACATTTTAATAATGTGGAAGTTCCAAATATTATCTATTTACAAAAATTATCTTTACAGTGACGATTTTCATATAAAATATGTGAAAGTACAATTGTACGTCTGCCACCGTTAAGCGTTATTAAATTATGCCGCCGGACGAGGGTTAAATAACTAAGTATAAGTGTGTTGGTGCAGAAACAAATAAAATGAACAAAAAAAAATTCAAATTTACGTTGCATTGTTAGTGTTAATTTTTTTTAAATAGGTATCTGTCAATGAGAGGAGTAAGCACGACTTATTTTTAAGTAGATTCTGGACGAGTGCTTGGTTTCACAACTTTTTCTTTACGCTTATGTGCAACGTTTGCGAAGACTTTACATGCCTAGCCATATTAGTATGAACGTTGCTTTTTTTTCATTTTTTTAGACATTGTTAATGACACATTATAAAAACTCAGAATATATAAATAAATATGAAAGTTATTTATTTAAATATAGTTTATTACAACATTTATTTTGTTCATATTAAATTCAGGACTTTATATAATGTTTAATTGACCTTAGCCACACGTCGGGGTATTCTCTTTACACACTCTCTAGCGACTTCAGCAATATCTTGGTCATGGTGCCATACCGATAGCTGGGTCTTGTTTGTTATTAGTTCTTGGGCCATTTTCCTCTTGAGAATAAACCAAAGGTTTTCAATGGGGTTCATGTCTGGGGAATTACCCGGCCACGGCAAAACCTCAATGTTTTTATCACTTAGAAACTTTGTGATGCTTCTAGCTTTATGGCAGTGCATAAAAATAATGTTTTGGTTATTCGGGAACCATTCTCCCACTTGTGGCAAAAGCCTAGTCTGTAATACTTTTTGGTACTGGGCTTGTATCATGGTGCCCTCTACAATGTATAGCCGTCCCGTACCTTTACCGCTTATAACTCGCCATACCATGACTGAAGTTGGATGTTTTACGGACTTTGTGACGCAGTCCGGATTGTATCACTCACCCGTTTTACGCCGCACAAACGATGATTTACACGGCATACCCAATAGAATTCCTAAGGAGGAAGGGGTTCTATTGGGTATGCCTTGTTATCCATCAAAATTTGAAATACGGATTTATCCGAAAATCATACCTGATATTCAGGATATTTTTAGCAAATTCAATTATTTTAAATGTGGTAGGATTACAATTACCTGTTCCCAATCACGTTCAGACCAATTTTGATGTCGTTTGACCTATTCATACCTTTTTGATACCATAGCTGGTGTGAGACGCGGTTTTTTTGCTAGACGATAGCATGCGTATCCCCCTTCTTTTAATCGTCGCCTCAATGTATGGCTACTGGCTAGAAATCGTAATACCTACGCTTCTGACTTCCTTACTCAGCATTGCAATAGACATATATCTATTTGCCGAACAAATTTTAACAATTTTACGGCTATCTCTAGGTGTTGTAAGGCGCTTTTTTCCCCCTATTTGATTTATTCAGTGTTTTCAATCTAGTTTACAAATACAATTGAGTACAAAATAGCTCTTTCTCAAACTGAATATAGAACAAAACCTGCGTCAATTCTATTAGAATCGTGCAGCAGAAATATTTGTGAATTAAAATAGAGCACTGTAATAAAAACAATGAAAATAATTTAATAACAGAAGCATGCAACTGAATATAAGTTTAGATATGAATAATTCTTTAAGTTAATTGTCAAATTTAATTCTTTTTTAATTTAAAGTTTAAATTTTTCATATTTTTTCTTTTATTTTAGTTTAGCTGTGTTGTTGAAAATTGCATCCTGGTTTTTAGGTTTATTAACAAAATTAATTTTGTGGAAGAGCTGGAAAATGTCCTAATAATAAATATCTTAAGTTTTCAATGGTTAAATTTATTTTCAATAAGATTTAAAACTATTTTTTTGAATACATTTAGACTTGTTTCTCTTCTAATTTATTTGGTAATTTATTGTAAATCAACAATCCACGACTCAATACATTATTTTCAGATGCAGAAGTGGAAAATAATGTAGAACGGATAAAAGAACGACGTCGCACATCATAATCATGAACGTCACTAGACCTGATTAATTCGAAATTGTTTTTTATTAAATTATTGCTAATTTTGTAGGTGACAAGAATTAGCTCTTTTTCAATTATGGCATTCAGTGATAAGAAATGTGTAAAAATCATGGAAGATGGAGTCCTTATCGGTACATCCAAAATGAATTTTATGGCTCTTTTTTGCAAAATAAGAAGTTTTGTCCACATTTCCCGATTCGATTGTTGGAAATCGGTATGTTCCCATTAACCATTTTTTTATTTTATTGACAAGACCTACAGAAACATTGGCTATTTTTAATTGGAAATTGCCAGAATGTTTCCGTAAGGTTACAATTTCGGCCCGGTTTTCTTCAGATAGCT
Organism: Nephrotoma appendiculata; assembly: GCA_947310385.1. Taxonomy (NCBI): domain Eukaryota; kingdom Metazoa; phylum Arthropoda; class Insecta; order Diptera; family Tipulidae; genus Nephrotoma; species Nephrotoma appendiculata. The sequence continues at coordinate 239,138,030 of OX371224.1, read as the reverse complement.
CTCTTTAGCTTTTTCTACAAACAATATCAAAATGCTCGCTCATGAGTAATTGATGTTTTATTAAATATTTTAGGAATTTTATTCAACTTACCAACAATTATAATCCCAAATTAATAATACCTTAATCACTTTAATAATTCCTTAATCTTTTTAACTTATATTAACCAGCAGCTTATGGCATAATACATCACATGAATCAACAAAGGGTTTTCAGGGATTCCCCTTTTAACCAACTGTATAGATGCACTGTAAATGTCAAAATGTCGCCATCTATGAAATAAAACATAATTGCATTTTATTTTCAGTCATAGATGGCGTTTTAAGAATCGATAAACCCAAAAATTAAATATAATTGAAATATTCATATATTAATATGACCCGGCAAACAAGTATTTGCAAACTGTACGTAAAAGATAAGCAATGTTTTGAGGATACTGATTCACTGAAAAGCAAGGGGATGTGTAGCCCGGTACCCGTAATATTTAAGAGATTTTCAACTTTACACTCAAATATTTATCTCATAACATGTAAAAACCCCAAAACTTCATTTATTGCAAAATTACAGCCAGACCCAGAAAATTAATTTATATAAATAGATAAAGGTATCGATGATCACAGAATCAATAATTTTAATTTTAGGAATAGTTAGGTTCAACATACATAGTTCCGCCTTCCACGTTTCTTACCAGTGCGTGTCCGCTGTTTGCTGTTCTCACCTTATGTTTATCACCGCAATTTCACCTTTTGTTTCATTGTAGCTATAAACATAAGACGTCATGTAGTTTTACAGCTTTTGTACATCACCATAAAAAATTAATAAATGATACTACATTTTCCATTTATGAGTATGCGTATACGAACGCTATAAATACTTTGCATGATACACAAAAAATTTAAATAACATGAGTGTATGTGTGTGTGTAGTATCTTATTTATAAAAAAAATTAATTACTTTATTTTTCAATCGATAGCACCAGAAGAATACTTAAAGATTCAAGTTGATATTTATGACATAATGTAATCGTAAAATGTGTATATAACATGTATGTATGCAAATGAAGAAGCGTTCCGTAAAATACATTTTTATACATTCGTGCCATCTAGTGCATACAACGTAACTCTTAAACAAAAAATAAACTTTGCCTTCCTCCCTAAAATTTCCAAAAAAATGTTTTAGGAAATAGATAAACTACATTATATCGGCCTAACATTTTTATATTTTTTAGCAAAAGGGGGGAGTAAAATTTTTCAACTCTGAACGTGTCGATAGTTATCTAAAAATATGAAATTTAATTGAGATGTATAGGTAATTCGCGTGAATTTTTCGTCCTAAAAACAACAACAAAAAAAATAGAATTTGTTTTAGGAAACATTTCACTATACTGCTGAAAATAGTGGTTTGTTCTAAATCCTAAAATAATAATTAACTAAATAGCCATTGATTGATTCGTTTTCCCGTACTAATATAGATTGAATTTGCTACAAATATGATTACACCTAATATTCTGGGAAACAAACAGAAAATGGCCATAAAAATTAAATAAATATTAATAAAATATTTGTTACGTTTAATAAACATGTTTGATCCCAGTTTAATTAAGACAAAATTTGAGTTTTTGTGTCAGAACAGCTAAATCGGAGGACTTTAAATGGAACGTAATATTTTTTTTGGATTTTTCTAAGAATATTCTCAAAACCAGCATGCTAAGTGACTTACATATGGGGATGCTATTAGGTCCTATTTAATAGAAAAACATGTTTGTTTTTTTTTCAAATTGGAGGTTTAGGATGTTTAAGTCATTAATATATAAAATCATTAATTACATCGCTCTTGTCGTTAAAGAAGATACCAGTAATAGTTTATATTGACCAATATTCATAAATTTCGTAGTGAGAAATACACGAAATATCTTCTATGGAGTACTGTTTTCCTACGAAAATTGGGGGTCGGTTCAACATACAAGTTAATTGACAAATTGCATTCAAATTGCGAATTTAACTAACATTACTCCACTGAGAATTATGGGTAATGAACAAAATCCTTACGACCCAAGTCTAGAAGAAACATGGTGTAAGAAACGGAATAAGGGTATTGCAACATATTCGGGAAAATTAACAATGCAACGCTTGTTTCCATTAAACGAAATAAACTTTGGTAGACCAGAGATATCGGAAAATTATTATAAAAAAACGTCTGAAAACAAAAAATTTTAGAATTTAAATTTTATTTTAGAATATTAAATAAGATTTCTTATGTAAAATTAATTAACCAAAAAAATTTATTTATAAAAACCTAAATCTCGTTGGGCGCCATTAATCCATGAATAATTTGATTTATTTTCGAAGTCAATATTTTTTTTCGATTTTTCCATTAATTATTGTTATAGCTTTTTTTTCTCTGTCTACTACACAAAAAAAATACACAATCGTCTTTACACCAAAAACTATCTTTAGTAAATTCCCACTCGACATACAGTGATTTAGGGAATTTCACTACACTTTTGAAATTCGTATAAAAAAGATTATTTTAAAAGCACAGATAAATAATTTGTCTCACGTTCTCTAAACAACAAGGCCCTTTCGACTTTTCGTAATTTTTGCGTACTTATGTTAAGATGATTCTATATAACAGGTATATGTAACCTTAACGGAAAAGAATTTACAGTGGAATTTAATTATTATTACCACCTTGCTCACAGTTTTTTTTGTTTTAGTCCATGCCATCTGTTTTGGGGTCGAAGCACTCCCTGTTCTTTAGCAGTTTTATTTTTCAAAGACGTACGGCTATATGTCCGATTTTTATCACCATATGCACATTGCATAGCTCCTTGCCTGCGTATACTGGCTTGGCAGACGACCCATGAGTTTTGCACTCCGACAGGGGGTCATAGATGTGTTCCATTTCATCACAGATCGTCATCTGTCGATAAAAATTCCTTTTGCATCCTGCCCCTATCGGGATACGAACCCGGTACCTCCCGATCCAAACGCCAAAGCTTTTTTTTTTAGCACGACTGTGCCATTTGGTCGGTTAGTTCACAGTTAAAAGTTCGTACACGGCACTAAGAATATTTTTCTTGAAACCACGTTTTACAGAATGTTTTTTTTTCATTTTATTATTTTTAGTTTTCCATTTTTGTTTTATTGTTAATTTAGGTATTTATTATTAATTTATTTTCAATGTGATACTTTTAGTATCTTATTTTGTTATGTCTCTGTTAACACTAACTAATTTAACTATTTTCAGATGATACCAAAATATCTTAAAATTAATAATTTTTTCATAATTAAAATTTTTAATTCGTTTAAGAATTTACTTTTTATCTTATAATTTATTGGTTTGTGCGAGATGGTTTTTCTACCAAATTGCACGATCAATTCCTCCATCCAACCAAATTTTTTTATCATCTTCCAATCGATTTCCGAGCGAAAAAAATAAACCTGTTGGAAATATCGACACACACGTACAGATCAAATATGCATTACTATCGTACATGTATTGGTGCTTGGAGAATTGTTCGATTTCCATAATTACATCGACATACATAGCATTCTGAGTTGAGGCCGTTTATACGGTTCACCAAGGTTATTAATTTATAAATATTAATTATTGGAAACAAGTAAGAAACATTTATTAATTTTTGAATTAAATTTATGCTTTACGGTATGATTCTAAGAATCAAGCAAATTATTAAATTGAATTATTAAGCAATACTCTTTTGCTATTTTAATTGAAACTGCTTCCTCATCGTCCAATTGCGAGCCAAGTTCCACAATGTGTAATTATTGGCTGAGGAGGAAGTGCGAGCCCGTGCTGTAGATTGTAATAAATCTCAACTCTCTATGGTGCTTTTAAAAATACCTTTTTGATATTGGATATCAAGTGGTCAACCTTAGGATAAAATCCTTTTATTTATTCACATACGATGAAGACGACCGACCTGCAAGGCAAGTTAGATGGACAATTTTTGGATAAAACGTCTTTATTGTCCGGGCGGATTTCATCATGTACGGTGTTGCGTCTGATATCAATAGCAAAATGTTTGTTTTATCAAAGCTGTCAACTAAAATTTTAACAGATTCATCAAACATAATGGTGGTGTGATTAGCTTTTTATAGTCGTGCGGTATGACATATGCTGAATAGGCTCAATGTCATACCGATGAATGAAGATGATTATAATAACGAATACAACACAATTAAATATATAGCACATAAAAACGGATACAACACAGGAAATATTGATTACATAAATAACAAAATTAAACGAAAAATTGAACAACACAATTTGACAACATTAACAAATATTGAAAAAGCTGAAAACAAATACATAAGCATAGAATACAACAAAAACACTTATAACGTCATTAACAAAATTCCACATCAACACGGATGCACTGCAGCGTACAAAACTAACCACAAATTAAAAACGAAACACGACAACGTAAATTTGGACACGGGGACAAATATAAATTAACATGGAATGATTGTAGCAATTATTATATCGGCCAAACTGGGCGATCTTTTTCAACAAGATTCGCAGAACACATCAACGAGATTAATAAAACACAAATAAAATCTAATTATGCCCAGCATTTGACAGATAAAAAACACACAGTTACTGACATACAGACCAATCTCCAAGTGTTGTACAAATTAACTAAATGCCCGACCATGGACAGATGCGAAGAATTAGAAATTTACAAAAATAAAAATTGCCCCTTAATGTTAAATGACAAAATCAACACTAACACGAATATATTATACGATTATCTATTACAAACTTGTCACAAATAGTATAAATTGTAATTTGTTGTTCTAATTTTGATTCATTGTTAAAAAAGAATTGATAAAGGAATGTAATATTCCGAAACCGGTCTTCTTATAAAAGAAAAGTTGTATATCACAAAAAGAAAGATTTTAACATGTTAATTTAATGTAAAAGTTAATATTTAATAAAAATATAAAAAAAATTTTTTGTAAATAAATAATTTTTTTAAAATAATTCTGTGATATAAGTACAGCAAAATTAAAAAATGGACAACATCCAAAAATATAATACATATAGGTACTTACTTGATTTTTTTCTACTAAATATTGAATCTCAACCAAATTAAAATTAATAAGTTTAACAGGAAAATAACCACTAACATTTTTAAATATTTCAACGATACGATTTTACCAGTTTCAAGTGAAATGTTAAATCCAAAACAAGCCTATCGAATTAATAACAAATATGGAGTCGCACGCAATTGTCTAAACTATCACGAAAAATACTATTGGAATAAATTAGCCGCCATCGGTGAATACCTAAATTAAATTGGTATATTATTCGCCCTGCAGACAAACTCAATGGTGTAGTTAACAATGAATACAATTCATCTAGTAATTTTTTTTCTTAATTTAGTCTTTTGTGAATGAGAAGAAGCCCATTGACCAGCTTCATTTATAGGTTATTTACTGAAGTAGTCTTTGCTCTGGTGTCCTTAATCCATTAAATCAATTGATTTTTTTCTCTACAATCGTCTTACTGCGTGTGAAGTGTCCAACATACCACGAAGCTTTTCATTTACATGTTGATAAATACGTTGTCCATGAATTACTGCAAGTTTTTTTATTTCTTCTTGAACCATCGGGATATTTAGGTCCCTATGAAGGTCGTCATTCCTAATGTACCATCGTACTACCGTGATTATGTCACATGCTTGTCGATTCTTGGATAGTGTCTCCTACTGAGAGAACTGCAGTGTCAGCGGCAAATGTAGCAACGGTAACAACGTTTAATTGAGGTAAATCTCTGGTGTAGAGCAGGTAAAGAATAGGTTCCAAATCAGTACCCTGAAAGACTCCTGCCGAATTTCTTTTTAGCTCGGAATATTCATCTTCATATTTCACCCTAAACTGACAATTCTCTATGTATGATTTTAAAATCATATTATATTGTTTTGGTAAATCTCTATGTAGTTTGAAGAGTAAATCTATGTGTTACACTTACACCGTATCGAAGGCCTGCGCCACACCTAAGAAAATACTAGAATAACCCTTTTTCCTCTCAAATGTGTTTTCAATGACATCTGTATGCCTATGAATCTGCTCAATAGTTGAGTGTTTCTCTCTGAAACCAAACTGATATTCTGGGATAAGGTTTCTTTGTTCTATGGTTCTTTTCAATCTTTTGAGCAACAGTCTCTCAAACATTTTCGCTGGTGTTGGTAGAAGTAAAATTGGCCGGTAAGCTTTTCTATTATTCGGTGGGTTGCCCGGTTTCGGAGTCATTATTACTTCTGCAACTTTCCACTATACTGGCACATGTTTATTCCTGAGGATCGCATTGATTATGTGCAGTAGTTTACGGGTGCCTTAGCTCCTTTATTATTTGTCATGTTATCAGATCGTAACCAGGAGCTTTCTTTGCTTTTATCTTCTTAATTTCAGTTTTTAGTTCTTTCAATATTACAAACCTGATATCTTCGAAATCATATATTCTGAACGTATCAGCAGTGTTTTCGTCATTGGTCTGCTGACCTAGAGGTTGAAATATTTCTTCAAGATGTTAAGCAAACAGGTCAGCTTTATCTTTCGCACTTCTAGCCCATTTTCCATCGTTTGTTTTGATTTGAGAGATTTGCGTTTTTGGTCGATTTAACCCTTTTGTATACAAAGGTATTTTCCAATTCTTTTATTTTTCACTGGTTTTATGAGTGCCTTAAGTTGGATGCACAAGTTGTTTAAGGTGGTTTTATCTTCATAAATCATTTCTTTCGGGCTCTTCGCTTTTCCTGTACTAGTTCTCTTACTTCTATTGGGTAAATAACGGAGTTTTCGTTCCTGGATGATATTTTGGGCGTGCATTCCCAAGCCGATCATTGTATGGCATCAATGAGCCTGTCTAGTTCCTCTTCTATTTCATTTTTACTTTTGATTGGCACTTCAAGTTCTATTTTTTCCTCTACTAACTGCTTAAACAATTCCCAATTTGTTTTGTTGTTTGTAAGCTGTGGCGAATTTGGTTTTTCTATTACATTTTCATTAACTGTCATAATAACTGGAGAATGATCAGATATTACACTTTCATCATTCAAAAAAAATTTGCGTCTGTTAAATGTTTTATATGAAATCTGTTTTTGCAATCAGAAAAAACTCAACACAAACTTGATTAAATTTATTTTATTCCGTGGATAAATATTTAAGATCAAATATTGCGTATAAATATTTAAAATGTCAACTTTGATTGAATAACTTTTGGAATAAAATATATTTAATCAAGTTTGCATTGAGTTTTTTCTGATTGCAAAAACAGATTTCATATAAAACATTTAACTGGCGCAAATTTTTTTTTGAATAATGTAAGTGTAATATCTGATCATTCTCCTGTAATTATGACGGTTAGTGAAAATGTAATAGAAAAACCAAATTCACCACAGTTCATAAACAACAAAACCGTTAGTTATTTTTCTGTGCAACTGCGGGCATTAGTAAAGTAAAATTTGTTTTAGATCCGCAACAATTTTATTGCGTTTGTATGGGGAATCATAAAAAACGATTTGTATGAAAATAAATACAAATTTTCTTGGCTAATTAGATTTATAGCATATGTTTTCCATTTTATTTATATGCATTTTCCAATCCTCAATCGATTTTATTATAATTTGGAAATAATGCATATATGTTCACAAAATATGTTAATATTACGCAAAATAAGTTCTTCTGACTGGAATATGCAAAAATATGCACTTACAAGAAGGGTTTAAATGTTTAGATCCTCAGGAAACGGATTTGTACCCTGCTCATTTTAGCGCTCGCTCTTGCGAGCAAGCTTATACAAAGACTTAGGCCGTCTGTCTGTTGGCACTATCACAGCAAAAACTATACATACGAGAGAGCTCAATATTTGCACACAGATAGATACTACTCTAAAAAGATCACATTTAAAATTTGGGAACTCTAGGTCAAGTAGTTTTCGAAATATTCAACTTTTTCTAAAAATACAGGTCAACAGATGCGGCTGTCTACTTTTTTTTAAATTTTCAATTATTATTCTAAGCATACTTTTATCTATAATAAAAAGAGTGTTATTTCAAAACTAGTTTCTGTATTTTTTTTTGATTTGCTTAAGATCCTATTCATTTTTTGTCTATTGGGCTAATTTGTTGTATTAGCACCTTAGTTGTTTCAGAGGTTTTACACCTCTGTCCGTCCGTCTGTTGCATTTTTCCTATTTTATCGAGCGCTTGTCGGACAATTTCAATTGTCCGCTTCTACTAGTTATAATTCGTATACTGAAAAAAATATGTTATTACATATTTTTGGTTGTCCTAGTGATTATACTTTGAACGTAAGTCTTGGTAACCTCATCTTGATGTAAAAACACTATCTGGCTATTACCCAGAATAACCGAAAATTTCATATCTACACATATTTTGTTTTTGTTCCTTTATAGGACAGGCTTCACCAACGTGTATAGGTATTTATATAGAGGTAATGGAATCAAAATTATCCGCAATCCAAACCAATTTTACAAATTATCTCGAAAAATTATAGATCTAATTTTTCATCTTGTTCAAAAGCTAATATTTTGTTGGTAGAGTAAAAATGAGGTTTATCTCAGAAGTTATTATAAACTAATATTCCTTCACTCTACGTTTGTGTAATATAATAATAAATAACCATTAGAAAAACGATGAAACCGACAAAAACCAAACGAAACAAGAAAAATTTCATTACCCCAACATGATAAACTTTTCTACTGATGGAAATCTATTTCAATTATACGATGGACAAACGTTACTGAATTGACCTAATTTGCGTTATTATTTTGATTATAATGATTATTATTATATTTTATAAATAAGAGGGTTTAACTGATCTTTTGTGACACTAATAATACTAAAAAAAATGCTAATTGTAATTTGTATGTACGAGTACATGTTATAAAATTTAATTAAGTTTAGTCGTAATTAATATTAGACCCTTTTGCATCAAAGTTAGTAAAGCCGATATTTAAAATATCAAGCACAGAAAGAGATACTTTTAAGTTGTACGTGATGAGATTCAATTAAAATATAAACAAGAGAGAATAATTTTCAGGAAAATGTTTAACAAAAAAATAAAGGAGTTTTCAAACAAAATTAATTTTTAGATTTTACATTTTCTATTCAATTTGCATTTGAAAGACTTTTGGGTCGTTTACGTAATCTGTTAAAAGAGTCTGTTCTTATTTCAGAATATAATTGAAAATTCGTTAAATAAAAACACAAATTAATTGGTTTTGTTTAAACTATCAGATTGAATATAATGAACTGTTTACAAATTGTGGCTAGTATGGTATTTGTATGGTTTATTTTTGCCGTTTTAGCATCCAGCTGAAATATTATAGTATTCAGACATTTAAGAAGTAGTTTTGGTTGAATAGTTGTAATTTGCCTGTGGTTTTATTTTTTACTAATCGACACCTGGAGCACATAAGTACATAATACACTTTTGTATAATATACAAAAATTTGTATTCATTCTTCTAGTAGATTCTTTCTTCGAACCGTTCCGTTCCAGTAATATTTTGACGCTATTAATATTTGATTCTCGATACACAATGGAAGCCATTGTGACTTAATTATAAATCATTTTTCAATAAGTCGATAATGTAAAAAAAAAAATTATTTTTCATTCCGATATCTACCGAGTTGTTCTAATTTTTATAAATTTTAGAACGGCGGAAGCCAAAAATCAACCCCAATTCCGTTGCACCTGCATAATTATTGCACGGTGCCGAACAAATACGAAGATTTTTAATATTCGATTAAAGATTAGTATTTATTCTTTTATACAATATTTTAATTGTAAATTTGTTTAGTTTTTGTCATTCAACATTGTTTATCACTTGATTAATAAAGGTATTATCGCAATATAATTGAATAGATTTTCTTTGTTCGCCGACTTTGTGGAGCGACTGTATAAACCGAAAAGATTATTGGTATAAAATAAAATTAGGTTGGTCCAAACTTTTACTGTCAGCTTGCTATACTGTAAGACCAATATGTTAATAAGAACAAAATAAAATTACTATCGGAAATACGGATATGTTTTTGCAACTCTCTTCGCACAACGAAAGATTATATATAATCTAAGCTATAAACATGAACATAACACGTTATACAAATGGTTATGTTTAATCAGAATGTGTACAGCTCCTATAACAGACGAAAGAAAATTAATTTCCTCCTGTAAAATAAAAATTAATCAGCTAAAATGTAAATAAAATCGACGACGAATAAGGAAAATTAGGAAAAAAATTTAAGTCTGTAGTACGAGTACTTCAAGAAAAATCTCATTACATTACGACATAGTCACATCCATTTTAGTAATGAACTCCAAATTTGATTAATTTTTTACTCATAGATGAACACAAACACAAAATTCATTGTTTGCTTTTCTTAAGCAGATGAAATTATTTTCATCGCATAAATTACATATTTACATTTATATGAACATAATGTACAGCATTCCATGTATATATGCTGTTATCATGTTTTGTATGCTTAAAATTTTTAATCCGTATTTAAATATTGTTAAGATTGTACTGAAACGATATACTCGACAAATAGTGTACGACTATAGTGAAAAATGCAATATAAATCGATCAGAAAAAGGATTCTAAAGGGTTAAAATTTATAAACAACATAATATTTTACTTACGAGTACAACATGATATTAATGCAACAAGTAAAGACATATTGAGATTGAGAATTTGTAATAGTTTGAGTTTGTATCAAGTACACCTAGAGTCAGTAGACGGTGTCGCGTACGGTGTATAAGGTAAAATTTCACCCGAAATATAATGGATCCCGTGGAGAAAATCTCCATAAAACAATCCAAAATCTAAGACAAGTCACGTTTATGGGAACTTTAACCTTACGCACGCAACACAAACAAGGTGCACAAGAGAAACAATGCGCAATGCCCAACGCTCTCCGTAGCTTCCTATAATATAAAAAATTGAAAAATATTTAAGGAGATCATTTTCGTGAAATTATACGTAGAGTGCTTTCAAAAATTTCGGAGGTTACTATCCATCGAAGACAGGAGATTTATAAGTGCCTGTGGAATTTATGTTTCTTAATTTATGTATTTCGTAAATTGATTGGGACGATTCCTAATTTTGGTAAAATCTGTTTAGGAGGTCCTTCGATAGGGCCCGAGTCCAATTTATTTGAGAAAAATTGACAAACGATTTTGAGAAAAATTGGTGAAGATGGATTTTCGTGTACCAGAAATCGAATCCGATGCATATTCATGGTGGTTCTTGGCTTGAGACATTCTTTTAACATTTTATTTGACTTGAAGGAATTTGATAAAATTTGACTTTCGAATTTTCGGATGCAGGGAAAGGATTGAAAGGAGTTCTGATTTCTGGATAATCATTTATTAGTCCGGAGGGGCCGTTGGATTTTGCAACATATTGTGATGTTGCGTTATGTTGCCCATGCTGTGAGATGTGAACAATTCTTTGGGATATCGAGCCTGGCATCGTATTGCACCGTGTTCCGTGATGTTGAATCAAGTATGGTTGATAACGAAAATTTTAAGTTTTTTTCTATAATTTCGAACCTTTATTCAGAGAAATTGGTACAATATATTTTATTCAAAGTATTATCCATCGTTAGCTACGACCTTTTACCACCTTTCAGACACAATACGGATTGCGCGTCGAAAAAATTCCTGTTTTGAGGCGATCCAATAATCGACCCAATTATGGCTTCTTCGTAACCAGTGAAATGCTGCTCGGCCACGACGAGTGAGGTAGAACATCCCATTGAAGCGGTCATGTCTTTTGGCAATTTGTTTGCGTTTGCTTTAATGATCAGCTTAATTGCTTTAATGGATATCTTTCTCCAGTGATGGTTTCGTTAGGTTGGTATACCTGATAGTAGATAACTCCGAATTGATCCCACCGGAACCACAGCCATGAATATTCGGTTTTACGGTTGAAGTTGGTTCATAATCGAACTACCCCACGATTTTGTGCCTTTTGGATTGTCGTAGTGGATCCACTTTTCGTGCACCGTCACAATTCGATACAAAAAACCTTTCGAATTTGTCTTTCGAGCACGTGAAACTACGGCGTTTAACGTCAATTGGCTTGAGTTCATACGGAACCCAATTTCCTTGTTCACCATACCCATGCTCGTGAGACAGTTTTGAATCGTTTGTTGAGTCATTCCCAAAGTTTCAGATAGCTCTTCTTGAGTTTAGAATGAATCTTGGTCCAACAACTCGTCACCGTCTTCAAACTTTACTGGTACCCCTTCGCGTTCTTTGCCACTAGTGTCAAGATCACCACTTTTAAAATGGCGGAAGCAGTACTCACATGTTTTTTTTTTTTGATGGAGCATGTTCCCCATTTGATTCACAAAGCCCATCAGCTTTAATCTTCTTCAAATTAAAACAAAAATCAGCGCTTGCCGCCAATTGAATTTTGTTAGCACAAACGTTGAGATGGTTAGAGAACAAACAATGGAGTAGATACTCGATCGGCTAGTAAGCAAGCAACTTGCTAGCCAAAATCCTGGCTATTCAATCAATTTTACCAAGGAAATTTGAATTCCAAATTATGTTTTTCAATTTTTTTTGTTTTTTTTTGCGATTGCACAGTAAATTTTGCGACTTCAAAAAATGACCAGCAAACTTTTGTGTTGTCTGTGCAATTGCAAAAATAAACAAAAGTTTTATAAAAAACATAATTTGAAATTCTAATTTCCTTGCCAAAATTGATTGTGTAGTCAGGATTTTGGCTAGCAAATTGCTTGCTTGCTAGCTGATCGAGTATCTACCCCATGACGGAAATAATGACGCTTAAACATAAATATAGTTACAAGATGGCCCAATGCGATTTAATACTATTTACGCCATCTTTTGTAAATCTCTCAAAACTTATTTGTACAACCAATAGCTTGGTGTTGCGTATTGCTGAGAGATATCGCGATTTCGTACCATGTTGCTTCGTGTTGGGTTTCGTGTTTTCTTTAATTAGATATCTGACATTATGATCCATCATTTTGCGGAATATTGTACCATGTTGTATTTTTTGCATTACGGTGACATTGTATAGTTGCACTAACCGCGTAATTAGCTTTTGCTAATAATTTGGAAAATTCGTTCAGGAGTCCTTTTGGTGGAGTTCAGCTGGGTCCCTTTTTTAGATTTTTTTCCACTCGAACGATTTCGATAAAAATTGCGGTGATAAACATTTTTTATAATGAATAAATTGCTATGAGTTCTAGTTTTGGGAAATTCGGTGGGGGTTTTTTGGAATGAAAAATGTTTATAAAATGGATTTTAGAGTGCTAAGGCTGTGCCCCAAACACCGACTTATTTGTGGATACCGACTTATTCAAATAAGTCACCTCGCGAGCAGACTTATTTGAATAAGTATGTCTACACAGAAATGTCTCCAAAAATGTGCCTTGACTAAATGTAATCATGCAGTTTTTTTTAAATCTAGTGGCAACGATCAACATGTCGAGGAAATTTTTTCTTCCATATAACAGAAATTGCATTTTGGTTTTTTTTTTATATTACGTCACAAATAAGTCGGTATAATGAATTGGAACGACTTGACCGACTTATTCAAGATGGCGTCAAAAAAGCAAATAAGTCTGTAATAAGTCGGTGTTTGGGACACAGCCTCTGAATCGAATGCGATAGGTTCTAAATTTATGAAAATTTGTTTTCGAATTTGGGGATCCGGGTCCCTATTTAAGCAAAAAAGGATCGAATGATGTTGAAGAAAAAATTGAGAGAGGATATTGTCGAGTGTCAGGGAACTACTGTGTCATAATTTTGGAAAATTTGTTTAGAAGTCCACGTAAGGGGAACAAAGGGGAAGTAATTCAGGTAATGATGAAAATAGGAATGGGATGGCACCCATGTTAGGGCACTCGATTGTAGTTGTTTGGTAATTTATAAAGCTAATATCACATACACACACCTTAGGTTTGTATAACCGGGTCAAAATTGGAATCATTTTCTTAAATATTAAATAAAATATTAGAAAGCACGATTATGTATGGATCTTTGATTCGTATCTTGGTTATTTACCAAGTGATGTATTACATAAATACACAATGAATAGGATATTAATTATTGGCGGACAGTAGGATACACAAACACGAGATTGTCATTTGGTAGAAAATAATTATGAATCTAAACAGTTCGTTAAGAATATAAAAAATACTCTCCATTTATCGTCAACTGGGCGTAGACTGGGTAGAACATTCTTTTATTGCCATCTTTTTTGTAATTCATCATCACATTCTAGTGATTAATTTGATACACTTATATCTCCTGTTCGCTGATAAATACTTTGAGAATGACCAACCCCTGGATATATGGTTTGTATAATCCCCCGACATATTTTAAAAAAGTAAATTAACGGAAAAGAATAGAGTGGCAGTTATAAATAGCCGTGTATATTTTTTTGAGAGTAAAAGGGGGAAAAGTTCATCATATAAAGCTGAAAATCCTGATAAAACAAATTCAAATTAAAAATGATACTAACTTTAATGTTTTAGGAAAGGAATTCATCTCGCATATCGCGTCACAAAATATACGACTAATCTGTATTATAAATTTTTATTTTGTCGGTTTTTAATTAAACCTAAAGTTTCATTTGGTTGGTGATTTCGATTATTTACGTGTACATGTTTGTTTGGCCGCATTTATATTGCCTGGATGTAATGTGAACATGTAGCCTTCTATAATATAAACACACATACGCACATATAAATTTTTCACAGGCTAGTGAGATTAAAACAATAAAAAACTGTGAAAAGGGTGAATGAATGAATTTATTGTGTGTAATACGTGGTTAGCTTCGTTATTACGGGCATATAAACATCTCTTGTTCATTTTCAGTTTGCGTATATAATGCCAGCGCCCAGTTAACATTTCAGGAAATTAATCGTACGAATTTCCCTAAAATTAAAAATGATTTTATACTTCATTGTATGTTAGGTATATAGCATTCGTAAACACAAAAGTCGAATGAATGGGTATGATACGAACAAAAAAATTAAATAAGGGGTTCCCCATATTAGGGTGGTCCAAAATATTTCTATACATCACAAAAGATTGATTATTGTAAAAATACTCGTTTATCTGTTAAGTAATAAATTTGATTAATTTGGAAAACTTACAAATCATAAATAATTCCTCAAATTTGTAATGATCTGTAGGAATCCTTACCTGAAAATGAAAAAATAAAAAACTTATTAGTTTTATGTAAATAATCGATTAGTTCACATAAATTAAAAAGTGTATACACTTTGATTATATCGTACGTGCAGATAATAGTTTTGGGTTTCCCACGCATTCTGATTAAAATTTTACGTGTCATAGATTCCTCGAACTGATGAAAATTGTATTTTCCGAGAAAATTTATTTTGGTTACATTCGTATCACATTGGCTGAGTTTTTATAAATAATTTACCAACCAAACACAACGAGTTTTAATGTTTATGCGTGGTAAAAGGAATCAAATTTGCCAAGCTAATAAAAATGTTACAATTCTAATGGCATATTTATTTTCTTCTAAAAAGACAGATATGCCAAAATATTAAACGCTTGGTTAGCAGTTATAATACGTCACATGGCATAAAAGCGCCTACAGAAATGTTCATGAAAATAAAAAGTTTTGATCATTGAACATTATAAAAAAATGTGCGGTATCTAGATGTGTTGTTACATGTACAGCAAGAATTGTTCTTGTGATTTAAATACAAGATTCGTATGATAAGTAATAACTGATCACAACAACAACACAAATTGAGTTAATTAATTTTACATTTAGTATAGTTTACTTTTACCAGGATAGGCTTAGTAAAACGTTTATTCAGGGCTATTTTCATCTTAATTTTGTCACGTCCAAAACATCCGCGTTGACTCATATTATGTCTTGGTTTTTAAAGCGATCGTTTATCTAAAGTTTTAAATCCATTGTCGAACATTCCACTTCCCCAAATATTAACCTTTGTGCCAACTTGACATACACGGGGCCCGTATTCTTGAATTCCACGTTCATTTTTCCATATGTACATATCTGTCAAAATACCCGTACAAGTTTCCTTACTATTTCCACATGTAATTCCACATGTATCAAAATACTACGTAGTGTAGTAAATTTATTGTTGAGAATTTCCTACGTTTGACTTGTCAAATGGACAGAAAAATAAAATAATTTTTGTTTTGTTTATCAAAGTAGTTTGGGAATATTAACAAAAGCATATATTTTAAGTGATTTCTGACTAAAAATAATTATGGAGGGAAGAATGAGGCAAATACAATCCTTTTCATTTCGTGGTGTTCCTGGTAGCATAATTTTGTATACGCCGCGCCGCCTAATTACGAAAGATAGCCGTTTTAGCTGAAAAGGGCTATTTCGCCACCTACAAATTAATTCGGCGAGCCTCGTTATTTATTGACCATCGAAAAAAAAAACGAAGAAACGAAATAGAAAACAGGCGGGTTTTAGAAGGACAGAGACACAGTCTCATACATATAATAAAACAAGTGAAATGTGCCGAATTATCTTTCACATACCACAAGCATTTTGTGAACTGATATAAAAATATCATTTTATAATACCAATAACTTTTATAGTGAAACTTTATATTTTAAAGAGTTATAAATAAATAATTAATTTATATAAATAAAAATATAATGAGTGATGATCATTGAAATCGTTTAGAACCCAATAATACCGCTATACATCTTTATTGCACATTCCACATTCAACTTCTTGAAAAATGTTTAGTACACAGATTTGTGGTATTAATTTACCACAATATCTTTTATTTTATTCTTCTATTTTCTAACCCCTAAGTTGAATATGATAAACATTAAATTCTTTTACACAAAAGCATCTTTGTAAGTAAGTTTCTCTTCGGTTAAAAAATAGCTTGGACCTGGTGGGAAGCAAACTTGAAATACTTCCGGACCGTTAAGGTAACGCTAGGTAACATAGAATAAGTACTATATTATTACCTGAAAATAGCGTCGAACATGCACTGCGCATTGCACAACATGTGCATTGACAATAATTTGGAAAATATTTTGCCTGTATACTGGCATTTCGGAGGGTAGATCTTTTGATTCATTCCATTCTTTTTTTTTTGTTTCTATGCGGTCAGCGGTCACCCAAATTTATGTGAACCGTAGCAATGGTTGTTTCACTTTAGTTTTGAGCTGATAATATGCTTGATTTGAAACAATCACATCCAGGCCATGACAACTTAAACTACGAATTTAATACTTCAAATACTTGCCAAATATTATAGTATGTTTTTAATTGTCTAAAAATTATCACTTGGAATAAAACTATCGAATAAATCAAAGTTAATTAATTTGTTATTGTGTGAGACTGGTAAAAGAGATTTTAAAGTTTTAACATTTATTGCACGTATTTGAAAATTATAATGATAAACATAATTCAGGTTCACAAACTTTTCGTTCTAAAAATGTTGATTAAATATTATAATTTTAATGGCATTTGAACACAATTACTATTACATTACATCAACAAAATATTAACTGTCAAGAAAACCAGTCCCCGTCAACGCCGATTAGTTTGCATGATTTCTCAACACGTCACGTCATATCACCCCGATTATACCAAAAAAACACTTTCGACGACATCTCCCTCATTATCCATATTCTACTGTTGAGGTGTAGGCGATTCAAATGTAATTACATAAATTAAAATAAATATTAAACGTAATTCGAAACGAAACAAAAAAACAAATTTCATCTTTCATAAAATTATATTTCATTTCAGCTTCACGCTCTTTGTTTCGTATCTCTTCGCAAGCGTTTGACTACAAAAAAAAAATGAAATCCCTTGGCACAATGTCAAATGAAAAAATAGCATTCACGTTTAATATTTTATGAAACATAATTTGAGATAAAAACAATAAAAAAATTTTGTGTAGCAGACTAAATTCTGTACGCTGAGTATATTTATAATCCAGGGCGATGTATGAAGGCACATAAAAATCTATGCTTATATGCAACGACACGTCGCAATAAAATTAAATTTCCTAATTTTGTAGCTACCTAGCGTTATATGTAAAAATAAAAATAAACTGAGCTTACTACGTACATGTACATACGTTACGAAGAAAATACCTGAAACAATTTTATCGTTTAACTTTATAATTTACTTGTACATACATTTGCGTGCAGTCAACCTGCTCACGTATTTAAATAATTTGTTGGTTTTGTTGCTGTATGTTGAGTTTAATGTTTATGTCTTTAGGTAGTATTTAGAAAATTAGTATTATTTATAGAAATAATTAAGTTTATAAATAATCGTAAATAAACCCTGAATATAGGCCTTACACAGGTTATACTCTGTACATAAAATGCACATACACATTATTGGTCGAGTATCCAAAACTGAAACAATCCAGTTGTTTGTTTTGTCACCTCTGCCAGCAGTTTTGCAAAAGAAAGTATAATCGTTGTAATCTGAAGGCAGCGACTACGAGGAACCAGATTGTTTAAGGAGGGCTAAGTTTCTCTTTTAACTCTGATTTCAAAAATTTTGATATTTTTTTACTCGAAAAAGTTGCACAAAGGTTAGTTGTGAAGAGAAATTCCTCGTGGATTCGTTATAAATTATAATTAGCATTTTAGGAATATTATTTTTCATTTACTAATTTTGAGGTGGGCTTTCATTGAAATAATGAAACTAAGCGTAAAATTAAGTATTGCCACATTTTAATTAGTTGAGACAACAAACGTTTCTTAATTTATTCATAAAAGAATTATGTTGACAATTCTAGATAACATTTACACGCTATAGCGATTGTCAAAGAACATGAGACTACAAAAAAAGGCGTGTAATTGTATCTGCCAATTACAAATTAACCTTATGTGGTGACTGTCTCATTATAGTAAAATAAAATTAATTTATTTGTAAGTTTTATTTCTGAATCTATGCAAAATATGTCAGATATAAAATTGCGCTTTACATAAAATAAACAAATCAAATCATTATTCGTAACAACGCTGCTTTTATATCAATTAAATTTTCTCATTGATAAACATTTTTGCTATCCAAACATCATGTTTAAGAACATTTTAATATAAACGAAAATTATTTATTAAAAATTTGATCACATTTATACTATAAAAATAAAGACAAATTGAAATTAATACGATTTGTGAATTTATTCTCGAATTTAAGAACTCCAAAAATAATTTACTTGTCGAACTGAAAAATTTATTAAACAAGCTCCAAATCAATAAAAAGAATGTGGCTGTTGAAAAAACTAAAGTTCAAATTCAAATAATTATGGCGGATAAATAAAAATCTGTGCACATTTGTTGACTTGTATTATTTTATCCCAACATATACCAGGTGTGTAAATATGAAACCGGAATTTAGCAATAAATGCCACCTGTCAATGTACCTTTCGACAAACCACGTTATCAGCGCCATTGACATCTGTCAACAACATCCAATTTATAACCATACAAGTTTTATAAAATAACGCACGTGTTAAAAATGTCGAGTTTTGTGCCTACATATTACGATTTGAGGACATCATCTTATCAAAGGTTACGGTGAGCATGCTCTTAATAAATCACAATGCTATGAGTCGTTTATTAAATTCAAAAGTGGTGATTTTAACGTAAGATATGAGAACGTGGAGGACTACCTAAAAAGTTTGAAGACAGTGAATAGCAAGAATTGTTGGATGAGGACAACGCTGTCCGGATGAGAAGCCGTCTCCATACATAACAAAAGATATGGGAAAGATCCAAAAGCTGGAAAAGTGAGTTCCGCATAAACTGAATGAAAGGCAACAGGAAAATAGAAAAACCACTTGCGAAATGTTGCTCGCCAGCAAAAGAAAGTCATTTCAATTCACAGAGACAAATCGCTTCGGACGGAAGACAATGCTCTGTATTTGGTGGGATCAGAAGAATGTGATTTATTTTGGGCTGTTAAAATCTGGTGAAACCGTAAATACTGAACGTTACCAATAAGAAATGATCAATTTGAATCGAGCTTTGCGTGAAAAACTACCAGGATATTATAAAAGGCAACACAAAGTGATTTCGCTTCATGATAATGGACCATCACACAAAGCAAAACCGGTCATGGAAACGTTGGCAACACTTAATTGGGAAATAATTTCACATGCGGCTTACTCGCCAGACAGATCATTTATTTGCATCGATGGGCCACAGGCTTGCTGAGGAGCCCTTCACTTCCTATGAACATGGCTCGTAACATCCACACATAGCCAGAAAAAATGTATAACTAACAACGGGCAATACTTTGAATAAAATACTCAATCATTATCATATGGTGAACGTGTACTTTTTACTAAAAAAATCCAGTATGGTATGTTCTCCAATGTGATATGGTAACATATCGCACGCTATTAAGTATTTTTTTATTCATTCCAAATATTCCGGGCGTTCCGAACATGACATATTATTAAGAAGAATTTTTAAAATCGTCCGGGAATTTAATTTGTTTTAAGATTTTTTCGGACAATTAATTTAATGGACACCCACCCATACAATGTTTACGACAGTTTTAGTCGCAGAAAACACAAAAGTAGAAAAAATGCGCTCCTCTCCCACATCTTTAACCCCAGGACACTGTGGTAGAAACATTGTTAGTAAATGGCCTCTTTGTTTTCTGCGACTAAAACTGTCGTAAACATTGTATGGGTGTCCATTAAAATAATATTTTGTCCGAAAAGCGGCAAAAAATCTTAAAACAAATGACATATGTTTTTTATTCCTTCTATTCCTTTTCTTTGCTACTTTTTTTAGTTATTATGAATGTTCCGAACGTATTCTTTTCGTACTAGATGAAAAGGTAGAACGAAAGGAATATTTTTAATATTAGTCTAGATAGGTATTAGTTAGTTATTAGTTTGTTAGGTAAAAAATACAATAAACTAAATTAAAAATGGAGAATAGTAACTGTAGCAATGAAAATGTTGTATTTAAAAATGGCGTCGAAAATCGTAAATGGAGTCCTGGGGATATTCGTTTCCTCATCCACAATTTTTCGGAGTATACAAGAATGTTCGAACGGTATTCGAAAAAATATCGGACCGATATAGCTGCTATATTATTTTTAAATGTTTTAATTAATGAATTTGTAATCAACACCTTTTTGTTTTTATATTTCCAGAAGATGTTTCTAGCATCAGAAAAAAATAAGTGGAGATCAGTGTATCGGCAAATGGAAGGGACTCAAGTCCAAGTATACAACAAAAAACGACCACAACAATAAAAGTGATAATTCTTATAAGAGATGGGAATATTTTGATTTAATGGACGAAATCCTACATAACTATCCCGAAATAAATCCTCCTGCCACTTGTTCCAGCGATCAAGCAAGCGTTACGCAACTACGAAATCTTCTGCATTGCAAAGGATGCACAAAGCTAGCGAAGATTTTAAAAATAAACGGCACGATGAAAAAATACAGAGGGTTGATAAATTTTTAAGTCTTTTTCTAAAATTACTATTTTTTACCATTTATTTTATTTTACCATTTATTTATACAAACTATCTACATAAATTGGAATTAAGTTTTTATAATTGGTAGTAGAATAATTATTTGAAATATGATGAATTAATATTTAATACCAATAAATTTTATAATAAATTCCTAATCTGTTTATGAATGTATTATTCTTGAAATGTTGTTCCTTTTCAAATTTGCTTCATTGTTGCCTTATTAAAAGACCTATTTAAACCAAAGTTATTGGTAATCTTATTTATGTGTTAGAAGTGCATGCCATTCATAATTTTAGCTTTGGCGTTAAATCTCATGCTATTGGTTACCAATTCACGCCTGTTCGAGAAATTATTCGATTATTAAACTTCTCTTTCAAAATATCTATTGATTCCGTTGCTGTGTGATATGTTACACCGTTTTGTTTAAACCACATATTGTACACATCAATATCTTCCAATTGACTTCAGAAAATGTTTCTAACCATCTTTCGATATCGAGCTCCATTCACAGTAATTGCACTACCAATTTGTTTTTGGAAAAATTATGAACCATTTACACCACCACACCAAAATCCGCTTGTTTGTTAACATAGCCTCCAATTTCAAAATGAGCTTCATCGGTGAAGATAATTTGCTTGAAAAATTCTATTTTCTTCTTGATTTTTATGGCGCAATGAATTGCCGACGTAATGCGTGATCATTTGGCTTTGATTCTCATGTTAATTCTATGTTGTAAGCCTTTACATGAAGATCTTTGAGTAAAACATTGAACAAATTAGTTGGTTTCAGGTTTAATTACTGTGAATGGCGATCAATTGATGTCCTTGGCTCTTCAGCAACACTTGTGGTAGCAGCTGCAATATTTTCACTTGACTCACCACTACCTGATAAATTCTGTTTCTCAGTTTTTCAATTTATCAATGATAAGTTTATTAGCACGGTTTATCGGAGCATTTTCTCTACCGTATTTTGTACGAAATTTTCTTCCAACCCCTGAATAACTTTCACCATATTTAAAATAAGTTTTAATAATGAAAACACGTTGTTCAATCGTTCTTCATTCAACCTTAACCGGAATGTTTGTACTTGTCATCTGTGAAATCACATATGTATTAGAGGACATACAAAAAATACAAATTTTGGAATATTTAAAAGATACCTCATATTTGAATACCGTTTATTAACTGGTATATATGTAATTTTTTTCATTAAGTGTAGTGATCCAAGAAGAAAATGGTGGCGAATCAAATCCCGCACTTTACTGGTATGTGTAGCTGGGTGGGGGAGGAATTTTAATTTGTGCAAAATAAAAAACATGCACACAACATTTTAGTGGAGGATATGGCTAAAGCGGGAGTATTTTTGGGATATTCCATTTAATAGAGGTGAAATAAGCCCAAAGCCTTAAAAATAACATTTATCCCTTTGAGAACTGGTGTCAACAGATGTTGACATGTTTTTATAGTCATTTTCCGCTTTACTATTTCCGTGTATTTGGTGTGTTAGATATTATATCTGTTCTATTACTATTTGGAAGTCAATATGTATTCTGTGTTTGAGTGTAGTACTAAATTTGACGGAGCAATAAAACTTTTTGTGTCAAACGTTCCCGCCAAAATATTACTTCCAAGTGAGGTAAGCAAAAAATTCATTTTTATATAGTATAATATTATTGTAAGGTTAAAACCATTTATAGGTTGTGTTCGTGAATGTTGTAAATATGCACTACAGAAAAAATTATATGTAATGTTTTCATTCGTTTTCAAGCTTTTACGATATTTAAAATACACGTATGTTGACAAATCGACTCAAAGGTAAATGAAACATTTTTCTTTAAGTCAACATTTATGGACAAATTGACTGAAAAGTTGAATTTGTATTTATTCCACTTGAAGTTTCGTCAACTAAACATGAAATTATAAGATTTCAAATTGAAATTAGGACGTTGTCTCACCAAAATGAGTTTCAAGGAAGCTTCCATCAAAAGGATAAATCATGAACCATCGGTTACAACAACAACACCTGTATGATTTATCGAAATTCGTTCAGAAAATGGTATCCTGTTTGACGGAGTAGACCATGTGCAATCATGATTTTCATTATAAATAAATTTCTATGTGAGATTTTTTTTGGTTACATTTATGAACAATGTGAAATAATTATTATTTTTTAATTTTATAAATCTTAAAACGTTGACTGAATAACATACTGTGACGAAATTACCAAAATAAGCATTAAATCTAATTAAATATTGAAATATACTAAATAAACTATTATCTAGCTATTGTTAGATATACTTATAAATTACTATAAAACATTTATTAATAGGCGAATTTATAAAATATATTTAAATAAATAAAAAAATATATGGAGTAAATACATTCAAACTTGTTTGATTAATACAACCGATGAGTCGGATTGTCAACATATGTTGACAGAAGCTGGCGCCGGAACCGTTCATCGGAGGTCAATTTGATCAACGAATTTGACTTGAGCGCCCTTCAATTACTTAAGTACCATCATAATTTATTTAATTCTTATAAAGGTTTGGGACCGGTTTTCAAAAAGTTAAAATGGCGGTGGATAGTAATCGTACCAAGGCTGTATTTTCAGTCGCTCCATTTATGGACTTATTAAATCAAATTAACGGATTCACATCCAATCTCTGTCCTGAAGCCACGACAAGCGTGACGAGCACAAGCAGTGTAGGAATAGGCAGGAGAGATTCAAATCCCCTCGTTGACAAATTGATTGGCGATGATTTTGACTCGATCATTGAAATATCTCTTCCGGTGGCGGCCGCTGAACTTCTTCGGATACGGATTCTGTAAATGGTTCAACAGCAAAAAACGAACGTATCTCAAAGAGAGATACGAGGGCAAATCAAAAAGTCTTGCAATATCATATGAAAAAAAAGAGTGAGAGAGACAGCAATATTTTTATTTTTCGACATAATCTCCTTTAAGGTTTATACATTTGTCACATCGATCAATTAACTTACCTAAACCCTCTAAAAAAAAAGATTTCTTTTGCTCCATAAAATATTCATTTACAACAGACTGTACTTCATAGTCACTGGAAAATTTCCGGCCCCTTAGTGTTTTTTTCAAATTGGGAAAGAGAAGTAGTCACTGGGTGCCAAGTCTAGACTGTACGGTGGATGCGGAATTTCCACGAAGCCGCAGTCCTTTAATGCAGCTTGAGCAATATTAGCCTTGCGCACTGGTGTATTGTCGTGAAGAAGCAAGATTTTTTTCCTAACTTTCCTTGGCCGTTTTTCCCGGATCGCTTTTTTCAATTTTCGCAAAACCTCTGCGTAATATATGCCTGTGATTGTGGTTTTCGGTGGCATATAATCGATTATCAAAATTCCTTCAGCATCCCAAAAAATTGTTGCCAAAACCTTACCAGCAGACGGTTGAGTTTTGAATTTCTTTGGTGGTGGTTCACTACGTTTAATCCATTGCATCGATTCTTGTTTGGATTCCAGATCCCAGTGATGAAGCCATGTTTCATCGCCTGTTATTATGTTACCCAAGAAATTTTCTGGATCTGCTTTGTACATATCTAAAATCGCCTTTGAAGTTTAAACACGCATTTTTTTTTGTTCAGCATTCAACAAACGGGGAACCCATCGCGCACTTGCTTTCGACATGTGAAGGTGGTCATGTAATATAGTATATGTGGTACCGTATGAAAGAGAAAGTCTCCACGCTAACCGCGGAACAGAAATACGCCGGTCCTCCAATACAATAGAATCAGCCAAAATTACGTTTTCATGGCTAATAGCATCTGCTGGCCGACCCGAGCGGTTATCGTCTTATAATGACTCCCAACCACTTTTGAATAATTTTACCCACTTTGTTACTGTGGCATATGATGGTGCAGATTCGCCGTAAACTTTTGATATATAGTTGAATATATAAATTGCATTTCGTCCATCTTTATAGAAAAATTTAGTAACGGCGCGATATTCAATTTCATTCATTTTAAGAAAAATTCAAAACACATGTTACTAAATTGACAAAAACAAACGAACCGTAAAATTTACATCGAAATGTTCTTCTAGAAGTTTCATCGTGACAAAAAATGGTTTTGAAAAGTATATTGTTGTCTCACTCACTCGTTTTTTTCATATGATATTGCAAGACTTTTTGATATACCCTCGTACAAACCTCGGTTAAAAGCTTAAATTTACACTGAAATTAATCGAGGATAACAAGTTAGCTAGATTTAGAGAACAAGAAGCTGCCAAAGACAAGAGCTACCAAAGAAAGTCATTGAATGAAACGTGAAGTTTTATAAATTAAATATTATGTTATGTTTTATGTATATTACATAAATGAAATATTTGAATTTTGTATTGAATTTTTTATTTATTCGTTTAATGTAAAGAAATTTTATTTAATAGTTTGGTGACTAACATCAGTCTTCTGTCATTCGACATCGTCCGAATCTCTTGCTTTCTCTACATCTTCGTAATCATCATTTCGTAATAATATCGTCATTTTGACGTTTTAAGTTTTATAATACGATGGGCCGTTTTGTAGGTCAAAAATGACGATAATCCATTATAATATGACGATTGACGATATTAATTTTTCAGTGAATTCAAATACATATTTATTCGATTTTCGGATAACTTGTTTATAGGGAAATACAAAATTACTCTACTACATTATTTCCCATTCTATTTTTAGTTTCAGTTCAGTGTATTTTTCGTTCATCGTCATCTTTCCAGTTCCACTCTCAATTCTCAGACTCATACAGTCATGCAGCATTAACTCAAATGACATTAAAATATTCAAAAATAATTGTATATTAGTTTATATCGAATGCAAATAATGAAACGGTTTGATTTCAAAAATATCATTTTAAAATACATTTCCCTGAAAAGAAAAGAAAAGAAAATAATCCGAAAAAAAATAAATCCACTCTTTGAGTTATTTGAAAAATTTCCGAATTTAATTAGTCAAGAAAATCTTCAAATAATAGATTCGGAGTTTCGCGAAATTTAAATTTTCAAAATTTATTTGGCAGTTCAACTGATTTGATCAATTTACAAGTTTTTTGGGGCACTGTTAGTAAAATTAAACGCGAAGATAAATCTGTAGCTTTTCCTCTTATGGGGAAATTCATTTTTGAAATTTTAAGTTTGCCGAATTTGTCCGCAAACGTGGAACGTACATTTTCACAAATAAATTTAAACAAAACTAAAACTAGATTAGGTACGGACTCGTTGAAAGGAATATTGTTAACCAAAGATTATTTAAAAATCAATAACTATTCCTGTTTTGATTTGAAAATAAATAACGAATTAAGTAATTCAAAAATTTAAATATCACAACTTGTATTCGAATGATAGCCAAAAAAATAATTGAATATTTTTTGCCGACAGAACTATTCTATGTAGTAGTAGTAGATTTTTTTATAAGTATATATTTTACTTGTGTTAAGAGATAATTTTTGTGATATAGGTATTTTAAAATATGAAATAGTATTTATTTTATTTTTTTTCTTATATAATTATATATGTATTTGTGATCTAACTAAAATATTTTGGGATCTATAGTTGAATATTATTATTATTATTATTATTCTCTTTATTTAGAAAAACAGGTTACATACATTTATAAAAATCATAAACTATTTCTAATAAAGTTAGAGCTCCTAATAGGTTTTTAGAACCTGTGGGGGAGCAAGAAAGAATAAAATCATGAAATTTAGGTTGTCAAAAGTGTACAAATAAAAATAATAAATTAAAAACTATCATAAAAGAATAAATAAATAATACATACAATAAAATTAAAATTCCAGCTCATATTTAGTGAATACAATACAAAAAAGAAAAATTAGAAGTAGAGTTTCAATGTTGTCTATATTAATCAGCCAATGTCGAATCATTTTATCAAAATAGTGTTTGCGGCCAATCGGAATGGATTTCAACTCTATTGGTAATTTGTGAAACCAATACAATCCCATATAAAAGTAAGACCTTCTGAACCTTTCATTATTACAACGTAAACCGGCAAAGTAGTTCGGATTCCTTAAAGTATACGTGTGATGAATACGACTATGGAAACTGGAACTCCGAACAAAAAACATCTTTAATACCTTATAAACATAGAGATATCTTAAATGTAATAATTTCAAATCTCGAAATAAGGGAATTGTTGGAGTTGTTAAAGGCCGACAATAAATCAATTTAATAATCCGTTTTTGTGAAATGTATAGGTCCTCTATATTGGAAAAATAAATCCCACCCCAGCTTGATATACCATACATAATAATAGATTCAACTAGTGCATGATATAGAACTCGCAGTGTTGACGGTGGGCATAATTGCTTCAGATGGTAGAATTTATAAGCCGCAGTAATAACATTTTTTCTGACAATGGTGAGATGAGAATTCCATTTCAACTGCGAATCGATGGTAACTCCTAAGTACTTAAACTCATTTACGAGGGAAATTTCAAAGCACTACGATGAACATGAGTGTCCAGAGCAAAATGGAACATGATACAAAACCTTAGAATTGGGAGATGCGGCCTGACCAAAAAACATTACTCTGGATTTATTACTAAGAGCCAGGCGATGGTAGTAAAACCAATTACCAAGATTCACTAAGTCTGTGCAAACTAGGTTCTGTAATTCCGAAGGGTTTGCTGAAGTGTAACTTAATGCTAAATCGTCCGCAAATGCAGTGGTGTGCCCCAGAAGATCGATGTCGAATATAGAATTTATGTAGATTAAGAATAGAATAGGTCCTAATACTGATCCCTGCGGAACGCCGCAATTTAAGTAACCAGGTTCACTAAATTTATCATTTATTTTAACAATTTGGCTACGATTGTTGAAATAACTAACAAACCAGTCAAAAACTTTACCTCTGATACCTATATTTAATAATTTGTTTGCAAGAACCTCGTGATCCACAGTGTCAAACGCTTTTGCAATGTCTAAAAATAACGAAGCGGATTTTTGCGAATTGTTGAAAGCCGAGTAAACATAACTGAGGTGATGTAGTAGTGCTTCTTCAGAGGATCTTCCTGCTAAGAAACCAAATTGACTACGGCTAAAAAAATTGATTTTCTCCAGATAACCGAGCAATCTACGTTTTATTATTTTCTCAAATAGTTTGGAGAAGGAACTTAGCAACGAAATAGGTCGATAATTATTTAATAATAGCACATCACCTTTCTTATGAATTGGAATTACAAAGGCTGATTTGAAAACAACTGGAAATACACCACTTTCTAGGCTGAAATTGAAGAGGTATGCTAAAACATCTACTAGATACCACACGCAATTTTTTAAGATTAGGTTGTCGATTCCGTCAATTCCACAAGAGTGTTTATTTTTCAAACTACTAATCTCTTTTATAATCTTTCTGGCGCTAATCGAATCAAACACACAAGACATACTAGGTGAAGTGGTCGAGCCTAAAACATATCTGCTATAGCCTGGAGAATTAGGCGAAAAGTTAGTGTTGTTCAAATTATTTGTTATCTCCGATGGAACGTTGAGGAAATAAGTATTGAATTCATTACTTATAGATTGATAATTTGAAATAGGAATATCAGATTGGTATTTGTAAATTTTGGTGATTCGGTTTTTGTCTTTATTTGTTCCCAGAACTTCATCAATAGCTTTCCATGTGAGTTTAGAACTATTTTTAACATACTCAAATTTCTTCTTGTAAAATGAATTTTTGACAAATTTAATTCTAGCATTTACTTCCTTGGAGAGTTTCTTGACAAATTTTTCCAAACGTGCATTAGTGGGATTATGGCGTTTTCTAGAGAATTTTTTTAATTTATGAACCTTCAAAAGGAGATAAGAATTCATCCACGGTTTCAGTTTTTTTAATGTAGGGGCAGAAGATTCGACCTTAGATTCACGAATGTGCGATTTCAGAATAAATAAGAACCTATCAAAAGCGATATTGCAGTTATTCTCACCATAAACAGTCGCCCAACTTTCAGATTGTAGACGAGCATTCAGACGGCTATAGTCAACTCTCGAAAAATTAGCAGCTACACTATTTTGAAGCACAGGGATCTGAGATGCAAAAATGTTTAGCTTTATTAAGTTGTGGTCAGATAGATGAATCGGTGTGTTTTCCACAGTAAAAATAAACGAATTTGTTGATTTGATGAACACATGATCAAGACAAGATGAATGTCTAGTAGCTTCATTTAAAAGACTTAGAAATCCGTGGGAGGCTAACATGGTAAGATAACCTTAGCATTCATTGATATTAAGTAAATTTATGTTGATGTCTCCCAGAATAACTATGTTATTATTATTAATTGATTGAAGTAACTCCTCAATATCGACACAAAACGCGTTTACCGGTTTATTACAAAATCTATAAATGCAGATAAAGGTCCAATCATGACGCCCCAAGGTAACATTTAAAATTAAAACATCAGCTGTGGTCCAGTTGTAACAATGAAAAGAAGATACAGTTAAATTTTGATTGATAAACACACCAACACCACCAGATCTATAATCATCATTACAGCAAGCAATGAAATTATAATTTGGCAGTCTGTAATATGAAGATTCGTGTGAGTAAATCCAGATTTCCGAAACAAATATTAATAGTGGTTGCACTTTTAAACTAGATAAATAAGCACTGAAAATGTCGAAGTTTGCTCTCAAACTTTGAATGTTTTGGTGAATTACACTACTCATAATATAAGACTAACAATTCAATATGCATACAACAAATACCGAAAAACAAATTTTGAAGAGTGAGAGCAAAGTACAACATTTTCAATACAGCCAGATAAATCACAACAACGAATAATCTATTCCAAGTAAATTTCAAAATATTCCGACTAATTATAAATAAATTTGAAAATGTTAAAAAAATAAGATTTAAGTTTTTTGAGTAAATCACTAAAAAATAACTCAAACAGTGTTTAAACATCATCCAAATCATAACAAACACTACCACCATAAAAAAAATAATTACCGGAATCAAAACAGCTGACTGATTAATTAAACAAATATTATTTTTGACAACAAAATGTATAAAGAGTTAAGCTGGAATATGGAAAAAATATATAAAAAACAAATATGAGCTAATAAAGGTAAGATAAAAAAACTACTTAACGTTACATTATTTAATTCTAGATACCGAAGCAGCAACCGCTTTATCCAATTGCTAGTGTATGATGTTCTGGATATGAAAAATATCGTTCATGGAGTGAATACGATAGACGTCAGAATCAGCCGATTTCTTTAGGTAAATTTGTCCGGCTTTGCACCATAAATATTTAAAGTTTGATGACAGTTTTATGTTTTTAACCTCATGATACAGCTGTGATTGGAATTTTGAAAGGCGGTGCATTATATGGATTTGATGCTCCCGGTGGTTTTGCGGCAAGATGATATCCAGATCTTTAGTGTAAAGTGTTTTAATTTTGCGCATTTGCGTTAAAACTTTTTGCTGTAGATCGATGGATTTTAGTTTTACAATAAAGAAGTTGTGACGAGTTACATAATTGTTGGTTTTATTCAGTGTGGTTTTGCTAACGTTTCTACGAATGGGTTCGATCGATAAAATATCATCCGGTTGAATGGAATTTTCGACTTTACTAATAGTGTTGAAAATCATTCCACTAATGTCAACATGTTCCATCGGCAAGCCACTGATTGTAATGCTTGAAGCGTTTAGCATTTGAGCTGGTTTGTCATAATCAGCCTCCATTTGATGTAATTTTGCAGAGTGGATACTAAACTGGTCTTCTAGATGTTTAAGTTTCGAAGTGAGAGCATCGTTCGCAGCTTGGAGAGTATGTACTGCGTCTTTAACTTTGTCCAGAGCAGATAGTTTCTTTTCCATTCGTTTTAATTGAATCATAATATCGGCTAGACTCACGTTCACATCACATTCGGAGTCCGAGATTTCGTTGTCAATCACAGATTGACTGGATTGTAGACGACAGCTTTCACATAACCAATTGACAGTTCGATTATTAATATCACTTAACAATTCCTGTGAGATACAAGCGCACTTAACATGGTAGAAATTTTCACAAGGACCGCTACATTTAATACCAGGAAGTCGTCCTTTTTTTTGTGATATTGGCACCACACGAGCGGCAGGTTACGGTCATTGTTTTACAAAGGCGCGAAATTGATTGACAATAAAATGGTTGACGATGTTGTACTTTGCTATGAAGATGTGAATCACGCACGAATAAATTAACAAATCCCTTATATTTTTGGTGAACTATATTTTAAATATGAATTAATGATTTTACTAATATAAAAATTAAAGCAAAAATTAGGTAAATTTAATTATTTTATTTATTTTTATTATTTTATTATTTTAGACGTATTTTAGATGTTTACACTTTGACAACTACGAATGAATACTGCTATATGCATATATATAAATTTACAGACTTATGTATATGTATCATAATGTGATATGAATTTTTGTAAAGCTTTTATTATTTCATATAAACTTACGACGCAATATGGAATCGTATTCAAATTTATGTATTATTTTCTAATAAATGTGATTTAGTATTTAAAAATCTGTGTTTTATATTGTTATATAATATGTAATTTGAAAAGTATAATCTTTTAACCCAATAGAAAATTATGTAAATTTCAAACCCCTGTTTTTACTTCTTTTTACAAATATTTTTGTTGCTGCTTAGATTTTCAACGGATGACGTTTTTCGACGTTTTCATTTTTTAACAAAATACGATTTCATTTTATTTTTCCTGGCAACACCGCACACAGCAGGCAATCGTAATATTAACCACGTTCCTCATGTTTGTGTGTTCCGTAAAATGCAGAAAACCACAAAATCAGATTTTTTAGCCCGAAAGAATTTTCGACTACGACCCAGGTACTCGAATGTATGTAATTAA
Source organism: Nephrotoma appendiculata (assembly GCA_947310385.1). Classification (NCBI taxonomy): domain Eukaryota; kingdom Metazoa; phylum Arthropoda; class Insecta; order Diptera; family Tipulidae; genus Nephrotoma; species Nephrotoma appendiculata. The sequence continues at coordinate 239,105,586 of OX371224.1, read as the reverse complement.
ATTCGCAGTTAGTTTCTTTTTTTGTTTATAAAAATTAACTGTCATCAAATCAAATGTCACTTTTATATTTTAAAAAAGAAAAGTAATCACTAAAACTGTTCTAGTGGTGAACATTCAAACTACAGGTAGGATAGAATTGTTCTATACCTGTAAACACGTGGTTGAAAACGAAACAAGTTCAAACTAAAGAGGCTCCTCTATTCAAATATCGACTAAAAAAATTTCTATTTTTGAACTTTTTGTTTAATTATATTCTTAATATCTTTCTTTTTAATTTAATTTTCTATTATTTTTCTTTTTCTATTTTACCTTTTTGCATTTAAACAGACCAACGGTCGGTTATCCCTTTTTTTGCGGCATATTATCATTCTTCTAAACTTAACAAATATAGAATCATCCATATCAAAAATTTTACCGTTATATTCTTAACACATTTTTTTTTAACCGTCTTTCGGTCAATCTGAAATTATTTACATTTTATTATTATTATTATTTTTATAACTTTTATGTGGCAGTATGATATTCTTGATTATAATTCCCCTGAATTATATTTCCAAAAAAGTAATAATAATGTTGATGGTATTAAAAAGGGGAAAATGTAGCGGATGCGCCTATATCTCGAAATCAGAAATTATCTGAACAACATCGACATAAACGCAAAAATCAAGTCTTAGGTGGCTTGGACACATTCTACTTTCCTAAAATCGTTCCTTAAAACGGGTCCTGGAGTCGGCATTTATGACAATAGGACCTCGCGGGAGGTCACTATTTAGTGGATGGACGCCGTTGAAGCTTCAAACTCGTTGGTTATCGTGTCTGGCCCTATTTTGTTTCGGATCCAGTTATAGAGCATTATTGTGTTTTAAAAGCATTATTGTGGCGGCAACATCCTTTCATGGGACGTAGTGCCATCGCAGAAGAAAAAGTTGAACTTTTAACAGAAACTATAGAAATTGTTAGAAAAAAGGACGGTTAAGTTCGTTAACGTCCTATAGCCACTTGCATAAAGTATCGTTTATTTAACACTTGAACTACGAAAGAATCATCATTAATAAAACGTTCCCGTGTCCCCTTTATAATATTAAAATAAATATTTTAATAAAACGTAACCAAGAATGGAAAGGAACAGAAGATAAACTAGCGTTTTTATGGTGACCAATATTTTACAAACAACAGGTATAATTAAAAACTTTAAGTCAAATTTGTCATGTATTGTATAAAATATATCGTTCTATTAAAATGTCGTAGGAAATTGACACCCAACAAAAAAAGGTGAAACTGCAGTGATTGTTAAAAACAGTTTTACTCGTATTATATTATGTGAAATTGTAAACATTTTCACATCGCTTTCAACTTGCAACAGAAATAAACGAGGAAACAAACATTTTCTAAATAAAATATAAATTTATTAAACTTTTAATCATCATGTTGAAATTTGAAACATAAAAAACAGCAACATATTTTGAAAATAGCCCATATTTTATTTGTTAATTCATTTTACCAAATATAATTTTACAAATAAACCCAGAGCAATTAATTTCGTGTTATGAAAAAGGCATTTTATATTTTTAGTCGAAATATGTAATAATTTTAGAAGGAGGTCAAACTTTCTTTCCCAGTTTTCTGTTTAACAGAATTATTAGCATTTTTATTTTTTGGCAGTTATGGTTTATTTTCATTTTGATAAATGATTTACTTTACGATGTTATAAGTGGGTCAATAATATTTGTGTAGTACATTTTTTGCTCGCATAGATCGTTGCTAGAATTATACAAAAAATGTGGTCAGTCTACACAAACAAACATAGTTGTATCCGCATCAACAACTAAAATTAACCTATGTTCAAATCCTAATGTAGGACGATACTACACATATGGAATGCTTATATACATAATACTAATGTCATGATGTAAATTTGGCGTTATAACAACAGAGGACATTTTAAACATATATACGAGTTGTTATGTTATGTAGATTTTGTTGTGTTGTTATTCTCGGTGGGATTGTAAATAAATTTAATTGTACAGGATTAAAGTTTGCAGGCAAAATCCCTTCATGAGATGTGAAAGCTGGAAAGAGGGACAGAGATTAAAGTAGATTTACAGTTTATATAGTAAACTCGCAGGTATTTTTACATATTGGCAAAATTGTATTTCCAATATGATTTCTGGTACAGAAACTAGTATGCTTTTTATTGGGCTACTAATAAAAATCAAGAGAACATTTAAAATGGCAATAAAACCTAATATGAAAATAATATTCGAGGAACCCATTTGCGTGCCATCTGTGACACTATTTTGGATTGGGAAAAATATTTTCATAGCATTTATGTAAATATTGTATTTTTATGGCTTTCTGTGGTAGTATTCTGATTCAAATTAGGTAGTATTCTGAATTCACAGATTCAAATTAATTTCGTATCGGTATATCAATTTTTGTACACGCACATAAAAAAATGATAAAGCGATGTGCAGTCGAAAGTACTAGTGCATATGTTACGGTTAAAGTTCGAAATCAGTAAATTCCCGAAAATTTAATTTTTTAAATCCGTTTACGCGATTAAAAACCGGTTGACCAAGGGTCCGATTGTTACGAAATGTTTGTTGACCTTTCCCCTTTACATCTTTTTAGTTTTATTTATTCCCCCACAGAGGCTAAGCGTCATGAGGGATACAATTAGCTCCAGCGACAGTTAATAAAGCCGTTAGTCCCTACTATTCCAAATTCACTAATAGCATAAAAACTACTCCTTGCGGTGAAAGCTGAACCATTTTGAGAATATAGGACTCTCGTTTCATAGATTTCGAAGCAATAAAAACAGCTTTTCTAATTTTTATTCGGACATTTACCAATCTCGGGGTTTTGCCGTAACATATATAATCCAAATATATTTTGAAATAAAACCAAAATGTATTATAAGTAAAGTATTAGTAAAAAGTATTATAATTATTACAATTTTTATTGGGTAAACAATACTAAATAAGTTCCCAAGATAATAACTGCAGATCTTCCACACCGTCGATAGTAACATTAAAGAATCATAGCGGAAAATGATAAAATACTGAATGCAAACAAAACTTAAAAACAAAAACAGTTTATCAAAAATAACGGTAAATAAACATATGTGAGGCTCGGGAGAATAATTATATTTACGAGATATAAATAGATAAAATCAAACAAAAGTATCAAATCTAATTAAGAAGAGGTGGAATTATCGTAACAAGCCTTAGGTGGACAAGATTCTGTAGCAATAATGCATTCAGCGATGGATGTAGAAAGTTAAACATCATCACAAGGCACGGTTACTATAAGTACTACTAATCAAAGCGAACGACTGTAGTCAATTGTTAATACTTAAAGAGCATCGCAAAATAAATCAATGAAACAATTTATCGATTACCCAAAAAAAAAACACGAAATATATTTGGCAATGGCGAGACATTTCCTCGGTGTCAATATTGCATTTAATACGATCGATTCGTGCCATTTTCGAAACATATTCCCAGTCGAAAACAGTTAGCAAAATCCCTTTTAGACGAAGTTTATACGAATTGTTTAAAACGTCTGGTTAATGAGCAAAACCGCATTATTGTTAGTAATGCGGTGTTGCTCATCGATTGGTGGAAGAATACAGTAAGTAATACAAAAGTAACCGTCACAATTTTGCATAACGCAAATAAAGATCGTGCTTTCGTATATGCTTTGGAACTTCAAACCGAAACTGCCGATTGTTTTACTGATATTACCTACGAGTCCATAAAGTTAGCGAAAGCATACTTTAACGCTGATGTGTATGCAGCAGTATCTGACACCTCTAGCAATATGATAAGAATGGGGAAAAATGTAGCACATGTAAAGTGGCATTCGACGTGCAATAGCCACATTGGAAATTTGTTTGCTGGTGACGTTGTTGATAAAGATTTAATTTAAAAAGTTGTGGTTTTGCTAAGAAAATACAAGCAAAATCTACTAGAAAACGCTGTCGGGTCGCATGTAAAAGTGCCACCTGAATCGAGATGGTGCTATCATAAAGATTCTGTGGATAGCCTATTAAACAACAAGAAGTAGTTAATTTATTGACAAGGTCATGATATTTCATATAAATTAATTTTAATACATCATCCGGATCAAGATCATTGAATGGAGTAGAATTTAAAAAAATTACCAAAATGCACATTTACTCGTACCTTGTCGAAATCCGTTATCTTTTTGTCTAAAACTTTTTTAACAAATTTTGATTTAAAGAGAAAAGTAGAGCAAATGAAATTATGATCACTTAACTCCGAATAAACTGTACAATTATAAACTCTTAAAATATCAGCAAAATTACATACTACATGGCTGATCGACTTTGTTTCAAAATTATTGGTAACAATCATACCATTACTCATTAGAATGTTTTTATATTCCACAACTAAATTTGTATCTTTATTAATAGGAATATTTAAATCACCAATCAGTATGACATCACCATTATTTTTATTATCCAGTAAGATATCCAAAAATATTAAAAATTCATTAACATCTGATGCAGGTGGCCTATATATTCTAAGTCTTTCAATGAACTCCAATACACCGTCAAATTTACTCATTTCATTCATACCACGAATATTAATTTGTAGAACTTTTAATTTCCTAGAAGTAAAATCCATACAGTTTCGGCCTTAATAATTAGCCACTCATCAACATGTAAAATGTGCATAATTGTTTTTGCAGTTGTTCTGAATTAATCTATCTAAATTTACCATCAAATCCGCATAATTATATTAAATGTTGGTTCGCACTTTCTACTACTACACATAAAACTACACTACTACACATAAAAATAACAAATCAAATTTTATGCAACTGCAGGTTGTTGAGTTATCTAAATCAATATTGAGCCGTTTATTTTGAAAGTGGCATAATTGACTTTTTCAAAAATCAAGTTAATGCTAAAATTAGTTACAATTTAGTGATATCTCGTCATTTAAAAAAAAAAATCCAATAAATATGACTGTTAATAAACACATGGAAACTCTTCATTTTAAAAAAACTTCCAATCAATATGAGTTTTACTTTATACACTATTTGCCGTAGGCACTTGGCGAAACACACACTTAATAAACAAATTTTTACTAACCACTTGTTTTTTATTTCGCAAGATTATATTTTTTGATTATTTTCAAGAAGTTTAAAAAAAATCACTCGATCGATTTCGACTTGTCAGGTCATCATCCCTGTAGATACTCCTGATGAATGACCTAACAAGTCGAAATCGATCGAGTGATTTTTTTTTGAACTTTTTGAAAATAATCAAAAAATATAATCTTGCGAAATAAAAAACAAGTGGTTAGTAAAAATGTGTTTATTAACAGTCATATTTATTGGAATTTTTTTTTAAATGACGAGATATCGCTAAATTTTAACTAATTTTAGCATTAACTTGATTTTTAAAAACGTCAATTATGCCACTTTCAAAATAAACGGCGCATCCAGTTACAGAACCATAAAAATAACGTTAATTTATCATTATTAAACAGAACAAAATCAATACAAAAGCAAATGATCAGCACAAAGATAACACCAACCACAATACTTGATAACACACAACACTCATTGTGCAGATTACTGTAAAGTTCAATACTATAAATTTTTATATGTTCTTGTAAGGTTCTACAAATAAAATGATAATTTAAAACAAAATTGAAAAATGTAATAGATTTAAAAAGAGATTGTACATAAAATTTAGTACCACTATTAATTAGAAAAAAAAACAACAAAACAAATAGGAAATGTCAAAAAAATTGAAAAGTGATGAAAAGTGAAAATGTTAAGAAAATAATAATAATAAAATTATAATTAAAATTTCTAAAAGAGAACATTATGTAAGTATATAAGCTGCTAAACATTAATCTAAAAATTACTTTTAATTTTAGGCGTTGTGTTTATTGTGTCATTGAATGAGTGGATGCGATGAATCTCCGAAGTATGGGATTTACGTAGAAAACTGCAGCCGTCCTTACATCACATAGAGCCAAAAGTCGATTGGATACTCTTAGCTTCCTTGTACAATCGGGACTGGAATTTGTTGAAATGATGCGTGATAGATGTTGAGCCCTTTAATATCATTGTTTTTTGAACACGAAACGCCGACAATATATTATTTTTTGATTGTGTAGATTTAAAGTTGACAATAAACGAGTGCCCTCAAACGTGATTTGGAATTTTTATTGTGGTGCATCATTGTAATTGAGTTAATGTTGTTAGAAGATATATTCTTATCAATTTTTGTAAGTATGTTGACTACTGCATCTGGAACAGCTTTACTATTTTCAGGCACATTTAAACCACATATTATATATCACACTATTTTTACATTCCAATTGATTTTGGACATCAGCTTGCGCGTCTAACAAATTTAGCCTGAATTCCTGTTTCTGATATTTGTCTAGTTGCTTTACTTTTAGATTTAGTTGCTTGTTTTCATTAGCAAATAACTTTATAGTGGAGTTTATTTCGTCTCAACTGGAACACGCAAATTTCTGAGAAGTCCCAAATACCTCTATTTTTGTTGTACTGACTTCAAGTTTTTCATTACATCGTGCAGGCTGGGGTTTGCTGGAATAGCGGTGGTATCGATATCATCGGATTCAATTATCAAAGTATATTGATCGACATAGCAGGTATCTGACTGCTGATCTATTTGACAAACTTCTGTATAAAACTTCTGTAATATTGGCACAGTTGTTATGATATGCCTTTCCACATTTTGAACATTTAACTCCAGGAAATCTACTATTTGTTATGGCTCTGGTACACACTACACATGTCTCAGGCATTATTTACATAAGATAAGATAATATAAGATAAGATAAGATATATACAACGCAGGGCAGCTGTTAGGCTGGTTACCTATAACGTACTTCATGCTGAGTATGCCCATGTTAAGATGAACACAGATTTGTTCGAACAACGCAGCAACTGAATTACTTGATCACATGCAACTACTGCTGCTTCATTCGAATATCACCTAATTATTCGACGAAATCTGTTACATAAGACACGATTCGGTGACCGAACTGACTAGGAATCCTGAACCTGCGAGGGTCTCTAATATTACTGGAAAAGGATTTGTTAAATGTTCTAACTTATAAAGAACCTACTTGAGCAAACTGTCGTTTTTCCACAATACAGTTCGGTGTTTTGTTCTCACAAGTGCACCATAACCATTTCTAAATTCCCTTGTTAGTAAAAAATTATTATAATATTTAGGTTAGTTTGTTAGTTGGGACCATTCTATTGACTATCTTCCTTCCACTCACCATAAAGATGAGGAGGGTACATCACCCAAATCATTGTTAATGATTTGTTACATCCTTCTTTTGATTTTCGCTTTTGGAATTAAAGAAATCCACGAACATTCTTGAAACCCCGAACAAATTACCTCATATGACCATGAAGTCCTATGAGATAATTCAACAAACAATATGTTTCACTTACATTACGTAAAGTAGAGTAAAAAACCAAACAAACTGCAACACATACAGTTATTTCCGAAACGATCGCAACAGACGGCTCAAATTCTCCCTCTGTGAAACCTCCATTATCCCCCAAGTGACCATTCGCCAACATCACCAATCAGTAAAGTCAATGCTTCACAAAGCCGTGATAAATCTATGAAAGATCACAAACGTACCGTGTAATCCTATACCTCAAAACATCCACAACTTTCAACAAGGAGCCCAATTTGGACACACAAATCCAAACCTCAGGAAAGGCTTCCATGCAACACTGCAAATTTAACTTCTTATATTAGTAATTAACAGCTACACCATATCCCCGCCGCCCCTGTGTAAATTGATCAAACATACTGCTTCACTCGACAAAACCCAATGCAGTTCTCCGCATTATAGAGAAAAAGTGTACCCCCTTCCCAATCGGTAAAAATATAAATAGGTACAATAAATAAAGATGCCCATCGCAATCCCATCATCACCCAACATTCTCAAAAACAAGCCAATGAAACTGAACAAATTCAAATAAAACGTAAAAACTATCAAAAACAGAAACACTTTCAAAATCAACGGTCCCTATTCCTCGCACGCATAAAACATTCATATGCACGCAAAATGTCACATGCAAGGTTATGAACATCAGCAATACAATGCAAAAGAAACCAAAGCATTACCGCATCGGGAAACGAAAAACAATATACATTATACAGACAAAATAGAATATCGTCATCGCTCGCAGTTGAAAAGTGTGCGGTAATTTTCCATGAAAACAACAAAAAACCGAGCTCACAGAACTACACACATGTATCGTAAAACATCTGCACACACAAGCACAAAAAGTAACTATATGATGATATGAAATGATATCATAGAGACTTACAGGCCAACTACAATGGTGATCCTAGGTATGTATAGCACATTCCTAGAATATACGCTATACAGTATTAAAATTCTACATTTTACTATATTCCAAAATTATGCCTGCATCCTCGACATAAATGGTTTATGGGGATAGGATGTTAGTAACCTGGATACGATGTTATTAAATAACCAGGATGATAACCGCAGCAAAGATAATGTCTAATTACATTGATAGGTTAGTTAAGTTAGTTATTCTAAAAATATCACACCTAGGAGAAGAATGTCATCAGTCATTTTACGACTGGAATGATTGGCATCTTGGGGTCATCTCATCGCATGCTGTATAATATAACCGCTTTGAAATGTAACACCATTTAACGCAAGGGATGTTGGTTCGTAAGGACCCGACAGCATATATTTTTACACATCATGGCCTAAAAATTCTACAATCTATAAGGTCAAATGCTAATTAAATTTCAGAACAATATCGTAAACGTTTTATTTAACTAGCTACCTTAAAAATCCATTCACTTTCAATTTAGAACAAAACTGTCTCGCCGAACTAAGTATGTAATAAACATTTACTCATTCTTAAACAGAGAAAGTAATATTAATAACAATATTATGTAATTCATTATACATAAGTCCAATTGGAAATGGTAACGACAACAACATTCGATTACAAGAAGTATTTTGATGGTTCGTTAATTTGAGTTGAAGATGTAAAAACACAAAAAACAAAATCATAAATAACTGATGAAAAATCCTAATACAAAATAGCTCATGGTTCCGAACATTGAAAACATAAATGAATATACATTTCTCTATCCGTAGCCGAAAGAAATCACGTCAAGAATCCATTCTCGTATGTGCTTCGAACCAACCTAAACATTTGCGATCCCCTCTCAAACCTATCTTCGTCAGAAGAAAAAAAAACACAACTACACACACAACTGTGTGGGCTGTACCTCAAATCAAGCGAAACCCCTTATCAAAAACGCCACTAGACACTATGTCCCTCCACTCACACACCTGTGTGGTTCGGACTCAAATCAGGCCAAAAAAAAATTTTTTTTGGTAGAAAAAGGGATATGCGGATCTCTCTGTCAAACGATTCCCTCCTATAGACCATTTTTCTCAAACGTCAAAAAAACATTATGACAGTTGAACGTGTATGACAAACCATTAAAATAAAATTCGATTTTTTTATTTTATTCATAAATTCTCACAATGCTATTAAAATTTAATAGTATAATTGTTTGTGGTTATGTTTTAAACATTAAACTCTACTAGTTGTGTCATAAACTTTAAAAATTACAAATAAATTTTAGTTTGTTCTGGTCTGCCATACAGTTCCAGCTGTCAATTTTTTTTGAGGAAAATGGTCTATTGTCAGAAAACAGGTAGATGTCGGAAACGAATCAAAATAATAGAAAAGAAACATAAACAGAGATAAATGTATACATACAGCAATTTATGAGCAAAATTTACGCACGATTCAACAAGAACAATATTCTGTGATGAGAGGATATTACAGTCAAACTTCTTTAAGTTGAACTTCTATAAGTCGAACTATTCTTCTATATCTCGAAAACTCAAGCAAAATTGGTTTTTCATTTCCTTCACTCATTGTCTCTACCTCAAACATTTTATTATTTTTGCACCTAGTGATTCGACTTATAGGAGTTTGACTGTATTTAAGCCGCACTACAACAAAATTTGTGATCGTAAAAAAAAACTTGAGAAAACATGTATAGTAAGTAATAGTAATGTACGATTTACATGTTCCAATTCTTTTTTTCCAGTAAAAAATGAAGGGTTAAACACATTATGAATTTCGTCTGCGAGAGGAGCACGAAACAAATTCCAGTAAAATAAAATTGGATTTCTTTCTTTTTAATTTGAGCTAACGTTGTTTATAGTTATATGGCCGACTCTTTTTAACTAGTAACCCTTTGTTACTTGCGTGCAGCTCCACTCTTCAGTAAAAAACTTGTTGAAAAAAAAAATGTAAATCGTGCATTAAAGCAAAACAGAATCAAATGCAACACCAACACACGCAACCAAACCTTACACAACACCAAGCGTGTACATTCAGGGTCAAATCGAAATTGTAAATAAATATATGTAAATATTATGTACACCCGTCCATACAAAATTCACCCATAATATTATGTATATAGTCTCAGGTAAATACGTATGCATACAGTTTATATACTGTGTTCAAACACAAACGCATCTACAAGGAAACATACGTAAAATACATTAATTAATATAAAATCCAAAAACTTCTCTTTTAATTAAATCCTAAAGTTGCAGGTACACACTTTGTTTATATACATTGTTCTTTATACATGTTACATAATGAATCAAACATTAATGTGCATGTATGCATTCATGCAACGTTGCCGAATATATACGAACATGATTATATATTATTATATAATAGTACGCATATATTCTACAAAATTACACGTGCACTCTATACACAAATCAATATTTAAAAGATTATGTAAACACCACATCACTTAATTACATATTATGGCTGTGGACCAATTCTAAGGTAAATCTAGGGTAAATGCCATTTTTAACAGTGTATGCGGTAAATTGAAATACCGTACTAAAAAGGTGGGTAAAGCAAAGACACATAAGTAAATGATAATTTGTGACTTTGCTAACATAATAACTCAATAATATGGCGGATTTTCTATATGATTTTTTTCTATATGAACAATGCAATCTCCATTTTTTTTTTTTGAAATAGAAACATCTTTATAATGAAATTATTGCATTACAATAAATTTTATTTTAATTTTTTTCATTAATAAAAAAATACACATATTGGCAACCATTAATTGTTTTGAAAATATTCAATTTCATAAAAAAATTTAATATCCGAATATGTATTTTTCGTGAAATTTTTCGCTTCAACTACGTGTTTTATCTACACATCAAACAAGAAAGTGGTAAAAAGCAGCGACATCCACTACACAAATAATACCAAACCTATTTAATTTCATTCTTATCGTCTTATTTAAATGAAAATTTTCCCTACATTTCATTAAATGATTTTTGTTTATAACAAATGTCAAATTTTGACATTATTTTATGTACCTACGAACCAGATATTGTATAATCCAATAAACCATTTTGGGCCTTGAAGCCGTAATTACTTAATTTTATTTACTAATGAATTGGTACGGTTTGTTAAGTAAACTGTACTAAAATTTTAATTTACCGTACTAAACGATTTACTCGAGAATTGGTCCGCAGCCTATGTAGTTATTATTATTTGTTGATTTATTTATTTATTATTAATTGATTTATTTATTATTATTTATTATTTATGCACAAAATATTAAATTTTAATTAAGGAGGAACACAAAACACGTCTACTCCTTATGCAATCTAAACTCTCACCACATGTCTCAGGCATTATTTACAGGGTTTTATTAATCTGAGCCTACTGTGGTAATAGAAATGGCGGCAATGAGATTAAACAACCACACACGGACACTCAACAAATTTGTTTAATACATATATAATATAATTTTAAATCTCACTCTCACAATATTCAATCTAAGTTGGGTATTATTTTTATTAATAGTTTATTAAATTTATATTAAATTTTAATTATTTAATAATATATTGTATATTTTAATATTATATTTTATTAATTTATTAATATTTTTTAGACAAATTTAGGAGTTATCAAATTTTAGGTGTTGTCGCTACGAAAGTAGAATGAAAGAAATGAAGAAATTACATTGTATTACTCGGATTAACATTTAGGTTTTGCAGCCCTTTTTGTGCTTCCACACTTCTGCGGAATCTATTTCGTTTTGATTTTTTTTTTGATAATTTGTAAAGCTTTTTTTTGGAAATTCGTTTAATACACCGAGAAAAATAATTGCATATAAGTACATAACGAATCCTTGCATTAATTGAAATAAATATTCTTTCGTATTTAGCTCACGAATAATTCGTTAATGGTGTATAGGCAAGTTACTTAAGAATCAAAATATGCATTAAATAATTTTTTTAAATTCATTTAATTTCGTCGAACTATAATTTAAGATTACATTAACTTTGCTTAAAATAAAATATTCTTATTATTAATTTTAATGAAGCGTTCGTTATAATTATAAAAAATTACTTCAGTTTAAATTACGTGTTTAATGAAATTTAATTAATGTAATTATTTCACTTTGGATTTAATAATTACGTTTAAAGAAATTTAATAAACTTAATTAATTAAATTAATTAATTATAATTTTCAACTTTTAAGATTTTCTTCACTGCCATCTATGTTTCAAGGAATGAAGGATTGAAAATAAAACACCATGACCAATATATAATTCAAAATATTGATTTTTTATTTCATTATCAACAATTTAATATTTAAAAAAAAAATATAAAAATTTAAATTTAAATTCTTGACCTAGGTTCTTCAAACAAATGTTTAAATTCTTTTCATTATCAAAATAAAAATTATTAATTTAATTTAATAATTTAAAATAAAACCCAATATAAAAGTTCAATTTAAATAACGAAAAATAACATCGATTACTAATTAATTTTGTTTTAGTTAATTATTTATTAATAAACTGACCGTCGGGAATGCATCGTCGTATTTGGTCTCTTCTTTGTAGAAAAATTGTTGGATAAACTGCCAGACTGTTTTGATTGAGGTCGATATTCCAAGTCGAACACTTGGAAAAGTTTAAACGGACAGTAAATGGCGGCCAATAGGCTAAAACATGTATATGAATCGCATAGCATCGAAATACTGATTTTCACTGTATATTTTTACGCCGATTACAAATAAAAATGGTTCAATCTTAGATTTAAGATTTGTTTGAACTTCAATAAATTTATCGATATCCTGTGCTGTTCGCAAGAGTTTCTACTTTAATTATGAATTTCATGTACTGATTATTCGAAGGTTTTTTTTTGTGAATATTTAAATAATAATGAATATTTTGAAAAATCAAATTTGGAACTCTTTATTACCTGAAACATTTGTTGTTAATTATACTTTGTTGCTTATACTCTTAAACAACTTCTTTGAAAGTGCTTCTACAATTTATATATCCCTTATTGAAGTTATGTCACTAAAGAACCGATCAAACTGTACGAAAATATTTCCGGAATCTGGGTACAAAGTAAGAAAATCCTATCTATAAGCCGAGGACCGCATATGACTGTGAGTAAGTGGACCATTATATTATAAATGAGTTAATATTTTTGTCGCTAACTTGTTTAATCCAATCCAGTAAGAGATAATGTCAATTTTTCTTGTATGTCATTCAAATTGTAGTCGTTTCTATTTTACTCCAAATTTTGACATAACTCGCGAGCGGTTTCCGCATCTGAAAAATTAAATAATTTTGGTAAGCATTCGTACATATTAAAATTATCAGCAAGATTAAACATTACCGTTGAAATTGTTTTCAATTGCACGATTATTTGGTGGAAGTTTTATAATTCGATAGAATTATAATAGATTTGATTTTTTGGCGTCTTTCAAAGTATATAACTGAAATACATTTTAAGGGGAGTTAAAACGAAACATTTTTTAAGAATATGTTGCTGTTTCTCCACTTACCGTAGTTTCATTCGGGAAATAGTGCTCAATTTGTTTTGAAATTTCTTGCCATTGTGTAACACCCCTTGATTTATTATTACATATTTATACAATAAGTAGTTATTTCAGGTTTAATTTATTTCCTGAAATCGATAGTAGTGCTTTGCCCGGAATAATGTCTTGTAAGATTTCTTTTAGGAAAACCTGTTTATCTTGTGCGCTGGTAGAACGCTCAGATACCGTATTTGTTAAATCGCACGTAGCCCAGGTTGCGTTCTTATTTTGCCATTTTTTCCGTGAATTTTATTCGTATACCTAACGATCCGTGTTTAAGAAGATTTTTAATGTGTTGTTCCTTCATGCCTTTCAGCGCTGCCAAGGTCAACTTGATTTCCTAAAGAACAAAATAGTATTAGCTATATTTACAGGTGATAACTGAGGGGAAAAAGGGACAATATTGCCATTTTTCTACTAAGTTAAAATACTAAAATATATAAACGTATTTGGCTCTAAATAATATAATAAAATAATATTACTTTGTAGTGTTGTAATTGTTGTGGTAAATGTCTAATGATAATTAAAATCCCTGATGATGTCTAAGATTTCATCAGTTTGATTAATGGTGTACTGCTCGTTGGTAAAATAATTTATTGTTTGATTATTATTTAAAGATGCTCCATCTATGTTATGATATTGCGGTCGTAAATTCTTTAAACTATGTTGGTTGGCAACGAGTTGCAGACCAACTGATGAGATATTTGAAGTTGGAAGAATTGAAACATCTATAAATTCTTTCTTACTAAATTCATGGTCATCCATTTTGATTTGAAAATTTTGTTTTAAAAATATTTTATTTGCATTTTTGGAGGTGCTTACTAAATTTATACTTTGCCTTATCGAAGCTAATTTATAAAATGATTATGTTTATTGTTACGCAACCAATACGTACACTATTTTGATTACACAAAGCACTTTCTTTAAAAATAACCACGTGCATTTATTTTTGTTATTCATAATAATAGGCAAATCACTTACCTTTGAATTTTTGTATAATTAACGCAATATTCCACTCTTTTTATATAAATCACAAATTTTGGACGGATCCACCATTAGACAATTGTAAATTAATTATTATTAATTGTTTTGTGTTTTAAATTGACACGAACTCAGAACTACACAATTAGGCATTTGAGAAGCTTTTGATGTGTTCGATTCTAAATCACGCCGAGAATTTAGCACTGTAAAGAATTTATTCTTTAATGTGATACATCTTATTTTGTTTTAAGAATATTATTTAAATTAATTAATTTTTAATAATTAACTGACGAATTTTAATAGAGACTATTAAGTGGTTTTAAACTTATTAATATTTTATTAATGTAAAGAATATTAATTTATAAACATTTTATGAAATAATAATTTACACAAGGAAAATTAGTTACCAAAATAGAGAAGCTAATGTTTTTCGGAATTGCTTCGAAATATTTCGCCCTTTTATAGTTCATTTAAAAACAATAGTTGCATTAACGAAATTTACTTACATAGTATAAATAATATTCATGAATATTCTTAAATTTTAGAAATAATCTTTGCTGTAACGTCATTATTTATTAAAGATTTAAATTTAATTTTATTAGTATGATTGTGTTGGAGTAATGTAAAGTTCATCAAGAACTATTCATCCATTTAAAGAATATTATAGTATTTTAAAGAAAATATCTGTTATAAAAAATTATTCTTAAATATAATGAATTTAATTAAACCTTTTTTAAAGAATATGACCTCGTTAATAAGATGTAAAAAATTCTCTCGGTGTACCGAATAAATTGTATCATTTATACTTGCTCTTACTTGCTTTTATCATTTATACTTGCTAGGTCGGCTTCCTATTTCTACCACTTTTTTATCCATCGCCGATTTAATACTCCCGAACTAATTCGCAACAGGAACATTGGTAAAATGGTCAGTGGTATAGTCACATTTCTCTATTATTGGACACCATTGCATAAGGCAATATTAACATGAAATAAAGTGTAATCATTCTTTTGGCCATACTGACACGAAGGTAAAGTTTAAGTTGCTCTGGAGAGTGGGAACAGCAAACTTTCCATAATAAGTGAAATTTGTGTTTCACTCTTTCATAATTTAATTCGTGTGCCATAGAATCCAAACAAGCTATAGTTTTAAAATAAATTGTCTCTGGCTCTTTAAAATATTTCAAAATAATTTTAATAAAATTTTGGTTTAAATGAGCATAACATTATCTTATTTTAAGGAATTCATTAGGTCCCTCCTCATTATGTTGCTTCTTTTGCATCCAACCAAAACACATATTGATATATATTCTATCAACTCTGAATTATTCCATGCTCTTGTCATAGCATTCAATGCAGCTTTACTGTTGTCCGAAACAATATCAGAAAATATTGGCCAACTACCGCCAGGGTATTTACGGTCTTCATTTTTAAAAAACTCTAAATACATTTGTATTCCAAATGTTGTTTGTACTGTAGTCAGCATTTCAACAAATGGAATGTTTGCTCCCGTTCGATCATCAACGTTCTGAACGTTAATTACACCGGCGTAATACATAACATTTTTCTTCAAATTCCGTGGCACCCGAACAATCGATCCAGTCGCGGCAAAATGTGTGCATAAATTTAAAATGTTTTGCTTCAAGTAAAGCAAAAGTTCGATTTGATTTTTGGCCAACGAATAAACGGAAAATGGAATCAATAAAATCATCACAATCATCGTCTTTTGATTGTAATGCTTCTCTTCGAGCTTGATTAGGCACATCATTGGACTTAAAATTTCCTAAACTTCCGTGGGCTTTTAAAGAGAGATCGGCTTCTTCCATTAAAATATTTTGCAGCTCAACACTATACGATTTTTGCAATTTGTTTTTTATTAATTGTCTTTGTTTTTCCCGAAGTTTCGATGTTAGCTGTTGACGATACCTAATTTACCACCGTTAATTTTATATAAGATAAGCTTGAACCATCTAAACTATTTTTATAATGAATCAACGTATAAACACTTCGCACTCTTGTTGTTTGCATTTTCTTGTGTAAATTGTAACTGATTTTTTTATTATGTATATTAACTGCAAAGATGCATCGGTAATGCGCAACAAACTAATGGCGTTCATATAAGAGTCAGTTCTTAAGGAATTTGTAGCTATATTAAATATTTCCTCATTATCCTCGATATTCGGAAATTGTATTATTTTAAATTTTGACAAGCTAGGAATAGCTTATAAATATTTGAACTTTACACATTTTTGTGTCCGACATTCTTCGAAGTCAGTACCAGAACTATCACTAGTACTTGTATGGTCATACTCAACTTCTTCAGTTTCTGGAAGCATAAAAGCAGTCGATGTTGATAGGAGTAAGAATGAATTAGTTATGTTTGTCGAGATAGTTGAAACACTACCATCGGTATATTGAATAGCAACTACATGTATTTCGCTGGCAGTCCCAATACCAACCGAATCTGGGAGCAATGATAATTCATTATCAAATTGTAAAACATGCGGGTATGCACGGTCAGACTTCGCACTAAGAAATTTAACATCACGATCGTTAATGTACATGCACCCACCGAAGATAAATCACATGACATCAAAGATCTCTTCTTTATCGAGCTCGAGGAAGTCATCTATAACATACCGCACCACGACATTAAAATCATCGTGGGCGACTTTAATGCAAAAATCGGTAGAAGTGCAGAAAATACATCGCACATTGGTCCCAACAGTCTGCATCTAACTAGTAACAACAACGGCCAACGCGTCACCGACCTGGCATTAATGTACAACTTAGTTGTATCAAGTACGTTTTTCCCACATAAGAGAATTCACAAAGTAACGTGGAGATCGAATGATGGAAGAACGGAAAACCAAATCGATCACGTCATGGTGTCCAAGAGACACTCTACCAGCATATCTGACGTTAGATCTTACAGAGGTGCAGATATGGACAGCGATCATGTACTTGTCATATTTAAATATCAGTGCAAACTGTCATCAACCTTCAATAGACAAGCACAAAAAACCGTTCGATGGAATGTCGATGCTCCCATTTTTGGTCCTAATAAAGTTGCGAACAATGAATATCGGATTAGAATGAACCACGAAATAAAGCAACTTCTCGGAGGTAGCGATTTTATCGGCTTCATCAAATCTAATCGAGTGAGATAGCTCGGCCACCTTGCAAGGTCTGCACAACAACGAAAGGTTTACAAAGTGCTCCATCAACAACCAGCCGGAGTACGTCGTAGAGGAAGACCCCCACTGCGCTGGCGTGACGACGTCGAACAAGACCTACTCGTATTAGGATGTCGAAATTGGAGGACGAGAGCGATGGACCAAGAAGGATGGAAGACCATAGTGCGGGCGGCAAAATCCCTTCATGGGATGTAAATGCTAGAGAGAGAGAGAGATTTTAAACAGAGAACAACCAAATAATATTTTTTGCGGGAATTCCCCCCACCAACGGGTCGTCATACTCGCTCGGTAGATAAGTATAGCAGTCCAGAACTTATCTAAATTAACAAATTTGCGGACTTTTTAAACCCTAAGGCTGGAGAATTTTGCTACTTTCTACTTCTAATTTATTATTAAAACAGTTCTTATGTTGTGTTTTACATAAAGAAAATTGAGTCAATTCTTCTAGGACTATTTTAAATACGTCAATTATGCAGTTTTTCTACAGAATAAGGTCAAAAACAAAAACAAATTCTGCTGACTTTTTCTACCTTTTCTGCTAACTTCAGTCGCATGTACTCGTAATAAACATAATTTTTTGCGGAGGCATATAACAATGACCACACTCTGTAATCAAATCGTCAGGCAACTGAGTGGACAGAAGTGGGTGAAAGCTATCCGAAGCTATCAAGAACGCAAATATTGGTCGGTAAGGTTTTAAACTCCGTATTTTGGCATGCGCAAGATATTTTATTGGTCGACTATATTAAGAAATGAAACACATCAACAGCGAATATTACATGGCGTTATTGCTGCGTTTAAAGGAAGAAATTGCAAAAGAACGGCCCAAATTGAAAAGATAGAAGTTCTCTTTCACCAAGACTATATGCCGTGTCGAAAGTAGTTGGTTACGATAGCAAAAATTAACGAATTGAAAATCGAATTGCATTCCTATCCACCATATTCTCCGAACCTAGCTCCCACTAACTACCGACCTCAAAAAACGCTCCAGGGAAAGAAATTTTGTCGAAACGAACGAACCAAATGACACAGTAGTTAAAGCTTTCGCGTTTAGAGGGAGGTACGGTTTCGAATCCCGATAGAGGTTTGGTGAATATTTTAGGCTGGAGGCGTCATTGGACCATGCTTTTTTGAAAACGAAGCTGGTCGTGTAGTTACTCTTACCTGTGCTCGATATCGCGACATGAAACCCGAGTTCTTTCTGCCTAAATTTGATGATATTGATGTGGACGATATGTGGTTTCAACATGACAATGCGGCATGTCATACAGTCCGTGAAACAATCCAATTTCTGCATGAGACTAGATCATGTGATTTAACACCACTGGATTTCTTTCTATGGAGTTTTTTGAATTCAAAGATCTATGCCAACAAGCCCATATCCACCCGTATGGATTAGACCCAACTAAATTCAGCCACATTTATGCAAAATGGACATGAACAATTTCGACAAAAGAGCAAAGCCGTGGAAGTCATTTGTGCGATATGCTATTTCATACATAACTAACATAACCTACCGTGTACTATATTTCAATATAAAAAATATGTTTTCTGTTTATTCAAATCTTGCGTTAATTTTAGGACATCCTTCATAAATTATAATGTAGTGATGTACAATGAATTGTCTTAATTTTGAACATAAAAAAATAAAATAAGTTTTATTATGCCCATTCCACAAATTTGAATTGTTAGTAAATGTAATTATAAATAATCAAACGGAATTAAAATATGTATTGTAACACGTACGAACAATATACAAATTAATGACAAAAGCCAACTAAATTGAAAATATAAAATAATTTTGCATTTTAAAATATTTTTGCTTCTTGTCGGTGAGGCAAACCAACATTAATTTTGAATTGGATAATTTTCTTAAAAATGTTAATTGCTTTTATGACCACCTACATGCTCTATTCATTTACTAATGAAAAGTTATCAGTTTGTAAATTTTATGAATTTTAAATGGAATGAGACTTTGCTTTCTGCTAAAGCGAACGATAATAGATATTTAAGCATTTAGTACATATATTAAATAATGAGGGTGATTATTTGGATGTGGCCAATACTAAACCGCAGTGAAGTAACGGTGGGAAATTAATTTGTCAATCTCAGTCCTTGGATATTTGGAATATCTTATAAAGTAAAAGTATATTAGAAAAATTCTATGCTAATAGCATTACCACCTATATTGTGGTTTAATCTTGCTATATACTGTACGCAAATAGTTATTTCTATAGCTAGAGCACAAAATAGTATTTTGTTTTGCAAGCGAAATGAACAACGGTGCGATAGCAATAAAATCCATTGTACTCGATATGCACACAACACTTTTTCTACGGTTGGCATGTAATGTTACATTTATATGAATGTTTTCGTTGTTGTTTTGGACTTATTGTGATCCAACAACAAAACATTAAATTTTGATTATGTAAACTGATTAGAAGGTCAATACACCAACTCAAATGTGAACCTCACCTGAACGTGGTGCTCCCTGCTCATTAACCAACGAAGCTCTGGCGACCGAACATACAACCTGTAAAATATACGCCCACGCGGCCTGAATGGAAAGTCCTCATAAAACGGTCTGGCAGGGGACGTGTTAAGTGAAATGATGATTTTTCAGATAGTAGGTTCATATCAGTTACGTTGTTATCACTGATTATTTCGCCAATGGTTTCTATTTGAGTATCATTTATATTAACTATACTATTTTAAACCTCGCCTCCGAATTATCTACCTGTAGAATTAGCTGATACATGTAAATTCAATAAATCCTCGATTGCTTCAACCACAGGCGAGTGAATAAATAATCTATTTGGGCTGCCAGCTTCTGGCGTTAAATTCACTTTTATTTTGCGTAATTTTTTTTTCTACTTTTAAATTTTAGGTCGGGCTAAACGCATGAAATAGCAAAACGCAATATATGTAAGCTAAACTTATACTTATTACTAGGTACTCTTGCAAACTCACCTTCCTCCATCCATCCGAATATCGCGTGGGTAGCCCTAAAATATCAATTCCTGTGAAAAATGTTTCCAGCGAGATTTTAGTTTCACTTTAAAATCGTTTCCAGATTTTACTGAACCTCTGACGATATTTTTATTTTTTTTGCATTCAATCAACTAGCGCTCAAACTGTTTTCGGTGTTTTCCTTGACAAATTTAGTCTACGTTTATTTAATAATTGTATTTAGTATTTGATAATTAAAGCTCACATTTTTTACTTGTATGTCGGTCATTTGCATTTAAATCTCACATTTTCTCACATTTTCAATTTTCAAGCCGTTTCAAAAAGAATTGAAAAAACCATTTAAATATATAATGTTTGAAAATATTTCTAATACGGGCATAATGATTTAAAATTGTATTGTCTTTAACAGTAAATTTAAAACAAAAAACATAACGACATGTGTTTTTCTTTCATACAAAAAATATTTGGAAACTACAACTATAGTATAAAATAAACGTAATATTTTTTCATGAAAGGCAATAATATGCCATTATTTGTTTGTAGTACATTTTTTTTCTTTTAAATTCGCGCAACAGTTTTGTTTTTTGCATTTGTTTAATTATCTTTCGTGCTATGCTAATTCTTGTGTCATGAAAATACTTGTCGATAAAGTTCTTAAAACAAAGGAAAAAAATCGTATTAATATTTTTAATTTTTTTTTTTACAAACAAGTTGAGTTTTGTTATGTTAAAAGTGAGCACGATTTTTTTCAAAGTTTAAAAAATTAAAAAAAAAAAAAAATTTAAGTAAAGTGTACAATAATGGCAAGCAAAAACATAGTCATGAACGTTACATAGCTTATTTTTAAATTTATATATTTAAATAATAGAATTATACTCTTAGAACCAGTCTTATGGGTATATCCTCCATCCGGTCGCAAATTAAATATTTGCGATCAGAAATTCCTGGAGGTTGCGATATTATCGGATTCATCAAATCCAATCGAGTTAGATGGCTCGGCCACGTTACAAGGTCCCCACAACAACGGATGACCAATAAAGTGTTCCATCAACAACCAGCCGGTGTGCGTCGTAGAGGAAGACCCCGACTGCGCTGGCGTGACGACGTCGAACAAGATCTACATGCACTAGGATGTCGAAACTGGAGGACGAGAGCGATGGACCGAGACGGCTGGAGAACCATAGTGCGGGCGGCAAAATCCCTTCATGGGATGTGAAGCTAGAGAGAGAGAGATCAGAAATACGGTTACTAGATCTATTTTGCCATGTCAATTCTCACATCTTTTTTAAATTTAAATTTTTTTTGCGATTGTTAAGTAGAAATACATAAAAATACTGCGACTCTACTACCTCTAAATACTGCGATTTCTACTCTACAATCGCAAAATAAATTTAAATTTAAATAAAATGTGTCAATTGGCATGGCAAATTTAATCTAGTAACCAAATTTCTGATCGCAAATAATTAATTTGCGACCGGATGGAGGATATGCTCCTTAGGGTTTTTCCCATATAAAATTTGCTATTTCATTTGAGGCGTGTTAGTGCAGGATGGTTATATAAAATAGCATATGGCTTACTCATATTTCAAAATGAAAAACCCCAATTCAGAAGTTTATTTTTGTGCGCAGTGACAACTTATCGTGACGATTTAATTTTGTGCTTTTAAAATTATTAATTAAAACTCATTAAAATAATAAAAACGTTATAAAACATTTAGTGGTTTGTGTAGTAGTGCGTGGTAGTGTATCATTTGATAAAAAAAAAATTACAAACTTTTAATTGAAATGAAGTGTATTGTCAAAAATTGTAAAAATACGTCTAAAAAATTTCAAAAGGCGTATCTTACCATCAGTAAGTTTACTAAGTGTTTTTATAAAACAAAATGTAAATTATGTTAAGAAGACAGTGATTTGTGGTAAATTTATCGGTAATTTAAGTCATAAATCAGAAAAAATCAAATAAACAATTTTGATTGCCGGCATGGGGTTTCTCATTTTGTGTTTGTAAACAGATGTTATATTACAGTGTCGCATTTTTCTTATTACTACGTACCTATTCTACGTGCTTTTCTTTTCATAATTACTTTTTATTTTTGAATACTATAAGTACAATATTTTAACGAAAATAAAAACAATTAATGCGTACTTTATTGGAATAAAAATAATTGTGAATTTGTTTAGTTTTTAATTTCGATCGAACAAATTCTAATTACCGTTGATTTATATGCTTTCTCTTTTACCCTCCGAATTTGACTCACTTGATAGCTGTTTTCATGTATTCTGTTTAATTTGTTATAATTCTATGATTTAAATATAGTAAATAATCTTTTTTCCTATTTTA
Source organism: Nephrotoma appendiculata (assembly GCA_947310385.1). Classification (NCBI taxonomy): domain Eukaryota; kingdom Metazoa; phylum Arthropoda; class Insecta; order Diptera; family Tipulidae; genus Nephrotoma; species Nephrotoma appendiculata. The sequence goes on along the minus strand of OX371224.1, from coordinate 239,082,100 downwards.
TTATGTTCTTAATATAAAAACAATTTAATAAAAAGAGAATTATTTTCAAAATTTTAAGCCTTTGACCAAAATGTCATGACTTAAAATTAAAATGTATTACTTCAATATTATTATTACTTCAGTGAGTAATAATATTTTATATTTAATATCCCTTTTTTGGTTTAGGATAACAAAACTAACCTAACTAGGGCTGAAATACAAAGAAGATATCGTCAAAAATTAAAATTAGATGCCGAAAAATATAAAAATTAAATGGAAAAAGAGCAAACAAGGTATTATAGTTAACAAAATATTTTTTGTTTTAATTTTAATATTAATATGTTTTTTTTAAAGAAAAGCCAAGAGAAAAAAACGAGGAAATGTCAATAGGCAAAATCATCAACGAGAACAATGGAGAGACCAGAGAAAACGATGTTGTGAAAGCATTCGTAATAAATTCAATGTAATTGAAACAGAATCAATGAGAGTTTGCAAGAAAATATTTCTCAAAGTCGAACAAATCCTACCGCATCAAGAGTTTCGGTCCAAAATCAATCCATTAAAAGTTCAAAGGCAAATATTTCCGTTATTCCATCAACATCAAAAACTTTCAAACCCAAAAAAAAGAGAAGTATTCAAAATAGAGAGAAAAGCTATTCCAGAAAAAATACAAAACTTAGAAACAAAATTAAGAAATTACAAGAGAGAATCAAATGTATTGCATACAAGAAACAATGTAATAGATTTAAAACGAAAATTAAAGTTAAAATTGATGGTAATAATAATAATAAAAATCAGACGAAACAGCAATTATGTGGTATAATACAAAAAAAAATTACTAACTTAAAACAACAATATAGGAAGAAAAAACGATCAAATCAAGAAATAACTGTTCAAAAATTATTCAAACGTTATGGAATAAAAAAAATAGGTAAACCAAATATTTGAATCATTTTTTTTTTGCAAAGATGCAAATAATAGAGCTACTGCACAAAAAAATTAATGCATAGCAAAAGTGAAAAATAAACAGCAAAAAAGATATTTACACCCCTATTATGGTACTCACCTCACCTCAACTAATGGTGACTTTAGCTCACCATTTTGAAATATTTGATATTATGCTTGTTGCGGTGAGGTGACTCTAGTGTCAAATATACTCACTAACAATATATTGGTGAGTTCATAGTAATTTTTCAAGATAGATAGCAAAAACGAAAATGTAAGTAATCATGATGGATAACAAAAAACGTAAGATTTTTTTCATAATCATTTTTGTATAGGATTTCAATTTATAAAATTATTGCATAATAAAAAAATATTTCTAGGCATAAAATAAGAAGTTCTAATAAAAAATACACGAAACGTCAATATTGTGCAAAATTTATGTCCAAAACGCCAAAAATTACAATATTTCCAACTTAACAACTAATTGAAATTGTCACAATAAACAAACACATCTCACCAAAATAAAAGCGAGCACCATAATACAAAAATCTAACTCACACGACTTGCTTGGATAAGTGAGGTGACTCGATCGGTGAGGTGAGGTGAGAACCATAATAAGGCCATTAAATGACACAATGAAAAACTTGTACAAAAAAATTTATTCTGAAAATCTTTCCGTAAAACTAATCTATGAAACATTTACCAGGAATAGACCATTTTGGGTTAGACATCCATCCACTGATAGAAACACTCTGTCAGGAGCATTCCAACATTAATGATAAAATTGCAAAATTGTTTTAATTTAAAATAATTTCTGAAAACGAACATTAAAAGCTATTACAAGCAAGTGTGACATCAATTCATCCACATGTGCCCTGGAGCTGTAAAACAAAAATAATTCCTGTTTTACCTATAAATCTAAACCAAAATGTTAAACAGTTCCAATGGGAAATGGTCAGAAAACAAAACCAAATTTGTGACGAAAGTAATAAAAAAGGTAGAAAAAGTCGATGTTGCAGCCAATTTATTAAACTTTTTTCTAGCAGACATGCAAAAATTTAAAAACATTATTTTAATGTTAAAGCACAAAACAGCTCATATTCTTTTTGTAAAAACAATTTAAAACTTGATGAAACTATAGTGCATATAGACTTCTCAGAAAATTATACAATTTTTTCTAATCTGGATCATACTCCTGGAGTCATTTGGAGCCTCTCTCTCTGGCACTATATCCCATCAAGAGATTTGGCCTCCTCAAAACAAGTTTCATAATCATATTTTCATTTCGGATAATGAGTGATTAATTCATTAATCCTAAACCAGCCGTGACATTTTTTCCTGACACCACCAGGAATCGAACCCGGGACCCACGGTCGCTGGAGCAAGCATGCTGACCACTTTGCCACTGGGGCAAATTTGGAACCAGTTTTAAATTATATAAAAGAAATTTCTCCAGAAATATACATTATTAATTTTTTTTTCTGATGGACCAGCTTCTCAGTATAGACAAAGAATAATTTTTATTTATTTTCCAACAAAATATTTGAAAAACAATTTCAATGCGGCACTTAGTCATTTTTTGAAAAATCACACGGAAAAGAGGCACACCATCAGGTGGAGCTATTTTAAAACGCACTGCAGACTCCCTCGTTGCTCGTGAAAGTGACATCGCAATTGCAGAATTATTTTACGAATGTCTCAAAGACAAAACAACAAATAAATTGTTTTATATTTCTTCAGAAGATATACTGAAAAATATTGCATCAATACACACTTAAAAATCTAATGTTTATTTGCAATAAAAGCCTTCTATTAGAAAATATACAATATTAGGATACATTATAATTCAATAGAAACTTATCATAAAAGTATTGGTAATACAAAATTATTAACTAGGAATACTATTCTATTAGTTTTAATATTAAATTTCTCATCTCGCTAATTCTCTCGCTAAATATTCCGTATTGACAATAAACTAAAACGAGAGAGTAATATGCAGCTGTATAGTTTACTCCGTTTTGATCAAGTATTAGCTATTTTCTCTATTGTACATCATTGTGAGTTTTATAATGGTGCGAACCAAACTGCGGTGGTAATAATTGCGAAAAAAAATTCAATTGTGCAGTGAAAATTAAAAGTGGTTTTCCTTTATTTTTTACAGAATAGTTTGATTTATATGTGATAACTTACATTCAGTATTACCTAAATAGTGCAATAATAATAATAAAATATATTGTAGAGTGATAATTATAGTTTAACTTGTAGTTTCTAACATTTTGTGACATGGATGATTTTAATAATTTAGACTGCATTTATTATTCAAATTAAAAATAACGGAGCTATTGAGTTCATTAAAATAATGAAACATAGAGGCAATGAACTTAAATTTGAAGATTTTTTAATTTTTTATTATGTAATGTAAGAACAATTAATTTTCAATAGTAATTCTATTAAACTTGTCAACCAATCTAATTTTTGTAAGTATTTCATATGACTCCTTTCCTTGACCTAAATTAGTCGAATTTATAATGTAGTGTAACTAGTATTAAAATTAATTGTTTAAATATTATACATACAGTATACATTTCACATTTGGAAAGTGTCTGATTTTCGACCATATAGTCGAAATAACAAACGCCACTCGTTTTTAGAAATTTTAAATTTACTGTTCTAATCTACCTGCAGTAAAAACTAGTTAACCCATACAGCATACACCGCATTAAAAAAAATAAATTCTTTAGATCATGTCAGTTTTATTATGCATTTATGGTTTAGTTAACATGTTAACAGTAAAAACTTACGATTGGACATAGTATTAGACGTAGTATACTTTGGTTACTGGTTTTCATGTATAGAATATTATTTAAATTTTAGTAAGCGTAAGGTCCGCTTTTTTCTAAACAACCGTAATATTATTTTTTTATAATTCTGTTCCAATTGCAAATGTCATGGGTATCTCTGCATATAAAATATTGCATTTGACGAATTCCGAAAGAACATCGATTCCAGAAGAAATGTTTCTGCAAATATTAAAACAGAACTATTCACATCCGCAGTTATATTTAAATATTATTTTAAAAGGATCTGTTATGGAATCTCAGAATTCTGGTACTAGCCAAAAATATACTTGAGTTAGTTGAGTTTAATTAATTCCGTTTTAAATTTTCTTAGTTTTAATACCAGCCAGAGTTGAAAAACAAAATGCTCGAGTAGGACTAGACATGAGTACATAAGCGATTAAGTGATGTAATTTTAATTTACAACTTTTATATTTACAGTAATGTAATAAAAATTTGTTTGTTTTCTTTTATAGGAACTAAGAACATTTATTGTTAACAGCGTAAACTCGTATGTCTATTAAGAAAAGCTGATATAAATAACGCAGCGACAGTAGTACCTCTTAAAGATGTGGAAAGAAGAGCCATTATACAAGAAGCAGTTAATTTTCTGTTGAAAAAATTTGGTTGGTATCCTGAAAACAATCACAAGTGCGCTTTGGCGGAAGCACTAATTCAAATTTTCCACAATTGAAAAGTTTGGTTTATCTTGTTTTATAGATTGTATACTATTTAATAGTTGGTAATTTTAGGAATTATTATTTAACAGTAACACAAATTAGGGATACATTGCTACTAGAATCTACAACGTTCGCAATAAAGCTAGATTGACGGATAATGTTCGAAAACGAAAAAGTAAGAGCAAAATTTATTCAGAAGAAACCGAAGACACAAGCGTCACATCAAATGCCCAAGACGAAGAAGATATTCTAATTTTAAAAATTTTTAACGTGGACCCCCAATCAGAATTAATCAAACGAAAACTAAAACAAACATTGAACGCTCGGTTACTCTCATTTGACAAAAATGAATTTACACAGATTTCCAAAAAATTTACTTTCCTTTTACTAAAACCAGAATTGGTTAGCAACATGTACTATTATATATTATTTTTATTATTATTAATTTCTATATTCTTTTTATAGATATTGTATGATTTTAGTTTGCGGTTCCCAAGCCATTCCGAACGACTAGTGGAGAATTGGGAAACATTTTCGATGAACATCTAAACAATTTTTAATGACTGCGCTACTCAAAATTTAGAAGAGTCGTTTCATATGTGGACAATGCGCTATGAAGCTAAGCACAGATACTTTACAAGATTAAAAAGTCAAAACTTTATCAATTTTTGCAAAACATTAGCAAATCGATACCAGCAAATGATTGCCACTGCTTGGGTTAATTTAAATTTTGAAAAACATGTAGTCGTTGGTAAAAAAATTACGACAAATCATCATGATATTCCAGGAAGTCAGCACACATATTCTGTAACTTTTTTAAAAAACGATTTTTTCCAGTCATAACAATGGCTTTTTCATACTTAAGAAAATATCTGAGTATTAGATATAATAGAAAGCTCAAATGATTATTTTTTACTGGTTAGAGATTGGATTGGTTTATACGAAGTTTTTAATAATTCATTTAAATTAATATGAACTAATTGCCAATCTACTTTATTAAAGTATAGCAATCTTAAATACTATCAAGTTCTTGAAAAACATTTTTGTAATTTCAAAAAAAACTATTATATATTAAGTTATGATGTACAAGAACTACCTGATTTTTTGTAAACTAACTATTATAATAAATTAAAGTTTTGCTAAAATATTTTGTGTTTTTTTATTTATGAATATACTTTCGAATTGATATACTCGTAGATTTATTCATTTAAAATGCAGCATTTGAAATGAATTGCAAAGTAATGCTGTTTGACTCTTAACTAAATTACATACATACTTGAATATCCAAACTTGCATTATATGGTAAGTAAAATTAAATGCTAAAATAAAAAATATGCATCTATTTTTCTAATGATTTTAGTACTTAAAATTAATATTACATGTATTTAAAAATGAACAGTTTATTGTATTAGAAAAAAAAATCAAAACATTATCTTTTAATATCGATTATATTATTAGTTTTAAATGCAGGTTAAATTAAAACAAATGATTTACACTATTACATTTTTTTGATTTTATTGGAAAGTGTTAGAAGTAGTTATTAGAAATTTTAACGTTTTTTACATTAAAAAATAATTTCATCTTTTATTAAAATGTAATAAAATAATATATTATATTTTTTTTAATAATAATTTTATTGAATTAATTTAATATTTTCCCTGTATTAAAATCTAATGGGAAATAGCTTTGGACTTATATACAATAGAAGTAATATTGTATTTCTATTATTAAGTGTGTACCTGCAAATATCAAAACTGTGAAAGGAGCAAAAGATATTCATCAAATGTATACTAATGAAAAGGGGAAAATAACCTATAGAAACCTTTCTTTTTTGCTGTATTTTAAATATTTGGACACAGACAAAATTCTGCAACTGTAACAAAATTAATTTTAAAATAGTAGTAATGGAACCGAAAACTTTTAATGTTCTGCAACAGAAAAACATTCCATAGAGTGCTTCAATTATAAAAAACACCGCACAATACACATATTACAAACGGATAATTCTCCGTAGACTGAATTATTTATTAACGGACAATTCTCCGTATAAATAATTATATTCTAAAAGAATATACAACAGTCTTCTTGTTACATAAAGTCGGTGCATACAACAAAACAATTTTGTACACATTACAAAATTAACAAATTTTATTATCATACCGATTTGCATGTCAATCAAGATCGTTACCAAACATTGAAACGAACAAAATTGCATCATAGATGCCACCATCACATTTTGTGATAACCAAGACACAAAATATTTAAATTAAACGATGGCACGGTAGTTGTTTAAATCTTATTATAGATGCCCCCATCATCATTAAATGATTGTGATCACCAAAGATACAATCATTTAATGCATAGTTAACATGATGGCGTGGCATTTAGAATAAAGTAAATTTACCATTGCAATAGTGTTAATAAGCGTACGTACGTCTACAATCCAAAAAAATTTGTAACTAGTTGAAACCAGATTTGCTGGATGCAATTCAGAATTTTATTGCCTTGTTTACCAAACGCAACAATACTGGATCAATCCAATTTTTATTGCATCCAGATTGCATTAAAAATTTTGTATAAAAGTTATACAAAATTATGATTTTTTCTTATTGAGTTTTGGAATTTTGGAGAAGCAGCAGCCGCTGGTCATTACTAAAAATTATTTTTTTTAAATAAATTTTTTTTTATTAATTTTTAAAATTAAATTAAATTTTTGTTTTTTCATTTTATTCTTATTATTAATTTACTGTGCTTCGCTTCGCTTTATTTCGCTTGCATCTTCACTCCGTATATACGTCGTTATAAGAGAAATATGCAGAAAAACAAAATTACCAAAGAAGTTAAAATACTGAAGAATAGGTGGCAATATTTTACCCATATAAAATTTGCTATTTCATCGGTCACAAGCCAGAATAGGATGGTTATATACAAAATCCATATGGTTTACTCATATTTCGCTATAAGAAACCGTCAAACCAGTTTTTGTTGTTGTACGAAATGACGTTTTAATTTTGCGCGTTAAAATTATAAATTATAAATTTTTAAAATTGTTATTTATAATACATAAAAACAATAAAAACTTTATCAAATATGTAGTTATTTGTTTATGTAGTGGTGCATTATATGCGATAACAAAAATTAGAGAATTTTGTGCAAAATGAAGTGTATCGTGAAAAAATGCCAAAATACGCCTAAAAATACAAGAAGGAATATCTTTCCATCAGTAAGTTTACCAAGTGTTTAAATTAAATAAAATGTAAATTGTGTTAAGAAGCTAGTGATTTATAGTAAATTTATCCTTAATTTAAGTTATATATCAGAAAAAATTAAAGAAACAATTTTGGTTGTTGGCGTGGGATTCTTATAGATTTGTTTGTTGTTGTTATCCCGTTGATTTAGATGCTTTCTCTTTTACCCTCCGAATTTGTGACACTTGACAGTTGCTTAGGCTCATTCTGTACCTTTAACTTCTTTGAAAATTACATAACAAAGTTTATTCAGATTCGGAACCAGACTGACATTTTATATTATTCATAAATAACATAATTGTTTTTTATTTATTTTTTTATTATTGATAAATAATATAAATCGCTAATTGTTTTCTAAACAATTAGTTTTCAAAGAAAATTTGTCATTTGGGAAAAAATACAACAACAACTTTTTTTTTATTTAAACGTTTTTGTTAAAGTTTTTGAAAGTAATGTCATCATGAACGTTACCTAAAATCGAGAACGTTATCTTCTATTATTTGGATAGAACCTTACTAAAAAGTTATGTAAATCTGATTCTTGCCTAAAATTGCTGAGTATATAAAATAGTTTACGGTTAAGCTTTCTTTGTAACTAATGTCATTACTAATTTATTATTAAATTAAAAAATTAAAAAAAAAAATTAAAAATCGAATTTAAAAAATTGTGAGATGATTATTAAAAGTTTAAATTTTTAAAATTATTAAGTTGCAATTACAAAAGAATAATATACCATTTGGAAGTAGACATATCACCAATGTGAATAAACGTAAGTTGTGTAATATTTAGACAATGTAATTAAATCTCAACAAAAAAAAGTCGGAAAAGTTTTAAAAATTAAATTTCACGACACGTACGTCGATTGATAGCGACAACCACAATACCAATTTACAAAATATTTTTGCGATATCGACAAGACAACCACAAAAGACCTGAATACTTTGGTCGTTCAAATTGTATTACAAGTGTCAAAAATATTGAAAACATAAAACGACTGTTGTTTCAACTGCACTTATGTATATGCTTACAATTATATAGTATTGTTAAATGTTGTAAAAAATTGCGTTCAAACGAATATCTACTGCAGTAGATATAGATTTCCGTGATCCATCTGGACAGAAACTCGTTTCTATGTGTAAATTAACAACGTCTGGGTCAACATGCAGGATCGTAATCGAAGGATCTGTATCAGATTCCATTGGAATAACATCAGATGCTCGACATGGAGGTGCACTCGCGAACATGCTGTTTAATCTAGCGCTCGAGTACATAGTAAGAAAATGTAATTTTGAAACCTCCCGCTGTATATTTATTAAATCAGGCCAAATTTTTGGATATGCTAGATGATATCGTCCTTCTTGGCCGAAGACGCATGCACACTTGGTTTTCTACTTGCGTAGAAAATTTGAAATACCCCGGGTCAGTAGTAATATCAAATGATATGCAGGCAGAAATAAAGGACCAAATTTCTGCCAAACAGCAAATTTTCTACGCCCAATCAAGGTTTTTGTGATCTAAATATATTTCGCAGCCGTGCAAACTAGTACTTTATAAAGCAGTCCTAAGACCGCTTTCGGAAGCGTTAGTTGAATCCACACCTCGAATGACAATATAATGATTTTTAAGTTAAAGAAAGTAAGATCAGTATTTCCATCTTTGGTTCAATTAAAGTTGCGAACAACGAATATCGGATTCGCATGAACCACGAGATTAGACAATTTCTCGTCGGCAGCGATATCATCGGATTCATCCAATACAAGCGAGTAAGATGGCTAGGCCATGTTGCTAGTCCTCACAACAACACATGATAAATAAAGTGTTTTAACAACAGTCAGCCCGTGTTCGTCGTAGAGGAAGATGCCGACTGTGCTGCCGCGACGCCATCGAACAAGAATTATGGAGGAACTCCACTGTGCAGGCGACAAAACTTCTTCATGGAATGTGAAATTAAGAGAGAGACGGAGAAATATTCGTAAAGAACACTTTACATAAAAATATTTACTCAAAATAGATCACAAAAAAAAATTTTGAGTTAAAAAAAGTATATTTAACGCACGCATATTTAACGCACTAAGATGTGACAATAATCACTAATTCTAGTTTTAAGGTAACCTGTTTAATATAAACAAGCTCAAATTTGTTTTTGATGATCTTACCCCGACGAATAATATTTACATCCGGACATTAAAATAACCTATTCGTATCAAAATCATTATCGTCATTTAAAATACGTGATAGGCACTGGTTGCCTTACTGTACGCAATAAAACAAAATTCCTAGATTGCTGATGTTCATATAAATTATCAAACAACGGAAAAGGCTAACCAAAATACCTCATAAAAATAATTCAAAAGTGGCTATATGACCTTTAACCGTCATCAATCAAATACATACGGATACGAGTATAATATAAAAAAACCAAAGGCAGGATATGAATATTTCAAAATTTCCTTTTTATATTTCACCATAAAACTTCTTTGTTTGGTGTTTCATTTTGTCCTAGTATAGTAAACATAATTTGCGATACATAAAAAGTGAACGTGAACATATAAAAATAAAATTACATTTACCTCAGCACCTCAAAATGATTCCAATTCCAATCACTTTTAAATTACATAAATCAATCATATCAAAAGAATTAAAATTCCTTTCGAACGATTCATGCTTAAATAGCTACTGCCACAAAAGTTTAATTTTAACTTTTAAAATAAACTTCTTGTGATAGATTCGAACAAGAAACTTAAAATTTTGTTAGTAAATTAAAAGCACACACAAGTTTCAAAGTACCATATATACTCGTATGTACGTAGGTATTGATTTCAATGTTACTTTGAAAACTTAAATAATTTGTTTTGAGGTGTTTTCATTGCTTGAAAAATTGATAAGATTTTTTTTTGTTCTGTGTATTATTTGTCAGCGTGTGCGTGTCTGTTTGTATATTGATAAATCAAATAAAATAATTTTCTGGTGGAAGGGCATACAACTCGAGATTCGTGTGTGTATCCTAGCGTAGTTTACTTCCGTTTCAGCTTAATTTTATTTTTACCCAAAATTTATTTTTTACTTTCAGTGGGTGTGTGTGTGTGTGTCTGTATAAATATTATGTTTTACTATAAGAAGAAACCTTTTCTTTCCTAAGTAAATAAAAAAAGTGTAGATTTATTGGATTTAGGACAAACTTTTGATTTTTTAGTTTTAATTTTTAATAACATTTTAGGACCACTCGACCATACTTCTGCCTGTGCTTCTTTTTGCGAAATTCAATTAAATAAAAAGATATTATAGGTAATGGAAAAATTAATAATTAAATTCTTCGAGTTATTATTGTTGGTTTTCTGTTCTAACTAATAGAAATTCTATAATCCGCTATGTTTCATATTGTGAATATTGGCATACCGGTGTGACGTTTTTCGACACTTTTATAATTTGGACAGAAATTTACGCGACTGTCCAAAATTAATTTTTTTTAGAAATAATTTCGATTTTGGACAGATATTTGCACTATAAGAAGAAGCCGTAGCACACGTATTTATTGTGTTTGTAGTTAATTTATTTTCCAAAAAAGAATAACCGTTTTGTAGGACGTGAAGATTAGTTCCATCACTTTATCTGATTTTAGGTGATTCACTAACGACTGAGAAGTCTGAATTGGCGTAAGTCGATTTAGGGCTCGTGTTCCGAAATGTTTTGGCGAATTTTTCATTTTAATGTTCTTGTTCCACATTTCCTCATGGTCATCGCTGTCTGGATGTTTATTACCTTAGATAACAGATAATTTTCGTTTTAGTAGGATGTTTTTGTTTGGTGCAGACAAATGAATTATTTTTTCTAATTTTTCGGTTTTTTTCGCAATATTTTAATAAACCGACCAAGTCGCATATTTTCGTGCTTCGTATAGTGGTTTTTCACGATGGAAAACCACTTTCTACGATAGCGTTATGCAAACGGCAAGAAATTCTTATCCTTTTTGAAAAAATTACTCCCCACAGTGGTAGGTACGCCATGTACGTTGATAGTGAATTTTAAAAATTCTACATTATCAAATATATTAGGTTCACCATCAGTTTGCTCATTGCGATTTTTTGATTTATATTTTCAAAAATTTTATTGACTCTTGAATAATAAGGGCTAGTACTATACACAGATTTGTTGAAAAATGAATCTCTCTGAAAGTCTCTCCACTCTTCGGAACTAGACGCAGTGATATTTAAATCATGGGGTCATATATTTCACAAGCTAGATTTTTTATTTCGGAAATTGACTCGTATACAATTTTATTTGAATATTTGGAACACAAAATCACACAAAAGTTTGGTCAATTTGGTTTAAACTTTCCGTATTAAGAATGACTCAAAATACGTCTAATATAATTTTTTTTACTTTTTGTGATAATTTTGAACACTTTTTTTGTGTAGATATAATATTCACAAAATGGCTGCAACATATAAATGCGCCCACTTTATTTGTAAGCGGTTCCTTATTTAAAGTTATTATATCGTAAGTATGTTGCAAGTATTTCGAAACGTCCATTTTATTGAAATTATTTAGAACAGACTTAATACGAGCCTACGACCAATCGGTCACGAAATATTTGGGAAAATACAGTTTAGGCATGTTTTTTATCAAATCTTCCAGATATGATGTTATCATATCAGCACTATGACTCGAGGAAATTAGTTCACTAACTGGAATGATAAGAGAATTTATATTTATAGTGCAGGCATAATAAAGAATACGTTTATAACTGTGACAGTTATGACAAATCGGGTGTTTGACTACCTTTTCGGTAGCGTCAAACAAAAATCCATCTACGTCAAACTGTTCTAACAGCGTTAAAGTTGATTCTCTCAAACATACGACTGTTAATGGATCTAATTGGAGTTTATAAATATATTTTTTTTTCGGTTGTACCATGGACATTTGACATGCATTAATTAAATCACAATCCCGCACGAGATCGTTGCATTTGAGTAACTCGGATTTGATTTTTCGAATTGTGGTGGACTGAATAAAACTTTGCGAGTTTCCTTTGCGATATAGCTCTAAATTCATTCACCTGCCAAATCAAGGGCAAGGTTATGGCAAGAAGTAGCTTCTAACTTGTCTTTTATTCGCACTTGTCCATGAATGCGCTTACCTTTATGAAAACTACAGACCTTGCCCAAACTAAAAATTTCAAGAATTGAACCTTTTATTCGAAATTTATACTTGACGTCCGAGTTTAATTTGCAATGTCCGTAAACTGAAATTACACTATTTATCCGAATTAATTTTTGTATTTTTTGGTACGATATCATACAAGGAAAATTAATTTCAACTAAATATAAATCAGTTAAATTTCGAAATTCTTCTCGGCTTATTTTTCAATTGATATATTTAAATTAATATTTACGCTTTTATAAAACTTATAATTAGAAACTATTTCTTTAGGTTTCAAAGCTGTAGCTAGTTCTTCGGTTGCATAATTAGATGCAAGATCCGGATTCAGATCATTGACATAACCATAACTCAAATTGGCTATGCTGCAAACCCTTTCTTCAACATTATCTGTCTCGATCTGGGAAGCACACTGAGTTTTGTTAACGTCAGGAATATCATCAGTGTCACAAATGTTTAATTTCTGATTCACATCACTATTTATCAAATCAACCAGGCTTAGCGTCCGATGGCTTGAAACACTTAGCGCATTATTAATAACATCTTTCTTTCTTTTTAAGAAATTAACAATTCTGTTCCGGTTATTTTTCATTTTCAGCTCTAAACAAATATTAATTATTGATTGAAAATTTGAACGTTTGCCAGTTTCCAAATCACTAAAAACAGATATGTTAAGGTTTTTTAAAACCGAAATCAAACATATCAACTCAATCACCTGTCGCTTGGATTTGGAATTATATTTTAGTTGTGATATAATCAACACTAATGTGTCTTTAAAAAACAAATCACAAAATATAATGAATACAAAATGATCAAAGTACCTTTAACAAATTGATAAAATATTTCAAGATAACTAATAAATTTTCAAAATCAGTCAAAGAGTAGCGATTTGAGAACTTGTAAGTCTGAATAATCATCATTAAAACAAACAGTAAAAAAAAATTTCTTTTATATTCACCGGAGTATTTTTTTTCTGTTTTTTTAACTGTACATACTCGTCTAAACAGGCACAATCAAAGTTACCACCGTTATTTTACTTGTCAATTCATTTTATTGTTTGCAATCTATAAATTAGTTGTGTGTCAGTGTAGTTTTTGTTTTAAAATTTTAAATTTTAATTTAAATCTTAAAATGTCATTTGAATTTGTTAATTTTGGAAATAATTGTGGATTTTGGCCCGGTTACGTGGTAAGTGATATTTAAATTAATAGATAAAAATGTTATCAGCCGGTCGTTTTCTCACGAAATTGGCCATTGAATCGAATGGCAAACGAGGATTTTCAACCATATTAAGAAATGATGTATCTCCAGTATTCCAGTATCCGCAAATAGATAGAATGCGTATCGATGCGGATATATTTGAGTAAATAATATACATATGTATCATAAATGGTATAAATACCTGCTAAGGGTTAAAGAATTATTAGCAAATAAGGAATCAGCCGACCCAGTGGCACTATTCTGGTATTTCCCTGGGAATAGGGAATTGGGGAAAGATTTTATATGTAATTCGTATTTAAAATCTTTTTTTCTGGCATATTGAGGTAAAAAGCTAGTGTTTTTTTTTTGAAAACAAAGTCAAATTGGGAATAATTTTCCCTACCAATTTAGATATGGAAAAATTATTCCCAATTTATAAATATTTACATCAAACTTTTTTCCTCAGTAGGCCGGAAAAAACATTTTAAATAGAAATTACATACAAAATCTTTCCCCAATTCCCTATTCCCAGGGAATTACCAGAATAGTGCCACAGAAGAAATCCGTAAGACTGTAGGTACATTACAACAAGCATCATTGAAATTATTCGAAATGGCATACAAAAAGATGGCATCAGAACGTGAAAGCAGTGGGAGTAGCAGCAGTAGTGACACGAAATCGGAAGAGCTACCTGTAAAAAATCTGACCTCTGCCTAGATTTTGTTTGGTTATGTGAATATTTGGTTTACCACTGGTGAGCTCCAAATATTCCCTGAGAATTAAACTAACTGTTGTTATGCGTTTATAATTCAATTCTAATTTATTACCTTGATAAACCGGGGTTTTTATACATGAAAATTGCTTACGCATAAAATCAACAATAATTATATACAACAAAAACACACAATATAATATACAAAAAATTAGAACTGTTGAATTTGCTACAATATACAATATTCCACCAGTGTCGATACTGTGTCATCGACCGCTTGGAATATTGTATTATTGCGCATGGTGACATTGATTCAACATATTCCCGGGCCTTACTGATGTCGCACATCTGTTAAACTATGCTTTCGTTGGCTTAGTGCCGCATACGGTGTCCAATTCGTTCTTTCGTTGTAATATCGCTACCTCACATGACGTTTGATTTGAAGGAGTGTTGATAATTTGTGATACTTCGCATAAGAGATGTACAGGCTTAAATACTTGACATTTATGTCGTTTTGATTCGACGGTGAGGTTGTTGCCTGGATACCGGGTTGTTGTTTTGAGTTGTAATTGTACTGGCCTTCCCGGTGGTTGCTTCCTTGAGCGTTGCAATGGCCTTCATAGGTAGCATCTCACTTGGATCGTCGCTGATAAGAAGTTTGCACAGCTTTGTTGTTGGTCGTTTGTAGGTCCGGTCCTTACACTTTACTGTTACGATTCGTACCAAGTCATCTTTTCCATCGGGTTGGGGGTAGTTGATCATCCTTCACCAATACTAGATCGTTTATTGCCAAATTTGGCTGGGAGGTTTTCCACTTGCTCCGTTGTTGAAGTTGGTGAATGTATTCAGAAGACCATCGCTTCCAAAAGTCTTGCGCCATTTTTTCGACCATGTGCCATCTCGTTCTTAATCCTATGTTGCTGGTAGTCGCTTCCGGCATCGCTTTAAGAGTATCTCTAATGAGAAAGTGTCCTGGTGTTAGCGCTGTTGTATCCATTGTGTCGTTGGTTTATGCAATCAGCGGCCGAGAATTGCAAACCGCTTCGATTTGAGTGGTGAGAGTGGTTAATTCTTCGAATGTTAGAGTTGAATCTCCTATTACTATCTTAAGATGTGGGGTATAAGGTGGTATGAAGTGCCATGTCGTTTCATCACTGGCTAACATAGCTGCTACGTCGTCAGGTAATGTGGTCATAGCTGAACTGTACGTCTTCTTCATTACGGGTCGGCACGAGTGTGTATTCAGGATCCAGTGTGTATAATTGATACCTATCAACAATCATAAAATAGTTTAAGGTAATACATTTCTAATATAATTTTTTTTGCCGCTTTTATTTTGATAGAATTTTTTTTGATATATATTAACGTGTAAGAAGGTTGGTTCTCTTTTCAATTGTTAATAATATTGTAATGTAATTGACAAATTTTTTTTTTTTTGTATTTTGGCTAATTAATAGCCGGTTATAATTTTTTTTTGTCGCTTGTTTATAAGAAAAGATTTACTAATTTTCTTAATTAATTTTTTTCGAGTGAGATTAATCTATAATATGTTAAATTAAATTAATATTTTGGTGATGTGAGCGTGTAGGCAATTATGAACGAGTAAATTTTTGGTCAGGAATTAAATAACAAGCAATACCCACATTTTTAAATAATTTTTGACCGACGAACCCACCCAACGACGAGCAAACCCATATTTCCCGACGGGTCAAAAACTGGTGGTAGCTTACTAGCTCGCCGTTAATATGTAAATAAAATGTAGATAGAAATGTAAACAATGTCGGCCGACCAGACTTATCCATCACTTTCATTTGCAACCGAAAATGGATCGAAATCGCTCAGCTGTTACTACCAGGTCAATCCAGAGATTACCACGATATGCCACCACGAGTATTCAAGCAGAAACTCAAGACACTCATAGTCTGACTTCATTGCGAAGTATCGCGTCTTCGAAAGAAAGTGAAGTGGCAGAAAAGTGGATTGCCTCATGTGCATATTCTCCTGTTGATGGTCCAGAAAATAAGACCGGATGAAATAGACGCCATCATTTGTGCAGAAATTCCTGATCCCGAAACAGATCCACAGTTGTATGAAATAGTAAAGCCGAATATGATTCATGGATCGTGTGTCGTGCTTTACTCGAAGTAGCCGAAATCAACAAAATTTTAACGTCTAAAATACGGACAGCCTGTTTCTGGATACGTGCTTCCATATTCAATCGATGCATTGGAGCGCATTTACACAGTTCATCCGAGCAATGATGAATGTTTTTACCTGCATTTATTATTGGATAATGTTCATGTAGCGACTTCATTTGAGTTTCTACGAACTGTTAATTTATGACATTGGATCCTGTGATTGGATCCTGTGGTATCACAATGGGTCATTATTGGCCTAAGTGTGTTTTAGCAGCCACTCTAACCTAACCAAACCTAATGGATGACAACCATTGGGATGATACACTCGCTGATGCTGTTATTTCGTCTACTGCGTATCAAATTCGATCACTTTTTGGCATCATGATTTCAATGTGTTTCGTGTGAGGAGAACGACGAACAGCTCATTCTGTGCTTAAACTGTCACTGAATTTGCAAACGATAAATGAACAGACGTGCAACATTTCCAAAAATTAAGCAATGTCAAAGGTGCTACAGAGTTGCAAAATAATCATTTGAGATGAGTGTACGATGGCGCATAAACTAGCATTGGAGACACTCGATCGAACGTTGAATGATTTGCGCAATAATCAGAATCTCTTTGGAGGTACGATGAGTCTACTAGCCGGCGATTTTCGCCAAACGATGCCAGCCATTCCAAGTTCAAGAGCTGCTGATAAAAAAAATTATTAGATATTAGCAATGGAAAAATTCAGGTTGACTCTTCGACTGGCTTCATTTCGTTTGCACCTAATTTTTGGTCAATTCACAACCTCTAAAGAAGAATTGATCACGAAAGTATTATTATATTTATTACAAAAATCATGTTTGATTGAGCGAACGAGCCATTTTGACAGCGGAAAATAAGGACGTAGGCGATTTGAATATATAAAAATTCAAAGTCAAAGCGCTTGCCATTGCATTCATTTAAGTCGATCGATTCCATCACATGGTCAGCATGCTTGTTGTTCCAGCAACCGGAGGTTCCGGGTTCGATTCCCGGTGGTGACAAGGAAAAATTTCACGGCTGGTTTAGGATTAATGAATTAATCACTCATTATCCGAAATGAAAGTATGATTATGAAACCTCATTTGAGGCGGCCAAATCCCTTGATGGGATGTATAGTGCCAGAGAGAGAGAGAGAGATTCCATCACATATCCAGGTGAAGTCGTCAATTACCCAGTTGAATTCCTGAATTCATTGGATTTGCCAAGAATGCCGTCGCACAATTTGCAGCCCAAGGTCGGTTCGTTGATACTCCTGTTACGCGAGCTAAACTAACCAAAACTATGCAATGGAACAGGACTTGCTGTTAAGAGGCTGATGAACAACGTGATTGAAGCAACGATATTACCATTTTACCGTTTAAATTTAAGCATGTTGTTTCTGGTTCGATCAATACATCGCAAGGCCAATCATTAGAAGTGTGCAGAATTAATCTTTAATTGCCGTATTTTTCCCAGGGGCAGTTGTTTTTGGCGTGCTCGAGAGTCAGTAAACCAGCCGCGCTATTTGTTGACTTTCCGGACAGAACGGCAAAAAATATTGTTCATCACGAAGCGTTGCGATGAACTCATTATTAATTGGCTACCGAGGTGAAATTTGACAACTCTTGATTCCTGTCAGAAAGATTATTTAAAGTCACTAGATTATGCTGATGAACCAGCAACATTAGATGCTTTGCGGATTAATTACAATCTATTATATTAATACGCTTAATTTTTTCAAACTCAACCCTAAAATGACCCCTAAACATGATCCGATCCGTTTAAATTTTTCAGGGTAGGTCGACATAAATATAGCGGTGTGCCTTTGCTAGAAAAATAGGAAAAATTCCACCGGGAAGTATCTGAAACGGGTACCTCAGGTGTTTTCAGCAAAATTTTGTCACGACGCCAGAGTGCCATGACAAAATATGTTTATATTGAATCTATGATCATGCGCATTACACCGTGACAATGACAAAATTCGATGACAAAAAGAGTAGAAAATTTGTAATTGAATCTCAATTAAACAAAACAGAGAACATAAAATGATTTTACATACATTTTGGTGTTAATAGTTGTGAGTGTAAAAATACAATTTTGTCATGACACTCTATCTATCTATCTATTCTATATTTTATTAATACTCTTAATTTTCCGATCCTTTAGATTTTTTTAGGGTAGATCGACATAAATATTCTGTTGTGCGTAGCCTAGAAAAAACGGGAAAATTCCACCGGGAAGTACACGAAACGGGTACCTCAGGTGGTTTCAGAAAATGTTCAAGATTTGACGCTATGTGAGTTTGCTTTAATAAAACCCTGAATTTGTTATCGGCGATTTTCATCGAATGTAAGTAGCGTTAATTTCTACGTCTACAAGAGGGGCGAGATTTGTCAAATTCATTGTTATGACCGTTTTAATCCACCTTGCTTCATAGCAAACTACGATTTACATTTTGTTCACCAGGTGTCAACCTGTTTATTGCAAAGCGCGAATATATCAAATTATTTTTTATCGAGTCGAAAATGTATGATCGATGTTATGCCGTGATGCTTCTTTCTGTCCACCTACCGAATCAAAAAAATAATTACATTCGAAGCATGAGGATAAAGCGTTGCTTGCGGCACATACTGGTCGAACGAAGCTTGAGTCATGGTTTCAGCTCTTAAGTTCAATGATCAAAACGCGCGTCATTTCCTATATACTGACATTCCCCACCATTACGTACGCGATAAATGGCAACTTCGTCAAAGAGGTGGAGAGAAGGTTGTTGCACGAATGTATACAGTAAGATTGAGAGATGAGGAGCGTTTCTTCCTGCGGCTACTTTTGCTACACATTCGAGGTTCCACCAGCTTTCAATTTGTTAGAACATTCAGCTTGAAGCTACAGCTACACGGGGTCTGGTAAACAATGATGAATGGGATCACTGCTTAACAGAAACTGCAGTCTTTCAAATGCCAAGACAACTTCTAGACACTTTCTTTTATATTTGTTGCTTTTGTCAACCTTCAAAACCTCTTGATCTCTGGATGAAGTATGCAGATGACATCAAATTTACATCTTAAAAAATCTACTTAGTCATTTCTTAACTACAAATTCAATAAAATGTATTCACGTGACTGATTATTCAGTCACAGGTCAGCTAGTTATAAATTAATTAGCATAATCTGGCAAATGAAATGCGCTTTAATTTCACTTGTTCATTGGCAATCCTAGAAATGAATGAAGAATGAAAGTTTGTAAATCTGCAAGTCTACCTGTAAACAATCTCCTGACAAATCTATTCATTTGATTGCGATGAAACTTTGGTCAGTTGTTGTGTGCATGTCCGTGGAGGTTTCCTCGTTTGAAAAACAGGGCTGGATTTCGGGGTCTCGGGGCCCTGTATAAATTTTTCCTAAAATTTCGATTTTTTGTTATTTTTTTACCGAGAATGGGTTTAGGAAAGGGGTTATATGAAACTAGTGACATGTTCGAATTTGAGGGGTGCGTCCCCTGAATCAAGGATCCGATTCATTTGTGTTCCTGTGCAATTCATCCGAATGCGATGAAACGTTGATTAAGGGTTGCTTGTACATCTGTGAAGGTTTCTGAGTTGGTAAACTTAGAGCTGGACCCCTGGGTCTAAGGGCCGCGGTAATTTTTTTTTCTAAAATTTCAATTTTTCTTGCTTCGAGTGATGCTTTCGATATTGAATTCAGTACCTGCTGAATTCCTGTTATATACGATGGTAACTACAGCGTCATCGAGAAATTACCTGCAAAATATCCGTAGTTCAAAGTAATTCTAATTTATCCCATTCAGCGAGTTTAAAATAAAATATCCGAGTATAAAATAAAATATGATTTTCCGTTCCGTGTTCACAATGGTGTAAAACGCGACAGTACAAATTATGATTATTTACATAAACATTTGTGTATGGTGGACTTAAATTGAAACAAATTAAAATTCTGGACGGAAAAGAGATATATAAAACCGTGATAAAAAATGCAAAATATGCTAACCATCGCAAATATTAAAATCTATGAAATATATTTTTATTTTATAAAATTGCAAATTAATTATTCCTTTAATTTGAATTAAGAAATTACACGAAATGCATAATTTTCCTTATGGATTTTGTAGGTACACGCAAATGAGTTTCTAAATGCTTGGTTTATTAAAGAGTATCTGCAGTTTTATATGTAAATACCAAATAATTTAAAAAAAAAGAAAATTAATTTGTTTTAAATGGTGACAATTGATAACAAAAATGTTAAAATTGTTTTTTCGACTTAATTTTAATTAAATAAAATGATTTCTCATCTCCTGTAAATTGGTGAAAATGTAGATACACGGTAATGCATTGTTGCCGCCGATATGTACGTATCATTAAAAATTGTCCGAATTGTATCGAAAACGAACATATGTATGTACCTTAATGTTACGATGAAAACGCAATACACGTATTGCAGATGCATCGATTTAATCGCCCAATGGTAATTACCAAATCAAATCATTACCTGAAACGAAAAAAAACATTGTTTTAATTATAGTGTTTGGTTATAGTTCTTTCAAAATATGGCTGGCTATATTCATTCTCGCGCAATTTTAGTTTAGATCGAGATGTGGCGAAAAAAAAAATTATAATAGAAAAGCGATGGGCACATTTTTTTTGAAAAACTATAAATCTGATACTTCCGAATGAGAACATATTTGCGTCATTTTTCTAATTTTATTTTTTCATTCTGCTGTATTTCTGAAGCAACTCGATTTTTAATTCAAAATTCCTTTGGAGCTTTATCAATCAATTCCAATTTCAATCGAGATTTCGTATAGAAATAATAGCAGAGAATAGAAAAGAGTTACGTTGAATCAACGCCATTCCATAATCAATCAGTATTTCAATATTTGAAATTTAAAGCATTTAGGTTAAATCTTTCACGATGGCGCTTTTTCCAAACTTGATTCGAAATGGATAAATTACCATTTCTTAAATTTTACTCCAGCATCATCCAGTACAAATAATTTGTAAACGTACAACATAAAAACTCAATATGATAAATAACTTTTCAACTTGCAATTTTTTTTTACCAATTTATGTAAGCAGCCAAAATTTAAAAGTCAAATATTGCTGCAAAAAATCGTATATTTTATCGAACTTTTACGTCGAATTGTCGTCAAATTTGTCGATAACTTGATGAAAATAAAGTGGTAACATTTTTATTTTTCCGATTGCTAATTTAAAATTATTCATACACATGCGATAAGACACACACGATTTATACGATATCGTGAAATTGTATCTTATTTAGAATAATAAGAATATACGAGATTGATATTCTAAAATTGACTTATACCGAACATGTATTATAAAAAATGATTCAAATTTTCTATTCTTACCGGTTTAACAAAAAAAAAAGAAGCCAAAAAGATTTTTTTTTTGTTGTTAGCATTTTTGTTATTGAATAAAATACATATACATATACTTATATTTTTTATGTATATGTAATGGTAAAAGGAAGGAGTTATTGTGAAGGGAACTCAATTTTAAACATTTCACTGAGTATTTACTCAACTGTAGATTATTCTATTTAATTTATATTTATTTTTATCATTATTTTCATTTCAAACTGAGAGAGATGTTAAAGCAGATGTTGATCAAATTGATGATGATGATAAAAATGAAAATGTATAACCGTATATTGTGTTTACCTCGTTTTTCAGATTTTCACTGATTTATCATTTACTTGTGTAAAATTGATACATTTTGGATATAAGATATATTTGTACCTCGTACGGCATTTCAAATGGTTTGATTATACGACCAAATAAAATACGAATATAACAAAGACAGCAACGTACCTATAAATATTTAATTTAATATTACTGCGAATCGAAATTTATTCGTTGATTGTATTTTATGTGCCATTTGGTAAATAGATAAATTTAATTATTTAATAAAATTTCGACAGTTTTTGGTTTGATGGCTCATTGAATAAAGAGCGTGTCTGAATATTGATGAGTGTCTTTAGAAAGCATGCTTCCATTTTTTTAATGTTTTTCTACCAAGCAAGAGCTTTTGATACTGTTGCAATATGTTTTATTTTAAAGAATGATTTCCTTTGCAGTGGCTATTTAATCTTTTTTCACGACATAGACCCGCACCACTTAAATTTAATTCTAAATTGTCTGACGCATAAAAGTTAAAGCGTGATTCTTCTAGTTTCTGTAAATCAACGTATAGTTCCTTCGATGCCGACTACTATTATTAGTCAGATATGGCACTCTAATTGGTCGACGTGATCGTAGCCGTTATTTCTTCAACCGATTACGTATGGTCTGTGTGCTTATCTGACTATTTAATGGGACAGTAGCTCGGATTTCTTGAGCTCGAACTTTTCCTATTTTATTTTTAGCGTGACGTACGATATCGCAATCTTCTCTCGTCGTACTTTTTCTTTGTCTACCAGATCCTTCACGTCGTTTTATATTGTTGGTTTCCAAACATCTATGTCACGTACGGCTTATCACAGATACGCTTCTAAAGCGCGACAACTTTACAAAAACCTTCACTTGCCTGATTTAAAGTCACAATTTTCGTAGCACGAAAGAGTGATTATTCTCTCTGATTGATCTTGACACTTGAATTTGATAAGTCGCAAATTAAACTATTGTTTTCCACAAAATATGTTTTTAATATGAATTTTTATATAATAAATTTTCGTGAAGTGTTTAGTTTACAAAATAAAACAACTATACAGTTTTTAACATTTATACGATTTTTGTCGTGTTTCTCGCTTAAACTGCAATAATAAACGACGGCGAAACACACTTATACTTAATAAACACATTTTTATTAACCACTTGTTTTTTGTTTTTTATCCAGCTAAGCTGTGTGTTGCGAGATAAGGCTTATCCATTTAACCGTAGAGGTAATAGTAGTTCCTCTGATTTCCAATTTCATCCACGTTTTAAGAACTTGTCCTCAGTCGTTTTCCGTGATACAGAGGTGCAAATGCTTAGCAACGGAGTGACTTTTGCTCCTAAACCAAACAAAATCGGCCTTCGATCATTCGAGAATCTCGCTGTAGATGCCGAAACAGCCTTATCTGGCCAGATAACCCAACTAAAATCAGTGTGTGCGTTACAAATAAAGAAAGGTATTGATAACTCTTCTTCTCCGTCAAACTCTTCTTCTTCTGCTGCTTCTAATACTAACCTCAAATTGATGGGTGCGATAAAGAAAAAACTACGTGACCATAACCTAATAGCGTGTAAAGCGGATAAAGGCTATACAATTACCGTGCTCACAAAAGTCGATTACTGCAATAAAATCTCTGATTTTATTACAGAAAGCAAAGCAATAGAGCTTGGCAGGGATCCAACTAACCCTTTTAAGACTTCGGTTAGTAAGTGTATCAACCAATGCCAGAAGTTATTTGATGGAACTGGTTGGAAGAACTCTGTCATGAATCCATCTGCCCCGATCCTTTATGGTTTACCAAAAAATCCAAAAGGAAGGCATTCCGATTAGACCAATAGTGGCGTATTGCAATGCTCCTGCCTACAAGCTATCTACGGGTTTCATAAATTTTTTCAATTGTCATACTAATTTCTTTTCGGTTTACTCGGTTAAGAACTCGGTAGAATTGATTAACAAAATTCAAGACGTCGACATTCCGTTACATTCAAAACTAGTTTCATTTGACGTTGCCAGTCTTTTCACTTCTATTCCAATTAATACTTTGCCCCAAATAGTTTGTAATTACTTAGATAGGGATGTTGTATATGAGAGCTTACGTCGTGAACTGAAGTTAGTTTTTGAGACTTGTATTAAACAAAATTATTTCTGTTTTGATAATACATATTTCAAATTCGCTGATGGTCTACCCATGGGCTCCCCTCTGTCACCTTTGTTGGCTGAAATTTTCATGAATTTCTTCGAACAAAAGATCATATCAAATAACATAATCCTTATTTTCGTCATATAATCTTTTCGTATAGATATGTTGATGACATATTATGTCTATGGAATGGAACTGATAGACTATTAGACTCTTTCCTTACTTAGTTAAATTCTCAATATCCCACCATTGATTTTACGTTAGAAAAAGAAGAAAATAAATGTATTAATTTTCTGGATATAACAATAACCAGGATTAATTCATCTTTAGACTTCAAAATTTATCGGAAACCCACGTATACAGACGCTGTTATCCCTAGTTCTTCAAACCATCCCCATAATATTAAGAATTCAGCTTTCCACTCACTCACAGATAGACTAATAAACATCCCTCTGACAAATTCAAATTATAACACTGAGCTTAACATAATTCTTCAAATAGCAACGAATAACGGATATGCAACTAGGACTATATTAAAGTTATTAAATGAAAAGCTAAAGCGTAAAACTCTAACGGGTATTTATCCACCGGATAGTCCAACGCGGGAAAATCGGCGTCGCTTAGAGTATATAGGAGAAACGAGCCAACGGATTAGCAGCATCGTGTCCAATTATACCAATATTAGTTTTATTTTTTATAATAATTACACAATAAATAAAATGATTTTTAACAATAAACCTAGAGTTGATCGCCTTTCCAAGTCTGGTGTCTATAGGATCAATTGCAATGATTGTACTTTCTCCTATATTGATCAGACTGGGCGCAGTTTTGGAGTTAGAGCTAAAGAACATTTATCTGGTTACAATCAATCAACTTTCCATAACCATTTAACTTCAGAAAATCACACAGCTAGCTTGAACAATTTAGACATATTACATATACAACCCAAAGGCAGACGTTTAAATACCTTAGATACTTACGAAATTCGAAAATCAATATTTCTTAACCAAAATATCCTTAACGAACAGAGAGAAAATCGGTTCTCATCAACTACAGACCCGCCCTTTTCTATTCTCACGTACGCAATAATTTGAATAATACGTCGGATAATTAAATGTACTTCAATATACCTTGAATTTTGTTACTCAGCCGATGACTAATCGCCTACCTGCGCGATCCGTAGATTAATTTTTATTGCTTATTTTTTGTCCCTCCTTCTTTTATTTATTTTTTGCTTTTTTCTACTATATAACAAAATTTTAATTTATACAAATCAGTAGATACTCCTGATGATGACCTAACAAGTCGAAAACGATCGAGTGATTTTTTAAACTTTTTGAAAATATTCAAAATAGTTTTGTGAAATAAAAAACAAGTGGTTAATAAAAATGTGTTTATTAAGTATAAGTGTGTTTCGCCAAGTGCCTACGGCAAATAGTGTAAAAAGTACCTGTACTTTAATTTGTTACACATTTATTACAACAAATCCCGATTTTATTACAGTTACCATTTTCGAGGAACGAGTCGATTCAACTTATAATTAAACCTACAACGCCAAAATTGTAAATTTTGATGTAGCTGTGATATCGGGAAGGTTCTTGAACCAGAATTTATTACAATTTTATTACATTGATTAAAGAGTTTAAGATCAACCCTATATCTTTACAAAGGGTAAATTTCACCCCAAACGATTATTTATGACAAAAACATCGATTTTACCAATATTAATAAATTATAACAACAGACCGCCATTGAGTCAAATGTTACTCCTTGGACCTTGTGCAGGGCAGATCAAGCTTATCCAGGTGTGTAATAAATTATCTATGTGTCAGGTTACACGGAATTGGCTTCAAACCGTAAAGGATTCAATCGTCTTCGCCACTCTTTCTTTATTTTTTTCAAAATACGATTTTTTTTAACTTATACACCTCACTTTCACTTACACTTCTCACTTATTATTTGGTTTAAACTTTAATAATTTCAAAAAAACAAAAAAAATAATTTTATACCATATGAAAACTAAGTTCAGAACTTATGAAATGTGTGACTCAAGTATAATTGCTTTAATAGCTAAATAACGGATCATTACGATTTTCAGTATTGTGATCTCACTTTAATACTCTCGTTTTTTCCGGCACTCTCAGTTTGCTCTTTCTAAGTTGTGGGATGACCGTTTTTAGCGGAAGTGTAAAAATAGCTGATTCAAAATGTGGTCAAATTGCAACCAAATAATTGCTATAACTTTTTTTTCTTTATTTGGTACATCCGGTCAAGAGCGACCAAATTATTCCCGTTCTGTATAACATACAAAAAATAACACAATAAATTCTGTGGCAATTCAGAAAAATCACTATTTTAAGTAAATTTTCAGGATTCGGCAAGATCGTACAATAAGATCAAAAAATTTAAACGGATTCAAAAAAAATTTCAAACACACTATCAAGTATTTTGAAAATACTTTTGAATCCGTTTAAATGTGTCTACCTTAAGTGCGATCTTGCTCCTGATCTAATAAAAAAGATAAGTGGTTTTTCTGAATTGCCACAGAATTATTACATTTAGTAAAATTGTCCATCATTTACCCAATATTAAATTAATATTGAAGCATGGTTCTAATGTATTGAAATTAATAAAGTTTTGAACTTGACTTTCATCAAGACCATAAAACTGGGAAAAGAAATGACGATCATTTGGTATTTGAAATAATTGTGATTTTTAGAGGTTTTCCACCAACAGTGCTTTTACGAACATTACAACTTTATTAATTGCAATATCGTAACAACTCGTTTTAAATTATCTAGTTAATGTATTAATAAAAGTACAAACAGTATTTATTATTGCAAGTGTTACCTAGGGGAAAAATGAAACAGAAATAAGAAATAGTTGTTGCATATTATTACTTAAATCGAACTTTAAATTAGACGGTTGAACCCTTTACGGTTTGGAGCCAATTCCGTGTAACCTGACACATAGATAATTTATTACACACCTGGATAAGGTTGATCTTCTCTCCACAAGGTTCAAGGAGTAACATTTGACTCAATATCTGGTGGCGGTCTGTTGTTATAATTTAGTAATATTGTTTGGGGTGAAATTTACCCTTTGTCAAGATGTAGGGTTGATTTTAAACTATTTAATCAATGTAATTAAATTGTAATAAATTCTGGTTCAAGATCCATCCCGATATGACAGCTTCACCAAAATTTACAATTTTGGCGGTGTAGGTTTAATTATAAGCTGAACCGACCACTCGTTAATTAATTTAATTTATAAATTATAATTTCGTATTTTAATTTGCTCCATATTAGAGACCTAAATATCTGCGACTAGTATCTTAAGCTGCTAAATTTTTTCTATTCTGAAATGCTACCTTTGATCCACACTCCACCATTAAATGAGCTGGATGACATTGGCGCCAAATTTTGCTTTCGAGATAAAAGTTCATTTTTTGAAAATGATGTTGCTGCAATTGTTGCCTTATAAGAATTAAATGTCCAATTAATAGACATGACGAATATATAAAATACAAGAAGTTTTATTCAATAATATTCCCCTAATTTACAGGAACGGGAGTTTTATTGATATTTTTATTACAAGAGTTTTGCATAATAGTCCAATTTATAAAATAGGAGCTTTGCCACCACAAAACTATTATATACTTGGCGATGGTGGTTATGCTTTGATTAAATCCTTGTGCTATCATCACTACATATAAAAATGGGGATGCTAACCAACGGCAGTTTAATGCAGCTCATAGTAAAGCGGGAAATCGAGTGCGCATTCGATATAATGAAAAATCGATTGCGCAATATTTTTTTTGAAAACACTCGAACAAAATATATACAACACAATAGAATCCGCGGGAGCGAATCGAATCAGATTGTAAAATGCATATAAATAAAATGGAAAACATATGCTATAAATCAAAGTAGCCTAGGAAATTTGTATTGATTTCCATATTAATGGTTTTTTATGATTCTCCGTACAAACGCAATAAAATAGGTGCGGATCTAAAACAAATTTTAGTTTACTATGATTTAAAATTTTGTTTTTTTAAATGCAGTTTTCAATCCGCAATTGATTCGCCTCTGCGGATTCTATAACGATCATAGCGGAAATAATAACCGCAGCAGATATTTGGATACCAGCGATGGAATTTTTTCTCAAGATTGTTTACGTCAGCGACTAATAAATGAAAATATAGAATAAGTGAAACCAAACATTTTCAAAAAATTGTTTTTTTATTAAAATATAAATTCATTTTATTATTTTGATATTAACATATTTTTTAATTAAATTTAGTCGTCCGAAGAATTGGACTGAACCAGCAATTGGGACTCGTCGATGGATGAATAGTCGTGTTTGACCTAATACCGATCTCATCGAGGCCACTTTTTTCGATTTTTTTTATTTAATTTTAAATTCTTCATTTCTTCCTGGTTTGCTAAGGAACTGCATGATAAACATTAAAGTTATTATTAACAATTGACTAGGTAGCATTTAATTACCTTTTTTTACAATTCTTAACAAAATCCTCTTATAGACATTACACTACACATTACATAAATTGTGAGAAGCCATATGATTTTGTTTAGTTTGCCGACTTTAGAAAAAAGTTTACATTTTAAGTTAATTTTTTTTCTTTTTACTTTAAGTGAGATTTTTACTTTAATTGGTTCTTTTAATTGAATACTTCTTCTAAATTTTAATGGAATTGAACTGCATTCATCTTATGTTGTAAAAGCACAGCATTACATTTAAGAAAAATTTATGAATAAAACTATTTGTTGTTATGAAATCCACTTAGAAGTACTCCAGTTTCCTCCATTACATTTAAAAAATTAAATAGTTTTTATTACGCTTTGTTGAAAATAAGCCAGTTCGTGGAAAATCCACTCTAATTTAATGTTTTATATTTATTATACTTTAGATGTTATTCAGATATGTTAGAAGAAATAGGAACGCTTTAATCTTTTTATAACACATTTAGTAGAGCAGTGGCTGCGTTTACTTGAACTTCATTCAATTCGCTACAATTTATTAATTTATTACGATTTTATCGAGGAAAAAACAATTTATTTACGCACAAACGCGTAGTACGTTCAAATATATAAGCCAAATTTACGTCGAACAAAACGTTTCGTAATGATAATGACGATAAATTAAATTCTCTATTATAGAGTTCAACGAACAAAATTTTATATAATAAATATCAAAATGTAGGGTGTTTGGACTCTAATTCACTGATTACGAAAGATGAATAAATCAATAGAATAAGAATTTACTGGAACGCGTTTATTCATAGAATTTTATTTACGGCGAAGCTGGGGGGCGTTGATTGATCGTTCTTTTATGTGAAATTAATGTAAGAAAACATTCAAATCAGTGATGCTCTAACTAGAAACCGTGGTGTGGTTAAAGTTCGAGATTATACAATATTTTAGTAAAAACGCGGTAAGATAAATTTTACGGGTTATGGATTTTTATAACTATGGATTTTATTTACACGATGCACTGACCGTTTATCAAGGACTGAGTATTTTTTCAAGAACACTGTTTCAAAATAACTAGAAAATCGGACATCAGTTTGCAAAAATATTTAACTAAAATAAATATTTATGGATCAGCAAATAGAGGAAATCGCAAAAAACCGCTTCTTGTCAGTTTATCTGCAAATCAAGCCTTCTGGGACAATACTTTCAATATTTATACAAGTCAAAATTTTACTAACGTTATAATTGAAGATTTTTGACACAAAAAAAATAAATATAAACCGAAGCAAAGCTGCATACAAAATATTTACTCATTTTTTCATAGTAAAATTTGGGGTTACGATACGGTTTTAAGTTGACCAAATACAATATTACACAGTACACTGTAAACGAGAAACATAAAAACAAAAATGTTACATGAAGTTAAGAAAACACCAAATATTAATTCGAAGAATCGGAAATTCTAAGTGTACTATTCACGTCTAAAACGATTTTGAATATTGGAGTTACAATAAAAAAAAATTCTCTGTGCTTTTGGCCAACAATTTTGAATGAAATTCTGTGGAAATTAATCTAAAGATTTTCCAATCAAATCAAATTTTTCGCTAAATGATAGACATGGACGAAAAAATAAAACAATTAACTTTACAAAGTATTCCAAAAACTGAGATGCTCATACAGTTTGAAGAAATCCTCTTTGGCATTCACAGGGAAAAATAAGACAAAAAACACCCCAGGTGAAAAAAAAAATTCTTTACTCTTGACCAGAGTTAAATAAAAGAAAAATCACCTCAAGATCGAAAGTTGAGCTTCAAAATTTCAATATTTCCATTCCAGAAACTACTATGGGCTCTTGGCCATAGATATTTGGGATATCTTGAGACTTATGTTTTAAGTCATGATTGGCCCATGCACACATAGTTTGAAGAAATTCTCTTGGCATTAACAAGGTTAAATAAGACGAAAACCACCCCTGATCATAGTTGAACGACTAAATTTCAATGTTTTTGAATCAAGATGATTATTTAGGTTGAAGAAATTCTCTTGACATTAACATAGTTAAATAAGGCAAAAGCCATGCTTATTTTATTAGTGGAATGATCAGATTTCAACTTCCAGAAACTTGTTCTTTGAGAAAGAATAAAATAGTTTGGTTTTAAGCGGAATTTTTTCACGTAGCATTACAAAGAAAAGGTTTTATTTGTAATTTTTGCGCCAAAATATTAATTTAATGAGGATGAAAGTTGCCGCCCCGGTGACAAAATGGTCAGCATGCTTGCTCCAGCAACCGGAAGTCCCGGGTTCGATTCTCGGTGGTGACAAGGAAAAATTTCACGGCTGGTTTAGGATTATTGAATTAATCACTCATTATCCGAAATGAAAGTATGATTATGAAACCTCATTTGAGGCGGCCAAATCCCTTGATGGGATGTATAGTGCCAGAGAGAGAGAGAGAGAGGATGAAAGTTATCGTTACAGCGATTGTCCAAAAAACTTGCGCATCTATAGAAACCACATAAATATTTTTTTTTAAAACTCGATTACACTGTGCAAATAAAAAAAATGTTTTCCAAAAAATTTATATTTTATCTGACGACTCCTTTCGCCAGTAATACTTGTGTGCAGCGTTCTGACATTCTTTTGTAGCAACTCCTTATTGTATTTTTTATTTCTAGGTTAGTTTCTTTTGAAATCTATCAAAGATCTATACACGAAAATTAATTCATTAAGTTTAAAAACCAACCACGCTCAACTGGCGCTATCTAAAATATTTCACCCGTTAGAATACAAAAACATCACCACACAAGTGCACAACAAAATTGAGGACACCTTGTTAATAAAACGACGGAGTATCGCCCAAAAAATGAGAACATTAAAATCCGCAAAACTGGCTCAAGTTAGAAATTCTGACAATTCAACATACAACATAAAACATCACTTTTACCCCGCACACATAATCTTACAAACATCCATTTTGATACAGCAGAAATACATCTACTCAACAAAGGTTTAAAATTCAACACATCAACAGCAAACACTAAAAAATCTCGAGAAAAGCATCTCCTGGAACATCCATCACCAAGATGAAATCAGGACTATCGTGATTAATGCAATTAACACCAAAATTCCGTCTCCAAATAATCCGGACACGACGAAAACAACAACAAAAATTTTGAAAATCATCAACACAAAATTAATCGACAATAATGCATTAATCACCATAGCTGATAAAGGTAACACGGTGGTCATCTCATCATATATAAATCGGAATATCAGCAAAAAATTGATAAATATATTTCCAATAACAACATAAACAGTGTCAATCATGATCCCACCAAAAATTATTTAAAATCCGTCAACCAGCTCATAAACAAATCTACTTCAATTTTAAGCAGACAACAGATACATTCGTGCAAAATGATAAAACCCTTAGCTCCAACCATTACTGGTTTACCAAAACTACACAAAACCAATATTCCGATTCGTCCTTTGATTAATTTCATCACATCTCCATCCTTTAAAATTGCAAAAATCCTCAATAAATGGCTCACAGAAAATATCAGTTCCCCGCACAATTCGTCCATAAAAAATAACCTGGAGTTAATCGACACGATACAGTCAGTTGTCATACCCAGCGGCGCAAAATTCGCGCCTTTTGACGTCGTCAATATGTACACCAATATACCGGTTAAAGATACACTCATAATCACAAAGAACATATTAACCCAAAATAATGTAAACAAACAAGAGATAACACAAGTAATGGCGCTGCTCAACATAATAACAAAACAAAATTATTTCCAACACAACAATACCTTCTACACGCAAATGGACGGATTACCGATGGGCAGCCCACTATCTGGAACCCTCGCCAACATATATTTAAATCATATTGAACAAAATTTCATCAACAACACAAAAAATAACCACAAAAATAAGATTTTATACTGGCACCGATATGTCGATGACATATTAATCTTATTCCACGGCACAAAAAGACAGCTGGATGATCTACACAAATACATAAATAGCATACACGAAAACATTAAATTCACATTGGAATTAGAGCAGGACAAATCCATAAATTTTCTCGATCTCACAATTAAAAACATCAACCAACAACACAGCTTCACCGTACATCGAAAACACACAAAAACAGATCACACTATTCACAACACTTCGAATCATCCTTTTCAACACAAAATAGCAGCATACAACCATCTTCTAACCAGGCTCAACAACATACCCATGAATGTGGACGATTATACAGAGGAATTACATACAATATTACATATAGCTAAACAAAATGGTTACAACAAAGAATTAATTCAAACATTGAACCAAAAAATTTTACACAAAAAACAACTTCAATTGCACAGCACTTTGCACAATACACAAAAAAACAACACGAAGAAGTACATCACAGTTGAATACAACAAACACACGAGCAATTTACTACAAAAAACATTTAAGAAATTTGACTACACAATTGCACATAAAACTTCACATAAAATTATAAACCAATTATCAATACAACAGAACCGCAATATCGACACGGGAATATATAAATTAATATGCAACGATTGCCCTAAGTTTTATATCGGACAGACTGGGTGATCATTCGCATTGCGTTTTGAAGAGCACATAAAAGAAATAAAAAATATAAAAACCAACACAATCTTCAAATCCAACTACGCACAACACATAGCCATGAATAATCATACTTACACAGACAACAATGGGCGCTTTCAGGTCACTCAACAGTTGGCGGACCTGAAAGTGCCCAATGTAAACCTCAAAATATTATACACCATGAAACAATCCAAAATGATGGATCGTATAGAGGAATTTATAATATACACACACCGGCACAACTCACACATCCTGAATGACAAGCTGAATTCCAAGACAAATAAAATTTACGATTTGGCGCTAAATCACAGATGACACCACAAACACAACACTGTAAAATTATACATAAAAATTTAAAAATTTTATTTTCCATATAGTAGTAAAACATAGACTGAAGAAGGAAGATAGTTCCGAAACCGGTCTCAAAAAATAAATAAAATTATCACCAAAAGAAAGATTTATCTACTGTATATAAAAATATTTTTAAAAAAAACCAAAAAAGTTTATTGTTTTTATTTTTATTTATGTTGTAAATTAAATTAAAAAAAAATTCAAGTTTTTAAAAAAATCTAATATACACAAAAATAGTATTTAATTATTGAGTTTTGTGATAAAAGCCACGGACACATAACAAAATATGAATTCTTTCCAATTTTACTCCATTTTTTTAATATTCAAGTAATTTTTAGCGCTTAATGGATTGTGACATGGTTCGCCATCTTGCATGAAAGTGTACATACACCGATGGGCGAAGGACAAGGTATTCATTCTTGTATTAATCTTGCCGCAACGTCCCTGGTTCAAAATATACTGGTTCAGGGCGTTTTGGGGATATATAGCTCCATAACATGACGGCTGGTGGATGCTTGGCTCGTTTAACAAAGAAATTCTCATTATAGTGTTCGCCCGGTCACCTGTGCTGTGCATGAATATATGAAATTTCTTGACCGCCTCCAAGCGGCAATCTTCGCTAAATATAATCTATGGAATTGAAAAATAATGTTGATTAGTATTTTTAATGTTTGAAAGCAGCTAAACATAATTGTTTTTTTTAAGTTGAAACTAACTCTATTCCAATCGAATTTTGTGAATTACAGAGGCTGCCTTATGCGTTGAGTGAAACGAGTTTTTTTTTTTGTTGGGCGTCTGCATATGAGTTGATTTTCTTTCAAACGACGTCGTACTGATTTTTCCGATTTTTTGCTCCAGACTCGATTATAGCATTTGTGATTTTTCGAATTGGTGCATGATGGTCTTCCAATGCAACACAGACTAGTTTCCGATCCACTCGAATTGATGTTTTCTTCAGCAGCTTGCTTGCTTACGTACGAAAATATCTTCTTTGGTCTCTATTTTTAGGCGATTCGCCGAACACTTTCGTCCTATGCCCAGTTTTCTGGCAACAGATAGCACCGTAATGGTGTCCAGTTTCAATGAGAACGACTGCAGCAGATTTTTATTTTTACTTTATGTCCACCCATTTTTTCGAGAAACGTAGAATTTGATAATCTGACCCGAAAATTCACTTTATAACTATACTGTATATAAGATAAGAATTGATTGCAACCTCAACAAT
The DNA here is from genome assembly GCA_947310385.1 of Nephrotoma appendiculata. Classification (NCBI taxonomy): domain Eukaryota; kingdom Metazoa; phylum Arthropoda; class Insecta; order Diptera; family Tipulidae; genus Nephrotoma; species Nephrotoma appendiculata. The sequence goes on along the minus strand of OX371224.1, from coordinate 239,046,667 downwards.
ATGGCGTCACGTAACAAAACTGAAAAGTAAAAAATGATTTTTTCTATGAAAAACACTTTCTTAGGAATCGCGATCTACTCAAATCACTTTCGAATAACAACTAATTAACAAACGTAAGTTATTATCGTTTTCACTGCAAAAAACACACACAGCCAGACAAGTTGACGCGACCACTCATTTAAATTAGTCAAAAGCAAGAGCACGAAAAAGACTCAAAAAAATAGTAGGAAGAAACTTTAAGTAGAACAGAAAAACTAATTTTGTTGTGTAAAAACGTTGAAATGATGTAGTCACGCAAGTTTTTGGCCAATGAACGTACACCAAGTAGAATGACTGTAAACCTACATGGTTCATTCACAAAATATTATTCGCAATGAGGATTTATTTTATTTTATTTTATTCATTTATTTCATTTTGAATTTTATAGTGTGTTTAGGAAGACGGTATCACACGACTCAATAAAACATTTCGTTTTTGAGATCGAAATTTCCCCAAAGATTTATTTCACGCCGTACTGATTCCAATAAATGCCATTTTCATTTACATTTTAAAACCAAAACCAAATTTACGTTGTTATACGAACTGTCCAAATTTCAAGGAATACAAATTATGCATATTTTTTGCGTAATAATTCATATAAATTGCTTCTCGATTTTTCGACGTCCTTATGTTCTAGTTAAGAAAATGACAATTTCTTTTTTCATTTTTATTTTAGAACCAATAAATGAAGGTAGTAAATCATGATTGTGATAAAATAAAAATTGAAAAATCAATAATTACGAGTGAAATGTACAAAAATTATATTTTTAAATTATAACTTTTCAAGGGCACCAGAATTTTTTATTATTGTAATTTCTCCAACCTTGTTCCTTATTAATTTATCAGCGTGACATTCATATAATTTAGTATTGCCATCTTTATTATATCCACGTTTTCTATTCAGTTTTCTCTTCACAAGCTGGATTCCAATAGTAAGATTTACATTTTAATCAACAGTCTAAAGTCAATCATAAAAATTTTCGTACATCTTTAAAAATTTTTAAATTTCAGACAGTGTAATTTACAAATATTTAACTGTTTATTTTTCAAACAACTGGTTTAAGTATAAATAAGAATAAAACTTCTTTGGTCTTTGAAAATAAGTTTTCTAAAGTAAATCATAAAAATAATTGGAATTTTCTTTAATACTAGAAACAAAAATTGCGTAGACATAAAAATCCTCATTCGTAGGAAACTCCTCCACACTTCCGTCGCCACCCCCATCCGAAATCAATAATCTCATCCGTTCGAAACTGATTGTTGTGATTCTTACAAATTTGCCATCTATAAGTTAAAAATGCAAATATGTAACCCGTGTATAATAAATGTAAAACAGCCAAGAAACAATCCTTATTTTTTCAACTGGTTCATGAAAATATTATTTTTAAGGATCAATATATAAAATACGATTAGTCGATCTGTTTGGTAAGAGTTTTTATGATTATATACGAGTACAAAAAATACTCGTACTATATACATAAATAATTCCACAAAGAAGTTAAGCTTTTGTCTATTGACCTCACTGTCATTCCGGGATGGTTCTAGTTCCAGCCTATACGACCAAAAATTTTAGGAGGCTGTAATGGGATCATACCGAGAATGGCCCATATTCAGCCAGTTTAAGAGCAACCATAATTTCCTAGTGGAAGTTAAAGATTTTTTGGTATTGCTCATCGGTCTCACTGAGATTTTCGGATAGTTCTGCCTCTAGTCTTTACAAATATCAAGTTGCAGAAGGTTGTAATAAGATCCTCATACCGAAAATGGTTCATATTCAGGCGGTTAAAAACATCCTTTATATATTAGTGTAAGTTGAGATTTTGGGTATTGGTTTCATGTCTATGATTTGGTCGTAATAGAAACTTGAAATTTTATGACAACTCAATTAATAGAATACGATTGCATTTAAAAATGAGAAATTTTTCTACTTGGAGGAACGTGATTCGAATTAGGTAACAGAGGTACCCGCCCCTTTATATGTTTTGAACGATATTTGAAAGAAATATTTTGCCAATAATTTATAGTTTATTGTTTGTAACTATTTATTTCATTTAATTTATGTTTCTATTTTTATTTATGTATTTCAAAAAAACTAACCAATTTTTTCTATTACAATGAATAGTCTTTTTGACTGCAAACTGGCATGTTTCAGCTAATGCAAGATTATTTTTAGGCAATCTTAATCACCGAAATTAAGATATTTTTTCTTCACTCACATAAGGGTTAAATTTATGTTTAATCTTCGAATTTACGTGAAATTTCCTGATTTTATAGATGACGGTATTGCCAGCGATAAAAATTATAATTTTGTCGGCCAAAATGTTGGGCCAACTTCACTAACGTAACTTTTCCTTGGCCTTAAATATCAAAATCTCAAATCAATTGTTTTATTAAAAATGTTTTACTTTTATGATGGATAAGCATTAAACTAACTTTCTAACACAATTTAAATTGATAAAATAAATATATTTATCAAAGTATTTTTATTGCGTAAAACTTGAAAACTTTTCGTTCGCTTTATTTGAAAGCATTTTAACAGTCATAATATAAGAAAAATTGGAAACTGAAGTTTTGTATTTGAAATACAACATTTGTATTAATATTGATCCCTTCTATTTTGTTGGACTGTAAAAAAATATTTGCAAGCTTTCTAAAAATTAAATTTTAAATGTAAAGCAATTCAGATTTTTGTATATTTTAATTTACATGGCATGACTGTCGTTTTATTCACCAAGCACATGAACTAATTTTAAAGTTAATATTCTATGAAAGGACATTATTCATGAAAATAATTTCTTTTTTTAAATTGGGGCAAACAATCACGGTAGCATTAACATCCCATATCTTATTACCCTTATGTATGTACATTGTACATAACTCGGTAGTTACAATTATAACAAGCAATATCATGTACGATAAATAAAGAGTCGTAACGCAAATACTGCCAATTTAAAATAAATCTAGATCTTAAGTTTCAATAAAAATCAAGTAATTTTTACACAGAACGGTGTAGATTACATTTGGGATGTCGAAATTGATACGCCAGATGTAGCAACAGCTAAAGCAGAATTTGTGGATTTTCATTTTATTTTTCTAAAATACCTTTATATATTGTTATTTTATCCTACTCCTATGTGTAACTGAAAATCACCACACCAACACCTTCAATATATTTTATTTTCCTCGATATTCTGTTCCGTACCTAGGCCAATAATCATTATTTAATTTGTGTTTTTATCGTATTCTACAAATTTACGATATTCCTTTGTAATGTTTTACTCGTATAAATACTATAAGGTGTGTAATAAAGTGGTTAAATATTTATTGTGGGAAAACTGAAACTGTCTTTTAAATTTGTGCATTAAGAAATTATTTTGTTTACATGGATCATCAAATTCATTATGTTCTGTTTACTGCCTTTTTGTGTTGGTACTTTATTTGATACATTTGTTGCATTAATATGTTGCTTCTAGAACACATAAAATGGCTTCAAAGGATATGATTTTATATAACGTTTTTATATACGCGTAGACCTCTTCGATGCCTTGTAGCTTACCATCGAATCTCCACTACACTTTTTAGTACTGCGAAATATTATTTTTAGAGGTGTAAATTACACTTTTTGGGCTGTTGTAAAGTATTTTGATATTTATAGTTTGTCGGAAACTTTCTTTTAGTAAGAATTGTAGTACCTTCGGTAAAGTTAATGTTCATATATGTTTATGTAAATATATATTACTACCGCTTTCGCAAATATGTCTTTTTCCGCCATGTTATCCGTTTTCCTACTTCCTAATGCTAACATTTTTATCTATATTACTAAAAGAGAACTTCATGTGTGTCTGTATGAAATGGGTGCTTCAGCCGCTAAACCGATCGCCATAAATATTTTACCATGTATGTTTTGCACCCCGCAAGGACAAATCTAAGAGATTATTTCTAAATTTGGATTCCTTCGAGTAACCCACGAGGAAAAGTCGATAAAATTTCAGATTTTTTTCACCTCCCGAGAAAACTTTCGGGAATTAACCCAAAATTTTGGCTAATTCGAAAGTTCATCAATATTTACGTTCACATCAAAAAGGTTGTCAAATTGCCTTTCGTGACGAGTTGAGTATACCTAATACCGAAAATAAAATTCGAATATACTTGAAACAATTAAATATTACAGCTATTGCCCCAAGAAAGATGGAGAAACAGGCAACATGGTGCAAATAAAACAAAGATGCAATAAAATAACAGTAAAATATTTCCCATGTCAGTCCATGCCAAGAACTAAACAAATCTAAGAAACAAAGACGCAAAAGACTGTACGTTAAATTCTTATGGATGCAAAAGACTACGGTAAAATTCTTAAACATTTCTTTTGTTTTTCGTAATGTCATGTTGAAATATTTTTCATATTGACATAGTTAAATATACTTTTTGTGGCTCCTGAAACACCTAAACAGCGTGACACACGAATTGAAAACGATCGTAGTAGGAGCTCTTCTTCAAGAGCTGCAGAAAGTCTTTAAGCGATACCAAACCTTACTGTTTGGTTCAAACTCAACTAAAATGCTCTATATGCAAACCTTGAGAAATCTCTGTTCACTATGTTTAGTTCGATAAATCTCTTTGTGTGTGATGTATACTATTAATATGAAAGATGATGCTTTGAAGGCTTTGGAACGATTGCATTTCAACAAAGGAAAAATAATATCTTTCGGGACGAGTATTTAATTTTTGCAAAAAACTCTGGAAGACAACAACTGAATGTGCAAAATGAAAGCCAAAATGCTATTTTCATGATGGTCCTGATGTTAGTGGAGAAATTTATTGGTATGATATACTGATTCGTCATTTTCGCACAAGAAACCACTTAGAAGGAAATCCAAGGTTTGGCTACGGATGCAACTGGAGTATACTTGTTAATTTTTTAATTAAATTGTTCGTACTAATCGGTGAAACATCCGTATTAGGATTAAAGATGGAAAGTGATGGTGCATTGGATATTCATCGTAATTTTATGTCCAAAGAACGTTTTTGTGGAAAAAATCAACAATCACAAAGGCTTGGTTCTTAATAAAGTCGAGTGTACAGATGAAGGCGAGACTGAATATAAATCTTGTTGTAATCCTGCGTTATGACATTTATTGCTAAGAGAATTATTATTATATAATTCAAATTTTGGTGTATTACAACTGCTAGACTCATATACCCAATAGACCACCTACTTCCTACCCGTTTTACATAAATATAGTGCGATCCATAAATATACGTATATCACCACTAGTTTTTCCGGATTGTTTTTCATTAAAATATAAAATAATAATAATAATGCAAAATGGAGGACGATCACGAAATACAGTTAAATAATAATAAAAGTCACTTCGATTTGATCTCGTACAAAAAATTCTTATATTAAAAAATTTTTATGTGTCGAAGCCAAAATCCACTTTTATTAGACGTTCAAACTTCAATAAAATAAATTAAAATTAAAAAAAATAATACGCCATCAGCCTGTTTTGTTCCCGACCAACGCCAAAATCCTGTTAGGCATACTTCAATTCAATGAATCAATGATTTCGGGAGATAATTTGTTTCAGGCATTTTCAATTTAATATCGGTCATCTGGAATCGTCTGTTATCCTCATAAACCTTTCTAACTAATCATCCCCAAAAATTTTCTATAGGGTAAAGGTCTGGGGAACATGCGGACCAATCTAAAATTAGTATATAATGCTCCATAAACCCAGATTTGGTGTTTTGACGCTTGCTTAAAAATCCAGTTTTCCTCTTGATGAATATACAAAAAAGGTAAATGTACTCCGCGCTGTTCAATCTAGTTGATGGAAAGGCTAAAGTGAACGTACCCGCAGAAGAGGAAGCCGCCATACCACCAGACTTCGGTTAGTTATTATAAATATTTTCAATACTTCAATACAACTAAATTTTTTCAATTACCTTCAAAGGTCTCATATTTGCTTTAACAAATTCACGTCGTGCAGCTTGTAGCGGTTAGAATATGGCAAACCAAAATTTCTAATCGTACATATCGCAAAGATAACATCTCGCAAACTCATCGCTAACATCAATCATCACTCTAATTGCAAACAGAGTAAATTCATCAACATTCAACAGTTGTACATATACACGCAAGGCGGAAACATCACAATTAAGAACGAAGAAATTTAATTTATAAAATAAATTTCATTTTTTAATCAGTTCGGTCCACACAGTCTCGCAAACAGGACGCTGCAGGTCAACACCGCCGCAACACTACGATGCACGCATAGCCATTCTACATTACCCATAGCGATACAAATAAGAATTAAATTAATTAAAATAAATTGATTTAATTAAGAATAACAGTATTTAATAACAAAAAATTAATAAATAAAATTTATATTAAATAAAAATAAATTATAATAAAATAACTTAACTCTTATAAGCCCCGTGGCAATAATTTTGGCACCTGTTTCATTTTTGCGTAATTCAAATCGCTTTTCAGGCGCTTTATAGTTTTCGTGGAATTACTGGCGGATTTAACCAGCCCTCGTATTTGTCGGCAAGTCATCTTTTTTTTGGGTGGTCCGGTTTTCGTTGTAACGTAAGTAGTACGATTTTATACATAATTTGCAACCGTTACATGATAGCGGTCTAGTCTTCTGGCTATTTTCCGAAAAACAAAACCCTCTCCGAAAAGGGCTTGAATTTTGTTTTTTGTCTCGGCCGATAAATATTTTGCATGTAGCAGTATTTTTATACAGCACTTAGCTATTTGACAGACCGAATAAAACAACCATTGATTAGACTTAGCGAGAAAAATATAATCAAAGGCGACTCGTGGTTAATTTTGGAAAGTAGCAATTTTGAAAAAAACTGCCTTTCTCAGCAAAAAGCATAAAAATAAAAGTATAAAAATACGAATGAAAGAAAAATCGCATAAAAACAGAATTGAGTGTACCTTTCAAAAAATGAGCCCCTTAACTAGCCACGATAATATTTGAACTCCATGAATTCGAGGGGTTACCTCAACATGCTCTGAATCTTAAAGTTGAAACTATAACCATGCTAATTTGGAATCTCAGCACTGAAAAAGATTATGAAATGATACACGATTAGTTATAAAAAGAATGAAACATAACGTCTTTGAAATTTCGACCTACAGCTGCCTTTCAAACTTGAACAGTTACAATTTCCTAATAAGGCAGTATTTGTTACGACCATAAACTATAAGTCAGTATTTGTTACGACCATAAAGTCTTAAGGTTAAACAATAGACAAATTTTTGATATACCTAACGGAGCTTCTATTTGGAAAAGGACATTTTTATGTTGCAATATCAAGAATTCGTCGTTCCTATAATGTTAAAGTTAAGATTCTAGGTACGCCGCACAAGAGGAAGCTGATTGAAGGGAGTAGTAACATTTTTACTTAAATGTTGTCTATAAAGAATTTTTTGATTTGTGTATTGAAAACTTAGTCATCATATTGCATTAATTTACAATACACCTTAAGGTGGGTTCATATTTACAAAAAATTGTGCAGAACGCGTTCGGCGAAAGCATTTTCTAAAACATTTGCAAAGAACATAATTTTGTCAAATGCTTTCGGCACAAATTTTTGTAAATGTGGACCCATCTTAAAACTTAAAATAAATGTGTCAAAGCAGCTATTAATTCATGAAAGAGTTGTTTGATTTGCGATTTCTGTTCAACTCACATCTACCTGTGTTTTTTCCAATAGAAGCTTCAATAAACGTATTCCAAAAGTGAAATAAAATTTATCAAAACAACAATTTGTCAAAACAACAAAAAAATTACATTTTTGTGGTTCGTTGAAATGGTAGTGAGTTTTTATTAAATGGTGACCCGATCGGTACTAATCGTCTTTCAAAAGTTTTGCTTAAATTCATAAAATAAATAATTTGAATTAAATTTGAAAATAAATCCACTTTATACGTAATTACTCACACATTAAACCTATACAGTATAATAATAATTGCATTTTGAGTATAACATTTCGCTTAAATTGGTTTTGAAAGTTAATCAATAAATTGAAGAAAAACAGCAACATTCATCTCATTTTACTAATGTTGTACATATGTACAAGTATAATCCATTAGCAGTTATAAATTAGTAATTATTACGAAAACACATTGGGGGAGAACATTGTCTTATTTGGTAAAAATCAAATTACAATTTCTACGATTATTAGATAACGTCAAAGCTAATCTTACATAAGAACCTAAACAAAATAAGTATTGACAACATTAATAATTAACAAGAGACAATATTTTTGGATTAAAATAGAAAATAAATCAACAATTGTGTGACAAAATCCAAAAAAAAACAACTTAAATGTTTAACTTTTAAATGTGTGAACTTTTAAATGTGTTCTGTTCTAAAACCAAACCAAAAAAATTCAGTAGAATTTTAGCAAAAATTTCACAAGTCTATAAAGCACACGCTATTCAATGAAATTATTCTTAAATCTAAAAATATGTCTTAGTTTAGTAAATATACAAAAATAGAGAACTTCTTGTTAAACGATTGGTTCAATGTTAACACTCAAATTATTGAAAAATTATTATCATGTTTGGTCCATTTCAATATTTCCGTTCCAGAAACCACTAATGGCTCTTGGCCATAGATAAGACAAATGTTTTTGATTGATGTTTTGGTCCATCAAGACGCACACACAATTTAAAAAAATTCTCTTGACATTAACAGTGTTAAATAAGTCAAAAACTATGTCATTGAACGAGACCAATATTTTTAGAGGATGGTTGATTTATTCAAGCAGCACAGACTGTTTAAAAAATCTTTTGGCATTAAAAGAGTTAAATAAAAAGCGGCAACTCTAGCGACCCTATTCTGAGAATTATGGAATTAGGAGAAAGAATTTATATACCTTTTTTTTATATAAATCTGTTTTTTTGGCCTACTGTGGCCCTATTCTGGCTTTCCCTGGGAATAGGGAATTGGGAAAAATATTTTCATAGCATGTTTGTTAAAATTATACTTTTCTGGCCTACTGAAAGTATAAGTTTAGTGCAAACATTTTCAAAACAAAGTGATTTGGGAAACTTTTGTTCCACAAAATTTTTGCAGGGAAAAATATTTTCCCATTTCACTTTGTTTCAAAAATATTAACACCAATCATGTTCCCTCAGTAGACCAGCAAAATACAATTTATACAAAAATGATATGAAAATATTTTTCCCAATTCCCTAGTCCCAGGGAAAGCCAGAATAGGGCCACTGGGGAGACAGTTTGATGTAAATTTTTAAAATTGGGAATAGTATTTCCATAGCAAAACTGACAGGAAAAATTATTACCAAGTTTTTACTTTAGTATGCCGGAAAAAATTATTGAAACAGAAATTATATATAAATCTTTCCCCAGTTTCCTATTTCCGAGGAATAACATAATAGGGCCACGGTGGTACTACTCTGGCTAGCCAGAGGAATTAGGAAAAATATTTACATAGCAATAATTTCGTTCTGGCATACTATGCTAAATTTTTTCAAAAACAAAATTAAATTGCGTATAATTTTCCTTTCCAAATATTTCTTAAATTATAAAAATTTATTTCAAATTTGATTTCTCCCAATGAAATTATTCTTAAATCTAAAAATATGTCTTAGTTTAGTAAATATACAAAAATAGAGAACTTCTTGTTAATAAATATGCGCAAACACTTTGCACTTTGAACGAATTTTCTTGTCGTTAACAGGGTTAAATAAGACTGGCAAGAATGATAATCATTAGATTCTTGTGGTTAACAATATGGAGGAAGACTGCATATCTGGCTATGATCTAATAATGGGAAAACATATTTTGAAGTTTATGAAAACTAAAAATTGTTTTGCGATTTTCGACGTGAATTGTAATTTCAACAAAAATACGCCTAAAACTAAACTATTTCATTCCTTCTCAAAGAGGTGATTAAAAATAGGCACAAGAAATCAGTCACGAGACAAAACATGTTTCTGAAAAGAATACATTGAAATTTGATCATTCAACCAATAAAAAATAAGAATGGCTTATGTCTTATTTAACATTGTTAATGTCAAGAGATTTTCTTCAACCTAAAGAATCATCTTGAATCGGAAACATTGAAATTTAGAGGATCAAAGTAGGACCTATTTAACCCTGTCAATGGCAAGAAAAACTGTTTGGCCATGTTGAATGGGTCAATCGTCTTTCAAGAGAATTTTTTAAACTGTTTTCCCCCCAAACATCATTTGAAAATAATCCAAAGAGCCTATATATAGTGGTTTCTGGAACGGAAATATTGAAATTTTCCCAATCACCATATGATCTGTGTACCAATTCTTGTAGTTCCCGGGGAATAGAAATTTGCTAGCAGAGTTTCTATCTTTTTCTTGAAGAGGAGTATTTTGTCGCTTAGAAAAAAATGATTCCCAATTATTGCAGTTTTGACGTTTATTTTTCCTAACCTATTTTACAAAATAATTATTTAGCAGTAGAATTTTAGTTAAAGGAACGTGTATTAAATCTACAGAATAATAAATCATATTTTTATAGAATAATCATATGTTTTTAATATAAAATGACTGAGGAATTAATTAATTTATACACGTACCTTAATTCATACGTAAGGTAACACAAATTTCGTTTAATATTTAGGGAAAAATGTTTCTAAGGTGCCAAAGTTACTTTTAGTTTCTTTGAAAATATGTTTTATGAGCCAATAGTAAATTTATAAGGTTTTTTTATTGGTATATGGCACAGATATAAAATTAAAATAATTAATTGCTGAGCTTTCGACGTCAATTCGACATCATTATCAAAGCTAATGAAATTTTATTAAACAAAATTTTTCCGTTATAAAATAACCGTAATTTTTCCGTTACATAAAATATATTTTCAAATACATTTTAAACGTCTCCGGTTGAAATATGGAGACAATTAATGAAAATTTGAATAGAGGATTTTTCCAAACAATTAGAGCTGAATATGGAAATCATACCGTTCAAAAAATGAAAAAATTCATGAATGAAAAATTAAAATTGGCGAAATTAATAAATAAGCAGCATTTCCTGCTCAAATGCAGAAAAGAAAAAGTGTATCCAAAAACAGAAAACTAAAAAACGTTTTCAATATAAATAACGAAGTGTTTACTCGACTTCAAGATAAATTTATTTTTGGTGTAATTAATGAAGAAATTAATACAACAATAAAAGCAATTAAAAGTACGAAAAACATTTTGACGTCCATTCATCATAATTTAGAAGATATACTTCCGTGTAACATTATCGAAGAGTTTATTCTACAAGCAGAATCTACTTTTAGTTTTCTTTTTAATGAGATCAAGGTAAGACAATATTATGATAGTATAATTGGACAATATTATACTAGTGTAAATGTTTTATTTCATAGTTCAGTTAGTACTAGTGAAAAATGGCTAGTAAACCTTTCCGATATTGATCTCCCAAACATCGTAAAGTTTATTTTAAGTTTAGGTAATAAATTTTGTCCACCTACTATTAATAATTATATTCCATTCTTTAAAATTATTTCAAGTGTTGAAAGTACAATTTTTGGTTTTCCGGATAATGACCGTGCTGAAATTCGTACCCGTTTTATAAATATGTATATTAACTAATTTTAAAAATAGCTCTTCGTCACAAAGTCTCGCACCTATTGAAAAACGTATTTTGTCATACGTAAAACAAACAAAAACGTTTTTACATAATAATCCAAACATTTTAGTGACAGGGGCAGATAAAGGCAATGTGACAGTAGTCACAACACGCAGTGATTATGTTGGAAAAATGAATGTTTTACTAAGTGATGAGACCACGTACAGACAATTATTGAAAAATAATTCGACACCTATCCAAACTACAATAAATTCTTTAGTAAAAAATTGGCACAATGCAGGTAATATTGATGTTTTGACAAAGAAAAAATTAACAAGTTATACACCAATTGCACCCAAATTATATGGTTTGCCCAAGATCCATAAACCTGATATACCATATAGACCTATCGTGAGCTGTATAGCTGGTTCCACGTACAGTTTATCGGCATTTTTAGGTAATATTATTAAATTAAGTGTAGATAAAACTTCTTCTTTTGTTTTAAATTCCGAAGATTTCAAACATAAAATTGAAAACGTTATTATACCTCCAAATTTTACTTTAATTTCTTTAGACGTAATTTCATTATTTACAAATGTAGATAGTCTTTTAGTTTTGTATATTATCAGTAAACATTTTAGAAACATTAAAAAGAACGCAAAATCGAAATTAACGAAAGTCCAATTTTTTGAAGGTTTAGGCATTGTTCTCCAATGGGTTCTCCCATAAGTCCGATATTAGCTAATTTGTTAATGGAAAATTTAGAGAGTTTTAGCACTAGGTTCTTTAGATTTCCAACATTTATTTTATTATCGTTATGTGGATAATATCATTACTGCTATACCAGAAAACAAAATTGCACTTTTAGATTTACTTTTGATTCACGAACCTGATGGCAAAATTTCTTTCGATTGGTATCATAAAGATAGTTGGTCTGGCAGATATCTTAATTTTCATTCTTGGCTTCCTACTTCATATAAAATTATTACAGTAAATGTTTTGGCCCAAAAAATTTTAAAACTTTCAGACAAAAAATTCCATAATAAAAATTTTAAAATTTTGAAAAGAACACTTTTACATAACCATTATCCGGCAAAATTAATTAATAAAAGTTTTTGGAAACAAAAACATTTTGGTAGTAATTCTAATATTCGTCTTAGTAATGATGTTCAAAATTATTTATCTATTCCATATATAAAACATTTGTATGAAAAAATAAAACTTCTGTTTAAAAATTATAATTTCAAAATTGTTGGTAACTCATCATTTAGTTTTAAAGATTCCATTTTTTCGAAACTTAAAGATCCAATACCGTTAAAAAAACAGGCGAATTTAGTTTATCAAGTTAAATGTGATTGTAATGTTGTTTATAACAAACCAAAGAATTTTTAGAAAAACGGGTGTATCAACATAAAAATGGCGTAAAGAACGATGACGAACAAAGTACGAGCGCTCTTACAACACACCCGAAAAATACAAGTCATATAATTAATTTAGATAATGTTAAGATACTTGATAAAGAACAAAATTTTAGAAAGATGTCAATTTTGAAAATGTTATATAAATCTAGTACTAATTCTATAAACATTAATAATGATTTTGCTTATATCAGAAATGTTTATGATTATTTTGTCTAATTTGTTTTTGTCTACCTTATTATTGTTTTAATTTTAAAAATTCTAAATTTATTCTAAATATTTGCATTTTTATTTTATATATTCAAACCTTATTTTATATAATTTTTAAATATACCTTCTATTCAATTTGTATTTATATAAATTTACTGTATAGACTCTAATAAAATTTCATTAGCTTTGATAATGATGTCGAATTGACATCGAAAGATCAGCAATTAATTATTTTAATTTTATATCTGTGCCATATACCAATAAAAAACCTTTTATATTTTAGTTTCTATTACTAAAACAACAAATGGACTTAGCAAATGATCGGCGCGTACCTAGTTATCAGAAACACGTTCGTAAAATGTGATCTTATAATAATTTGTATCTTAAATATAATTGTGAGGTTATTAATATAAAGGAAAGCAACATAGAGCAGTGGAATGAAACAGCCTTTAAATTAAATTCCTTAGGAGGTGCCAATAAAGATGGCGATAAATGGCGGCGTGCGTCTACGGATATGAAGAAAGAACAGCTGGGCAATAGGGGTCGCCAAGGAGACCTACTCAAAACTAATTACGTTAGATCAACGTATTCTAGATGTCATCACACAGGTGGAATTCACCTACAACCGCCGGAGGTAATCTTGATACATTTAAAAAAATAGCTGGAATTACAATTATGTTTAAATTTGTAAGTAATCACTTAATGAGTTGATAACCATAATAAAAGTATTTTTATGCTTGCGAGAAAAATATTTTTTATCATTAATTTTAATTACAGTCCTTTACATGTACTTAACTGGTTCAATAATACGGTCTAAACGAATCCGTGGTTCTGCTTACACCCGAGATACAATTTCAGAAGACGTTAACATAATTGGAAAAGAAAAGCTCAATCCTCGTTTTAAAACTTCCTAAAATACATTTTTATACATTTTATTAGAGGGCTTTATCCAACTTTTTAGAATTAAAGCCATTTCTTGTGGCATTCTATGTAACTAAATAAATTCGCCCTCATATAGAACGAAAGGATCAGTAGAACACCGTAAACGATGCCGCTGAATAAATAAATTGTATCGGCGGTCGAACTCGTCGTATTCAAAGAAAGGCATTAATATTCGCGACATTTTAATATTATTTTGTAAGTCAATTTTATAATTTTTTCTTTCATGGTATTATTCGGTGTACAACTAATCGAAAGCAAACAATATTGTTTGTGACAGTTGTTACTCGATTTAATAAAATGCCGTCGCAAGCACACAAACTAAATCAGCTTTGTCGTAAATTTAGTCCCAATTCACCAGAACAGCTTTCAGCAAAATAGGAATAGAAAATACGGAAACATAATTCTTGGGAATAACTGCTATTAAAATAATATTTCCCTATTCGCCAGGAATTGCCAGAATAGGGCAACTGGGGTGGGTTTCGCCTAATATAACGCTGTCAATGCAAAGAGAATTCCTTCAAACTGTATGAGCATCTCATTTTTTGGAGAACCTTACTTGTTTCACTTTTCTGTAAATCGATTTCGTCGATGACCTTAGTTTAAATATTTAATTTTTAAATTTCAAATTAAAAACATTTATATCAGACAACAAAAAAACTTATATATTAATTATATACATACGTAAATTAAAAACAAAAAATATATACTATACATATATTATATTTTAATACCAAAAAAAATTTGTGTTACAAATTCCCTTTTAAATTTAAATAAATATTATTAAAATTAATTATAATTAAACAAAAATTTATTTTTAAGACAAAAAAAAATTATCAATAAAAAAATATTACTTGTAATTAATTGATTGTACGGTCCTCTTCCTGTTCAGCCAAAACCGTCAAATCAGGTGCACGCTATCAAAATTTAGCTGGTACAATTATTCCTTTACCAACCATACATAACACTGCCACATAAAAGCACTCTAACTTGAGAAATAGTTTTTTTTTACATCACCCCTCTTGCTCAGCAAAACATCATTGTAATCACCCATAAACACACTGCCACCAAAATTAAAAGATTGAACACGCAAATTTCTGTTTTTTTTTTTTTTTTTGCTTTTAATAATTTTTTATTTAGGCAATTATTTTTTTTATTAATTATTAGTTTTATTACATTATAAATTTGTTTTTTTTTATATTATATAATCTTTACACATTAACATTTTAAACATTTACATTTCAACTATCACAAAATTCAAAAAAAATCACAATTTTTTTTTAAATATTTATCTAAATGTATATTGCTATTTTATAGCACTATGTAAAGATATATGCATATATGTACGTATATAAGCTTATATGTATATCTGATAAAAAGATTCCCGATATTCAGTATCTATAACTATTTATAATATACCACCATTCAGTCACTTATAGCTTATAATATTATTATTTTTATATTTGTTTGGAAATCCAAAACAATACTAGCACATTTACTACAATTACTCTAAAAAAAATTTATTTAAACCGAAAATTTTGTTGACTACGTTTTGTTAAAAGAAAATTAAAGTAGAATTTTGAACAGTATTAGTTTTAAACTCCAAACAAACACCAAAATTTGGGACAATATTCATATTGCAACAACCTTAATTGATCATTGTTGCTTTAAATATTTTGTGTTTCTATGTCGCATTAGTTAACAGATTTACTAATTCATTGGCACATGTTCAAATTTAGGAGAGAATTAGAGAAACGTTCTCTGTCGTGCTTCAAATGCAACATTTTCCTCCCTTCCCAGTTGCTTTACTAATCCTCTATTCTATTTGTACAGATAAGTAGTGTAGTATGCAAGGGCACTAAGTTTTTCTATTTTTCGTCAAATTTTTCGCTTATTCTACTGTACGAGGCCTAATCAATAAGTACCTGTGAAAATGGAAGTTTTTGAAATTTTTATTTTATATTTTTCAACGTAATATTCTTTAAGGTCGACACACTTTTCTCAATATTTCTGCCATTGTTTTACACCTTCTAAAAAGTACGATTTAAAATACGCTTCTGTCTCGGCGATAATCTCCTCGTATGAGCTGAATTTTTTCCTTCAAGCCATGTTTTCATGTTGGGGTACAGAACGAAATGGCAGGGAACCAGGTCGGGCTAGTACGGCAGTAATTCATAGCGCAGTTCATGCAATTTTGCCGCGAAAATTCCAGATGAATGAGCGGCTGGTATGAGCAATCTTATTATTTAAAATATTAATTGCCGTTCCGTACGACACGCCTGTCGTCTCTGCTACTTCGCGCACTTTAGTTCGGCGATCAGCGAGAATCATATCGTGAACCTTTTCAACGATTTGTGAAGGGTCCCCATAGACAGCATCCAACATTGTTTTTATTCGTTCGCATGTTTTTTCCATCCAAAAATAAAAAGCGAATTATGGGTCGATATTGATCTTTTTCTACTGTATTGAGAAACATGAAACACGAGTGATACAACTGGCTGCCAAATAAACCTGTGATCTAGACTGAAATTTAATATGTTGACGTGTGACAGATGACCGTTCCAGATGGTAATGTAAACTTCCCTCAGCAACGCCACCTGTTTTCAAACACGGGTACTTATTGTTCGACCGTCGTAGAAGTCTTGTCTTGACGTATTTAAATAATTAAAAAGTGTATCCAGATTTTTTTTAATTATTATACTGGGGTAATTAATATAATTTAAAATTAAAGTAGAAACATTAATAGGATTATTCATTTCGTACGCAGTATTTGCGCTATTTAAAGAGTTAAGCGAGAACTGAATCAGTATATTCCAATTTCAATTTTATAAAGCTTCATGTGTTTTCAATGATATCACTAAATATTATAGCAGAACATTATTCTTCTGATATTTATCACTATCAGTATCATAATTAATCTTGTGTGGTTTTTATGTGAGTGTTGTGACGAAAGTAAACCTACTATAGAATATTTTGAGGAAGAAGAAATTTAGGAAGAAATGAGAATCCGGATGACTATTAATTAAAAAGAAAAATAAATTAAAAAGCATAATTTACATAAAAAAATTATTTATGAAACTTCAAACAGAATTTAATTAAAAATACATTTCAAATTAAAATATCAATAAATTCTATTAAATCAAAAGTTCAATACATAATTCTAATCAAATAAATTAGAATTAAGTAGCTGTATAACAGTATGGATTTGTAAGAAAAATATGCTTAATTCTACTATCACCTTAAACGCTGACCTTAAACCTGACATTTGAGATATCCGAATATACATTTTTTCATGGCAAATGGTGGGATAGTCTTTACTGTTTCCAATAGTTAAGTTTTTATCTTATTATTGGTGTAAAAAATAGCTTTTCAATGTATGTATTATTATATGTATACGATGTACTGCACTATTACCGCAAGTGCATTTCTCTGTTTAATTCTACTAACATTCCAAAATTATAATTTTCATGTCTTTGTTATTGTTGTGTTTCTTTTACGAGTGTTTCGTCAGAAGAAAGACTTCTAATTTCTGAAACGTTACATGACGAAAATTATGTAGTTCTGTATATCATTGACTTTGTAAAGTGCCGAAGGTTATAAACATTACCACAGCTATTAGTCACTGTCATGTCAGTAAAAATACGTCGGTAATTTCCCTTCATTGAAATATTGGGATGTTTTTTGCGTTTTTGGGATTAGTTCAACCATGCGCGAGTCAACAATTATTTGTTGTTGTGTAGTTTGAACTCGAGTATATAGGGGCGGAAACAATGGAAAAGGGGGAAGGGCGGGGAGGAGACGGCGGAGAAAGAATCAAAAATAGACGCGTAATTGTCAGAACAAACGTTTTTTTGGTTGAATTTAAAAAAAATATTAAAAAACTATTTCTGGATATACGTGTACGTGAAATTAATAGTGAAAACTAAAACCACAAAATAATATGGAACGTCGTGTTTAAATGGTGGTGTTTCAATCAAGTTTTATATTTCTTTTTCTTATTAATCGTTATCAATATTTTTTTACAAGTATTCTTTATTATTCTTTAATTTTCGTAAAAACGGAGACCAGTTGACGTTGACCAATTAAATTGTTTTGGTATGCGTAGATGGTGACGTACGGGCTAACGCTATAACCCACATGATTCGTTGCATTTACTTTTTTTTAACACGGTGTACTTTACACATCCACACAAGCTTTTGAAACCCCCACGACCCTTACCCTGAGATCCAGTTGGCTATAATCACCGCTCTTAAACCCCTGTGTGGATAATTCTGCAGCGTATATGAACTTCCCAGTTCATTACGTTACAGTGGCGCCCAAACCGTTCAGTATAGGCATTTATTGTTCATTTATTTTTTTAGCCATATCATACATGACAATTTAGTTTGTTTCAGCAACTTTAACCAACTTTTCTTCTTGAATGTTTAAAGGTGTTTACTACATATTGATTCCAGTTATATCTTTTCTTTTTTTTCTTTACCGTGTTATTCCGTTAAACTTTGGATACTGCAACAATACTAGGTCCACTTGTAAAGTGAATTCATTTTAGGCCTTGTGGTGTCATTGTTCCTAATGGAATACCTTGTTCACAAGTAATTGCAATTCAGCTTTTATTTATATTTCATCCGTTGTGGTATACAGTCATGGTCATTGAGTTATTTATCCGCTTCCGCTTTCCGCGTAGATTTCGATCTGTATTACTGAATGCTAAATTCACTTTCCCTAATTACCCTATACATTGACAACCCGAATATAAACATTAATTTCCCGATTTGGTTTGATAATGTTATTTTACCATTTTTTTTGAATTATAGTTTTTTTATATTTCATACTCCCATCTTGGGCACCAAATCTTCATTCTGATTTTACCATCTACGTATTATTCACTACATTTAATTTGAATTTAAAATTTTTTATTTTTGCCTAGTAGTCAGAACTCAGAATACGGTTGCTGAATTGAATATTTTTTGTTACATTGGATAATTTCCAATCTCATTCACCTATAATTAAGTGCGATTATTATTACCATCACCATTTTATCAATTAGAATATTATGGGTTATTATTGATTCTGAAACTAGAATAATTTAATATCTTTTACTATTTATTTAAGTTTTCTTTGCGCAACTCTAATCTTAATTCCTTTTTCCTAAATTGTGTTCAATCTGTTGTTTTGTCTTTCCTATCTACATATTACAGTACTTCTCATACATTTTCACATTGTGTTGAGCTGGAGATCGAGTGCGAAATTGGAGGAACTAATTCAAGTTCTCCCGGCGCAGTTGATTCTATATCTACATAAATTTCTGACGAAAAACTTGGTAAAAATGTATACACGGGCATATAAATGACCCGATTTTGAAATCGAGAACTGCCAATAAAAAATATTGCGCTTAAAGGAGGATATCGCAACTCGTTCTGAAGAATGAACAAGTTGCTAAAGCGCATCAGATGGTTACTCGTTTATGCACGTTCGTAGCCGATATAGAGTGAGCTGCAACATCGCCTATTTTGCAAGAATCTGCTTATTCAGTATTACAACTATGCTCCGATTTGTTAGGGTCGCTCAATAAGTAGTTAAGAAAACCATGAAAAAATGGATAAATTCCTTAAGGATTGTGAGCAAGTTGAAATCGAAACATTACCACAGATACCAACGGCGGAAATAATTAACTAATACTTGAAGAAAAGAAAATTCCGTCAGTAGCTATTGGAAGTATCAGCAAAAAAGAGAACGAAGAATCATCAGAGCAAGTTAATATTGGAAAACCTGTTCAAGGCAATACGTTAGAATAGAAATCCATGATGATTTATGTGACGTTATCTCAGACGATACCACAGTTTCAGCTATGGAATCAAAGCCAAACTTCTCACTAGGAATAATTATTGAGTCGAACTACGGGTTTTGTTACAAATCAAACGGTTATTCGAACGTCGACTTACGTGCCTTCCCTTGCCATGGGTCAGCATCAAGTAAGATTTAAAGAGCCCCGAAACTCCATTAGTTTTCCGAAACCGATTATTCATCAATATGAATAATCAGGTACCCATATTTCATTACAACGACAGTTCATTATGCAACCCTAAGCATACCTACAGATCAAGCAGTCCCAACGTAATAAAGCAAAAAAAATTCTGAAAGCTTTCTCAATTTTTATCACACTGTCTGGAGCCTCACCCTTCAATGCCACACTTCATATAAGGACGAGGAATTATTCCTTTAAACGATTACCCTTTAAACGATTTATAAATTAACTGAACCGAAAAATCTGTGATGAAAATTCCTGACATAGTCCTAGTCGGGAGCATAGAAGCAAATCACTATATTTCAAGAATCCAAAAACAAATGGGCAACACTCCCAAAGTAAAGCCTTATGTAGATAGTTCTTCTGGATCGGCTAAACATATTATCTGTTGCAATTGTTCGGACTGTCTCGTTCCGCCGAACGGCATCTTGTGCTATCGAGGTGGATTGAAAGACACAACTCTGTTACCCGAGAGAACCAACCAAATCCATGAAGTCAAGAACCATTCAAACCGACCATACGGAGCAACGGAAAGCACGCAGCACTAATATCGTTTCGTCAATCTTTCACTCGGGGATACATGACATTAGACCATATGACAATGTCAAAATAAATAATATTCCCTATAAGGGTGTCTTAGACAGCGGGGTGACTGTCAGTGTACTAGGAGAGATCTGAGAACTAGAAGGATCTGAGAAATTCTTGTCAAATTTGGGGACCGATTTTCATCATTATCCATCTCATGTCATCACAACTAGTGGGCAACCTCAGCGAGTATTCGGTTATATTAATACTATAGTCAGTTCCGATAACCAATCTCACCGCATGCTGTTATATATCGTACCCTCATTAGAACAGTCGCTTTACCTGGTAATTGATTTCTGGAATCGGTCTGGAGTAGTGATTGCAATCCCGGACCGTTTTACCAATACCCTGGATTACGGGATTGAGTTATTTTAAATTTCGGGATCCCGGGATTAAGGCTATATAAAAATCAAAAAAAAATATATGTATTCTGAATATGTAATTCAGTTTCCTAAGAAATAATTTTTATTTAAAAAGTTTAAGTAATATGGAATTACAATAAATGAAATCTCATATTAAAAAAAGAAAAAACATTATTTGTCACATAGTCTTAAACATTATGTTCCACATTATTCTTAAAGTATGACTTTAAAAAACATATAGCATCGATTGAGTTGTCCCCTATTCTGTTCCCCAGCTTGAAAATTACAATTCCTCCCACCGAAAATGCACGCTCCGGTTCTACGCTTATCGGCGGAATTGCACTTAAGTCACACACAAAGTTATATCCGAAAGAACGTTTTAGATTAATATAAAATTGAAAAGGATAAAATCAGTAAGCGAGCAGTCTCTTTTTCCTGAACTAAAATTGGCGTCTGTTTCGTTTATAAATTATTTCTTTTCTGTCGCTATCACAACCTACTAGAATAAATGTGACAATTATCTCTTTCTCTAATTTCGTTGAAGTATCGTAAACAAAATATTTGGTGATGGAAATCAAGTAGGTATATCATAATTTTTTAATCTAGCATGCTTCAAAATGATATAAAATATGAAATATTATTCCATTTTATTCTAGAGAAGCGAGACATAAACTTCGATAAATCATCGAAAATTGTGATGATACAATATCCCGCCCCTGATTAAAGAAAATATTCTCGTATGGTGTCGAATTTGTTAAAAATAACGGGGAAACACAGTTTTATTTTGTTTTGTACAATGATAAACATTTTTTAAAGAGAATGTAATATTAGGTTCCTATATACATAGAAGAATATAAATATAAGGAATAACTAAAATTGTTAATGATCAGCGGTCAATTAATGAATGTAAGAGAATTATTAAATTATATTTATACTTTTATAAAATCCCGGGATTCGTTTAAAAAAATCCCGAGATTACGGGATTCAAATATGAGCCGGGATCCCGGGATTGCAATCACTATTCTGGAGTTACCCCACGAGTATCTGCTCTGAATTTTGGCTATGAAAGTTTTAACTCAGGGACTAGGCAAAACTTCACTAATCTCACATAATATTAATGTAATGGAGAAATAGTAATTAGTAATTAATGGAGACCCAGCCGATAAAGCAAAGATTTTGCTCAGTATCCCTTATCAAACAAAAATTGATGTATTGAAAATTGGTAAGCTGGTTACCCAGGTGCATCAGGCAATGGGCTAAGCACAGCTCGAAGCAGACCGTCGAAGACGCGTACCCATTGCTGATTATCTTTCGACTTTTGGGTCATTTAGACCAAACCCGGTTCATGTGAACAATCGACCTCAAAAATGTGTTTTGGCAAATACCATTCAACCAAACGTCTAGGGACACGACGGCATTTGCGATACTGGGACGGTCCCACAAACGTTATGTCACCCTATGCACCGGGTGCCTACCAACTACACGATAAGGTTTCTGTATATTTAGATGACCACAATATTACGGTGACAGAACATTTAACATTGTTGGAAGAAGTAGCTCGACGATTGGCTGGTAACGTTCTCACAATAAAATAAGTAAATTGCAGGAAAAAGGTGCATTTGCACAAACCTAAGGAAATGTAGGGCCATTTTGAAATTTCCTCCTCCAAAAATCAAAAAGCAAGTCCGACGTTTTCAAGGAATGTCCGGGTGGTATCGCCTATTTATTAAAAAATTTGCTACCTTAACCACCCTTCTTAACGATCACAATCGAACTTCCTATATACAGTATGATGCCAGTACCGTCGGTGTAGGCAGTGTATTATTTCAGACGGATGAGAATGGCGATGAACCTCTTATAGAAAACTTTTCGCACAAACTCAACGCCCCTCGAAGAAATTACTCAGAGCTTGAGTGCTACGCCGCGGTACTAGGCGTACAGGAGTTCAGATCATAGATAGAAGGGCACGAATTCACCACATATACTGATCACGCCAGTTTGAGATGGTTAATGTCTCAGAAGGACCTGTCCGGACGGCTCTTCAGATGGATTTTGAAACTCCAGGCTTATGACTTCCTAATTGGGTATAGTAAAGATCAATTAATGTTGTGCAAGACGCATTGTCTCGGGTCTTTTACGTTGAACTTTGGCAATTGAAATTGAATAACACTTCCGATAATAATCAAAATCCAGCCTTCTCGGAAATAACTCATTTTTCGACTCCATTAGCAGTTTCATCTATAACTCGAGCCCAGGAGTATGTAGACGTAATTGAGCGTGCTTCAAAGTTGTTGAATCATCGTTAGAACTTTCTAATTCGGGATGGAAACTTTCATTTCGCTATCGTAAGGTTTTCATTATATACTAATTCTGACCTTACTGAGTGGAAACTGTTAGTTCCTGCGGCTTTACAAGAAACTTAAATTGAACAGTTACACGTCCCACCAGCCTGAGCCCATATGGAAATTGTACTTGACCATTACTCTAAGTTTATTTCGGCGAATACGCTGCGGAAAAATTCTGCCTCGTTATGTAGTTTTCTGGAGAATGCGGTTTTTTGTTATTCAATGCATTTTTGCTATTTTCTTTGATTACATAAAATCCCAACCCAATTGGAAAATGCAGCACCTGTTTGATGACCTTACATTGTCGTTTACATCAAAATAATTGAAAGACAGAAGCTGTTGATCCACCAAATAAAATCAATCAAAACTAATATACTTGTCTTTAGGTTTAGACTACCTACTGGGTGTTATTGACATATATACAAAATCTGTACCATCCTCTGTATGTTTAATACATACAAAACAAGATGGTTGGTTATTCCATATCTTTTTGTTTACTTTCAAATATTGTCTTTATTTTGCAATTTTACATTGTATGAAAATAAACAATAATTTTAAAATAACAATATTTGTTAAGCAACAAATAAAATAACAGAAAACTGTATCCTTAGATGTTATGAGAAAATTTAATAAAAAATATGTACCTACATACGAGTACCTAATTCAGTTGAGTAAATCGAACCTAGACAAATTGATATTGTAAGTTCAATACCTTCACATATGTGTGTGTCTGTACATATGCGCATTTGTAAAAAAGGCCCAATAATTGACGATTTTCCGGATTTACAAACATTTCGACAGGTGTTTGAATTATAAATTCTCAGAAGGACGGAAATCATCTGTAAACATAATTACAATTCTAACGAAGAATTTTTAAACTAATTGAATCTCATTCCAAGGTGGCAAAAGACTAAAAATATTCAATTACAATTAATTGTGTTTGTGGGTGCCTTACTGAAAATTACTAAAAAATATTTTGTGGGTTGCAATAACTAGGTCATTTATTACATAAATTTTACCAAGAAATCACCTGATCAAAACGATAAAAGATATGGTAAGTATTGCAGTCATGGAAAAATTTGTGTGGGGTGTTTAAACGTGTTGCCATGATTGAGATGTGGACTTGCAATATCCTAAAAAAACAGATATTTATAGAAGCCCGCCGCAGCCTGGCAAATATTGTCCGATTCTTAAAGAATCTTCATATTTCTTTTAAAAAATGGTATAACTTTTCGTAATATCAGTCAAAATTTGTATGCTTATTGTTTTAAATACATGGCAGTACATCGCCTCGCATTCATGTTAACCACGTCTTAATTCATCATTCATCTTTTTTTGTATGCATTGCCACAATCTGTAGATATTGCAGGAAAAGTATCGACCACGGAGTCGAATAGGTGTGAACTTTTTATATTTTTTAACTTTCATTTATTGAATTACGTATTTTTTGAGGGTGAACATGTAAATCGGGTAAAAAACAACGTTCATAAATAGAAATTTACTTCCAAGAAAAACCTTTTCGAATCTCAAAATTTATTTCCAAAGAAATTAGAATAAATTGTAAATGTGAAACTACCAATCAAGTTTAATCGAATCCTATTAATTAATATTGAATTTATACGCATCTTGACTTTTGATTGCATTCAAGTAGGCTTGTAATATAGATTTGAAGGTGTATCGTATCGAGCGCGGGTACACAAACTTTTTTGATTTGTTGTAATCTTGTCCTACTTTAAATATGATTTGTTTTATAATAGGTTTACGACTTATGGATAATTTTTTTCCTTTTTCGTATTTTTCAATTCTTTTACTTATTTATTGATCGACAAAACAATTTTAGTAGAAAAAAGAAACAACAACAAAAATAATGAATGGTTCCATTAGGCATAGGTTTCAGTGGTTGACACTTAGGCCATTTTTGGCCCATTATTGTGATACCACGCATTCCCGCCACATCATTAACCCATTCACCTACTCACACAACTACAGTATACCACCTGCACATTGCAAGCTCCATGTCAACCTGTACATTGACATGGACGGTGGGTCGGCGCTGAATTCTGCACTCCATCAGAGGGTTTTAGTTGTGTTTATTAACATCACCGATCGTAATCGATTGTGAAAAATCGATTTGCATCTAGCTTCTAATGGGATTCGAACCGAGAAGGAGTGAAAATTTTTGTCCTTTTTCAAGTCGGGAAAAATGTCAACCAAAATTTTAATTGTCTCAGTAAACAAATCAAATTTAATCTGCATTACCGATACGCATTGTGCTATAAAATTAATGTATGTAGATTGTCAAAATTTTACATTTTATAAGTTTTTACAATCTACACTAATCACCACTGAACAATAAATCTTAATGACATTTTGACATAATAATACTAATAATTTGGTTTGTTTACATAATGTGAGTGTTTCAAAAATAAAAATGATTAATCGATTTTCTAGGTACATTTCCGAGAACAACTTCCTAATTATACGGAATAGTTGTACTTACTGTATTTACACATTTGAGATATGTATTCCAAATTTACTTTATTGGATTTACAACTAATATACTAATTTTTGACGTTTACCTTTTGCAGCATCCAAACATTGATGGCTATCTATATTTTTGGTAATTTCTTTAGGAAAATGAATCGTAAATATAGAACAGATGACGAAATGTTAAAATTGGATTTGGAGCAAGACGCCTTCTGTGGACCAGGATGGTGGATGGACGAGGATAAAATAAAATTAGATGAAAATGTTCAGTTTGAAATAATTGATAACATGGAAAGCTTTCAGTACACGAAAAAAGGAAATATGAAATGGAGGCGGTTACAATTGCATCCAAAAATTTCGGAATTTCAACAAAGTGTCAAGTCACACAAGATATTCCATCCATTAAAACCCCCTTTCAGAAACTATTTGCCGGACAAAATTTTTGAACAACTTGCTTTTTTCACAAACTTGTACATTAAGAAATTTTAAATTCGTCTGTATTACTTTAACAATTTTCGGCTTTTTTATAGACAAATATTATTTTCTATGACATTCACAATGTTTGAGACCTTTCGGGCCACCAAAAAAAGACTTACAATATCTCTTCCATAAAGTAGAAAATTCACTCAACCCCCCCATTTTTAACCCCAAGGGTACTTGTGTGTGTTCAAAGCCACACAACCCTTTACAAAAATGAGAACTTCCTCAAGTTTCCTCTTGGCAGTTTGGTTTCGTACTGATAAAAGTTGGTCTACTCATCAGGTTGCAACGACCACACTGCAAAAATTTACCTCTTGCTTCACACCAATAGTATGAAACAAGAACACGTCAATTTAGCGAATTATACTACTAAATCAGAAAACTTTTGGAACTTCTTATTTTTATATGTGTGTATTATGCCCACACTAATTTACTTTAACAATTTACGGCTTTTTTATAGACAAATATTATTTTCTATGACATTCACAATGTTTCACAATGTCATAGAAAACACACAATGTCATAGTTCACAATGTCATAGAAAATAATATTTGTCAATAAAAAAGCCGAAAATTGTTAAAACAAACTTGGCACGCAGAACAAAAAATGGTAAGCAACTACAAACACACCAACACATCCGAAATAAAACAGTTATTTGGGCTACAAAGAGCAATGGAATGTTTCAAATTTCCGAGAATCCGGTTGTATTTTGATAAAGCTCTTGAGATTGAATTATTCAGAAGTACTATAACGAGCGATCGATTATTTCAGCTGCAAAATAATCTTCATATAACTAGATATGCCAAAAACTGTGCAGACCGGTTTTAAAAAGTTTGTCCTTTCATTGATTCTATTCGAACAAATTATATCAGCAAATTATTTCTTTTAAAGCTAGGCTCTCTATCAAATAATATATGAACTGTTATTTTTGAAAGTGGTGTAAGTCCATTTTTTCATGTATCGAGATATTTAAGGGTTTGCATTTGAATTAATTTAAAAATATTGGTAAACGTTAATCAATTCGAGTGATGTTTTTAACACTTCTACATCTTTTATATTTCATTATGAAATAATAATTATTGAAAATATTCAAAAAAATAAACGTTTTTTTTAGCTCCAAATGGACTTATACCACTTTCAAAAATAACACATTATAAGAAATAAAAACAGAAGAAATTTATGTCCATATTTTTATAGACATTAGCTTCACTGAAATGAATTTTCTAATGTAAAAAATAATATTAAATAATTAAAATGAGAAGTAGTACTAAACGTAAATAGTAAATCAGTAATAAACGAATAGTGAGTGAATAAAAAAAAATAAAAGGATTGATGATTTTTGTTTGTGTGAGCGAACGGGATTTACTACAGAAAAACCTCGATTTAACGAACTAATTGGGGAGTCCGTTAAATCCGAATGTTTTTAAATTTAATCGATTATAGATTTTGCACTTGTTCTGGAATGTGGCAACCTAGGGCAGAACTCGTTTATCTCAACCGATTATCAAAGGATTTTGTTTGTTGAATGGAAATGAGATGCACAAACAGTTTTTGGAAGAAGTTCTGGAATATGGCCATCTGGGACGGAACTCATACCTTTTTTAGCCGAAGAAAGGGATTGTGAGCCGAGTTGGGATTGAATAACCTGGATAGAAATGAGATTCTTAAATGATTTTTGGAATTGGGTATGCTGCATGGAAATGGAATTATTAAATGATTTTTGGAAAAAGTTCTGGAATATGGCCATCTGGGGCGGAACTCGTTCAATTCTTAACCGATTATGATAAGATTAGGTATGCTTGATGGAAATGGTATTAATAAATGATTTTTAGGAGGAAGTTCAGGAATATAGCCCGCTGGAGCAGAACTGCTTCAGTTCTTAACCGATTATGATGGCATTGAGTATGTTGGATTGAAAAAAGATTTTTGAACGATTTTTGGAAGAAGTTCTGGAATATCGAAATTGGGCATTGTGGATGAAATGAGATTATCAAATAATTTTTGGAAAAAGTTCTGGAATGTGGCCATATGGATTATGCGCTCTTGTATTACAAGTACCTCAAAAATGTAAACTTTCGCTTGGTTCTAAAGGTTCTGAAAATCTCATGATCTTAGAAGACATTATATTCCATGTTCCCTTGAACAGTTTTCGGGGTCGTTGTTGATAAGAATAATATAAATTTACCCGAGCCCTTAATGTAGGGTTCATAACTTGATTTTTGGTGAGAGTAAGTAGTTGATCTGTCGCTCAACCCACTAATCATATGAGTGGGTTACGTACTGGCGATAGATGTTAAGGCATCCAGCCTTACCAGGAACATGTTAGCATCACTAGCCGCTTGCTTCAAGAAAAACGCCTACTTTTTATTAACTTCCGCCCTAGTTTAAATTACAGAGTTTCATGGCGATATTCTAGAATTTCTTAAACAAATCATTTAAGAGTTCCTTTTCCATTCGACATACCCAATCCCAACATAATCGGTTAAGAATTGATCGAGCTTCGTCCCAAATGGCCATATTCCAGGATTTCCTCCCAAAATCGTTTAAGAATCCCATTTCCATCCAACATACCCAATCCCTTCGTAATGGATAACCAAAAATTGGAAAATAAAAAAATTGACCGTTGAAACGAGCGTCCGTTAAATAGGGGTCCGTTAAATCGAAGGTTTACTGTACTCTTTTGTTTTAACAATCAATAAAGCGAACATTCATTGTAGTAGCGAATAGATAAAATATTGTTACGGACCACGGTGACACCTAGTTTAGAATAGAATAAGTTAATTTCATTAATAGTTCAATTGCATTTATGGTTTGGTTCAACATTTAGGCGTCATTTCTATACTAACATATTTGCTCGCTGCGCATTTAGGATTATTCTAGAATCAAATATTTTGGTATATAAAGGCGTATATTAACGTGGAATGCTGAGTCTTATTTCAAACGTGATACAGTGAAGGTTAAATAGAAAGATTATTAAAGTGATTATTAAAGCGATTATTAAAGTGATAATTAAAAAGTGTGTTATAATTGTAATAATTAATTGTTAATTTTGTGTTGTATAATAAATTGTGTTGTGTAAATAAATTGTGTGAGTTCAAATTTGAAGCAGTTGTATTTATTCACAATCCAGTGATTCGAACCTTGAGTGACAAGGCAAAATCGTAACAATATTTATATTATTTTCTGTATTGATCGATAGAATAGTGAATATAACTTCTTTCTACATTATTCTTCATAAGTGAATAGTAAAACAAAATATTTTTTGTTGCTTTTCATTATTCTTACTGATCAGTACTACAAATAACACTATTCGATCACTAAAGCGTGAATAATTCATGTTAACGAGCGAATTTATGAACTCTATTATAATTATTCGGAATGGACTTATTCCACTTTCAAAAAAAAAGGTTTTAGTCTCGATCAAAGTCAAAATTCGTTCGTTTTTTTTATAAGAAAACCGTACTCCATTGAATGTATATGATTATAAATATGGAGAGAAGGTGTCTATATCTTCCTAAAATTATCGTCAAGTCAATTTTTTTGAAAAGTGGACTTATACTACTTTCAAAAAAACAGTTCATATAAAAGCAAAGTCAAATCCTTGGGGCATTAATGTTTTGTGGTAAATCAGGAATGCCATACGATTTTTTTCTGTACCAAGGAGCTGAATCAGGCGCTCCAAAAATTATATCAATTCGTTTGGATTCAGAGCTGCCACCGTATTGCATTTGACCAATTGTCTTAAGGACAAACTCAGACAGACTCAAACAGTCAAAACCATACGTATATATAAAACGGCCAGAGATTATCAAGTCATATAATACGGAAATGGGTGGAGTTGACTTGTTGATCAACTAATTAGTTATTACAGAACATTCATTATTTCCAAAAAGTGATATGTTCGACTGTTTATGCATTTTACAGATTTCGCAGTTACTTTATGTTGGCTAGAGTATAACAGGACTGCATTAAAAATAAAAAAAATAAAAAAAATCAATTTAGATATATTACATTATACTTTTTACATTCTTTACCGTAGGCACTTGGCGAAACACACTTACACTTAATAAACACATTTTTTATTAACCACTTATTTTTCTGCGAAAATATCTTTCGAAATAAAAAACAAGTGGTTAATAAAAAAAATGTGTTTATATATTACATTTTCGAATCTATTTAGCTCAATCGCTTGTACAAGCTAAAACGGATGCCACAAATTGCGGTCGCTCTTCCAACCCAGAGAACGTTGAGTCAGCAAGCTCGTCTGTTACAATGTCGCCATCAAAGCGAAACTTTGGTACATTTATGCCTCAATAAAGACAGAAATTGTTTCGCTGGATTTCATCGCAAGAATTAAATACCAATGAACTATAGGTTTTTCAGATTAAATGAAACCTTTTGCAAATCAAATGTAACCTTTTGCAAATTAAGTGAAACATTTGACAATTAGAATGAAACTTTTTACTAAATTAAATGACGTTTTATACTTAACACTAGTTTTTTATTTCGCAAAAATTAGATTTATGAATATTTTAATTAAACAATTTGTTCAAAAAGTTTAAAAAATCACTCGATCGATTTCGACTTGTTAGGTCATCAACTAACAAATCTCGAGCTTTGGATTTAATTTTTGGGAAATTTTTTATTATTGGATTTAATATCGGGGAGTAATGCGGAAGAAACTTGATTAGGTTTTGAGATGTTTCAATCAGTTTCTTTAATTCTGATGTTTTATTAATGTTTTATGAATTATTATAAAATAATAATCGGTACCATCCAATTTTGAAATTAACTCTGAGAGGAAACCACAACATTTACTTCCATTGCATGTCAAATTTGATATTATTTTATGATGGATAATACCCTGATCAGTTAAACCCGCTATAAGCATGCATTTCTACCTTCTACTGTGGGTAGAATGATACGAGCCGTATGCAGCGCAAATGCAGGTTAAGATCGTATTCATCAATGAATATCAATTTTTCACAGTTTTGTTGAGCCCAAGCTGAAATTTTCAAGAGATATCTTTTGGTAATTTTCGGTTCGGCGGTGTTTCTTAGTTGAGGTCCTTAAAAGTTGTTTATTATTGTAATAAAAATATTTTTACAAATTATTGTATATGATATTTACATTATGTATAATGTTACATTACCTGATGAACTATTGGATTCACATTACCTGATGAACTATTGGATTGAACTCATTTTATTAACTTATTCCACTACTAGCCTTAGAAGGCAGCATTATTATGTATTTTAGTAGCCTGAAAAACAAAATTTCTCCGCTAGTGGTTAATAATATTTTATTATTGACCACTATTTAATAATGAAAATTGAACACTAGATGTAATGCGATTAAATGGATAGCGAGATTATAATTATTCCCCATATTAATGAAGTAGGTTTTGAAAAAAATAAAAAAATCCAAATAAAATTTACAAGATATTACGTATACAAGATATTACATAAACGTATAAATTAAATAGAGTAATAATATAAAGACAAGCAACTGGTCTGTTATATTTTCGACTATCTCACATATTTGAGGTGCCGTTCCGATGAAATTAGCATTAAACATTTTTTTTAGTTGAATGCCAATTTGACTCAACAAAATTAAAACTTCAAATAACAAAACAAAATGTAGTGTCATTTTAAGATTTCGCTTACTACAATTCAGTAAAAAATTCCGGCTACTTCGACATAGTTAATATTATTAAAGAGCAAGTGTTTCCCTTATCAAATTAATTTTCTTATCAACAAGAAACCTTAATGGTTGGTGTGCCTTCTACGACTAGTAGTGCAAAAAATAGTATATTTATATATAATATACCACGCTTGAGAACTTTATATAGCCCTCGCTTAATATAACCACAGATAATCAAATTAGATTTTCCATTTGAACTAAAATATGGAAACAAAACAAACTTCTGATAATTCCAATGTCATTTTCTTTTATTCAGGAAGGAAAATTCTAAGAATAAAATTTAATTTATTTGCAAATTGTTTATTTGCACAATTTATTTATTTATTTGCAAATTGTTTCATTTAATTTAGTAAAAAGTTTCGTTTAATTTGCAAACGGTTGCACTTAATTTGCAAAATGTTTCATTTAATCTGAAAAATAAATGTACATTCTCCAAAAACATCCCCAATAAATTTCCTAATCATTTTTAGAGCCACATGACTTATTTAAGGTGTATAAGTAGTAATAGATAACAAATTAGATAACAAAATATTTTTCCGGCCTCCGAATGAAAGGATTATAATTACTTTCAGTGTACTCTACGACTTTATACAAACTCAGCATTCCAAATACCGTTTTGCATACCTTAATCAAATGGTAATCCCAAGTAAGAGTTTTATTGAGAATTAACGCTAAATTTGTAACTGTGAAAGAATGGAACTATAACGAGTCACCGAGAATATTCCATTAACCCATATAGTCGTACATTTTTCCTAGCCATAGAAAAAATTATTTCAAATCTTAAGATAATTATTTGCAAATGTTAAAAATGTTTAATCTTTTCCTAGGGTTATAGGTTGAATTCAACCCAATTCGTATCATATGTAGTAACATTTTAATATTAACTTTGGAACAAGACAGAATTGAAACATTATTTTATTTTAAACGGTTTGGTTTTATTCATCATATATAATTTTCAATTCTCACATTTTAATAAAAATTAATTATAAGAATTCATGTTAAAAACAAAAATATGAACTTAAATTTAATTAAAGTTTTTTAATTAGGAAATATTTTTTTATGAAACTTCATAAAGCAATTTCTCTCCTTATTTATCTCCAAATTCCGCAGAATGCAAATCAACAATATATTCACACACCGCATGCAATAAAACGATAAGTCAAAAAAGTTAATTTTCAGTAGAAAGGTTTTTATGTTTTTCGTCTACGAAATATTTAAATATATTGCATATTTACTAGGATAAATTACTTTTTGCTGTCAATTTTGAGAATGATTTAAAATATTTAATACATTTAGTTTAAATAGGTAAATCCGTTAAATATCATTTTTAATTTTAATAAAACATAATTGTAAGTACTAGTTGTAGTTTTTGTCACTGGGAAGTTTTCAAAGTTATAAGTTGTATGTAGAGTCATAGCTTTTATATAAGAAATGGAAAACATTTCCACTATTGTAACACTTTTTATCGCAGTATTAGAATAGAGTCTTCAGTATATGTATTTTGAAATAAAAGAAAACACATTTTTAAGTAACTATATTCAAAGACTAATATTTATTATTGTTGTAAACGTAAATAACAATGGGCTAAGCAAATGCCATGCGCAAAGAAGCTTAATCATCCGAATCTTCGTTTATATTATTTTTGTGCGACAAAGATTGATAATATGGTTTATATAACTCTGGTATATAATTGTTCTCGCATAAATACATCAAATCGGTATATTTGCTGTCACAAATAGGTTTTTTTCAGTGTACAGCAAGTAGATTAAATCACGGTTTACTGGCTTCCGTTTTCTCCCTGTGCGTTTCGAAGTTGTGGTTGCTTCAAAATATAAAATTATTTCTTTAAAATG
Organism: Nephrotoma appendiculata; assembly: GCA_947310385.1. Taxonomy (NCBI): domain Eukaryota; kingdom Metazoa; phylum Arthropoda; class Insecta; order Diptera; family Tipulidae; genus Nephrotoma; species Nephrotoma appendiculata. The sequence continues at coordinate 239,012,625 of OX371224.1, read as the reverse complement.
TTCATCAAACTCGTATTTGTAGAATAGCTTATTTGGTTCATTTTTAGAAATGAATATTTCCCGGAATTTACTTAAATAAATTGCTTCGTCTTTTGTATTTTTTGTAAAAAAGTTAGAGCCTGACAATTTTTTGAAATTAAATATGTCGGTTTGTTCGATTTCATGTACGTTGTATGACGATCTACTTACTTTCGCATTTCTAATTAGACTATAATATTGAGCGGGCACATAAATAATTTTGTTCTTGCGGCTTTTTACAATATTTGAATGGACTGAATCACTCTCATTTTGGGTGTGACCCTTTTCAAAAAATTTGTGAGAAATATCGACTTTCAATCGGTTGGATGCCCAAGAATAAAACGAAAATAATATTTTATTTTTATTTTGTCCAGGGCAATTATCGGTCCAAAAAATGAATTTACGAACATTGTTTTTGTTTTTTTCCTCTAACATAAATTTAAACAAGCAGCTACCCACTTCTGATGCGCCTTGTCTGGCGATCATTTCGTCCCACAAGTAACAATGTCCTTGATGACTGGCCAAATTATAAACAATAAAATTGTGTAAACTTAATTTTCTTTTGTAGAAAAAAAAATACTTGTTTGACCATAAGGACACTGTAAAATCTTCTGAAAATCATAGGAAGCAGTAACAATATTTTTATGAATTATGGCCGTTGCTTTATCAATGTTCTTGAGTCTCCTTGATTCATTTTTGTTGGCCACATGTTTAATATTATTTACTTTGAACTCTTTATCAGATGCAAACATGTTAGCATGTCGTGTAGTCATTGCATTGATCTTTTTTCGACTTAAACAAGCCATAATTAAATTTAAAATTAAATATGTTAATGCATTGGCGTTCTGTGACATGCTGTGTATAAATGTTGTTTTTTGTAATGCATTGGAGATTCATTCTGTACATTTTTGCAATACAGAGACCTCTTTCAAGATACATTTTAGTGGTTTGGGCTCGTAAATAATGTGATTCCACTGTTGGCAAAGATGAGATATGCCGCATAACATGCTTCTTTGAAGTTTGATTCAGTTCATTTATGAGATATTTACATATAACAAAACAAATTCAATATTTTTTTAAGATAATCATAAAATACGTTTAAATTGTAAAGTTTGCTTAGAGAAAGATATAAAACAACGATATAAGAATCCTCCCAGCGACCAATGTTTTAGAACTTATAAGGTGCGCAACTAAGTTTCCTGGTTTCACACATAGATCATAAACAAAAAACATTTTTAGACACACTCGATTAGTTGATATATTTTTCTCTTCCGGTGGGGTAAGATAGTATAGCCGAAAAGATTTTCGCCGACTTTCTCCACTAGAGATTTTGGTAACTTTTTATCGATTACCTGTACAGATTTGGCAATGAAATGCCATTAGCGCTCTTTGCTACCAACTTTATAATAGAATTTTAAAAAAAAATTCGCACACTCGCTGTGGTACTCTTTCATGGCACCGTAATCGACACTTTTCCATGCATCCTTTTTTCAGTACCTTTGCGGGGACTTCGTGACCTGCCGCATTTTGATAAGCCTCTCCTGAATTTTTTCGCCGTTTCGATTTCACTCTTTTCCATCTATTGATGTTTCTTGTTCGCTTTCGTGTCTGAACTATATTTTTTGGTGAGAAGTTAGCATTCAAAGATGAACTCGAAGATACACTTGGATCAGGGTGGTACTCTGAATCGGTGCCGTAGCACGCAAATCGATCTATAACGGTGTGTAATAAATAGGTGTCTACATAAAATTTCATTTTTCGTCTTTCAATAAACCCCTTATTAATTGAATATCGTTCTTACCCGAATCGTCATGTCTACACACAATTCTACATCCACTTGTACTTAATTTTTTTTATGCGTTATTTAAAATGATTAACCCAAAATTTTTCAGATAACAAACCGTAATGAAAAAATTGGCAAGAAAAATAGAATACGACTTGCAATGCCCACTTCAAAATATTTTCCAGTTCAAAAGTAATGTAAATAGTACCTAGAGTTCTCGCAACGCAGAGTTATTTGCTGTATAAACAGCCATATGGTTGAAATTAAAAATTATATTCATTTCAAGAAAACGACAACTCAAAATACGTTATTATGAATAGTATTCGTTACAGAAATGAAAACTATAAGTCCGGTTATCGATTTATTAACGGGAACAAAAAATAGAAATTAACTTATCGTATTATTAGAAAGCAACAAACAGAGCATCCGCGGGAGGAACTGTTGTTTTGTTTTACAGAAGTCAAAAGTCTCATATATAGACATGGTTTTTTATAATTTCCTTGGTATGTACTTTAATACAAAAATGCAAAATGGTCGGTACCTGGGGTCGGTCATATGAATAACAAGCAATAACTGCAACAGTTGTTGCACGAAACTTCAATGAAAAATTTTGTTCATATGACCGACCCCAGGTACCGACCATTTGGTATTTTTGTATTAAAGTACATACCAAGGCCATTATAAAAAACCATATCCATATATGGGACTTTTGACTTCTACAGAACAAAATTTTTCATTGCAGTTTCGTGCAGCAACTGTTTTAGTTATTTCTTTTTATTCATATGACCGACCCCAGGGATCGACCATTTGGCATTTTTGTATTGAAGTTCACACCAAGGCCATTATAAAAACCCATGTCTATATATGGGACTTTTGACTTCTGTAGAACAAAATTGTTCATTGAAGTTTCGTGCAGTGCAACAACTGTGGCAGTTATTGATTGTTATTCATATGACCGACCCCAGGGATCCGCAGAACTAATTAAACTCGGAGGCGCTACTCTTGCAACAAGTTTATACGATCTCGTCGTTTGTATTTGGGACCAAGAAGAGTTGCCGGAGAATTGGAAGACCGCACTCATATGTCCGTTGCATAAAAAAGGCGATCGTCTTAAATGTGAACACTTTCGTGGCATAGCTCTATTGAACACTGCTTACAAAGTGTTGGCTAATGTTGTACTTGCCAGACTCATCCCTTTCGCCGAAAACATCATTGGCGACTATCAGTGTGGTTTTCGTCCCAACCGATCGACCACTGACCAGTGTTTCACCATGAGGATGATCTTGGAAAAATGTTGGGAGTACAACATAACCATACATCAGCTATATATAGACTTCAGACAGGCGTATGACAGTATAAACCGCGACAACCTATGGGCCGCGCTCATATGCCTGGGAATCCCAGAGAAACTCGTTTCTCTGTGTAAATTAACAACATCCGGATCTGTATGTAGAATCGTAAATGAAGGATCTGTGTCAGACCCCTTTGAAATAACATCTGGTGTTCGACAGGGTGATGCACTCGCGCCTTTGCTGTTCATTCTGGCGCTTGAGTACGTAGTGAGGAAAAGCAACATCGAAACCTCGCGCTGTATATTTAATAAGTCAGGCCAAATTCTTGGATATGCAGATGATATCGTGCTTCTTGACCGAAAACCTAGCAATATCAAAGACAGTTTCATACCGCTCGATCGCTGCGCAAGAAGACTTGGTTTGGAGGTGAACAGCACCAAAACGAAATATTTAGTAACAACTAGGAACATCTCTACGGTAAATCTCGGAATTGGCGACCACAACTTTGATAGCGTCGAAAACTTTAAATACCTCGGGTCAGTTATAACATCGTCGAATGATATGCAGGCAGAAATAAAAGCCCGAATCGCTGCCGGACAACAAGTTTTCTACGCCAAATCAAAATTATTGCGATCGAAACATCTATCGCAGTCGTGCAAGCTCGCACTTTATAAAGCACTTATAAGACCTGTGCTGACTTTCGGAAGCGAGAGCTGGACCATGACCACTAACGATTGTAGATTATTATCTACCTTCGAAAGGAGGGTTGCCCGTTCAATCTTTGGTCCAATTAAAGTTGCGAACAACGAATATCGGATTCGTATGAATCACGAAATAAAGCAACTCCTCGGAGGCAGCGATATTATCGGATTCATGAAATCCAATCGAGTGAGATGGCTCGGCCACGTTACAAGGTCTCCTCAACAACGGATGATAAATAAAGTGTTCCACCAACAACCAGCCGGAGTACGTCGTAGAGGAAGACCCCGACTACGCTGGCGCGACGACATCGAACAAGATCTACGAACATTAGGATGTCGAAACTGGAGGACGAGAGCGGTGGATCGAGATGGATGGAGGGCCTTAGTGCAGGCGGCGAAATCCCTTCATGGGATGTGAAGGCCAGAGAGAGAGAGAGAGACCCCAGGGATCAACCATTTGCCATTTTTGTATTAAAGTACTAATGCTATCATGTAAAATTATGTTTTTATATATTAAACTATTTACTCAATTAATTTTAATTATTAATTTATTTTTATCACGCAACAATTGCTGCCAGCATTCCTCCTAAATGCCTACTATTTGTATATTCGCACACATGTATATTTTTTGTTATTTGGTAGAAATTTGACTTCGGTGGTTCAGGTCGATAGTAACAATTAACAGAAAAAATAACAAGATCTTGATGAGCGCCAATACCAAGAGACAATTGATTTGACACTTGATTATTCTCATTTTCTATTTGTTTTGCTATGGCCCAATTAACGAATTTCCAACGTAATGCGTGGTCATTTCTCTTTAATTCTGATATTAACTGTATTTTGTAAGCCTTTACTTTGAATTTTAATTGCTGTGAACGACGACGAATTGATGCCTTTGGCTCTTCAGCAACACTTGTGCTAACATCTGAAAAATGTTCATATGAACGCCCACTACGATGATAAATTCTGCTCCTCTCATTTTGAAATTTATCAATGATAAGTTTAATAGCACGGTTTGTTGGAGCATTTTCTCCACCGTATTTCGAACGAAAATTTCTTCCAACTTCTGAATAACTTTCACCATATTTAAAATAAGTTTTAATAATGAAAACACGTTGGTTAATCGTATATCTCTCTATTTTAACTAACCGGAATGTTTGTACTTGTCATTTGTCAAATAATTTATGATTCACACATATATGAAAAACATAAATGGCAGAATATTTAAAAAGATACCTCAAATTTGAACCCGTTGTTATTTAAAACGAATGTGGAAAACTCTAACGGCAAAGTAAAAGAGACATTAAAAGTATAACAATCCGAAAAAATAGTTCATCAAATACAAGAGAAGTCTAATTTAATCTAAAGCGTATCCCATCAGATAATTGATAAGACACTAACAAAAATCCGTTAACGAATTTTTTGGTTTAGAGGTAGGTAGTTACGATCAAAATCACATTAAAATGCCGCGGTAAAAGGACTTACATGAAAAGCCGAGGGACGATGCAATTGTATAACCTTGAGACACCACACTAGAGAATTGCCAAGAATGTGGTGGGATCATGCCCTTATACCGTTCGCGGTATTACTAGTAAGAACAAATGTCAGCAGGAGTACTTTATAACAAGTCAGGAACGAATATTACTTGGCATTATTGGTGCGTTTCAAAGAATAATTGCGCACCGGCCAAAAAAGACCGACAAAAAAAGAGAAAAAGGCTCCTTCGTCAAGACATTGCATTGTACCCCAAGCCATTGCTTCGTTATGGAAAAATGGCACGAATTAAAGTTAGATCGTTTCCCCATCCACCGTATTCTTCGGATCTCGCTCTCAGTGACTACAGAAAAGGAAATTCTACAAAACATCAACATGTTAGAAAAGCACTGAAATGAGTATATGCCCTTAAAGGAAATTATGATGATGAATAAGTGACACTAACCAAAAACAATTTTCGGGAGTGACCTACGATTACTAGAAGATCTTAGGTGTAGTGCCATTCCACCACAAGCGTTGCGTTAGATGACAAAATAATTTCATAAGATCTACAAATTTCAGAAAATTCAAATAAAAAGCAATCGAACGAAGGCCAGATATGACAAAATGCAAAAATCAACGATTTCGAAGAACGTCAACTAGTTTGATTCGGAAATCTGCAATGAAAAAAGGTTTATCATCAATACTCTAGCCGAAATGGAACATGTCGTATATTGGTAGCCTCGCTACAAAGGAGTAAAAACGTTAATCGCCGAAATTGGTTTCTTAGACTACTTATTAATGAAAGGAGCATCTGTGTTTCGATCGCACGATTCGAAGATGGAATCAAGAATGACGATCTCTGTATGTAAATAGTATAATAACGGACGCAATGGTTATTCGTAGATTCGGTAGGCGATCCATCAAAGCGAAGGTAAAGAATGGGAATATTTTTAGCAGTGATTAAAGTGAAAGTAATTGTGTATAGTGATACAACGATTTTATATTACTATAAAAATTGTGAAAATTATTATTTTGTTGATTTTCGAGAATATTCCAGAAGTTGGTAAATTCGTAAAAATATTCTAAATAAAACCCACCATTCTCCAACATCTGCATCTGAAATATAATTCTCGAATGACTCAACGTTATTTTTATTGGCAGAAAAAAGCAAAAATTCGGAATTTCGATTTATATACCTAATATCATATTTTCTTATTATAATCATTTTTACATGAGATATATAAAACATACCCGGGAAATTTTAATACTCATTTGAATTTTTTACATTTGAGGAAGCCGTAAATAGATAAATAAATCTTGGGATGGGACAACCTCAACGATTTCATGGCGACGCAAATTATAGAATTTTCAAAATTTTTATTTATATTTGGTAGCGTTTTGACATGAATTTTAATAATAAATTAGCAATTCAATCAGATTCATTATAATGCAATACTTGTACTGCCTAAAATCACAGAAGAAGTGCTGATTCATCTTATTGTACACAAAATTGTGTAAGAAACGAAAACAGGCCATCTAGCACAACTCAAATTATACAAAATATTCAAATTATTAAAAAAAAATCTTTAACATTTTGCACTTCAAAAATTTCCATATTAAAGTAATTTAAGCGAAAATCATTGTTCTCCCACACAAAGTACCTGCGAAAAAAATATAAATTCAAATTTTTAATTCATAATAATCTTATTCAGATTTTAATTGGATGGCTGACTGTTTTGAATAAATTCTTTAAAAAATATCCATCCTTTTGTAAAAAGGATACGTATAAAACAAAAAAAAACGTGTATCCAACACTTTTTTTGTTGTTTTTGGTGTAGATGGAGATTTAATTTTTCCATTCATGGGCATAAAAATGGAACTCGAAAGGCATAGAATAATGTTAAACCAAATTTCAATGTAATTTAATTGTATGATGCACGAACAATTGTGAAAAGTGTCGCATAATTATTTTTCGCGGAAGATATTTTATTCTAAGTGGGAGAAACGAATGACTCAGTGCTTTAATTAAAGGCCAAAATTGAAAGGAAATATTTTATATTGTATCTACGTAACCTAAAAATTTGGATTAGTTTTCTGGGATTTTATTCTATTAGCCGTAATATTATTTTCGGATTAACATTATTTGTGATTTTTAACTGTGCTTATGTGAAAAAATTTAATATAGGACATGGTATCCTTACTCGAAATTTGTCGATCCCGTGAAAACGTAACAAACTGATTTAATACAGACAGCAGACGTAAATCAATATACCAATTTACATTCTTAAGGTTTCTAAAATTTCTAGAATAATAAACAAAAATTTTAATACTTTTTCAGTTATTTATAATGAACCACAATCTGTCTATTCTTTATGTAGAAAGTCTATACCACTTTTTCATATACAATGAACACAAAAAATGGCAATGTTGAAAAAACCGCAATGTCTATGCCATCACACCAGCATAACGAAATAAGTGAAGAGAAAATATTATTAAAATGGGCACTGAACCAAGCAAAAATAAAATTTAAATTCAAAAATTCAATTTAAATCCATTTCAAATTTTTCGGAAAATGTATATGAATTTGGTAAGAAAGCTAAAATGTATATTTCTGTTTGATTTATAAATGGAAAACCACATTAAATTTTCCTATCATATTTATAACCGCAATTTTAGATTAAAAATGGGTAACCTATGCAAATTTTAAAACTGAAAAATATAAATATTGAAAAGGCTAAATAAATACTTTAAGCTTTGTAATTTTATGGGTTACCTATATATACGATTGAGATTGTTTGAAGTATAATTGCTGAAAGTAAGAAGTGATTACTTATAAATAATTATAATTTATAAAATTTGTTTCATATAGTATTTTAGGTTTTTATGGAGAACCAATTTAATTTCTAATCGTAAAATCGCCAATTTACCAATTTTAAAATTGTTGCTTCAAAGGTGATAGTAAAGTAGCTACACCATATACAGCCATGGGCAAAAGTGTTTGGAATTTTTATATTTTAAGCAAAATGTTTGCTACTTTATAAAGCACTTATAAGACCTGTGCTGACTTTCGGAAGCGAGAGCTGGACCATGACCTCTAACGACTGTAGATTATTATCTACCTTCGAAAGGAAGGTCATCCGTTCAATTTTTAGTCCTATTAAAGTTGCGAATAATGAATATCGGATTCGCATGAACCACGAAATAAAGCAACTTCTCGGAGGTAGCGATATTCATCAAATCTAATCGAGTGAGATGGCTCGGCCACGTTGCAAGGTCCCCACAACAACGAATGATTCACAAAGTGTTCCATCAACAACCAGCCGGAGTACGTCGTAGAGGAAGACCCGACTGCGCTGGCGTGACGACGTCGAACAAGACCTACTTGTATTAGGATGTCGAAATTGGAGGACGAGAGCGTTGGACCGAGACGGATGGAGGACCATAGTGTGGGCGGCGAAATCCCTTCATGGGATGTAAATGATAGAGAGAGAGAGAGAGAGAGAAAATGTTTGCAAATTATGGATCATTTATTAAAATCAAAATTGTGCGTCAACATTTTGTTCACATCCTCTTTGTCCGCAGTATTTATAAATTCCAAAAACGTAACAGCGATACGAAAAAACTCAAATCTAAGTAGTAGCTCATTATTTCATTGGGGCTCAAGTAATTGGAATTTCATTTGTTCACGTTGTAATATGATTTTCTTCAAGAGGTTTGTCTTTTGTTAGACTTGTGGATATTGTAACAAATACCTTAATTTGAAAACTGTTATACACGAGTGGAGTGTGAGCGAAAACGGGTTACAAATGAAGCAGTTGATCGCCGTTTAGTTCGAGTTTATTAAACGTCGAAGACGGTCAGCTTCTAATGTTTCAAAAATATCAAAAAATATTATGGGAAGACAAATCTGTAGACGAGTTATTTCCAGAAGACTTGCGGAAGTTGGTATTCAACGATACATAACCAGAACAGTGATTAATATGAGCAATGAACATTGCTTTGCAGCTTGTGAGCAATTGAATTATTGGAGAAATGTTTTATGGATTGACGAAAATTTCGAGCCTCCATGGATCTCCATGATTATCATAAGTCGTTCGCATATTCCCGAAAAAAATAACACAAAAAATCACAAATTGTTTATCGTGCGAATAGCCATAACCGTGGGAAGCTAATGTTTTGGCTTGTATTTCTTACAATTGTGTTAGAGATTTCCACAAAAATATATGCCAAGAATTTTTGAAAGGTTCTAGCTTCATTATTTAGACTGGCCTCCACAAAGTCCAGATTTAAATGTAATTGAAAATGATTGGCAGAATTCAAGCTTACGTATGCCACATACGTAATCAGAAAATCGAAAGAAATGGCCAAAAATAAAATCCGCGAGGTTTGGGTCAATTTAACTATCGAATATCTTAAAATATTTATAGGTTATAGACGCAAGGGTGACGGTACTCGATATTAAAAGTTTAAAAGATTTCAAATTATTTTATGCGTAATATTTAGGGTAACCAAAAATATGCTCTTAAAAATAGGTTTTAGAGGTGTATCCTCTATCCGGCCGCAAATTATTTAATTGCGAGGCGAAATATGGTTAATAGATTTATTTTGCCATGCCAATTGACACATTTTTTTAAATTTAAATTTGTTTTGTGATTGTAAAGTAGAAATACACGAAAAAATTGTTACGCATTCTCCGAGGTCGCAGTCTTTTCATGTATTTCTACTTTACAATCGGAAAACAAATTTAAATTTAAAAAAATGTGTCAATTGACATGGCAAAATAAATCTACTAACCATATTAAATAATTTGCGACCGGATAGAGGATATACCCCTAAAACCTATTTTTAAGAGCATATTTATGGTTGCCCTAGTGGTTGGCATTCCAACGATATGCATATGTTCAGCACTGTGGGCGTGGCCAAAATCGGCCGTTCAGAGGCTGGCCGCGGCCAAATCAAAAAGTTGTAGAACAAAATTTGCTTAGTTTTTCAAGTACTACAAACCCTGAAAATATGAAATCATATGAAAGAAGTACGGACAAACAAACAAACAAACAGACAAACATATATACCAAAGCAAGATTATATGGTGACGTTATAGAAAAATTACCAAATATCATAACTTTGGTCAAAATCATCCGTTTTGGACGTTTAAGGTATCATTGAATTGGTATTGACGTCTACAATCATAATTTGCTAGTTGAAAAATAGTTGGGGTACTTTTTGGGGCAGTTATACCAGAAAAACTGATTTCTTGGGGCAATTTTCGCAAGATCATATCTCCACTCAATGTTGTAGAAATTCATGCTTTTATAGATTATTTGGGTCTACTTTTCAAGACCTTTCCAATGGTATATAACATGATCCTGGCGGCCTCAAAGAGAAATAATTCGAAACTAGCTGTATATATATACGAGTTCCACTTCCAGCACAGTAGGAGCTTTCGTCACTCGTTTGGACTGCCGTCCAAAGTGATATGGCCAGGGACCAAATCATACTCATATGGTATGTAGTTGAATTTATTTTATGATTATATACAAGCAAAACGTAATAAAACTAAGGAGAATGATTTCAGATACCACAAAAGATTAACCTTTCTATTATCCTTTATTTGGAATATGTATTTATATATTTTTCTTAGCTCCAAATATCTAAGGTAAAATTTGTGCCAGCTGCTGCGGTTAGACAAAAAATATAAATGAATTAGGTTAGATTATAGTTAAATTGAATGTTTATATAAGAAAATTAAATTTATTAGGTGAAATTTTAAATTTAATATATTTTATAATGTGAGATATTGAAATTATGAAATTTATCTTCGCCTTTTTAAAATACCATTTAAAGGAAAAAAATTATTAGCAAATTGATAAAATTCCGCAAATGGGTTAAATGCATAATTTGATCAGGATTAAATATTTTAGCGGTTGTTAATCAATGAAGTAGACCAGATGTACAATTTTAATGATGGACACTTTTTTTTATAAATACAAGAAAATATTATTTATCCAATGGATTTATGTCCTTTTAAGGTCAAATAATACCCTATTTTTCATTCACACACACCCACCCATTCTCATACTCACACAACTACAGTATACCACCTGCACATTGAAAACTCCATGTCAACCTGCACACTGACATGGACGGTGGGTCGGTGCTGGTTTCTACGCTCGAACAGAGGGTCTTAGTGGTGTTTATTAACATCACTGATCGTAATTGATGACGAAAATTTGCTTTGCATTCTGCCTCTGCTGGGATTCGAATCCAGTACTTCCTACTCCAAGTGCCGAAGCTTCGACCACTGCATCATTTGTCCGGTAACTTACACGCTAAAAGAGCGCATACAAGTTATACAAACTCATTGTGAAAATCATCGATCTTTAAAAAATACGAATTGTAAAATTCGTGATTTTTTTTGGTGTAATAATTGTCCAAAAGAGTCAACAATTCAAAGGTTAGTGACAAAATTTGAAGAGACTGGTTCTGTCGAGGATCGAAAGAGGTCTGGCAGACCAAAAAGTGGATGTTCTATTGAGAACATTGCTCTTGTGGCTGAAAGTGCCGCGGAGGTACCTTCAACATAGGTATCACGACGTTCTCAGAAATTAGGCATTCATCTATCGACTGTTTGGCGAATTTTACATAAGGATTTGAGTTTTTTTGTCAATTGGTTATTTTAACATGGTGCTGGTTTTACTGGCCACCTAGATCATGCGATTTAACGCCACTGGATTACTTTCTCTGGGGTTTCTTGAAAGTAAAGTTTATTCGGACCGAAATTGATGAACTTTATGCGGTAATATGTGTGAGCGAGTTTTTAAAAATTTTGATTTTCGTATAGAAGCCTGTAGACATGCCCGTGGTGGACATTTAAATGATGTCGTTTATCACATATATGCAATTGTTAAAAGCCATATTTTTAGAAAATATACCACTAAAAATCTAAGTATTTCAATATTTATTTTAACAAAACATCTAGACGCGTCTTTTGAAAGACCCTTTATAATCATTCACATGATAGTTCTCGGGCTTCATAGACATCATCATTATTTTTAGTATTGCCTATTTTTAGTATTATTAATAAAAATTTATATCACGCCTGCATGTGAGAAGCTAGAGTCTCAATGATCAATGGAGAGCGATATTTAAGGATTCCAAATTCGAGGGTATTTAAGGTTTTTTCATAGAGCTTCACAAGAAATGTTTAACATGGTGTGGTCTCATTAAATTTAATTATTTTAAATTATCCTTGTGGACAACTATAATAGTGTGTTAGTTTCATATTTGAAATTTTATCTAATATTCTTTTCTTAAATACCCATATAGGTTCAGAAGAGGATACATAGACCATGCATTGTGAAAATATTTTCTGTTCAACTTGAAATTAGAGGTACACAAGTGTATCGTTCCTAAAACAAATATAAAAGATGCAAGAAAATAAGTAACTATTCTAAGGAATTGACTGGAGTACTTCAAATCGAATGTTTCGATTGTTTTAAATTTTTTAGAAAGAAAAAAGTATTAATTGTTCAGTGGATTTAATGCCCTTTGAAGATCAATTAATACCCCTCTCTTCATTCACGCACACACCACTCCACCCATTCACACAATTACAGTATACCACCGGCACATTGTAAGCTCCATGTCCACCTGTACACGGGCATGGACGGTAGGTTGGCACTGAATTCTGCACCCCAACAGAGGGTCTTAGTTGTGTTTATTAACGTAACCGATCGCCATCGATGACGAAAATTCGCTTTGCATCCAGCCTCTGGTGAGATTCGAACCCAGTAGCCCCTGGTCCAAATTTTGAAGTTCTAACCACTGTACCACTTGTCCAGTTTACAAACCAGGTGCACGTTTTTATAGAGCAAGATCATTCTTTTCAAGCAGCAGCAAAATAAACTGCCATTTCGCCAAGTCATAACTTATGTAAAAATGAAATTCAAAATATTGTAAATCAAATTCATATCCAAGTTATGAACATTTTACAATTCAAATTTAATATTTTGTAACGCAAATTAAGTTTGGATATTATTAAACGATTTTATTTTAGAGTATTGAATTTGTATTGCACTTGGTTAGAATAATTTATAGAATATATTTTTAATTTATTTCTAATTTTAAAATCAAGATTTTCCATTTTTATAGTTGACCTGTGAATATTTAGTTAATTAAAATGAATTCGGAACAGGGATGCTATAGTCGATTCTATACTTTGTTCGATATTTTGGCTGTATGAAAAGTACTTGTATAGAGCAATTTTTAGTGCTTTCGAGAAAGTTCAACAAAAATCATTCGTAATTCAATTTCGAAACTACTTTTGTAGAAGAAATGAACGACAATAATTCTCTTCTGTTTTATATAGAAAGCAAGGTGTAACAAAATCCTCAAGAGGGTCGCCGTTCGAAAAAAGAGAACAAAAATATCTATTTCATAAAAAAAATTAAATCTGTACCTTTGGAAATCGGGCGAAGTACATAGTACAATACAAAAAGGCGAAAACATTCAATATTGACCATTTTGAGGAGATCTTTACATCCAAATTTAGCCTTTTTAAATTGGACGCCTAGTACCTTGAAGCCTAGTACCTTGATTTGAACGATTACTAAATTTGGTAACATTCCATTAATATTATTGTTGTTCGGGACACGGAGACCTGAATTCTAAAAGATCTGCTATAGCCAAAGTTTTATGTTTAACCGGCTAATTATTTTGGCTCTTGGTACAGCAGCATTACTTAGGAAGATCAGAAAATGTCTACTCTTTTCAGTCATCTGTAAACAAATAAAAATTCCTATTGTATTGGTTTTTTAAAAGCAATTCTTAACTTTAAAGTAAAATGAAAATGTCTCGGAAAATTTAAAACTACTACTAAATTTTACGAGAAAAGAATTTTCGATCGCCATCTTTTCTTGCAACAGTCGAGTAACCATTTTAAGACAGAGAATAACTGACCTGAAAATTTAATGAATTTTGAATGCAGGAACGTTAACTTTTTCAGCATTTCTAGCAACGTCAGCTGGGGCAGAATAATGAAATTCGAACGGAAAACTCATTTGTTTCAAAATATTTCTATGAATAAATAAAAAATATTTCGAAAAAAGATCAAAGTTGGCTCGAGTATTTTATAACAAAACACAAAAATAAACATAAATTTCACGGCAAAATTTTTCCCGACGACTACTCATTATATCGAGCATTTTTGCATGGAAATCTTTTACTGTAGCACTATTTTAACTTCCCTGGCAATAGGGTATTGGAAAACATATTTTCATAGGATTTTTGTATAAATTGTATTCTTCTGGTCTACTGAGGGGATTAAGTTTGGTGTAAATATTTTTGGAATAAAGTTAAATGTGAAAATATTTTTCCCTATAAAAGTTTTGTGGAACAAATGTTTCCCAACTAATATTGTTTTGGAAATTTTTACACTAAACTTATTCCTTCAGAAGGCCAGAAAAATACAATTTGGAAAAAAATGCTATGAAAATATTTTTTCCAATTCCCTATGCCCAGGAAAGCCAGAGTAGTGCTACTGGTAGAAACTTAATTCGAAAAAACTCCTAATGGATAAATCATTACCTAACTTATATTTACTTATAAACTATAACTAGCATCTTTTTACGCTATTTGCCGTAGGCACTTGGCGAAACACACTTATACTTAATAAACACATTTTTTATTAATCACTTGTTTTTTGTTTCGCAGTTATTTTGAATAATTTTCAAAAAGTTTAAAAAATCACTCGATCGATTTCGACTTGTTAGGTCATCATCAGGAGTATCTACTGATTTGTATTAGTAAAAATTTTGTTATATAGCAGAAAAAAGCAAAATATAAATAAAAGAAGGAGGGACAGAAAATAAGCAATAAAAATAAAAATTAATCTACGGATCGCACAGGTAGGCGATGAGTCATAGGTTGAGTAACAAAATTCAAGGTATATTATTGCGTACGTGAGAATAGAAAAGGGCGGGATCTGTAATTGGTGAGAACCGGATTTCTCTCTGTTCGTTAAGGATATTTTGGTTAAGAAATATTGATTTTCTAATTTCGTAAGATTCTAAGGTATCTTAACGTCTGCCTTTGGGTTGTATATGTAATATGTCTAAATTGTTCAAGCTATCTGTGTGATTTTCTAAAGTTAAATGGTTATGGAAAGTTGATTGATTGCAACAAGATAAATGTTCTTTAGCTCTAACTCCAAAATTGCGCCCAGTCTGACCAATATAGGAGAAACTGAAAACATTGCTATTGATCCTATAGACACCAGGCTTGGAAAGGCGATCAACTCTAGGTTTATTGTTAAAAATCATTTTCTTTATTGTGTTATTATTATAAAAAGCAAAACTAATATTGGTATAATTGGGCACGATGTTGCTAATCCGTTGGCTCGTTTTTCCTATAAACTCTAAACGACGCCAATTGTCCCGCGTTGGACTAGCCGGTGGATAAATACCCGTTAGAGTACTATTGTGACTTTTCTTAGGAAAAATAAATTAGGCAAAATTTCTACATGGCAGTTTAGTCAACATAATTTTTTTGTGGCATACAATAAACAGTTGTGTACAGTTTTTTTAAAACAAAATTAAATTGGGAATATTTTTTCTTTCCTATTTCGACAAGGAGATATTTCCTAAATTATAAAAAATTAGATCAAACATGATTTCTCAGTAGGCGTAAATGATAATTTTGACAAAAATGCTATGTGACTATTTCTTCTAATTCCTATTTCCTGAATAGTTCCACAGGAAACTTGAAAATGTATTATGTCATATAAAATAAAGCGTTTTAATGCTTTTCTTGAAGATTTTTCAATTACAGCACCAAGGACACTCAACAGTTAAAATTCAGTTGCTTGACAAACAAAACATCGTTAAATACTACTTTTAAAACGAGATCTTTGGGTGTTCATGACTTACATTGAGATAAAACCGTAGAATCCAAATTACCCAAAATTACTAAAGATTGGCAAGAACATTTGATATGAGTATGGTCGAGATTATGGATATTGATTTATTAATAAGTTGCTGTTGCTTAATCTCTGCTGTGCAAGAATGCATTATTTAAAATTGCGACGTGGCTGTTGCAGTATTTTGATGTGAGTCTCATCGGGCTTAATTCAATTAGCCTTGAAATTTACTGAAATGTTAGTGGAGGCCGTAAAGGTCCAGAAACCACTTTCAAGCTGGATTCGTGACCACTCGCGAGGCAGGGAGATTTAAACGTGACAACCACTTCATCATTAACGTCAAGCAACCATTGCTTAGGTCAATATACAAACACGGCTGCACACATCAAAAGAGGACAGAATGAAAGACAAGAACTAACTACCCCAAACCCGGCATGTCAATATGTGTCATCTAACAACCGTGAGAACTGGTCTTATCAACTCGTAATATATAAAACATAATATATTATGTTATTGACTCACTCTGGGTTTTAAATTAAAGGTAATTTACTTCGTATAAGTAAAATTTGTATTAAAAAATATGCTATCCGCAAAATAAGCTCACAATTTTTTTGCACCATTCAAAAATAATCACAATTGTTGAATGTGCGCTAAGGAAATCCAAACATTGACCCAGCTCAAATTAAACACAACCTTCCAAATCAGTATGTCCAAATTTGAAAACAAATCTACACATTCACCGGAATATTGATGGGTAGCAGACAGATTTATTATTTTTTTGGTTCTTTTGCCTTAATATTTTCTAAAAATAATGCTTAAAATATCTCAACATACGAATGTAATATTAAACAAATAAACCTCTTTCTTGTAGAAAATGAGATAAGAAAATATAAGTTAAATTGGATGGATGCGTTCTGTTGGTAATATTGTTTTCCGTAAATTTAACGTTTAAGCAATTTATATAATACGAGTAAATTGCAATTTTAGTTTGGTATCGGTTAATATGGTACGGTATGGCATAAGTTAATAGTGTAAACTTAGATCAGACTGAAAATTACAGGTTTACCCGCATAATTATTAAATAGTTAAATAATTTGTAGCATATAATGTTTTGTTTAATTCATTACTACATGATAATTATCAGAACCCAAAACCAAAGTAAACAATTTGACCTTTTTTACAAAATCATGTAGAATTTTTATGTACAAAATGATACCATTTTTAGAAAACTTTAGTTTGTGGTAACAGATACCAAGCAAACATTAAAGTACAAGATGTTATATGTAAAAGAGAATTCATTTTCGTTTCCAAATACATTTTTTGTTTGTTTTTATTTAAATCCAGTTGCCTTAGTTGTTTTGTATTCATGGCTCGAAATAAACCAATCACAGTAAATTATTCACTAACTACACAATAAATCTTGGTAATTTTTCCTGGTATAACAATAACTTTTTGAAATCTACATTCATACAATTTAGTTTAAAATGTTGCTTTGATATTTTTTTTTTGTCAAGTGTATTACATATGCAAAAGTATTTGGTAAAACTTTCTATGACAATGCCCCTCGTGGATTGCAAATTAACTCATAATTTTTTGTTTGTAAAATTTAAAAGAATTTTCCTGAGTACTTTTTCCTTTGAATAAATTATTTTCAACAAAAACCACGAACTTGAAAAATTCAAATATAATTTTCTTCCTTTTTCTAATCAAGACTGTTTGTTTGAGGAAAAAGCAACGCAGCATTTTTTCGCTATAAATGTAACCAATAAGCTCGAAACAGAACAAGAGCGAAGGTGACGCGCGAAATCGCCTGTCATATTACAAATTACGATGGTGACGACGATTTTTTCGTAGAAATAAATTTAGAGTCTACTTCTATTTTCAACACCGACGAAACAATGTTGCCAACTGTGTTATATATATATATATATATATATACCTTTAGTGATTTACTAACACAATTGTGCGGGTATGGAAAAGTAACATGTCAAAAATTTAGTTTTGTATGTTTTTTGAACCAACTTACACATTTGTGAATTCCTTTTTAACTTATTTTCGTCCGAAAAAAAACACTATATCTATACACACACTTGTGTTGGTTTTACTTCAAATAAAGCGAAATTTTTTATCAACAACGCCATTACATACTATGGTTTTATACTCACACATTTGTGTGGGTTGGACGAAAACTGAGCCAATTTTTTTGTTTTCTTGGTTGAAAAAGGTATATATATATATATATATATATATATATATATATATATATATATATATATATATATATATATATATATATTTATATATATATATATATATATATATATATATATATATATATATATATAAATATATATATATTTAAATTGGAAACTGTCGTATTATTAATCATTTCTTTCAATCAGTTTTCATTTCTTTTATTTTTATTAAGCTTCGTCGATTAAATGGAACACATCTATGACCCCCTGTTGGAGTTAAACTGATGAGCCGACGCATCTTCCATGCCAGTATATGCTGGCATGGAGCTATACAATGTGCAGATAGTAATAAAATTGGACCTATAACCGTACGCCTTCGATTTAGTAAGCAATGCGTAAAGTAGGACGTGAAAAGCGAACCGCGAAAGAGTGTTGAGTGCTTCGGCCCCAGAACAGATAGCATAGTTTAAAACATAGAAAAAGCTTCGTCGAGAAAAATTTGTTTTGGTTTCTTGTAAGGTTTACTGGCCTAATCCACCAACGTCTATTTGACCATATTAAATTATAATATTCGTGTGTCAAAAACACAAAAGGTAACCGATTTTTATAATTTTAAAATTATTATTATTCGAGCACTTTTAGAATCCATTTTGACATAGATAAAGTAAAATATATTAGATTATGTTGTTTGTGGTTATTTTTTTATCGCCATACGCTGACGCTGTTGTTCTGTTAGCAACAATCGAGTATACTCGGTCTGATACATAGATGGTGCAACAAATTTAAAACCCAACTGTTTTGTAATTCTACCAACCTTCAAATGATACCTATCGACGCAGTTCAATCATATTAAGTTTACAAGTTACAGTGGTTTTAGAGACGCTACTTTTGTTAATTTCAAAACAAAAGAATTTCGAGTGTTGATTAAACACTGTTTTTTGATGAAAAAAAATAACGTTCAAGCAAAGTAGTGGTTTGATCAGTGTTATCCGGACTCTGCACCAATCAATCAATCATCATTGACTTGTTCGATGAATTTAAATGTGGCCGTACAACCACCGATGATACACCACGCTCTAGGCGCAAATGAGGCTGTTACTCCAGAAAACATAAAACAGTCCACGAAATTGTTTTATATGACCGTAAAATGAAGCTGCGTGAGATAGCTGACATTGTAATGGAATGTGTTGGTCATATTTTACACGGACATTTGTTCATGAGAAGGCTGTGTTCGAAGTGGGTACTGCGTTTGTTCACAATGGATCAAAAATGACAACGTGTGCGCTGGTTGGAGCTGTTTAAGTGCAATAAAAAGGAATTGAAAAAAAGCTCCAGGAAAAAATATTTCGCTCCAATGAAGAAGTGATTGCTGAAACTGAAGCTTATTTTGAAAACCGCTATAAATAGTTTTACAAAAAGGGCATCGAAATGTTAGAGATGCGATGAACCGATTGTATCGCTCTAGAAGGAAAGTATGTTGATGAATAAAATATATTTTTCCCCAAAAAATTATGATTCGTTGTTAGACCGGGAGCTTTTCAGGCGATGTGTTATTTATTACATTTCTGTAAAAACGATTTTGTAATTGGTGGTAAACTGATGCCAAATATATCTTGGTAAATGGTATCTATATAATATATTAGTGATAACAAAATGTGAACTGTGTTTAATTTCGGACAAAATAGCAACTGAAAGAAAAAATATTAAATCACAGGGTTTTTTCAAATTTAAACCAAGCTGCGAAAATCAGTTTGAAATATTTATTTTCGTATCTAGGCCATAAAATGCTTGATTTTTTCACAAACTTCAACGTTTGTTAAAAACGATTTTATGTTGATTGGCACGAGACGCGAACAATATTTTTTATGGTACCTCCAATATTCACCTTCGATGAAAAAATTTACCTTTCCTTGACATTTTCATCCTAAAATAGTTTTAGTAAGTATTTTTATTTTATTTTCTATCTAGTATGCGGCTAAAAAATGTTAAGCATGGTGTCATTACAAGTGTCATTTTGCTGATGTGTAAAAACCATAGTTTTTGTGCTCTCAATAATGTCATTGCCACCAAAACACAATTTGAGAGAGCACTTCTTTTTTCTTTTAACTTTAATAAAGAAAATTGCAGCTGATGGACATAGATTGCTGTGTGAAATAAATGGGGAACATGCTCCATCAGCAAAATACATGAGTACTGGTTCCGCTGTTTTAAAAAGTGGCGATTTTGACACCAGTGGCAAAGAACGCGAAGGAGACCAAAACAGTTTGAAGATGCTGAGTTGGAGGCGTTATTGGACAAAGATTCACGCCAAACCCAAGAGGAGCTTTCTGAAACTTTGGGAGTAACTCAACAAGTGATTCAAAACCGTCTCTAGACCATTGGTATGGCGGCAAAATAAGGATACTGGGTTACATATGAACTCAAGCCAAGAGGCGGCGAATGCGGTTTTTTCACGTGGGAAGTTGCTGCAAAGACAAAATCGGAAATTTTTTTTGCATCGAATCTTGACGGGGGACGAAAAGTGGATATACTACGACAACTCAAACCACAAAAAATCGTGGGTTAGCCTGGTCATGCAACAACTTCAACCGACAAACCGAATATTCATCGGGATCATTCGAAGTGATTACTATGAGCCCCTCCAGCCTAACGAAAGCATCACTGGAGAACGTAATCAACAACAAGTGATGTAATTAACCCGTCCACAATATGTCAAAAGACATGACAACATGATCTTTCAGCATGACAACACTCGGCACATGTTGCAAGAGTTGTCAAGGAAATTGTGGGGGCGCTTCAATGGGATATCCTACCCCACCCGGTTTATTCACCAGACATGTGCTCCTTCTGACTATCACTTATTCCGGTCGATGACTGGTCGAGCAGCACTTCACTGCCATAAAGAAGCCATAATTGGGTCGATTATTGGTGGCCCTCAAAATACGACGAACTTTTTGGACGCGGAATCCGTATGCTGCCTGAAAGATGGGAAAAAATCATAGCTAACAATGGGCAATACTTTGAATAAAATACATTGTTTCAATTTCTCTGAATAAAGCTTCGAAGTTATAAAAAAAGCCTCAAAACTTATTTGTACCCCGCATTAATTACATATTTGAATTGTTATTGTTGCGCTTATCGTACTGAACTCATAGGTCGTATTGTTGATGATCTCGATTTATTGTGTTAGCATAAACGTATTTTAAAGACCAGTAATTGGAGTCGCAATTACCACATTGAGTGAACGAGATCTTAATTAAGTTTAAGTATCGATTCCATAATATTATTTTAAATTGAGACACAAAATAGAAAACAAACTTATTTTTGCGTACTAATTACCTTATTGATCAAATACCATAATATCCGGTTGGTAGTCCTTAGCATAGTGGGTTAAAGTACTTAGTGAGTTCATTCCAAATTTAAATACGATATTTCGTATACGTCGAATAAAGTGACCATCTTTATTGATCGCCAGGTACTTCTTTAAACAAGATTGTAAAACTGGCAATTTATAAAGGAATTTGAATCACGACCAGCGTGATTATTTCTATACTAAACATCATCATCTATAGCTTACATCGATTTTTTAGTTCAATTAACTTTAACTTGTATTTCTTATATATATATTTCTTCGTAATCTCTTCTGAGGCCTCAACACTCCCAAATGAAAAATTTCAAAAATTACACCAATTTTTAAATCAGATAAACATGAGGGCATCCAATGCTACAGAGGAATATCAACAATATCATGAATTCTTAAATTGTTTGGATTAGTTATATGCACTTACTTTTATTAATCCACAACTGCACGTCATATATCAATAAACCAGCATGGATTTATGCCTGAGCGATCCACATTTACTACTCTGGTTGAATTCACCAGTAAAATAATTAACGAAATGAAAAAAACACCATCAAGTTGATGTACTGTAAATGGATTGCAATAAAGCATTTGATTCTATCTGTCATCAAAAAGCACTCCATAGTTTATTCGATTTTGGGTTTTCACTCGATTACATAAATTAGTTTAGTGAGTGGTGTGATCGAAACTCGCTATACTGAAATACTAAAAAATGTAAAATCATGGTAATTTATCGTAAAATGAATCCGTTATTTATTTCATACAAAGTCAACAGCGAAGTATTGCAGAGTCAATGAGATTATGGATTTAGTTATTAAATTTGTTGAAAACGCCAGTTTCAATAGGCATATTGAAATATGTATTGCGAAGACGAATGGCATGTCTGGAAAGTGTCTAGGATTATGACCCAAATTTACCATTCTATGAAAATGTAGCTCGGTTACCTCTGTACTCAACAAGAAGCACAGATTACAAAATATACATGCTTGAAAATAGACGACTTCTTTGGTAGAAGCTTTTATTGGTAAGTTTTGCTTGGTCACCTTGATTCAGCTTACATTTTGGAAAATATCAATTCATGTGCTAAGCAGAACATTTCGAAACCATAAGTTTTTAGTACTAGAAAACATGTTTTCTAAATCATTATGCATCATCGATGGCCTATTTGACTTTATTTTATCAAAGAATCAAAAAAATCCTGAAGAATTATTTTTTAAATTTTTTAAATGTTAAATTAAAGTTTGATTTCTATTTTTTGTTAAATATATTTTTCCGCACAAACATCGAACAAATACACAATTAAAATTGCCACACTGTGACAATCTAGTACAGCTGAGAAATCGTTTTTTGGATTGATGTGGAAATCGAAAAGGCACGTTCCTACAATTATGCAAAAAACGTGTTTTTGCATTATTCAGATGTTGTTCAAATTATAGACCACTATAATTCTCTAACTATAACAACTTGCTTTTTGTGCGTATGTTCGATTTTTATTCTGTTCTAGAGCCAAAGCGCTCCCAACTCTTTCGCAGTTTGCTTCTCAAATCCCATCTTATACGCATATCCTGCCAAATCGAGGGCGTCCGGCTATAGGTTAGATTTACGTAGAAACATCTACCATTGCAATGCACCGTGCCAGCCTAAACTACTAGCATGGAAGATGGATCGGCCCATGAGTTGTGTATTCCAACAGGGTGTCATAGTTGTGTTCATTTCTATCACCGATCGTAATCAGATGATGAAAACTCCCGTTCGTATCCTGTCCCTGTCGGTATTCGAACCAGTGCCGTGTTGGTTGGTGAATGTTCCCTTCATAATATTTTTAGTCAATCCATAATTCAGATTTTAAGTATTTTTAATTTATGCTTGAAAAATTAAACTAATTTTACCTAAGCCTGTTAAAGGTCAGACCACCTACAGTCGTTTTGGAAAAACATTTCAACTGCAAATAGCAGTCGATCTATTATTATTAATATTCAATGAAAAAACTCTTTAAATTGCATTTCTTTATTTAAAAGCACCTAATACAGTGTGTGTAAGTTAATTCTACAGTACGAATATTTTTTCATAAAAATTCTGATGTAATTTGGTTTAAACCATAATAAAATTTATAAATTTTTAATATTAATAAATTGAATTATACTCTTAGAGCTGTTGATTATTTAAAGGTTTCTATAATATTTTTCTAAAAAATTTGCAGCTTTCACTCGACCTTACATACGATACGAGCAACATGTTTCTCATCCAAGCTTATCACATTGTAAATATCTACGCGTTTCAAATTCAAATTGTATTCTGAGCACATAATTTTATCGACTTTCGTTAGAGTGTACGAGTATTAGAAATCACAATTCACATTTAACACCACAATATGTTCATAATCCTTTTGAGAAAAAAAAAAAATTATATTTGGATTCGTTCCAACAAAATGTACTTTAAATGTAATTTAAAAATAAATGTATAAAGTTATATATGTATAGAGCAGACTGGATATAAAATAGCATATAATGTCAAAGTAATTTGCATTTAAAGTTGATTTATGGTAATTGACCGATTTAGATAAGAAAATTAATGTTATAGCAAACTTGTTGATTTCGTTTGTTTTCCAAACCAAACAAGTCATTATCGATTTACGTTTTCTTCAAATAGAAAGAGCAACTAGTTTTTTATCATCGCTATTATATTTTATATACATATATCCTTGTAAAGCTATATAGGAATGATATTTAAAACACCAGCAATAATAATTAATGTATGATGTCTAGGCTACAAACTAGGATATTTTACCCTAGAGGGTTATACAAATTATAAAAAATAACAAAATGTTAGAAATTTTGTAATAAATTGTAGCACCAAGAGTGTAATAATTTAAACATTTTGGACGTATTTTATTTAAATATAATATTAAAGTTTGTCAATTTAAAATAAAATATAATAATAATTTCATACCGTTATATCGTTATACCCTGTTGTCATAAGATTTATATCAACTTCAAAATCCATACTACTCGCTAGTTTAATTCGATTTACAAATATTAAAATCTATGTTATATATATTTATAATTGCTTTTCGGTATATAGAGCGCTCGCTACACCACAAACTACACACAATAATTAAAATATTTTTTTTAAATTAAATTTCACTAAACAATTAAACAATTTCTTTAATTTTTTTTTATTTATTCTAATTTACATTTTTTTTCACTCTTATGGTACTAATTAATAAATGTTTGCTTTAAATACGAGCTTTGCATAAATAAAATCTACGTAGGTTTGTATTTTTAGAGCTACGTATAATTTTATCTCGAATTTATAAAATATAATAAATCTTTCCAGGGTAGGTATGAAGCTTCTCAAGTAATCATTTCTCTATTTAATTTAACTTGCTATAACAACAAAAAGCTTTTTAAAACAAATAAATTTTTAAAATCACAAAACAAAAACTATACTTTATTTTTCACTTGTTTCGAACTTAATAAAACAAAAACCAACTTTTTTCACTCAATTTTTTACTTGCTCATCAAAACACAAAAACTTTTATTTTTATTATCACAACACTTTTTTCACTTTAAATCTTCTTTAGAATTAGCAACGCGAACGATAAAAATTTAAATTAATTATCATTTTCTATTTTGTTAAACTTTACAAAAAAAACAAAATCTTTACTTCATTAAAACGTTATCACCCCGATGATAAGAAACACTCATTGTACACTAGGCTCGATTTGCAAAACACAAGATGAAATCTCGAAAATGTACATAAAAATAAATTTCAATAATTTAATAAAAAAATATATTAAAAATTAAAAAAACATTAAAAAAATAAAATACAAAAATAAAATTCAACACAGTTTTCAGACATGTACGAATTCGGCCCAGTTATGCAAAGAACATATTTAAATGAAAGTTCTAAATCAACTAAATATAACGTTATTTTATTATTATCACGAAAGCTCCCGAAAATTTATTTTATCAAAATATTTTGTGTGCTGGAAAGTTTCCTTTTATTTTGATAGGAAACAATGAAATCTATGTATTGAGAATACTCGTAATAAACTTTCCACCTGATGAATTTGAAAATGTTTTTCTCGCATGTCTTTTACTGTTGAATTGGTTGAAAATGAATTTACCCCTCTCGTATAACGGAATTACTTTGTTATCAAATTGATAATGAATATATTTTCTCCGCTATAAGGGGATAAAATGAATTCGAAAAATAAACTGAGCATAATCATCATTTTAGAGAATAAGAGCAGGAACAAAATTGTTTAAATTACAGTAGAACTCGATATAATTCTGACATTTCCTTTTTAGGAAAATTTTATTTTAAACTTGAATAGTATGAAAAAATTGAAATCTTACTGTACTAATACCCCATTTACTTGCGGCCCACATTTTTCTTCTGCAAAATGAGAGAGATATAACATTGACTTTTTGCACATAAGAGACAAGAAAAGAAATATATCCAAACAAAATTTTGCAGAAGACTTTATGAGCCAAAACCACTATAAAAATGAAAATGTTGCCATAAAATGTATTCGATCCGAATATTATTATGGCAACAATTTTTAAATTAACAAACACAAAAATTAGTTGTTAAGCGTTCTTCGTATAATCGCTGCAAAATAGTTTTGAACGTGCCTATTACTTAATTTCGTTTTGTGATATAAATGAGACCAAAATGGGAGTAAGTAGTACAGGATGGGCCATCTGTTGGTCCCTTTTTCAATCGATTTTAGTACTTAATGTTATCTGTTCTAAGAAATTCTTTGACATATCAAAAATATGCCATTTATCATCATGGAGTCGCTAACAACACAACAACGCATTTTGATTGTCCAAATTTATTATGAAAATAATCGTGCAAAAACAACAATATTTCGTAAATTACGTGAGAGCGTGCAATTGACAAAATTATTGATCATTTTAAAGAAACTGATTCAGTGAAAGGTCGTAGACTATCAACATGTTCATCCAGTTGGTACTCCTGATGCAGTGTCAGCTGTTAGTGAAAGTGTTCGTAATGAAGCAAGCACATCAACAAGGTAACGTTCACAAGAACTAAAAGCGTTGCCACATACACATCTAATTACAGACGATTCGTGCGTACATTTATTTTGTCTCGCCACATATAAGAAAAAAATACAGGCGATTGAATGATGAATGTTTATACCGCCATTTCTATTAATTTTAAAATTAAATAAGTTTACCATACCATATTCATGATGAGCTTTTAATAAAAATATTAAATTAATGAAAAATAAATTTTTCTTTGAAATTTTTGACATTGTTTTGAAGTAATCAAAGAAAACACAACAGAGAAAAATATCGTTTAAAATTTTTTGATGAGTTCGGAAATCGTTTTTAGATTTTTGTGCGTTCGTTTACGTGTAAAAGTATACCATCCTGAGCAAAAATCGTTTCTTGAAACGGCTAAATAGAAAAATGATTATTTTTCAATTAAAATTATTAAATAATTGCAATTTTATTATTTTGGCTACTAGTTTAAGATATTTTACATATTATCCCATTAACTTACGTCAAAAATGTGCTGTAATTAATTCATAAATGCCAAATCTGTTTTTAGAAGTCGTCCGTAGATATGTGTATGTGGCATCGCTTTAAACATTTCACGAACCACATTACGACGCATTGTGCATGTTGATCTTCATTTGCATCCATACAAAATTCAATTAATCAAAAATTGAAGCCACCAAACCATTTAAATAGTCGTTATTTTGTCAATTGGATCCTTGAACGAAATGAAGGTTTTACATGAAAAATCATCTTTAGCAATGAATCTTATATTCATCTTAATGGGTACATCAATAAGCAAAATCGTCGAATTTGGGAAGCGAACAATTCTCATGTTATTTACGAAGCCGAAGTTCATCCTCCTAGAGTCACTGTTTGGTACCCTAAAACCCACTGTTTTGGGTTTTTGTGGCCCAAATTTAATGAATTGCGTGTCAACGACCTTTGATTTCAACAAGACAGACATGTCACGCAAGTCATGCAACAATCCATTTATTGTCAACAAAATTTGCTGATCGCATAATTTCAAGAAATTGTGAAGTTCCTTGGCCACCAAGAAGCCCGGATTTAATATCACTTGATTGTTTTTTGTGGGGTTATTTAAATGGTACGCTGTATGCTAATCATCCACAAACAATTCAAAAACTTAAAAATAACATTCGAACTGAAATTGAGGTCATTGATCCGCTTTTATTGGAAAATGTCATCGAAAATGTTATTTTTCGGAAAAAATTTTGACTTTTCATCCCAAAATGTGTGTTTTATTTATAAATGAAAGAAGCACTAACGGATGGCCCATAATGTATATCTGTTTAATACTTTAATAATTTTATTTACGAGAAGTATTTCAAAAACAATTTTATTTTTTTTTCGAGTGTGTAGTAATAAAAATATGAAACAAATTTTTATGATATATCGACAAGTATGAACTATGTATTTGGGGGGCGAAGTCCGAGATTCATACCTCCTCGCGGTGCTCTCTGGGTAACGCTAAATGAATCAGGCGGTGTAGTGGAGACGAGCAGACTAAATCCTGTTTATAGTCATGGACACTACATGTCAGGGCGGGTTATTGGCGCCTCAAAACCAATACCAAATCAGCGTCTGTTCTCCAGGTTAGGTGCGGCTGAAGCGGGCGTCTGTCTTGTATCAAGCTGGTCGCTATATAAATGTGTTCAAGGTAGGACTGGATGCCTTAAGATTCTCACCATTACGTGACCCACACACGTAACAAGCGGGTTGAGCGGCAGGCCAACAACATTCCCTCATAAAAACCATTTATGTTATGAACCCTAATCAAAGGCCTCGGATTACCATATCGGATTCATTACAAACTCGACCTCGGAAATTGTACACGGACAACGCTTTAAAAATGCGAACCTGGAACGTGCTTAGCTTCTTAAGACCTGGAGATCTCCAGAACCTTTCGAACCAAGCAAAAAGTTACACATTAGACGTACTTGCACTACAAGAGCTGAGATGGTCTGGGAGTGGAATCCATGACACCACCAATGGTTACACTCTTCATTACAGTGGCCATCAGAACGGAGGAGAATTTGGAGTTGGCTTCCTCATCCATCGACGCGTGAAGCACCATATCATCGATTTTTGCCCTATCAACATGCGGATATGCACGGTCAGACTTCGCACTAATAAATTTAACATCACGATTGTTAATGTACATGCACCCACCGAAGATAAATCTGATGACATCAAAGATCTATTCTTTGTCGAGCTGGAGGAAGTCATCAATAACATACCGCACCACGAAATTAAAATCTTCGTGAGCGACTTTAATGCAAAAATCGGTAGAAGTGCAGAAAATACATCGCACATCGGTCCTAACAGCCTGCACCTAACTAGTAACAACAACGGCCAAAGCGTCACCGACCTGGCAATAATGTACAACTTAGTTGTATCAAGTACGTTTTTTCCACATAAGAGAATTCACAAAGTAACGTGGAGATCGAATGATGGAAGAACGGAAAACCAAATCGATCACGTCATGGTGTCCAAGAGACACTCCACCAGCATATCTGACGTTAGATCTTACAGAGGTGCAGATATGGACAGTGATCATGTGCTTGTCATATTTAAATATAAGTGCAAACTGTCATCTACGTTCAATAGACAAGAACAAAAAACCGTTCGATGGAATGTCGATGCTCTAAAAGGCCAAGCGTCACTGCAGAGTTACCAATCAGCTGTCACTAACTATTTAGAGCGGCCCAGCGACATTGAAGAAGCTCCTCCTAATATCCAGGAGCAGTGGCACGCTATACAGTTAGCCATAACCACCGCGGCGCAAAACACTATCGGCAGAAGACCGCCGAGATCCTTCAATGATTGGTTCGATGATCAATTCCGCCTGGTCGTCGAAAATAAACGAAAGATTCGTGAAAAATGGTTGGCTCGCAACATGCATTGAAAACATTAGCTTCCAAGCGGAAGTAGGAAATTCAAGGGACTGTTTTGCTAATGCCAGAAATCTCACTAAAGACTTCCACCCAAGAAGTACAGCCATCAAAGACGGGAATGGAGGATTGAGAACAAACGTGGCTGATGTTCTCTCAGTATGGCAAACCTACTTTCAAAGTCTGCTAAATCGGATTTTTTTTTTATTTATTTAGTACAAAATCTAATACTTATGATTTTACTCAAATCCATACATGAACAATATTACATAATATGTATAATATATAATAAACATATAAGATTCTAATAATATACAATAAAAATAAAAATGATTTAACAAAAAAGGTTAATTATAAAATAATTTTAAAATCCGTTTTAAAGTAATTTTGGATAACCCAAAGTCGAACTTGATGCTAATTTGGTTTAATTGTTTGGCCATTCGGTTAACTGGTTCATTTTCACTATAGATCGTACGGTGCTTGTCTAATTTAATCAAAATATTCTGCTGAGTAATTCTTGTCGGGACATGCAAACCGATGTCAGCCAAAATGTTTGGCGAGTCAATGTGGTCAAGAAGAACATTACCTAACATCGAGGCACCAAGTTGTTTTCTTCTGTTATCCAAGGTGGAGATTTGATTATTAAGTATTACATCTTTCAATATAAGAAGGTAAACGAAGAATATTTTGGTAGTATGGCAGATTATGGTCATAACACCAACCGTCTTTCTTAGCAACGTACAACAAAAATTTTCTTTGTACGCTTTCAATACGATTGATGTGTATTTGATGGTAAGGTGACCAAACTGGAACCGCAAATTCCAAATGAGCTCGGACATGTGCAAAATATAAGTTGAATAAGCACCTTATGTCTGTGAACTCATATGTCCATCTTTTGATAAATCCCAACATAGAGTTTGCCCTCGCCATTATTATGTCTATGTGTTTGTTGAATGATACATTTTCCACAAATGTAACACCTAAATTGCGAATTTCACTTATTCTAGCTAGAGATGACCCATTGATTTGGTACTCGTGATGTAAAGGCTCCTTCTTCCGGTGAAATGTTATAACCTTGCACTTATTTGTGTTTAATCGCAGTTCATGAAGTGTGCACCAGCTACTTACTCTGCTTAAATCGTCCTGTAATAATTTCACATCTTCCATAGTCTTAATCGATTTAAATATTTTCATATCGTCAGCATATATTAGTACATCGGAATTATGGATCACACCGATAATGCCGTTAATAAAGATTATAAAAATCCAAGGTCCTAGGTGGGAGCCTTGCGGTACTCCAGAGTGTGTTATTATTGGTCTTGATTTAACACCGCCTATTTCGATATATTGCTATTTTTTACTTAAATACGACCATATTCACTTCACAAATGCCCTTGCGAATCCAAAGTTCGACAAGCTTTGTATTGCTTTCAGGTGACAGACTGAAAGCGGAACCAGTCAGGAATAAGAAAATAAAAAAATAATAGAATAACAATGCGATAAATGGCATTTCAATGTTATTACCCAGTCAAACTTAATGTTCATGTAAGAAGCCGAATTTCCCCTTCGTAAAATTTTAGCTGTCACTTATTAAAATAATAGTGCGCGCTATTTCTCGCTCGAAAATAAGAAATACTTAAAAATACGATTTGTTGTTGTGTTTTATACACAGCAAAAGCAGATAAATTTGTGATGCGGGGAGTGGAAGCCATATTTATTTTGTGTACATTTTTTTGTTTTCTATTTTATTTATTAAATAAAATTATTTTAATATTTTTTCTTGTTTTGTGATTAATTTTAATAATGTGTTGTGTGATAAAGTAAAAATGGTGTTTTAGTGAATTTTGTTAAAAATTAATTTGTTAATGGTATGGTATTATAGTCGTACTTCGTAGTGTAAACGCTATATTATTACTATAATATTTTAATTTTGTTTAGTTTATTTCCTTTTTTCATTGTGATGTAAAAGCATCTCGTGTATGTGTTAATTTTCAAATACGAAATTAATATATAAAAATATGTAACAACATGAACAAATATGAAATTTCTCTAAAAGACATTTCACAATAAAAAACAGCTGTTTGTAAACGAACAGCTGTAACTTAAAATTATTATTTTTCCCTGGTTCGAATGTCAAAAAAAAGAAAAACAATTGGTTAAAATTCGTACTTTTTATTTTCTTATTCCTGACTGGTTGAGGCTTGAAGCAAAAGCTTTGCTAAAGTCAGTGTAAATTGTATCCATTTGAGTTGATTGCTCTAGGGTTTTCAGAGTTTTACTTGTAAACTCAACCAGATTTGTTGTAGTCGATCTGCCAGGGAGAAAACCGTGCTATGATACTGAAATGCGTTTTGGTACTATTGATTTAAGAGATTTGCAGATGATCATTTCAAAAAGCTTAGGTATTGAAGACAGTGATGATATTCCACGATAACATGAAATGTCGGCTCTTTTACCTGCTTTAAATCTAGGTGTTATTTTAGTTATTTTCCATTGTGTTGGGAATACGCCACTTTGTAAAGACTGATTGAAGAGTAGGCACAGTGGTTCGCCCAGTTTGTTTCCGAACTACTTTAGAACAGCGGATGGTATTTTATCAGGTCCACAACCATCACTAAATGACTGAAGTGCTTGTAATATATCATTGCTGGATATGTTTGGAATGTTTATGTCTAGATTAGATTCACAACCAGCTAGATTAGGCGACGCTGAAACATTTTCTTGGTAGACACTTTGAAAAAACTCAGCAAACATGTTTGCAATGCATTGGTTGTCAGTTGACTGCTTTTCTTGGTAGTACATGGATACTGGATAACCTTTAGTATTTCGTTTGGTGTTAAAAAAATTCCAGAAATATTTTGGGTCACTTTTAATGCTATTCTGTATATTCGTTAAGTAAATTGAATATTTTGCTTGAAAGTATTCCTCATATATACCATTAATGTCAAGAAACAGTCTTCTATCATTGTCCGAATTGTTAATTTTCATACGTTTGTACGCTTTGTCCTTTTTATTCTTCAGGTTAACTAGTGAAGAATCATACCACGATGGGTAAGGCTTTGTGGAAGCTCTTGAAAGCAGGACGCGTGTCTCAAAAGCACGAAGAATTAGGCAGTACAACTTCTCCACATTTCTGTTCACATCATTTGAAGATAGTTCCATAACCCATTTGATGTCGCTTAGGGATCTTCTTAAATCAATTTAGTTGGCCCTTTTAAAATTAAAGGTTTACGGTTCTACTGGCGGTACACAAGGAGATGCTTCCAACGAATTAAATGAAATTTCCATCGCCTTATGGTGATCATCATTCGTGACGAATGGTACCAACGACTCCTGCACGTCGAACATGTTAAGATCATTAAAGAGGATAAGGTCGAGGTATCTATTATGTATGTTAGGATATTGGTTAATCTGATTGAGGTTTAAATTGAGAATGGAACCAATGAAGTAGATTTCAGGTTCGGATGTAACGTTAAAAGGGATGTTGATGTTAAAATCTGGATCAAGACTCCAGGATATGTGTGGCAAATTAAAGTCGCCAGGGATGAGAAAAATGTCAGTTGGCTCACCTTGCCTTGTAAGCTCGTCGATGATTTCACAAAATCGAAAGTATTTGTCCGACGTAGAATTAGGCGAAATGTAAACGCTAACAATATATAAGTTAACTTTAGGTAAACTTAATTTTACACAGAGTAGTTCCATGGAAGAATGAGTGACATCAACATTTTGGCACGGAATTACTAATTTAACAGCAATAATGACTCGACCACCTGACGTTTTGGAGCTGGTATTTAATGACCGATCACATCGATAAACTATGTAAGAGTCAGGAAAAAACTCGGAACTCGAAATTTTATCATTAAAAGATGTCTCACAGATAACATACGCTTCAAAATTGGTCTTAAGAACATAGTTATAAAACAGTGAAGCTTTAGATGACATACGATTAACGTTTTGATAATAAAATGTAAAGAATTCAAAGAAAGACGGTTTTCTTGACGTGGGAATGGAAGGAGTGCAAAGAGATTTGGGGCAGGAGATAGATTTGTAGAATTAGGAGTTATAGGAGATTTTTGGACTGACTTGCAATACGAAAATTTTGCCGTCGTGGTTTCCATTGGAATTCCTTTACTAGTAATCCGGGTGGCCACATTGAAGAATTTATGGCAACTGTGAACTGTTCCTCAGGTAAACTTATGCGAAAAGACGCATAATCGTAGACGTACCCATTTTCACGATTTGGTAAGATTTTTACCGCTTTATCCAGTTGCATTTTTAACTTCATAAAATTTTCAAATTGAAGGTTAGTTACCGACCCAGCAACTCTACTTACGAAAAGCCATCGTGGCGGCGAGATAGCTTTGATCTGATTGTGAAGTAGTGTTTCGTCTGGCACTTCAATTATGGTTTTGGATTCATGAGCTCCTGCTGTAGTAGTTGATGCTATTAAGCATTTGGTTTCATGCTCTGCCGCCGTTGTATTTAGCGTAGATGAAAATTTGAGTTTCGCCAGGTTTTCCATATGGTTCGTCAATGTAGGTGATGGTTCAAGTTTTGACGATTGTTCGGTCATCGTAGTCTTTGATATAGACCGAGTTACTATACGATCCACCGCAGTCTTCAATGTCGTATTAACAGGTGGATTAGAGGTTGCTTTTACCACCTCTTGTATATCAGGTGATGATATCTCAAATAAAGAAGTTGGAAGAGCACTTGAAGATGATGGTAACTGTTTTTCCCTATTGCTCGTCAATGCAGATGGTGGTTTACTTATTAACGATTGTTTCAACATGATTGTAGCACTATGAAAGTTCTCCTCTGCTTTCTCAATCCTTTTAGGAGAACCTTCTATGATGGAATAAAAGCTACTCATTACGGTCACACAATCTGGACAAAACCAACGTAATCCATAACCACGCTGTCCATAATAATTTTGATTGATTTTTTGACCTCACTCGGGTATTTGGACAATAGCTTTTTAGTGCTTTGTGTGGCGCATGATTAACTAATAACTTTTTTACACATGTAAAAATGACGAAGTGACCCCCATTAGAGCAATAGCTCCGCCAGGTGAAGAGGTCTTTGTCAAATATCCCACAGTAGAGAAAGTAGACGCAGCTATTAGTCGCTTGAATAACGGTAAGGCACCCGATCTCGATGGAATCCCCGCAGAATTAATTAAACTCGGAGGCGCTACACTTGCAACAAGTCTATACGATCTCATCGTATGTATTTGGGACCAAGAAGAGTTACCGGAGAATTGGAAGACCGCGCTCATATTTCCGTTGCATAAAAAAGGCGACCGTCTTAAATGTGAAAACTTTCGTGACATAGCTCTATTGAACACTGCTTACAGAGTGTTGGCTAATGTTGTACTTTCCAGACTCATCTCTTTCGCCGAAAACATCATTGGCGACTATCAGTGTGGCTTTCGTAGCAACCGATCGACCACTGACCAGTGTTTCACCATGAGGATGATCTTGGAAAAATGTTGGGAGTACAACATAACCATACATCAATTATATATAGACTTCCGGCAGGCATATGACAGTATAAACCGCGACAACCTTTGGGCCGCGCTCATATGCCTAGGTATACTAGAGAAACTTGTTTCTCTGTGTAAATTAACAACGTCTGGATCTGCATGTAGAAGTGTAATTGAAGGAACTGTATCAGACTCTTTTCAAATAACATCTGGTGTTCGACAGGGAGATGCACTCGCGCCTGTGCTGTTCAATTTGGCGCTTGAGTACGTAGTGAGCAAAAGCAAAATTGAAACTTCGCGCTGTATATTCAATAAATCAGGCCAAATTCTTGGACATGCAGATGATATCGTGCTTCTTGGCCGAAGACCTAGCGACATCAAGGACAGTTTCATACCGCTCAATCGCTGCGCAAGAAGACTTGGTTTGGAGGTGAACAGTACCAAAACGAAATTCTTAACAACACCAAGGAACATCTCGATGGCAAATCTCGAAATTGGCGACCATAACTTTGATAGCGTCGAAAATTTTAAATACCTCGGGTCACTTATAACATCCTTGAATGATATGCAGGCAGAAATAAAAGCCCGAATCGCTGCCGGACAACGAGTTTTCTACGCCCAATCAAAATTATTGCGATCTAAACACCTATCGCAGTCGTGTAAGCTCGCACTTTATAAAGCACTTATAAGACCTGTGCTGACTTTCGGAAGCGAGAGCTGGACCATGACCTCTAACGACTGTAGATTATTATCTACCTTCGAAAGGAAGGTCATCCGTTCATTTTTTGGTCCTATTAAAGTTGCGAACAATGAATATCGGATTCCTATGAACAACGAATGATTTACAAAGTGTTCCATCAACAACCAGCCGGAGTACGTCGTAGAGGAAGACCCCGACTACGCTGGCGTGGCGACGCCGAACAAGACCTACTCGTATTAGGATGTTGAAATTGGAGGACGAGAGCGATGGACCGAGACGGATGGAGGACCACAGTGCGGGCGGCAAAATCCCTTCATGGGATGTAAATGCTAGAGAGAGAGAGAGAGACAAGTATAAAATCGAGATCGTGATACTTAGTGCGGGAGCAAAAGCGCGATCGTGCTCGTGACATGATCGGCTAGTGTATTGAGACGCGCTTTGGAGGAAAGTTAAATAGAATTTTTTATTTATTCAAATGATAATTTATATAATTATCTTCTTTAGCATATGTACAAGTTCCTTTAAACTGTGTTGTTAAATTTTCTAATATATCTACATTAAATATTCAGTCGCTCAAAACAATGCTGGTTGAAGCGCAAATTCACAAAAAATTATTTTCTATGAACTACGAAGATCTCTGTTTAAAAATTTACTTGAAAATTATTAATACAATATGATACAATATATTACTCATTTTATACAAAATAAATAAACCCAAATTGTCATTTATTTATTACGGATCAACTCATGATTGAACAGGATTAAGTCATTTCCGGTTTACATCGCGTTTAGATACAACCCAAAACTAATCGACATAATTTTGCTGGAATGCATTTTATTTTATGTGCACATAATTTTATTTTATCTATGAGAACATTCTTCTTACATCACGTAATAATTAAATATAATAAGACACATACTTTTTCCTACCATTGCACTTTATATTCAGTAAAATTTTGTTATTAGTGTAATCAATGCAAAATTGTTGTTAGTTAGTATAATCAATAGCAAAAAATTGTATAAAACTAGAAAATTTTTCTAAATAAATTCATTCGGTTCAGTTTATTTAAAGTGTGTAGTTTCATTCTTAGAGTATTTGAGGCCTCACCCGTGGTAACCTCCAGTAATTAAATCCAATAAATAACTGAATTTAACAATTACAGTATTTATTTCTAAGAACTGAGAGCAATATAATATTTTTAAACGTTTTTTAAATGGAGGATAGAATCAATTAGGGTGGTAGTTAAATATATTAATTTCACTTCCAGCTTTATGAATCGAAAGTACTTTGCCTATTTTGCAAATATCTCAAAAGGATCATTTACACATAAAGCCAGAAATGAAGATATAACGCTAACTTTGTTTTGTAGAAATTTTACAAAGATTCGATCGATTCCAATAGCGGCATTCATGTTTAAATTCACAATTATATGCCGCACTTATTCCAAACATATTCCAGAACATCCTTCCAAAAATCATTTGAGAATCCCATTTCATCCAACTTACGAAATTCCATGTTAACTTTTTAATCAATGGGAATGGCCGAATTCAATGAAAAATTTTATAAATCGAAGACACTTTAATTTTTTATTTACAAACCATTTTGTTATACAGGCAAATTTACAAACTACGATAAACTAGCATACAACACAAAGCACTATAATATATAAAGTGGTTTGTGCATACAATAAATTGTCCCACGATAAATTGTGTCCACGGTAAATTGTGTCTAGATGTTCAAGTTAAATTCAAACTCGATAAATTTTTTACGATAAAGACACCGTCACCTATAAAGAATAATACCATGTGATTGTAGTACTAGCGAATTATTGCTTAATCTACGAAATTCATTCTTTTACATTTTTTATCTATGTATATTTCATTCTCACAACTAACTTTTCACGTATCGTTCAAAAAAATTTTTTCACAAATTTATCCGCGATCCAGCGTTAATGGAAAGAAAAAGTATTGGATGGTTGGGAAGTTGATTGTGTATAAGTGTCGATTATAATAGTCGTCACGCAGATTGACGCTAAATGTAAGAATTTCCTACGATTGTGTATTTATTTCGAGAGTACTAAATACTAAATATAAACCAATGTATGGAAAATCACAATAAAACCATTACAATAAAAAACAAAGTAATATTCATTCTGACAAAATCTGAATTTAGCGTGCTCGTTGCTTTTTTTATTTCTGTAGCTACCAACAAGCTCAGCGCTTTGTGACGATTTACTATGCATACATATGTATAGGATATAATCGTTTTAACTTATAAAATTTATCCCGTTCATTGATGATACGTAAAACATGATTTGTCGTCCATTCATATTGGCTATGTCTCATTTGTCTCATTTTAATTATCTTTGTGTTGTTACAAACTAGCTGTTTAACATTCTCCACAAAATCATTAATGTTAGTTGCACCAGAGATGGTATTCCAAATGGGATC
This sequence comes from Nephrotoma appendiculata, assembly GCA_947310385.1. Lineage (NCBI taxonomy): Eukaryota > Metazoa > Arthropoda > Insecta > Diptera > Tipulidae > Nephrotoma > Nephrotoma appendiculata. Next base: position 238,974,300 of record OX371224.1, on the reverse strand, counting down.
ATCATACATTTTTTCATAATTAAAGACTTTCATAATTTCCCAATTAGATTTTTTTTGGAATAATAATTGTTGAAACCTGAAAAAACACAACGCGGTGATCCGAGCATTGAGTAGCAGTAGTATTTAAGTCGTACCTGTAATGTAACAGATCGGTTGTTATGGTGATAAATCGAGTTGCAAATTCCAACGATAATTTATTAGCTACCACATATCCACATGAATTAATTATCCCGAAATATTTCAATATTTCTCTATCCTGAATATTAAGTAGATTTAAATTAAAGTCTCCTATGACAATAGAGTTATTAAATTTAATTAAATATTCTTCAGATTTCAAAAAATATAGGTAACAAGTTTTTTGGGAACGATACACCACAATAATATCCATGTTGGACTCTACCAATCTTACACAAACGATTTGGCAAAAATGAAAATCATCAACTAACATTTTCACAGGTTTTATGTTTGAAATTACGAAAATTGCTGTACCAAAGATATCTTACTACAGCCCTGCAAGAAAAAGTGTGAAATGGTTTCGAAAAGTATTGTTTGAATGTATAGTATTGCAATTTTAAATAGTTGGGTTTCATATAATAAATTTTATTCAAACAAGAAAATGAAAATCAAATTTATTTACGTAAAATTTGTTTGTAATTAAAAATAAATAAATAAAAAACACGTTAAAAAACTTTCGATTTTTGTCATAATAATTTTTATTTTAATTACAATACAAGAATGGTTTCGGGATATATGAACTCCTTTGTCAATCCAAATTTTTAATAAACACATTTTATTAAACACTTGTTTTTTTATTTCGCAAAAAAAAAGATTTTTCAAAAAATTTATTCATAAAGTTTAAAAAATCACTCGATCGATTTCGGCTTGTTAGGTCATCATCAGGAGTATCTACTGATTTGTAAAAGTAAAAATTTAGTTATATACTATATACATAGTTAGTAGAAAAAATGACAAAAAAGAAAAAAAAGAGGAGACAAAAAATAGGCCTTAAAAATTAATGTATTGATCGTCCCAGCCAACTGTTGTTTAGACGGAAAAATTAATTATAAAAAAAGGCTGAGTAACAAAATTCAAGGTATACTGAAGTACATTTAATTACCCGACGTATTTGTCATATTATTGCGAACGTGAGAATAGAACAGGGCAGGATCCGTAATTGGTGAGAAACGGATTTCTTTCTGTTCGTTAACGATATTTTGGTTAAGGAAATATATAAAATGTCTAAATGTGGAAATATGTCTAAATTGTTCAAGCTAGCTTTATGATTTTCTAAAGTTAAATGGTTATGAAAAGTTGATTGATTGCAACCTCACATGTTAATTGATAAATACCGGTATCGAGTTGCCTATCACTAAGCCTTGTGTTAAGTTGATTTTGAAGCTTGTGTTGGGTTCTATGATCGTGTAATATGTTTGAGTCGTTTTCCTGTATATTTTGATTTTGTATTTTTGGTTGTTGTTTTTACTTATTAAATCCAAAAAATGTATACCGTTAATTGTTTCTGCCTCTAAAGTGAATTTTATTCTGTTATGAATATTGTTGACGTATTGTAGCAATTTGTCCAATTGTCTATGCGTTCCTTTGAAAAACAAAAGTACATCGTCGACGTATCTATGCCAATACAGTATGTTTTTTTTTGTATGGGTTTTTGTCGCTTAGTATGTATTGGTTTTCAAAAAAAAGTTTAAGTATGTATTCGCCAATGTACCGGCTAACCGACTTCCCATTGGCAATTTCTGTCGTTGTGCAAAATATTTGTTGCCATGTTGGAAATAATTCATTAATGTGATAGCGGTTGTAAATTTTATGATTTCTGATTTTTTTTTTTGTTTTTTGTTAATATCAGCGTATGGTCAACTGGAATATTTGTGTATATATTTACGACGTCGAATTATGCCAATTTCGCGCCTGTCAGTATTTCTATAGATCGTATTATGCTGTTTTTTATGGATGTGTTGTTTTCCATCGTTACATTTTTGTTGAACCATATAATTTAAATGTCTTGTGATTTTGTGTGCTGGGATGATGTAAAATCTATCAGAGGTCGAACGGGTGCGTTTACTTTATGTATTTTAGGTAAACCTGTAGTTCGTGGAGCTGTTGGTTTGATAATTTTGTTGAAGTACATCTCACGTTTATTTAATACACACGGTGATGCGCTTATGACTTTATTTATTGTTTTTAAGAAATTATTGGTGGGATCTATTTGTACCTTATCGATCTCAATCTCGCGTATATAGGTGTGTATTTTTTGTTTGTATTCATCCGCATTTATTATTACCTTTGTACTTCCTTTATCGGCTTTTACGATAATCGCGTTTTCGTTGACCACATCTCACGAGCTAACGCAATTTCTAGAAAAGTTGGGAAAATTGTTTGTAAAGATGTGTTGGGTGTTATAAAAAACTGTCCGAAATCACAATAGAAATACTGCTATCTCAAAGGCTAAGAAAGTATTGAGACACAATGTATTGAATGCCAAAAACCATACTGTTTACCGTGCTTTAATGAAATGCAATAAAAATTGTTATATTTTTGTTTTCTATTTATAAGTTTTTTTTTAAATCAATATAATATGGAATATAATGAAGTTATCTTTATTTTTGATTATTTTTTTTTGATTTAATCTTAAATAAAATTTTGTCAAAGAACATAAGATAAACTGGTGCACCACATATGATGGACGGGACAGGACAGAGAAAGGGTTAACAAACCGAAAAAGACATGGTCATAGTCTCTTGCTTAGCAAAGAAAAATTAGCAGAATAGCAAGAAAATGGGTGAGGAGATATGGAAAAATTTCAGGATCGAAAGCGGTTTTCACGCCGAGATAATCAAACTACCTGATAAAACTGATTAAAGTTGGAATTTTGAGTTTCACCTTCATGTGCCATAAATTATGAAACCATAAATTTGAGCTTGAAACAGTCAAATGACGACATGTTTCTACAAAACTACATTGAAGATATGTATTTCGCAATTTAAAGGATATTTACTTCATTACGATGGGTTACTAACAACGAAATGTTAAAATCGTAATATTGAGGAGGTGTTGATACACAAATTTTATTACTCCAACAAAATCGTTTCTAACACCCAAATAACAATTATAAAATAATATTATATTATTAAACTAATTTAAATAATCTAGCCCAGCCCAGAATATTATATATGTATCTCTCATAATTATGCGTGGTCTTTGGTTGATTTAGAGTGTTTAACTTTTTAGACCGTACTTTACAAAAAAATTAAATATATTACATTCAAATGGCCACAAAATCATTAAATCCCGAAAATAAAATAAACAAAGCTTTTACAGCTATGAAATATAAAGCGTTTACATTTAATATTGTGATGCCAAATAAAGCTTAATGCGACTTCATCTAAATTCTAAATAGATTGACGAGGTGTTGTTTTTTGTTTTATGTTTGTTGCTTTCTCGGGAATAATTTAAATTCATTTGTGTCTTTCTAAAGCTGTTTTTATTCTATTCTAGCTTAAACAAAATAATATTTGGACCAAATTTGAATAAAATCTACATTTGCAATCATAATAAACCAATGTGATTACTAAAAATGGTTTACTCTAAATTTTCTATATAAAAAAATATGGCTTACTATATGCTAAGATAAAATAAAACATAAACGAAATTTTTTGTTTTGTCGAAATATCAACAAAACAAAAAAACATCAAGTTAATTTTTGTACTTCGTATTTTATTTTTTGTTTTTTAGCATAATCCAAATTTTCATATTTTATTATGCCTCGCTTTCTACGTACTCAAAGTTTTCTTCCTAAAAAGTTTGTGTTGTTTAAGAAAAATTATGTATTGAAGATCTTAAAGTTTATTAGGAGCTTTTTATTGTTATTATGGTATACAGTCAAAGTAAGCAACAATGAACATAAATACACACATCCGTACTCATTGAAATACTATGTTGTGTTCATTGTTAACTTACAAGTTGGCATAGAATTTTTCATTTTTGTTTTATTTGTATTTTCTTTTTTATTGTTTTCCAACGGTAATGAGTAATATCAAATATTCAGATTCGTAATGTAACAACAAATTAAATTGTTTTCACAATTAATTTTTGGTAGATTTAAAATTATTTATACAAGTACGAGGTATCTAACATTTTCTGAACAGCTGGAGTGATTGTGTATTAGAAAAATATGATTTCATTATTATTTGTATAAATAAAATTTAATTGATAGTAGTCATAAAACAGTTTGATATTTTTAATATTTCGTCATCAATAGCTGTGTTTCATGACGTTTAGATGTTCATCTAAAAATTAGTTCATATTTGAAAATACAGGTGAACCACTTTCGTGTTTAGTAGTTCGTACTAATGTACAGCATGACCCCGCTTTGCATTGTTTCATTTTGCGTTTTTTCCGATATGCAACACCTTTCCTAACCATACTCAAAATTTCGAACTGCGTCGCAAAATTTCCTTTTGCGTCATTTTCCGTTTACAAAAATATCGAATAAGTAGGGAAACCACCGATTACTCTTTGCATCATTTAAAACTTTTTTTGCGTTGCTGTCATTTATAAAATTTTAGTTTAAAAGTAGAACTCTTATGGGAAAGCAGCATTTCGATGTACTTTTATGTATTTAATTTACATATTCTGGACTAAAAAGTTTATGGAGTTTATGGAAAAACATTGTGTGCTAGGTAAATTAATTTTATTACATACATTTAACATATTTAAAGTGTTTAATAGTTGTACATAAATTTTTTTGTAGCGAAAATTAGCAAAATGCCTAAAATAATAAAAAGTGCAAAGAAAACAATTTCGTTGAAAACGAAATTATTAGAAGGTGTGACGATGGTAAGAAGTCCGTAAATATAGCGAAAGCATTTGAATTACCCGCAACGACAATAAGATCCACAAAAACTAGGGATGCAGATAAAATAAAAAAAAGTGGCGAGAACATTTCATCAAATTGCACTTCCCAAATTAGTCGTTGTAGAAGCAACTTAATGCTCAAAATGGAATCTCTGGTATACATTTGGATCCAAGACCAAAATCGAAAGAAAATGCCGTTAAATAAAGCGTGTATCCAGGCAAAGGCAAAAACTGTATATGACACTCTAAAACAAAAGCCAGAATACAGCGAATACCAACAGGAAAGATTCCAAGCAAGCTAAGGTTGGTTCGAACGCTATAAAAATCGGATGAAGCTACACAACATCGGGGTTAGAGGAGAAGCTGCTAGTGCAGATGTTATCGCCGGTGAATTATTCGTGAATAAATTAAAAGACCTCGTAAAATCAGAAGCGTATAGCCCCAAACAGATTTTCAATGTAGACGAAACAGGGATTTTTGGAAACGTCTACCGAAGCGCACTTTTATTTCAATGGGAGAATAATCGGCTCCCAGATTTAAGCCGCACAAGGATAGAATTACTGTTCTTCTAGGCGGCAACGCGGAAGGGGATTTTAAGTTCAAACCCTCTACTATTTATGCAAGCGAGACTCCTAGATGTTTTAAAAACGTAGACAAGAAAAATCTTTCTGTTCACTGGCGCTCGAATAGAAAAGCATGGATGACTACGGCTACTTTTCGTGAATGGGCTTCTAAATGTGCAATTCCGGAAATAAAACGATATTGTCACAATGAAAATCTTCAAGGCACTAATTTTACTCGATAATGCGCCAAGTCATCCCATAGATTTAGATCATATCGATGAAAATGTTCGGTTTGTATTTATCCCTCCTAACACGACATCAATAATACAACCCATGGACCAAGGCGTTAACTCAAACTTTAAGGCATATTATTTGAGAACTACAACATTCTTACAGCAGTTTCGAATATAGCTGCATCGTGGGCTGAAGTTTCTAAGAAAGCAATGATTGGATGTTGGAAAAGTGTTTGGCCGGAGTGCGTTGAAGGTGCTAGCGACAACGAATATCAATCAATTGATAGAATCAGTGTGGAGGTAGCTGAAATGGCAGCTGTGATTGGATTGGATGGCATGGAGACTTGCGATATCGTTGACTTGATAAATATCAACAGTGAAGAGGAGTTAGATAACGACGAGCTTTTCGAATTGGATAATAATCAAAGTCTATCAGTTGAAGACGAAGAGCCAAAACAGGCTTTATCCAATAAGCGAATATCGAATGCTCTAAAATTAATTGACGAAGCAGCAAACATTTTCATAAACGATGATCCTAACACGGAGCGCATTTTGATGGTAGCAAAAAATGCTTAAAAACTCAATCAAAATTTATGAGGAAATTTACCAGGATAAAACAAAAATAGTTCAACAAAAACTTGATCAATATTTTTAGTCCGCGTAAATTATCGTAATTAGATTGAAATTCTATTTATCTTTTCTTCTATTTCAATACATTTGGATGTGTACTACATAGTAACTTATGTAAATATTTTTATTTTTTATTATTAAATTAAATGAACTATGTAATGTATGTACATATGTATATATAATTAATGAATAAAAATATGTATGTAACTGAATTATTATATAATAAGATTTAGTTTCTTTCTTCATCTAATTTTAGGAACCCATCTCCATCAAAACCTTCGTATTTATATGAAAAATAATTTTCAGTTTGCGTTGTTTCACTTTGAGTCGCTATTTTTGGGAACCTAACTGCGACGCATAATGGGGTCATAGTGTATTATACACACAAATTATATGCTGAACGCAACCAAAACAAAACTAAAAAAACATAAAATTGACATTTGTGGTTTATTTTTAGAAGTATGGATAATAGGTTAATATAAAATATAAATACCATAAATATATAATGTATATACACAAACATCTACATGCGTATTATATGTTGATATATGAGGTATATGTGGACATTTATGAACATAAAAATATATCTTTTATTTCCAGTACTTATTTGGCAGTAAAACGAAATGCGCGCATTTCTATTAACCTATCGAGCACGACAGGAAGAATTTGAAAATTAAAAAAAATACGCGATGACAAACGTCTTGGAAGACTTAAATTCCCAAAATGTTGTGGTCAGTGATCTTGTGGCATCTTCACACCTTGTTTCTAAATCCATAATATAAAATTATTTTAAATTGATGGGCACTGAAATGGTTAGTTAGGTATCCAACTAAAAATATTGTAGTTTGTAGTTTTTTTTAGCAGTTTTGAAAAATAAAAAGTTAGTTCAGTTTTTATGTTTTTTCTGATAAGTACGAACAATATAATTAATTGAATTCATAAAATATAATTTATTTTTATTTAAATTTATATTCAGAATAATTATATTAAATGCTATATGTATATTAATCAATATTAAGTGATTAAATTATTAAATAAATAATATATAAATTAAAAATATTATAAATAATAATGTATCTGTTATTATAAATAATAATGTATCTGATTGACTCTCTTATAAAACTTGGTGGACCTTAAGAACCACCAAAACTGGTGACCCCAAAGTGATCGCGGACAACAAAATTACAACGAAAATTACGGCCGCTTATAATAAAGTAACAGCGAAAATAAAGGCCACTATTAACTAAAATAACCAACAGCCGCTCATTTCGTCCACACTTGGTCAAGCAACAATAATTAAAGTTACGGCCGCTCAATTACGGCCACTTTCAAATTCGGACGATTTTAACGGAAAATTCGGAGCACCGGCAACTATATCAGTGATTTTACATTATCGCTGCCAACATTTGCATCATTCAGAGACCGAGGTGACACCATAAATAACGTGTCTCTGCAACGGCTGATAAAATTAAAAAAATAAATAAATGTAAGTACTCAACTAATCATTTTTGGTGCTAAAATTAATAAATTATTTTTTTTTTTTCGAAAATAAATTCATATTTGTTTTTTTTCCATTCTTTTTTGTTTTTTAAAATGTTTCGCTTTTGCTCTTTCGTTGTTCGTTTTCGCATTTTCGGTATTTTTTCTGATTTTTTCTTTTTTGTTTCGGCGTATTGTTCAAGGTGTGAATGATTCACCTTATTCCCTACCAGCAACGATTGAGCCAGACTCGGCAGCGGCATCAAACAGCGGTTCAACAAGAGAGTTTAGTATCTCGTTGACTCTCACTGAGCTGGCTGGTTTTACTAATGATGCCGTTACCATTGCTGTCTCACATTTAAATGTTAATTCGAATGAAATTCTAGAGACTTCACGATCAAATGTCATGAGACGATGACTCAGGCACAAATAAATTCCATTGAGGCATCTGCATCTGGTTCTTTAGTATTAAACACATTAATACATATTTAGTATTAATTAGAAATATTTTACGGATATGTACTTCCAATTTGGAAAATATTTGTAATTTGAATGTGAAATTCAAAAAATGTCTTGATCAGAACTAGTTTTATCGTGCTCATATCATAAATGAGTGGGTTTAGCGTAACCTTTTTTATTTTATAAATAGTAAAGTTTCAGGCTTGAACAATTAATATTTTAATTTGGTTTAATTTTTTCCAAACTTAGTTTATTGATAATTTCTTTTCTAGTTAGATAATTATTTTTATGCACATCAAAACTTTTTCAATTTTATCCAGCATTCACTGTTTTGCTAATTTAATTAATTGCGGAATGAAAATAATAAATACTGTTGTGCTGTACAGCTTATAATTAAATTGAAAAAACGTAATTTAAATAATTTAATTAACATCCCACCACCAATATAGATTTTGTAAATTAAATTGAATATTGTTTCGTTGTTATACTATGATGGTGGTACAACACATATTTTTATCTTTATATTAAAAAATTTATAGATCAATAAATCACACCAACAAAATTATTCCAGCGTGTTTAAATTTAATGTTTGCAATCTTAAAAGATCATTCTAGTAGTGAATGGAATCAAAATTTAAGTCTATCTATCGAAAAACAGACAGAGAATCTATCGGAAAACAGACATGCGAAACTTTAACTATTGTTCAAATTGGATATATATATTTTTTTTTTTTTTTTTTTTTTTTTGGATTTATTCATTCACGTTTTCGCCGCAAAGTAAATATATGCCCCTCATCTCTCAGCTGGATTTCAATATTTCCCTTTGAAATTTTGAAGTTGTGGTCTTATTTTTCTAACGTATTTTATTTTTGGAATTTATTTGAATATTATTAATAAATGATTTTGCATGCAATATTGTAAATATACCACAATCAAAATTACCGACTTGTTTATAGCAAATTTTAGCAAAAACTTCTTCCTTAAGATCAAAGGAATTAAATTGTTACGATGAAAATTATTATATTCATTAAATAAAATTAAAAAGTGTTGTAGTATTTCTGATATTCATGTATTATCAACTTTATATTTGTTTAATATTTTTGCTGCATCATAAATTATAAATTCTTTTTTAATAATTTTAATTACTATTAAAAAAAATGTCTTGCTTTGTGACTCAATATGGGAAAAGGTAATATCGGGTAAGATATACTAAAATTCTTGCGTAACTACCAAAATCATCTTTGTCTAAAGCATACAATAAAATTGAATTAAAATCAATAGGAATTAATATATTCATGGTTTACGTACTCTAGCTGAAGCAATACGTCAATTGCGATATTTTCTACCCGTGTATTATAACTTAAACTATTATAAATATTGAATAATATTTTTTTTTGCTTTCATTATAAAACTTTCCTGATAATACAAACGATTTTTTAATAAATTATTACTAAATTTAAAAATCTCACTATTATTATCCTCACCAATTTCCGTACCATCTGATCCTTGCATAAAAACTTGGTTATTTATTAAATCAAATGATACTCCAATTCAGATTCTTGGGAAACATTGGCTTTTAATGTTGATGAACATTGATTTAATGTAGCGTTGGCAAAGTGTTTCTTGTAAGTGTTTTGCCTTTTTTGTGGTCATCAACTGGATCAGTAATATTTGGATTCATAGACACAAGTTGAAATGCTTTTTTAGTGGTCAAATATTTTTTTGGAAACTCCCGTTCTATTTCATTGTTTTTTTTTTTCAATTATACTGCGCGAATAATTTATAAATTTTCAAATTTTTATAGGTGGTTTACCGATTTTTATTACAGTTTTATAATGTAGATTTTGTTTTATTTTTCCAAAATAAATCTCTACTGGTGCGTTGTTATAATGAAAAATTTCCGATGTCTAAAGTTCTGCGATGACATTTCCTATAAATTATTCAGCTTTACTTTTATGGGTGTAAATGAACACTTCAATTTTTTTTTTAGATTATTTAGACCAACGCAATCCATTTATCAGCTGGACTGCTGTCAATCAATCCAAAATACATTCAAGTAGGCATTTGGTATTTAAAGACCAATTATTTATTAGTTTCTTAATTTATAAAGAACCAATTATTGCAAGTCTAAAAAATATTTCTTCTAATGTCAAGAAAACTTGAAAAAAACTCTAAACAAAAAACTGAAAACTAAAACTATTTTTTGTTATTAACATTGGCTTCTAAGAATGAAAACAAAAAGTTGGTTTATACCCAACTAACCGTTCAGGTGCTAGTCAATTTTAATTAATTTATATAATGAATTTCGATACAAGGTGTGAAGACGCCACATGTAGTTTCCGAATTCATCCGTTTCCCAGGAAACAAAAATAGAGTAAAAATAGTCTAATCAATAATCGAGGTTACGTTTACCATTTACTTATAAACCACGTGCTAAATAAACGGATTGCTCATGTATATGGCCAGGTAGTAACTGGTACAGAGTATTGAGAATTTTGCCATCGTTGGTATCGGAATTAGCTGACGATTTTACAAAAAGATGTCTAAGTAAATTACTAATCGAAATCTTCATTAATGTTTGAAATGCATCATTTGCAATGTTATCGGGGCCTTCTTTTGTAATCTAGCTAAGCGATAAGATGGTATGTGTGCCTTTTCAGCAACCAAGAAGATATCTCTAGTTCAATGTCTAATAAAAGAGAAAGGAAAATATTATTCACGCTTTTAAATTAGAAGCCTTTTCCTTCACCCCAAGGTTCACAAGGGGCACATAATCACTGACATATAGTCGACTCTACCGACGTAACACGGAGCTGATTATTTAAGCATTGAAAGCACAACTTTCGACTCAAATTAATTTTCACAAATTTTCTATAAAAACAAAAAAATTATCATTATGAGGGCTGGTAATGTAATCATGACGAATGTACGACTAAAAAACAACAAAAACACACAATTCCGACAACCTAATAATCTTTAAATGAAAAACCCTCATAACGTTGTTTTTCGTAAATCGAGGTCGTACCGCAGTTACACTCGACGTAATTATCGAGACTTCAGTAAGCCAAGCAAAGTAACGATTTTGACATTTGAAATGTTTCAGTCACTTCGAGTATATCTCAAGGTAAACTGTGCCATGTTTTAATCCATCGTAGTTCTTGATTACTAATAAAAAAAACTGATGTAAAATAATAGTTCAACCACTGATCAATTATAAAAAGACACTTAAACTCAATTATATCTCACTGTATATATGAATAATATTAGTTACAATTTTCGATCATACGATGGCAAAAACAAATAATTACTTTAAAAGATGACGTTTTATATGACGTCATGCTGCAGAAAAAGTATGCCATGCGATCATCGACGACTACGTCGTATATCGATCGATCTTTCGCCTACATGTCTGTTTTCAATCTCGGTTGCCCCTAATTTTTTTATTTTTCAATCATGCACGACTACGTCTACTCTTTCTCCTAAATGAATGCTTTATTTCTCCTAAATGTTTGCTAGTGATTTGAAATTGATCCTAATTGTATGTTCTTTTCAATTTTCTGACTTGCAAAACTTTTTCGGTTAAATGTATGCCTAATTTCGCCTAAATGGTTGTGTTTTATTCGAAATTACCCACATTTAGGTTACCCCACAACTAGGGCAATTTCCTCCTAGGGTAATTTCCTCCTAAATGTTTGCATTCAATCTCGCTTGCTCTTAAATGTATGCATGTATAACCCTCTACGGCACATTATACTTTTGTGCCTAAATGTATGCTTTTAGCGCCATAAATGAATCGTGACTTCATTTGACGAAGTTGGCACGGTTGGCCGGTACATTTTTGACTTGTACATTTTAGTTTAAATTTTACTTTTGAGAGAGCAATAACAAAACAATACAAAAAAATTTTGTGTTTAAATATAAAATAAGGTCTTAAGTGTAGTAAAAAATATTCCAATTTATTTTCGAATGCGTTTTTTATTTTTTTTTTATTTTTCGAGTGTGTTGTCAATGCCTTCAAAACTACAGGCCGCTTACACCAAATGATGATGACACGCTAAGTCGACGTTGTTGTTGCTTTCTCTAGTTGCTTTGTTAGTGTAAATATCTTAAAATTATTATTGCGCAGTCTCGGTTTAGACTTAAATTGACGTCATGTGCGAAAAATGAGAGTAGTAAAAGGCCTGTAGTTTAGAAGGCATTGGTGTTGTGTAGTGATAAAACAATAAAATAAATTTGAGGGTGATATCTGGGCTAAAGTGTAGATGACGTATACATCGCGGAAATTGGGTATTATGAAAAGTTTTTAAAAAATTTTTTTTGTAGTTTTGTGTATCTCTTGTTTTTATGAAATGGTAATAGAGCAGGTGTTATTAATAGATGCTATATAATCCGCTCCTACGTGCGGCACGCAGTGCGATATGTTTGAAGATCCCGGGTCCTATGCCCCCTGAAATTTAAATCTAAAGCCCCGTGAGAGTTATGGAAGCCGTTAGCCTCTACAATAGCATTTTAACATGCTGGCCTGCGGGCGCCTGAATTCACAAAAAAGCGAGGGTTTGGGGGCAGCCCCCATCCTCTACCGTATAAATCAGATTAAAATAATTAAACTAAAGAAATTTAACAATTTTGTATTTATTCAAATAAATTATTTTCACTATCATCACTGCTCTCACCATCCACATTTTCCTCGGCCTTACTGAAACTGATTTTATCTTCAGGATTGTCTTCAAAGCTTCCTGGGTAAAGAATACCGTCGGCATGCTTCATAAATGATTTGAATGGGTTTTCGTTTCTTGTTTTACATGATTTTGAAAACATGTACTTCGCCAGGTTCCCATCATAAAATTTATTCCGGCGAGATGATGACTAGCTTCGTTTAGCTGCGCGCCAAGTGTCTTTAATTTTATTTGTGTGTGCTCCGGTTTCCGGATCGATGAAATTCAGAGAATGATTTATCTTTAGGTGGATAAATCTTTCTTCTTGAAGACAATCGTAAGCTTTCCAATAATCGGATATTATTGTTGTGTTAGGAAGAATCCACTTTTTTATTATTGGGATTAAAGTGGCAAAATCGCGTTTTTCCACCGGTATTAAAACTACAACGCCCGACTCTCTTTCGATCTGTAAAAATTTATTTCATTAACAATTTTATAAGATGTAGGATGATAAGAAACTAACCATTCCAAATACCCATTAGCCATCGACGTGGCGTCCTCGATGGTATTTGCGCTTCCCAAACTTTGACTCGTCAAGTTATACGGTTTTGTCATCGCCGCCAATTGGGACTGACTGATAGATCAGTGCGTCCAATACTACCTCTCTGCTGAAATTTGCCCAATCTGTTAAAGATTTTTTTACTTATTTGCAGGTGGTATGCAATTTCTTTGAAGCTGATGTTTTCTCTCTCTCTCTAGCTTCACATCCCATGAAAAGATTTTGCCGCCCGCACTATGGTCCTCCAGCCGTCTCGGTCCATTGCTCTCGCCCTCCAGTTTCGACATCCTAGTGCATGTAGATCTTGTTCGACGTCGTCACGCCAGCGCAGTCGGGGTCTTCCTCTACGACGAACACCGGCTGGTTGTTGATGGAACACTTTATTCGTCATCCGTTGTTGTGGGGATCTTGTAACGTGGCCGAGCCATCTAACTCGATTGGATTTGATGAATCCGATAATATCGCAACCTCCAAGAATTTACTTTATCTCGTGGTTCATGCGAATCCGATATTCATTGTTCGCAACTTTAATTGGACCAAAGATTGAACGAATGACCTTCCTTTCGAAAGTTGATAACAATCTACAATCGTTAGTGGTCATGGTCCAGCTCTCACTTCCGAAAGCCAGCACAGGTCTTATGAGTGCTTTATAAAGTGCGAGCTTGCACGACTGCGATAGATGTCTAGATCGCAATAATTTTGATTGAGCGTAGAAAACTCGATGTGCGGCAGCGATTCGGGCTTTTATATCTGCCTGCATGTCATTTGATGATGTTATAACTGACCCGAGGTATTTGAAGTTTTCAACGTAATCAAAGTTATGGTCGCCAATTCCGAGATTTATCATGGAGATGTTCCTGGGTGTTGATACAAATTTGGTTTTGGTACTGTTCACCTTCAAACCAAGTCTTCTTGCGCAGCGATCGAGCGGCACGAAACTGTCTTTGATATCGCTAGGTCTTCGGCCAAGAAGAACGATATCATCTGCATATCCAGGAATTTGGCCTGATTTATTAAATATACAGCGCGAAGTTTCGATGTTGCTTTTCCTCACTACGTACTCAAGCGCCAAATTGAACAGCACAGGCGCGCCTGTGAGGCTGATGTTACTGCACCAAAAAAAAACGGGACTACATAAAAATGCTTGTATAACTGAACAAAGTATGATCAATATGTAATGGAATTAAGCTATTATAGTTAAAAATTAATTAATATTATATAGTGATTGATTAGTGCTGAAAATGCATCGGTTTACTTCATATTTTCAATAATCTCAAAGTCCAAAAATAAAATTATGAAACTTAATAAAAAATTATAGAATTAATAACTTTTTGAACCAAACACTGACTCTATAAATCGTTTTTGAGTGGGAATTAAGGCGTTTTTGGTGTGTGATAGATCCGAGATATGCGTTTTAACAATCTAAAGATGATTCCGGGATAATATACAAATAGACCAAAATTGGAAAACAAATCCCACCTTTTGAACAAACACTCCTTTCATTTACTTTGTGTAAAAATACATGAATGTTTCCCTTTTTCATTCTTGGTAAATCGCAAAGTATTAATTAGGAGAATATACTATCTATTTCATTTATACAGTTGGCTTCGTATAATTTTTTGGTTAGATAGAAATATAGGGTGCATCCGACATGCTAAATGCGAAGACATATTTCCAAACAAAAGGCGATGAACTATTATATCCATTTTAAACATTGCTCATGCAAATCATAAAAACAACTCTTTTATGATTTGCATGAGCATAAATGGGATCAGGGGTTTGCAACATGCACTCCATGTGCTTTTATAAATAGGGTGTACAACTTATTATTGCGTTAATGACAGGAAAAAGTTTAATTTGAAATTTGTTTATGGGTGATTCTTATGTGTATAAATTGATGGTAGGTAGATAGGTTTGTGAAATATACCTAAGTTAAGCTGGGACCAGTTTGTTTCGGCGAGAGATCCCTTAAAGTGTTTGGATGTGTAGATCTCAATTGTTAAATATAACATTATTTTATTTATGTAATTGAAGCCAACATAAGTTTTATTGTGATTAGGTTGTTTAAACTGTAGGAGTAGATGTTATTTGTGTTCCGTTTAGGTTTGGTAAGAATTCTCAACACACGGAATTTGTGAAAAACGGAAGGACTTCTTCGACGACAGTGGGGAATTGTTTCTGATTCCTTCAAATTCCGACGATGTTGAAATTTTGCATTCTGAATGTAAATACATGACGTTCAGAATAATTATAAAACTTAAAATCAATGGTCCATTTATTATTTCTACGCTTTCCTAAATTTGTAAATTGAACATTTATTATTATGTTGTTTTACACATGTACCTAAGAAATTAAATAAAAAATTATATTGTTCTTGTTAAATAATTATTTTACTTCAGAAAACGTTCAGGTTGGGACACCTGATAATGGGCTAATTAGAGCAATACTTAATATAATTTGTTTTATTTTCTAAATTTAAATAAGACTAGTCAAGTTCATATAAATAATTTCATTCATTCATTTTATTAGTAATGTTATTTCCGACCAAAAAATTTGTGAATTACTTTCTTATGTTCTTTGCGCTAAAAAAAACATAAAAAATGTTGACGTACATCAAGAATTGAAAATGTGTCGAGAACGTTTTGTAGCCAACTTGTCATACAAATTGTATGATTTCGATGGAGAGGAGAATTCTAAAGTATATTTCTCTTTCTAAAATATTCAAAAATTTAATTTTTACGAAATAGAAAACAAATGTTTAGTAAAATGTGTTTATTAAACATTCTAATAATGCAAAGGACTAAAAAGGTTGAAGCCATTCTGCTTAATGCCATACAGTGCATAACGAGTGCGTTTACTTCCAAAATATCAGTTAAACGCTGAATTACATAATCAAGCCAAAGGCATGCCAACCATGATCACTAAACCAAAATCAGCGCTATTTCAAACAAAAACCCCGCTAATGTCCGAAATACCTCAACCTGTGGAACTATTCTCATAATTCCTCGGGTTTAGGGAATTGGGGGAAAAATGTATGTCTAATTTTTATGTAAAAAAACAAATTTCTGGCATACTGAGGTAAAAAGTTAGTGCTAATTTTTTGAAAACAAAATTAAATTGGGAATAATTTTCCTGCTAATTTAGGTATGGAAAAATTATTTATATCAAACTTTTCTCCTCAGTAGGCCGGAAAAAAAATATTTGAACAGCAATTACATATACATTTTTTCCCCAGTTCCCTATTCCCGGGGAATTACCAGAATAGTGCCACTGGGTTGGAATGTTTTAATTTCGAGCTATTCAAAGTTCGACGAAATGTCACCTATTTCGACCAGTTGGTATATTGTAACTTTTTGAAAAGGCGATTATTTCGTTATTCCATCACTCAATAAAATTGTAAGTGATGCAAACCAAAGTTGAAGGCAAAAATAACTAAAATACTAAAATAATTATATGTAAGATAAGAACGTCCCTCCAAAAAAGATGGCGAGACCTCACAATTCGCCTCAAGAGCGAAGGGAACCCACTTCGAGAGGAAGACGCGTGGCGAAAGGCAGTTGTATATTTACCTAACTATCTTTAATGATAATAATTTTATTTTGTTTTTTAAGGTGTGGGCGGACTTAAAAATTGAAATTCGTAAAAAGGTTCGCAAAACACACATGGACATCAATAAAACCGGAGGAGGCTCACAAACGTTTTTTAACGCAGTTTGAAGAACGGGTTGTTCAATTGGCGGGAATGTAGGAAGCTGCAGTACGAAGTGGATGAGTTTACCCACGTCGACTAAACCCATATTACCCACGTCGAATAATCTCAAACTGAGATAGTTTACTCAATTAATGAAGTACCACCGGAGAATACCACCGCAATAAAGAATACTACAGTAACAAACAACAACGTATTATCGACCTCCGCACCCATTTCCACAAATAATTCCCGCGTCAAGCGAAGGCGTCTAACGACGAATGCTCTGTTATTAGAGGAATCATTGCTAGGCCCTGGGACAAACAGGAAGCAATAAAAAATCTTGGACCTTCTTAAGGATGCCAACGAAATAAATTTGAAGCGGTTAAAGGTCGAGGAAAATCGGGTACGAGTACAAGCAAATCAATCGTGTTGCCTTTGACTTTCACGTCGAAAAGACGTGTTTGTTTATTTTTTCTTATTATTCTAAAATACTTAAAGCCATATAATTCCAAATTTTAAGTGACCTATACTAAAAGCAGCTGTAATCGTCAGGCTGGAGTTACGTGCAAACATTATAGATCAAAAATGAGTGATGATCAAGAACCATCATCTCTGTATTGGGCAGAACATCTTCATAAATTATTAAAATGGCAAAAAAGAAGGTTGTGAATGTGAATGTTTTGAATTAATTGAGCTGCACACCAACAAATGAGCTTTCATGCTCAATATGCGGTGTCCGTGGTTTTGTACAAAATAAATTAATAAATAAAGAAGAATAAATAAATGACACTAATATCAGTGTACCGAAATTACCTAATTCAATTAGTTAAAAGAATTAAAATGTGATAAATTATTTTGAATAAAATGAATTTAATAAAGTTTTTATTTTTGATTTATATATTTTTATTTCTTACAAATAATTTTAAAGTCCATTTCTTATTTTCAAGGCCATTTCCCTCATTTTGGGTTTCATACTCAAAACTATGAAAGCCTCATTCTTATAAGGCCTTTGTAAGTTAACCACATGAAGTTGGTTATACAAAGACAGGTTATAAACACACATTAACAATTTTAATCACTTTAAGCGACTTGTATCGTAGAACTCGCTATCCCAAAAATCACCGAAAAGTATTTCTTGAGCACGCCAATGCTCCGCTCTATAGGGTTTCTGGCCTTAGCATGTAAACTATTCCGACATATTCCGTAAAAGACATATTTGGTAACTTCAAAATTACTCACTAATTTTACATTCATAGAATGGTTTCCCCGGCGATCCACGTAAATATGTTCGCAATAATATTTATGTGGATGCAATAATATTTATGTGCACATCCAATCACTCTTGGATGGCTGGTCTTTCCAAAAAATCGCTCCTTGTATGCAGTCTTCTCTCGCTCTTTGGGAAATTTGATAATGGCCCTTGATAAAACGGACTGGCGCATATAATGTAACATTATAGCACCTACCGTTCTTTGGTAGGAGCCCGTTGTAAAAAAAATTAGAAGGGCAGCCAGCTTTATTTCTACTGGAATTGTAGTAATTGTTTTCGTTTTGTTGATTCTAGGGTTTATTTGGTTAATCAAATATTTAAAAATGTCCTTTGAAACACGAAACGATTCTAAAAATCTAAAATGATTAATATTATTAATGAGTAAATATTAAATGTAACAAGCACCAGTTACTTCTGAGGAATTATTTCTAAAATATCGAAGCGATCTTGCAAAATCTACGTTCTACGTAGTAGTTTACGCGCGTAGTTTCTTCTTGGGATGCTTCATTTAAAGAATCCGAATGAATTAAGATTCTAATTATAAAACTATTTATTATAATTTATTTATTTTCACAAACTATCAAACCAGAATAATTATTTTTAAAAGAAAAATATCAATCATTTTGTTGTTGAAAAGGGGTTGCCTAATGGAAAACTTTTTAGCAGTCGAAAATGTCGACCATAGCCATTTTGGATACGACCATCACTTTCGATGTAAAAGTGAAGTTACAACATCCCAGCACTAATTTCGATCAGCAAATCAGGATTTGAACCAGGCAACCATTGAACATCAAAAATAGAAAACAGCAGCACCTATTTTAAGTAATAGTTAATAAGTAGATTTATTGAGTATATTAAAGTAAATTTTCTGTGACATTTATATTAATGGAAGGTAGTTTTAAAATCACAGAAAACAAGAGGGTTGAAGAAAAAGCTAAAGTATTACAATCATAATGTGAAAGTTTAGAAAGGAAATATGAAATTTGTATCTCCACCCACGACACGGAGATAGGGTGTAATTTGTGTGACGCGGGATAAACGACGCTAACAATAATGTTTTTATGCTACCGCAATTTTCGATATGTAATCGCTGCACTAATCACTCACAAAGGTCTCAAATAAATAAACTGAATGATGCACCAAAACACGTAACAAATGATACACAAAGCGATTACTCGATTGTTCTTTTACCAATGCCAAAAAATTGCTCTAATATAAAATAAAAATTGAATACAAAAAAGAACTGTAAATCAGTTTAACAATAGAAATCGAGCCTAATTAATTCTTAATGAGTTCCCCCGATCTGGTTTTACAACCCGAAAAAACATAAAAATTCAAAAATAGAAGAACTAGATCCAATTGAAACTTGGCGACACTCAAAAAGGAATCAGCTATGCATCACTTTCCTAAGGCTTAAATAAACTGAAACCTTAGTTTTAAATAAACTGATTTGCACTCAAGACTCTAGAATAAACTAGAAAATGATATAACTGATATCTGGCTGCAATTAATCGCCAAAAATTTTCCAGATTTCCAAGTTGAATTATATACATAGTTTTGGTCAATATTATTATTTTCCGATAACACATCTGACGACTTTATAAATATGGCTACTAATTTCAATTTAAAAAATCATAGTTATTAATCCCAATTTTTAAGAAAATAAACCGACAATTTCATTTAGTAGTCGTAGGTTGCTTGTTGTTACAAAGAAAGTTTGAATCAACAGAATTTCAAATTTCTTTGGACAATAAAATGGAAAAAAACAATTACTTTCTAGATAACCAGATAACTAAAGCCAATTTATTTTCCTGCTTGTTGTTATAAACAAGTTGGCAATAATGATTGTGGAATATATATGATGATGAACGCAGAAGCATTTTTACGAAACAAGTGCATTCCGAAAGATTCTAACGTAAATCTTATTGGCAACAGAAAACAAATACAAAACTACCTTTAACGAAATAGCATTTACATGCAAGACGTGTGTTTAATGTGTGGTGAGAATGTAAACCTTAGTGGGAACACTGTTAGATGTTCAAAATGGTATCGATACATGCATGACGTTGAATTCGGCGTTGATGTAAACGACTTCAATGTATCAAACTCTTTTTACTCTACACTTTGCTCAGAATCATATAAAATGGATTATCATCAAAACATTTAATTAAAAAAATAAAACAAAAATAAATAGAATTTTTTAATTAAACTAATTTGTCTCTGAAGAAAGTCCGAGAAGCATACCTCCTCTCGATGTTTTCTGGGTAAGTCCAAATTAATCTGGCGATTTAGTGGAGGTGATGCACTGGAAATCTTGCTTACGTTTACTGACACTACATGTCACGGTAAATTATCAACACCAAAAACAATACCAAAATAAGCGTCTTTTCTCTTAATTCGGGCGGCTGAAATAAGCGTCTTCCTTGTATAGAGCGGCTCGCTATATAAACGTGTTCAAAGTTGAACCAGATGTCTTATGATTCTTTAGCAGTATCTGAACTACACATGTAAAAAGTCGATTGAGCGGAAAGCTAACAACCTCCTCTCACAAAAAAGAAACTAAGGTATGAAACCTCTCAAAGGTCTCGGCTTACGATATCGGACTCATAACACGACATCGATAATTGTACACGAACAACGCTTTTAAAATAGGGACATCGAACGTGCCTCTAGCCTATTAAGAGCTGAAAATATACAGATCGTGTATTTCACTCCCTCAATTTTCCCGAACTCCCAACGTCAAACTTGACGTGGAAAATTTTCCAGCGAAACGATCCGCTTTTATTACACATTTTCCAGATAACACTTTAAACGTTAAGTTTTTACAAATTTAACATTTAGACCATATACATACATTATATACATACTAGGTTGTTTTGAGGCGCTTTGCGCCCGTTTATTCCCAGCAAAGTGTAGTTAAATATTTATTAAAAATACGGGTGCTTTGCAAATTAAACAACACTAATTAAAAAACCAAATTTTCCGAGGTTTTGGCAATTACGCCATCATCAGGGTTTGTTGTGTTTTTTTATTAATTTAAAAATACATTAATTGATTGTTAAAAAATTCCATTTCCAAATCAACTACTGTGCGTTCTCGAGTGAGTCAGCCAGTGACATAGACGTTTATAATATTTCCATTTTATTTCAGTTTAAGTAGTTCTTGAAAAAATTTTAATTATTTCGAAAAATATCTAGATCTCAGTTACCTTTATTTTATATATAATCAAATTGACAGAACTAAATTGTTTTATTATTAAAATGTTTACATATTTAGGATTTTATTGACATGAATTTAATGGACACGCTTTTTAAACTGCTAAATCTGCAAATTCAGTACGTACGTCCATTTCGATAATTTTGTTTGCGGGTATTGTCCAAAGACATAGTTGCACAGAAGCCTCGGTATCGCCAGTGATTCTCACCTATTAGGTATTAGTTGGAAAAATATTTCTGTTCTGGAAGCATATCAATTGTACCGGTTCATTCAATTCACAGTTGTGATTAACCAAAGTTAATGGAACTGGTTTAAAAACGAACAATAATGTGTAGTATTTGGATGTGCTTCTGAATTTGGATCTGAATGGAGGATTTGATGATTGCCTCGTTGGAACTTTTGATAGAACGGTATGAAATAGTTGAAATTTATGGTGCGTTTCAGATTGTGGTAGTTTTTCGACATTTCATTGTTAGAATTATCATATAGAAAAACAATTGTTTGTTGTTACCCTGTGCGTTCTCCAGTGAGTCAGTGACATAGACATAAACAGAGTAATAAGCAATTCATTAACGAAATTGTACTTTTCCCATTTCATGAAAATAAAACAACAAAAAAATAAAATAAGCACAATAATAACGTGCCCAGTACTTGTATTCAATTAAAATATAAAAAAATGTAAGTAACCCGCGACACTTTGCTACGATTTTTTTTGGTCACCCTGTGCATTCTCAACCGGGTCAGTGACATAGACGTTTATAATATATATAATAAATGCATATAGGGCTAATAAATTAATGTCAGTTTTAATTTTATTTGTTGTTTGTTATGAACATAAATATAATTTTGGCTAACTTTGTAGGTTAGTTACTTTCGGCTGGGTTATTTAAGTTTAATATATATTATTTTTAACTTTCGGGTGAAGTAGTCGAGACACTAAATGCATTATCGATTTTTTCATTTTCTGCTAATTTTAACAGGCTAAACAATTAGATTAGTTTCAGTAACAAACTATCTAATCAAAATCGGTTATTTACTGATTTTATAGAAACATAAAATCAAAATCGTCTTAAAAAAATAGTTGGACTAACAAAAATAGTTGGAAATCTTTTAAAGCCAGATTACGTTTTTCATTTCGAGGTCAGACTACCAGTGACTTGACTACTCTTATTGTGTGCACAGCCGAAGATATTACGATGAACTAGAAAAAAACCACCAAGAGTGAATCAAAATGCTTGGTTTATTTCCCACGGAGTTAATAATATCCAGCACACGGAAGCAACAAATGAAAATGATAATTTCGATCAACTATTGAACCACTCCCAATAATACAAACCACAAATTTCTTGTCAATAGCTTTTATTGTAGATTATATAATACAGCAAATGCCATCCGTCTCGTATGAACGCCAATGAAAAAGAGAGCAAGCTCAATTTTTAACAACATGAAGAAAATAGTTAGTAAACGATGTCTTAAAGTTCATACTTAAATGTCTACATAATTATACTAATTATAGAGTGCACCCAAATTACATTGAGTACTAAACGTTTTAGAATTACTGAATTCAAACCAGCTGTCACCTTTATATAAACAAGAATTCGTAGGTAATTAATTATAAATTATTTGTGTTAGTTTAATTTAATACATTAATTAGTTATTATTTAATTTATTCCTAATCTAGATACTAGTAAACAGAGATGACTTCACCTTAATATTGAAATTAAGTAAGTACATGTAGTGGTCTTGTTTATACAAATAATAAAAAGTTAATATTATGTAAATTGTTTTTTATTACTTACTTATTTTTATTTTTCTTGGTTGATTCAATCTGTTTATCAATTTCTAATTCGGTCTTGTCATGCAAAACATATTTTTGGTCTAACGTCAGATTTGAGCAAAAAGATGGGTACGTTCGGTGGCAAAGAAATTTAAAGTTGTTCAGGTACCAACCTTTAAATAATTATTGTTTAATTTTTTAAATAAGAAACGCGGTATAACATTGTTTTTCGTTATACTATGTGTTGCATTAATATTTGTGCTCATGAAAAAATTATTTTAGTTATGTTTCCTAGATTATAAAACGCATGTAGTTTTTTTTTTTTTTAAATTTTTTATCACAATGTAATTAATTATTAAATTACGTTTCATTTGGCATATAATTTCTAAAAAAATTATCAGGATTTACGTATAAAAAAACGAATTTACTCTGTTGCAAAAGTAATTGTGTTACAAATTATTGTTGCAAAAGTATTTGTGTTGGGACAGTTTTAATAATAAACGTTACTAATTTATATTATTTTGTTGATTTTATTTAAATTTAATATTTAGTCTGCCCACCGTTATTTAATATGACCTCATTTAGTCTTCTGGGTATTCTGTCAAATAATTTGGAAATAAATTCTAAAGGTATTTTACTCCACACCTCAACAATCTCATCCCATAACTCCTGCTTGCTTCGTCCAACTCTATATGGTATATTTCGTTTTACATAAGCCCAAACATTTTCTATAATATTTTAATCCGGGCTTTGGGGTGGCCAATTTATGCGTTGTTGGTCTAAATCATTTAAAAACTTGGTCACAATAAATGCTTTATGGGCAGGGGCATTGTCGTGCTGAAGAATAAAGTCAAGCCCAATTATTTTTGAACCAGCTACCAATGCTACATCATTCAGCAGTTCCAAATAGGTCATTTGATTCATTTTCCCAGACACCATTGCTAGTGGTCCTACTCCGAGGTTGGTTATACAACCCCAAACCATAAGACTTCCTCCACCGCCTTGACGTTGTGTAGCATAAACACGACGTTTGTTTACTTTTCTGGCTCCAAATAATAAAGTTTGTGACCCCAAGATCCGTCTAACGATACCGAAGATTCGTCAGTAAACAAAACGTTTCTCCTCAATTCGGGGGGCTTGTTCATATGCTGCTTTGCGAACAACAGCCGTTTTATTTTATTTTGTTTAGAAATATAAAACTTTTTGGTGCATGTATAGGCCTGTACCCCAGCTTCTTTTAAACGACGAGAAATTGTGGAATGGTGTATTTGGAGTTCTTTGTTATCCTTTAAAGTTTTAGCGAGACCTCGTTGACTTAAATGTGCATTTGTAAGCATACATCGAGTGATGTAAGCATTTTCTCTGGCATTAGTTATTCTTGGTCGTTGGCGTACTCCGATATTTTGCACCGTTCCGCAAATATTTTGCTTCCGAACTTGATACCAAATGGTATTTTTATGGCACTTGTACTTTTTCGCCAGTTCTTCGGCTGAGATTCCCAAATTATATTCTGCCGCAATTGCAGATCGGGTTTCAATACTCAGTTCGCGGGTTTTTGGCATATTGTCACGATTTTTAATGCTCACAATTCAATGAAACTTGCAAAACTATTTGAAAACGTGTATTTTTGAAAAACAAATGCTGAAACAGTTATTTCAATACACCATTTGTTGATTTTTTTTTAGAATTTTGCTAACACAAATACTTTTGCAACAGTAATTTGTAACACAATTACTTTTGCAACAGAGTAAATTCGTTTTTTTATACGTAAATCCTGATAATTTTTTTAGAAATTATATGCCAAATGAAACGTAATTTAATAATTAATTACATTGTGATAAAAAATTAAAAAAAAAAAAAAAACTACATGAGTTTTATAATCTAGGAAATATAACTAAAATAATTTTTTCATGAGCACAAATATTAATGCAACACATAGTATAAAGGGAAATTGTTTTTATTTTTTCAATATAATAATTTGAATAATTCAATGTGAAAAGCGGTATTAATCCGTAATAATAAATACCATTAGTTTATATAATTCAGTTAATTTGTTTAAAGAAACGTACAATATTAACCAGTATAATTCGGTATTATAAAATTAAAAACCGTTGGTGTATTAATTGTCGTTTAATAATTAACAGCTAGTAAATTAAATTGTGATCCAGGATGTAATATATTGTATCACTACAACTGATACACTGTGAAGCATAATTCCGCTTAGCAAGGAACATCATCCGTAAGATAATATTAATCTGATTGAGTGGTCGTATATTTTTTACGTACCTTGGTCGAATTTATGGAGACCACCGTGTACCTGATTTATGAACGAGGAAATCATTAAAACTAAATACATATTTGTCATTACATTCTAACAAAATTTGTCTTTTTCAGATAGGAAATATTTCAATGCCAAGGTCGATATGAATTCAACCTTGTTTACCAGTGACGTGTAATTTGTGTGTTAAATAAAGTTTATTGTAAATATAATGCAGTTCCGTGTGTTTTAATTAATATTTGAAATTAATTCATGTCTGTACCAGACACTTATTAAAAGATTCATCATTCGCCATATTTATGAGGTGGCATTGTCCAAATTCCAAAAATTCAACTAAATTATTTGTTTTATAAGCACAAATAATTTAGTTAAAGTCAAAAAAAAGTCTTAGCGAATTATTTTATAAATTATCAAACCGTTAAAAAATCCTGTGATTTGAAAATCACCTAAATAGGTGACTAATCACCTAAAAACCGTTAACGAATGGTTTCAAAATAACCATTCAATTTTTGGGTAGACTTTTGCTATTTTGCTAGTGTCAAAAGGTTTTCATAAAACTCGTCCAAAAACATTAAAATAATTCGAAATTGAAAACATACAACAACAAATCAGCCAAACGGAGAAAATAACAATAGAGCAGCAAAGACTAATTTCGAGGTGATGGAAATTGTAATCGAAGAGGGAGTGTAGCCGAACACTGTTGTCTTGACTTTCTAGTCAAGTGGTAGCAGTTTGTTTTAAGATTTTCATTTAAATTTCAGTTTTTAAGTTTTTTTTATTTAATGGAACTTTTTGGAGATTGAAAATTTTCTTATTAAACGATCGTGAATAATTCACCAAGCCTAGGCGGATCGGAAGCAACAAGAAAAATATAAAAATTTTATTTCCACAACCAACAACGGATGCTGTGGCTGACAACTAACGTAATAGATGCCAAAGGCAAGATCCATCTCTGTGTACCAGAACTAGCGTGCTTCTATTTGTATGCTCGAGTGTTGTAACAGCGCATCAATGGATGTCACCAATCATGGATGTAACCTAAAAAACGTGTATTTCCAAGACAAAAATATTTTAAACATAATATTTTTTTTTTTGTATTATATTTAATACAAAAAAGCCAGTGGACAAAGAACCCACGGTTAAAAGCAAATTAATGCTGGCACGAAGAACTTTAATAATAAATTACCAGAAATTACAATGATTCTGCTTTAATATACTTCTAACGAACCCCATTCAATTCAACGACACATTCATATTGGTGTTACTAAATTTGAAAATAAATCGATATACCTAATATAAATCGATTGAATCAATTATTTTGTAACAGCAGTAAAAATAAAATTAACAGAATTAAAATAAACATTTTTAATTAAAAAGCTGTGTTCCCCCAGAAAAGAAAACTAAACTTTTCCAGTCACAGAATGGAAAAAAGAACAAATATCCAAAATGCGATTAACATAAGAACTCGAGGATTCGAAATTATTAGAGTTAAGAAGTTTTATTATTGTTTATTATATTTTTATATGAAATTGTATTTCAAAAGCAATAAATATAATTGAAAATAAAGAAAAGTGGGTTGGGGTGCTAAAAAGTTCCAAATATACAGTAGAAATCTACAATAAAAACGAGAATGTTTTAATGGTGCATCGATCACAATAATTCGTTTTATTATGTGATTTAAATTGGTACGGTGGAGGAAATGTGCATAGTTGCTGTGTATATTATAGCGAAAAATCAATGTTTGAATTATTTTTATAAAAATTTTGTTTCAGTAATAATAGGAAAAGTCTTATTAATTATTCTATTTGAAATTTTAATTCCCTTCATTTTGAATATTAAGTTATTAATAATGTTCAAGAGTATTAATTAAATAGCAAAAACTAAAAAGTAAAATATATTATATTATGTATTCCACGTATTTGTCACACTCTTATAAAACATATGACATTATTAAGCAATATTTTATATTAATATATTCTAAAATTAAACAAAAGTTAATTAGTTGTATGTCGATAAGTTGTTACAAGCAAAAAGCATTTCAAAATGTAAGTCGCACAAATTGTGGATAGTTATAAAATTCGATACTTTCATTACTTTGTTGTCATTAACAATTTATCCAAGGTTATACAGAATAAACCTTTTTCATCAATAACTAAGTTTTTTTCATTGTTCGTCAACATCTCGCAGACTTGTGCCTATCGGTCAATAATGATTTTTCTGTCATTAACAGCCAATTAACGATTAATTTAAAATTTGTAAAATTCGACGCACACTAAATTTCTAACTCAACGTTTTTCGTTCCAATATGGTGTTAGCCTAACAAGGTGCGTGTGCCAAAATTGTTTGCGATAGTCAGAATTTACTAAATACAAATTTTGGTTTAAAATAGTTTCGTTTTTTCTTCTATTCGTTAAATAAATTACGAGGGGAGTTCAATAATGTAGGTAAATCTATATGAAAAATATGTATAAAAAAAAAATCTGAAATAAAAAAATTCAAAGAATACATACGAGACCACAAAATCGAACCATTACCAAAGCAGCACAAGGAAACACACAAAATTAATAGTAGCAATGACATAAATAGAACGAAAAAGGTACTCAATACAAAGAACAAATACCACCTCAAAATGATAAAGCCGGAATCACCGAAACTGAAAGGACTACCAAAACTGTCAAATAGAAGGGAATCCCATAAGACCATTAATGAATTGCACAACTTCAACAGTATACGACCCAAGCACGTCAATAAATACTTAATCACTTAATAAGTTAATAAACACATTTTGTTAAACACTTGTTTTTCTATTTCGCAAAAAAGTAGATTTTTGAATATTTTAATTAAAAAATTTGTTCAAAAAGTTTAAAAAATCATTCGATCGATTTCGACCATCTCGAGTAGATACTCCTGATGTTGGCCTAACAAGTCGAAATAGATCACGTGATTTTTTAAACTTATTGAACAAATTTTTTAATTAAAATATTCAAAAATCTATTTTTTTGCGAAATAGAAAAAACAAGTGTTTAATAAAATGTGATTTTTAAGTGTAATGGGCTAGTTATATAGACGAAAACGAAACGGACTGAAATGAAACGAAACGAAAGACGAAAGAGATATGGTTATTTAGACGAATTGGTGAAACGGTTTTGACATTTTCATATTTGTGTTTTATTTTATATTATTTGAAGTTTACTTCTCGTGTGCAAGAAAACCAACTTGGAAAATCCATTTTATATTTGGCGAACTAAATAAAAATATACAAAATATGTAAATTTATACAAAATTTAAAATATTTTGACAATTTGACATAAGTGCTACTAAGGATAACAAAAAAAAACATAACCGATAGTGTATAACCGCAAAGACGAAACGAAAGCAAATTGAATTGAATCAATTTCTCCGTCCGTTTCTTCTATATAATTGGTTTAGTGTGTTTTCATGTATTCAATTCGTTCGTTTCGTTTCGGTCCGTTTCGTTTTCGGCTATATAACTAGCCCATAAGTGTGTTTCGCCAAGTGCCTACGGCAAATAGTGTAAAAAGTAAATACTTAAACAACGAACTGAACGAACAACCCTCTAAAGAAAAAAGCGAGCCGCTTAAAACGGCATGAAAACTGAACGTTTACGTGATGCGGTTTTTACTGACAATTCGTCATCGTATGCATACATAAAGATTATATAGTAGTCCGCCATTTGTAATTATACCTTTTGTTTTTGTCATTCTTTTCAATCGTATTTTTGCTCTTAAATCATCAATTTTTGCCGTTAAATCATATTGCTGAATGAATATTATTAAAGGTAAGAACTAACAATTAAATAATCTAATTTCAACTTCTAATTCGTTATTACATGGCCTTTCAGAAACCGAATTGAACAAATACCCATCGGCAAGGGTTGGCGATATTATCACCATAATTAAAAAATGGTTTCAATATTCAAAGGAACGGCAACGAAAAATTAAAAAATCATCTACAGTAAATAAGTGCAATAATTAAGTTTCGAATTTTATATTTAGTAAATAAGAATTATTGAATTTTTGAATTATGAATTTAGTAAATAAGTAAATTAATGAATTTTTGAATTTTCTAATTAGTAAATAAGTACAGTACATAAATTAATTTTTGAAATAAATTTTTTATTATTTTATTTGTTATATTTTACACATAAACATAATTTTATTTTATTCTAAATTTACCCAAATGGAATCAAAAATAATACGTTTTGGCGTTATAAAAAAAGTTCTGTTTTGCGATACAAAGACATTCCTCTTTTGCACAACGCAAACATATTGCCTTGGCGTTATAAAAAACCTTCATTTTTTCGATACAAAATCATTTCGTTTTTTCGGTACGCAAATAGCCCGCTTTGGCGTACCGAAAACGTGATGCATCAGTGGTACGGTTTTTATTTTAAAATTCATAGTTCAAAATTTACGGAAACAGTTCGCTTTCTTAACGCCAAGTTTGCGAAGTCTTATATATGAAGTTGACTCATTTTTTGTTTCGCTTATGTTACGCTTTACTTAGAGGGAAACTGAATGAACTCGTCAACAACATCAAAAATATCAAGGGCCTATTATGAAAGTTTCGACGCGTTTGTTTTCGACGATGTCGAAAATTCCCCTATTATGAAAAAATCTATATAATTTTACGACAAGTTTTTTTTAGGTAAAGACAAATATTATACGAAAGCTTTTAAGGTGACAAGTGGTCGAGCGTGTGGTGTATGCGTATGATAAATTAATTTGCTTTATTAATTTTAGTTAACAAATTAAACTATTTTATTAATTTAACTAATTTTAAATTACAAAAGGTAAGTCTTTTAGTTTAAATTTTGATTTTTTAGTGTATTATTTTGGAATATTATAAATTAATTAGTTTTTGTATTATCGTCAATTTTCCTTATAGGAGCGCAACAAACCATGAACAATTCGAACTTCTGAGTGCAGATTTTGTTCGAAAACTGAGACTTGAGAGTTGGAAGTTTTGCTGATGTTTCTCTAACCTACTAGATGCACAAAATTAATATTATTGTTGATTGATGTAAATTATAATTAGTTTTTATATTTAAATCTAGCATGCTGATGAAACAACAGAAAAACTTCAAACTCTTAAGTCGCAGTTTTCGACCAAAATTGGTATACTGGTAGGATTTATGGAAAAAAAGGAAGGCAAATCCATTTTTTTTAAAAATCTATTCAATTTCGTGATATCACAAATTAATTATGGAGTGAAGTATAGCAACGATTAAATGTAGCGGGTCCAAGAAATGACAATGCAACATCAGTTAGTGAAATCGAAACTACCTCCATTTTGTAACAAATAATATTGCCACTTCAAGTAACGAAATCGAGAACGCCTCAATTAACGAAATACAGAACATTCCCATGTAAATGAATTAATAACTCACCAAAACGCAACAGACCACAAACGACACCAAAACAGCCAAAGGAAAATTCGAAAAGTTTGCTAACAAAAATTTCAGATGCAAGAGGCCTTTTATAAAAAAACTAGAAAAATTTTCCGAAAAAGGATAATCTCAAAAGAAAGAAATTATAAAGTTTTTAAAAGAAATTAGGCATTTGGAAGAGAAGAAGTTATCTGTAGAAATGAGGAAACTAACTTTAGAGGAAGGGAAATGGAAAGCTATGCAACATATTTATCGTGATGAAATCAAGCAAAAACCCGAATTATTGGATTAAATTCCAAAAGAAGTTAGAATTGAGAAATCTAGAGTGGGAAGCACGACAATAAATTAAACGCTATATATTTTATTTTATATTTTTATGAAAATATGTTTGTATATAATACATATAATAAATAATTTTACTTGAATTATGAGACTGAATTAAAATGAAATAATATGATTATATAATAATTTAAATCGTAAAATAAAATACATCTTTGTTTAATTTCATATATTTTTGTTACTCAATTTGAGTTTATAAACTATTTTTTATGTTCTCCCTAATTCTTTTTGCTTTAGGTTCTCGTCTATCGCAAATTGAGCCATATCTTCCTCCCTTACAGTTAAAGTTGCGTCAAATGGAACATTATACTTCACACACAAATTATGGAATAAGCAACAAACATTAAAGGCGAATTCAATGTTGCGCTCTTTCGTTCCTTCCTTCCTTCTGAATTTTTTTTAAACCAATTTCATTCATTAAAAATGACGTTTCGTGCATTGGATTCATTTAAAACAAAATCAGAAGGTACGAAAGAACGCAACTCTGAATCCGCCTTGACTATTTAAACTACTTTCTCTGGTTGCGAAGCCGCTCACTATGGCACATTTCAAAACAGGATGTAATAAAACAGGACATCAGAATACAGTACATGGTACAGAACAAGACCATTTAAAACAGTACAACACAAAACAGTACATGGTACACTAAAATACGTTGTACGAAACAGGACCGATAAAAACAGTACATGGTACACTAAAGTACATGTTACTGAACGTTAAGCTAGAGGATTTTTTCAGCTTGATTTGTTAAATATTTTTTTTATTGAATACGTTTAGTAATTAGGATATTATCAAGTGGATATTTGCCTTCACCTAGAGTAATTAGACAGTATACTATATAGAATTATAATTGTTTTAAATTATAATAAAATATCCCTTCACCTAACAATATATAACATTATTTTAATTTAAATCGCTAATACTCGATCGTTGCAAAATAGATTAAAAATTTAAATAAATATATAAATAATATATTTATTTTATTTATATATTTATTTAAATTTTTGATCTATTTTGCAACAATAAGTAAAACTTAAACAATTTTTTGGAATTAAAACATGTAAGATTAAGTTATTAAAACCGTAAAATTGACTATTAACTATTTTGTGGTGTACTCTTTTAATACGTACTGTTTTGCGATGTACTGTTTTAAACGGTCCTGTTTCGTACCATGTACTGTAGAGTACCATGTACTGTTTTGTGATAACCTGTTTTGTGACATCCTGTTTTAGCACATCCTGTTGTGAAATGTGTCGTTTCGTATGAGACTCCTCTGGTTGATAATGAAGTTCACGAATGTGTAGTAAACTGCGTATTTATAATTTAAATCATATTTTAACTAGATAGGTGGTTTTTTAGTTGAATTTCAATTTGGAAGTTTGTTCAACAAATTTCAAGAGGTTGACATGTGGCCATTTCTAAATTGAAATTTGTTGCAACAACCCATTTATAAAGGACCCGTTATGTACAACACCGGCCCAAGGAATCGTTCGATTCATTTGACCCGTTAAGAGAACGTTTCACGAGCATTCCAGAAAACCTACCTCCTTTTTAAATCTCCTGAACAGATTTTTTAATTGGAGTTTTTTGTAGCAATCCCCTTGTAAAATATCCATTATTTATATCGCCGACCCCAGGAATCGTTTGTCTCAGTAAGAGACTATATCATGAGCATTCCATAAAACCTACCCACATGTCAATCTTTTGAAATTTGTTGAAGAGTTTTTTTAATTGAAACTTGTTGCAAAAACCTATTTATTGTGCAATGTTTATTGCATGCAGCAAATTTGGGATATTTGGGGACATATTTCACTTGGGCAGCAAAAAAGTGTATTTTCCACCTTCCACGAGGTGAAAATAAAAACTCGAAAGTGTTGGCGTATTGTAAGTTTAGCGATAATAAAAAATCAAAGGACTGAAACGAATAAAGAAGTTCGTAAACTCATGTACAAATTTAAATTTAGTATTTAGTAAATACGAAGAATTTGCCTCGAAGCGGACGACCAGAAAAGCTGAGTCAAAAAGATTCCAATGCGATTTGTAAAGAAGTCAAAAAACCCAAGGTCTAGTGCAGTCAAAATAGCTCAGGAGATTAGTGCCAAGAAGGACAATTCACTTAGTACAAGTACTGTATTAAGAGTTCTATCAAATATAGTTCTACATAACAATGAATTTAAAGCGAAATTAATCCTCTTGTAATTATAGTAAAGTCCTGAAGCACTATTTTTTAAATTTTTGATTGTTTAAAACAAAATTTGGTTTATATTTGTTTGTTTTAAAGTTTTTTTTGTTTTAATGTAATTTTTGCTTAAACTACTGTACATAATCTGAAATCATACATGTATATTATAAAATAGATTTCTTTAAATAAATAAATAGGAAAAAAAGATTAGATTTAGCACATAAAAATCAAAATTCTGACTTTTGGAACCCCGTCCTTTTACTGATGAGAGCAAATGTGAAATTTTGCACCACCGTTTTGCACCATGGCTGGAAAGATTTGAACAGAAGGGTCAGAAAACACATTATAACAGTAAATGTTAACAATGGTTAACAATGGTTTTAATCGAAACAATGGTTGTTAACAATGGTTTTAATCGAAAAATGGGGTAAAATATCAACAAATGTTACAACAAGTTTAGTGAAAATTGTACCCAGACGCTTAAGGGACGTTATAAAATTGAAAGGTGGTTCAATTACATATTGATTACGTTTTTGTTAACCAAAGTAACACTGAATTATAAAATGTTTACTAACTTTTCACATTAGATTTTGAATACTTTTTCGTTTTTCTTCTATTTAGAAAATTCATTTTATAAAATGTTTTTATTAAAGTACGAATACATAATTTCAAAGATTTATAATCTTTCTACCGATGAAATATAAAAGGAAAAAAACGATTACTTTATAGAAAATAAATAAAAATAATTTATAGAATTTCGGGTATTCTATAATTTATCAACAAAAAAAAGTATTTTGTCATTTTGGGCAATTTTTATTCCAAACAACTCGGTATTCCCGGGCGCCTATCAAATTCTTATGCAGAGAATTGGTTTCGAATAGTAAAAAATCAATATACAAATAACAAACATTTAAAAATAGGCCGATTCGTAAGTTTGCTTAAAGGAAAGACAGATAACATTTTAATTAGAATTCAGTATTCAGTATTATCACCTAATCCTTCTGATTCCAGATCAGATATGGTTAATCCAGAAGAAATATGGCAGAAATAAAAGAAAAATAACACGTTATCGACGCACGTCGGAAAAAGGGTGCTAAAGAGATATTCCTCACACATATTATTTTCAAAAAAGGTAACAAGAAAATATTCAAAACAATTAACGCATTCGCGCAAATGACGGCTATAGCCGTCATACAACTTTTTCGTTTTTTAACTCATTAGCGCAAATAACGGCTATAGCAGTCATACAATTTTTTCGTTTTTTAAGGAATGCCGACATATTTTTCAATTCTCAACAACACATTCCTTTCCGCAACGAAATATCATTGCAATTACAAAAGTTATCAAAACACACATTTGAAAGTGTGCGGCAACGTGTTAATGTAAATTAACCCAAACGTAAAATCGCTCGATACAACTAAATCGGGTTATGACTAACCAAAAAATGTTACTATTGTCAAATGGATTCGCTTATGTAAACCAGGACAAAATTTGTATACGGATAAAACAAACGAGCGCCTTTGACTCTTTAACACAAATATTTTATGCGGGTGTACCACGAAATCCTGGTTCTCAAAATCACGGTTTCAAAATCCCGGTTTCAAAATCCAGGTTCTCAAAATCCAGGATTTTAAAATCTCGGTTTTCGAAATCCCGGTTTTATTTTCTTCTAGTTCTACATTCTTGATTTAAAAAAAAATAGTTTTTATTAATTCGGGCCGGACTAATAATATTTTAACATAAAAATAAGATATCTTGCCCAAAAATTTCCTAGAAGAAATCAAGGCTACAACATACTATATAAAAATGAAACATTTTGAAATGCAATAATTGTAGAGGTTGACACCTTCGATCATGGGCGCGCGGGAGGTCGCTGTGCTCCTCTCCTCTCCGCTTAAGATTTGAACTTTGGGCGACATAGGAACCAGGATCAGCAAACATGTAGCACTGTGTGCCACACGTATGAGCGGATTATATAGAATCTATTAACGACACCTACTAAAAAAAATTATTGTATTATTTTTTTATGCAAAATTGTGTACTTGCATCATTTTAGAAATCCATTTCCATAGCACTTATCGAATTTCAACAAAATATATTAAGAAATGGCCAGATTCCATCCCTATTAGCCATTTTCCAGAACTTTATCGCAAACTCATTTTTGAATTTTGTCATAGAATTATTTAAGAGTCCCATTTTCCCACATGTCAAATTTAAAAAATTCAAACCGGGATTTCCTAAAAATCGGGATTTTTTTTATACAAAACAGGGATTTTGAAAACCGGAATTTCTAAAAAAAACCGGGATTTTGACAAACTGGGATTTCGTTACACACCCATTTTCTGCAATGGCAGCTGATTTTGAATTTTATTAGAATCTTTGAATGAATCTACTTATTTTATTTTTATTTTATATTCGTTTTCCAAGTTCAATATCACGAACAAATTCCGAAATAAATCTTTCAGCTATTTGCAACATTTGGAATTAGTCAAACAACTTAATATTCCTTATATTAGAGTCAAGTATTGTTGCAGCTGTTCTGACCAAGACATTACTACTGTAACCAAAGCAATCTCCCACTTAAGCATAGATTAAATTGAACTTTTCGATCTAGAATTTAAAAATATTGAAAAACGAAATTCGTTTACCATATGCCAATTTTTCTAATTGCAAAAGTCGAATAAAGCAAAAACAACTAATATCCAATGCTTGTATTATAACAGTAGACGTTGAACCATTAAATAGTTCTCCTATTTATCATACAAAATCAAATGACATTCAACAAGAGCTAACTATTTTGGAGGACACTTTTTATTATTTAAAAGGAACCATAAACTACCATCATTTAGCGGGTGAGTTTGGGCATTATATGTCTGGCATAAGAAGACCCAATGGCCAGTGGGAATCTCATGATGATTTACATAAGTTTATAACTTAAATTAAACCTAATCGCCAAATAAATCCATCGTTGCTATTTTATACTAAAAATTAAGCAAAAATATATAATCAAGCTATTTTACGAAAACTATTAAATTATATGGAAACAAAATTAAAATTATTGTAAACATTATTTTAACAGTCAACTTTTTTAACTTTTCCATCCATCTACTTGTACTTACCTATTCTATAAATTAAATTTTAATTCTGCACCAGTGCGTGACTCTTACACTTAAAGCGAACTAAGTTATGAACCCTGCACAATGGCTTCGGATTACCATATCGAATCCGTCACACCAACAGCCTAGAAAATTCAATACGGATATCGCTTTAATACGTTAGATATATCTAAGCAACTGCGAAGTAGGCAAAGATTTGCACATTAGGTTTATTTGCACTACAAGAACTTTGATTCTCTGGAAGTAGCATCCATAACACCATCAATACTCCATTACAGCGGTCATCTGAATAGTGGAAAATTTGCAGTTGGCATTCATCAAGCGGAGCGTGAAGCAACACATTATTGGCTTCCGCCCTATGAATATGCGGATATGCACGGTCAGACTCTGTACTAAGAAATATAATATCACGGTTGTTAATGTACATGCACCCACCGAAAATATATCAGATGACGTCAAAGATGTGTTCTTTATCGAGTTGGAGGAAGTTACCAATCGCATACTGCACAACGATATTAAAATCGTAGTAGGAGTCAATAATGCAAAAATAGGTAGGACTGGAGAAAATACACAGTACAGTCCTAACAGCTCGTACCTCACCAGAAACAAAAACGGCCAACGCGCCACTTACTTGGCAATAACGATTAATTTAGTTGTATCAAATAGAGTTTTGCTCAAAAAAATCTACCGCGACCTTTTGGAAACCAAACCTATTTGATTTGAAAAGTTAAGCCTATAGCATAGCAATCATCGGATAATACTGGCATTTTGCTAAATTAAAATATGGATAATTTTATCACAAATCACTTTCCTTTTAACTTTAATTTTCATTTTATTTTATATAAACACTTATAGATGGTAAGAAATTTTTTTTTCGAATTTTTCGATGCGTATTTTGGCAACATTTCACAAGACAATTCATTTCAATGTTCAAAGTTTTCAATGTTTGTTTATTAACAAACGATGCACTAATACACGATTCACTAACTGTTTTATAATATTTTATTTATTTTAATCAATAATATCACGATTTTTTAAGAACACAAAATTTAGACCGTCACTTTTTACAACAAAAACTTGTTCGGTCACCTTTTTCTTTGACATATGAAACAGCCATATGCATTTTTTATATAACCATCCTGCTCTGACGTGTCTCAAATGAAATAGCAAATTTTATATGGGAAAAACTTCATTTCAACTCTACAGTATTTACCTCTATTAGTGTTTGTGGTTAGGAGAAGGTTATATAAATATAAAGACTATTTATGGATTCAATCGCTCATTATTTTTTGGAAAACTTCAGCGAAGAAGAAATTGATCGCAGAAGTAATAGAGCTTCTCCTTTTAATCTTCCAGATACAACGTTAGTAAAATTACATTTACATAAATTTTACAATTTTAGTGGAAATTCATAATTATATTAGTTTCAGACAATTATTTCGGGTTTCAAAAGAAGCGTTTAAATATTTGTTGGAGGAAACATCGGGAGAATGTAATACACAGAATAGCAATTCCATTCAGCCAATTACGAAACTCGCAGCAACATTGCGACTTCTTGCAGAAGGTTCATATCAACGAGGTGTTGGCAAAAATTTTAATGTTGGATTGGCCTAACAAACGATTAGAAATGTGTTCGGAGAAACACGTAATATATTAGAAAAAAGGCTTCCTTCGAAATGAATTTCTCTTGACACAACAAAGGAGGAAAAGTTGGAAATTAAAAAAGCATTTTACGAAAAAACAGGGAACCCGGGTGTTATTCGATGCATAGATGGAAGTCACATTAGTATTGTGAAACCATCCATTTGTAACGGTAGCTTTGGAGCCATTACACGTTTTTGGAATCGAATAGCATTCAGTGGATAATGGGGGTTCTTTCGCTACAAAGTTAATTCTAACCGTAGACATAACTACGTGTAAAGTTAACGGGTCAATAAAATATACTTAGTTGTTTTATAAAACACTTAAAAAATTGTGTTTTTATTCAATTTAGCAATACAGACTTTTCATATAATTGACGTAATACGTATTAAGTTGAACAAGAGGAAAATAAAAGCAAATTTAACGAAAATATTAACAACTGTAATTTAACGATAACGTTCATATACCACAAGGTGAAATTCTCAATCCCAGGTGATGCTAATGAACATCAAAAAAAATATATAGAAATTATACAATAAAAGTAAACTATTTTTAGTTTTACTTTATGATTTGTTAATCAAACGTTTTAAATTTATTTTCGAAATGTTTTGTTTATTTACATCGAATTACGTACTCTTATGGTAAGAACCTTTTAATTTTTAAATTGATTAGTTCAATCTTATTGCAGCACTGGAATGCAGCATTGCCGGAACGAGATAGTTGTTGGGATCGTAGATAGTAAGAAAAAAACGATGTGCTTCTCTTAATTATCATAAGGAAAACCCAAATTTAGGTTTTCCGGAGTTTTTTTTATTTGACTCAAAAATTCTTTTTAGAAAAATTTTAACAGTGTTCTTACTAATACATATTTATTTATGTTAATTGTTAGAAACGACACTTTTTCAATATTTTGTAGCAACACATTATTATTTAATAGATAATTTTATTTTATTTCAGTTTCAGATATTTGCTGTTTTTTATTCCTATCCGGAGCGGGCTATTGAGAGCTGAATGGGAAATTATCTACCTGAAATTCCACTACTATACCCGTACTGTTGCTGTACCATTCAAATTAAAAATAAATTCCTTCATAAACAATCTTTTAACGACGTGATAAACAAGAATTCAGCTTGGTGCGTTTTCAATTTTTATTGTAAGATTAAGGTTGTTATGGTTTAAGGGTTGTGCAAAACAAAGGTTTTTTCAAATTTCCAATAGCGGTCCACATAAATAGGTAGAGCAAATCGATATCAATTTTTAACTAAAAAGTTGAATGAAAAATATTAGTTTGGAGTTAAATAAATTAATTGGATGCTGGGTTCTCTGGATACAATCTATCGCGATCTGTCTATAAAAAAATACAGCAATTACCATTTTACTTGTCATTAAAAAGTTTCTTACATTTCAGGCTTGTGTTCTCATTGATAATTATTTTTAATAATACCAATACCAGTATAGCAACATCACATTAAAATAAATTACATTTATGTTATACAGAAGCATAATATAATGTTTCCAATTACATTTTTTCAGAATTAAATTATTATTTTTGTATCGTACTACTTTTGTTCATTACCTGTTTCTACCGAACCTGTTCATTTACATTGTGTGTGCATACATATTTTGTATCAGTTTCGTGGAGTCATCAAAAAATATTTCAACATGAAAATAACTGTTCTTAGTTTGTCAATATTTGACTGAACATTTCTGCTTTTTACAAAAACATTTTGTATTTAACAACGAACCAGATTTTATCCTAAATAAATCCAAACCAGCGTGTAAAACTATTTTCATTTCAAAATATAACAAATGTTAAAAATGTTTCAAAATGTTAAATTACCGCTTCATACCAGTATGTATATACTTTGTACTCGTATGTTAAGTATTATATTTTTATATTCCATGTAATGTGCATTTATGAAAATTATCTACTTGCCATTCCCAAAGTGAATACAAATTGTTAATAGTTTTGAGTAGTATTTTCGGTGGGTGGTATTGGCCACCATGCAACAAAATTTAAAATTGCTTCGTGGTTTTAATTTTTAACACATTGTAGATTATTATAGTAATATAATTGTGGTAATTGCTATCCCGCTATTTTGCAATATGATATT
The DNA here is from genome assembly GCA_947310385.1 of Nephrotoma appendiculata. Classification (NCBI taxonomy): domain Eukaryota; kingdom Metazoa; phylum Arthropoda; class Insecta; order Diptera; family Tipulidae; genus Nephrotoma; species Nephrotoma appendiculata. Next base: position 238,933,818 of record OX371224.1, on the reverse strand, counting down.
CGGTCGTCCATTAGAAAGCTGATTAAATAAATGAAAAATATTATTACCCCGACTTATTTTTCTTACGTTATATTTAATTATAATTATAAAACTTCTCTTAATACTTATTATATATAAATTTTATTAATTGATTAATTTTTATTATTTATTAATTAATAAAATATTATTTTTATTATTAACTATTTGTGTATAATCTTACTATTAAATTTATTGTTTTATGTAATTAAATTAATTATTAAATTTTTTACTTATTATCCGCCATGTGTAATGGCGGAACAGCGTGCGGCATTATGATGGTGGCGAGCGCAAGACGTGGTGTGTGCTTTGTTGCTGCAGCGATAGTGTGAGTTGAACTAATAAACAACGTACTCGTTCGTTGTTCTTTGCTTGTATTTGTCGTGTCGCTTTTTGCTTTCGTTTGAAATGGTCGTCGTTTTATTTCCGCCTTGCATATATTTACATATGTATGTACATCTGTTGATGTATTAATTTATTCTCTTTGCACGTACAGACAGAGTGATGAATTAACGGTGAGTTCGTGAAATGATGTATTTAAAATTAAGATATTTTGATTGCTATAGTCTAATCAAAAACAAGTTTTAACTGATTTTATAAAAACTTAAAATCATCTATAAGTTCCGATAATATGGTTTAAAATTTTTTTTAGCCAGATTGGTTTTTCACTTCGAGGTGAAATTACCAAGTGACTTGCTAAGTCTTATTATAAGATTCGTCATTTATCATGTTTATCAGACGGCATTGTCCGACTCTAAACATAACCAACCAATATATTTTTTGTGCTTATAAACAAAATAAATACATAATGACTTAGCGAATTATTTTTGAAGTTGGTAAACCATTATAAATTCCAGTGGTAAAAATACCTAAATAGAAGAAAATTATTAGAAACAATAAAACGGTATTTTAGTCAATTATAAAAGTTACAAAAGGGTTTTTATAAACCGTTTAAAATACGTTGCAATTGTTCCAAAATAAAATCGTTTACGAATAGTTTCAAAATAACCAGTAACATTTTTGATATTTGAAAACCATTTAAAAACTTTTGCTGGTGCAAAAGAGTTTCATAAACCTCGTCCAGAGACCTTTAAATAATTCAAAATTAAAGACATGTTAGAACAGGTGTTCCTTCCAAAATCCAATATTGTGATGCCAAAATCCAATATTACTCTGATTTATGTACAGATAATTATGTACAGCCCAACACAATATCAACAAATGTTCTCGTCATTCAACTTATCAATGCATGGTGCCAACAACTTACGGGAATTTAGTTCATTTGTCAAGAATAAAACGAAGGAAGTTAATGAATGGAACTTACTAACCACACCAGAAATAATAAGATTGGATAAACAGACAGAGACATTGAAAGATGACGAAGAAATTATTCTCCATCACCAGAATGTTCATCATATTCACCATTATGAGATGAATCACATCTTATTGTTAACTGCTGTATGCTCAGAGTATAGAGCCCGGGAATATGTTGAGATAACATCAACAGAGTTAATATAATTTGCTTAAGGTGAATATTTGTATAAACTTTACGATTTTCAATTTATTTTAGGTCAAAAATGAATCCAGTGGCAATGATTGTACAAAAATACCAAGCAATAGTGGAGGCATCACCGCATGTCCCAAAAATAAAAATTGTGAACGGTGTTATTAATAAATATTTTTTAATGTAACTCATATCAGATGACAATATATTATACAATTTTAAAAGCCAATTTTGTGTGTCAAAACTGTGGGGCTGAAATGAAGCGCAGAGTAAAACCCACGATAGAACAATACTTTTGGATCGTTAAAAGTGTTAGACATGCATGGGTCATGGTTTGCTAATAGCAAGTTGATAATTTCAAACATTATCCTAATGACCTATGGAATTTTAATGAAAGAATCAGCTATGTCACTGCAACGAGAGTATAGCTTCTCTTCCGCAACCATTGCTGATTGGAATGAGTACGTGAGAGAAGCTATCTCCGAATATATGCTAACGCAAGAGAAACCCATAGGAGGACACGGGATAATCGTCCAAATTGAAGAAAGTAAATTTGGGAAGAGGAAATACAACAGAGGGCATCATGTTGAAGGACAGTGGGTGTTTGGTGGTGTAAAGCGAGTCCGGCAAGTATTTCCTTGTAAAAGTGGACAAGAGAGATAAGGAAACACTTGTTACGTTGATAAAAAAATTCATTTTGCCGGGATCAGTAATTATCTCATACTGTTGGAAGGCATACGACAGTCTGGGATATGAAGGGTTCACTCACCTCATGGTGAACCATTCTTACAATTTTGTGGACAATCAGACATGAGCCTATTCCTAGCGGACTATATGTTTGGAAAGCTCATTAAAACACGAAATTGCGACCCAGTGAATTTTTTTTTTGAAATTGTTCGCAAATTAGATTTTAGTTCAAGTGATAGTGACTGTGATAATTAGTTATTTTTTAGTAATATCTTTTGTGTGATAATTAATTATATTTTAGTAATAGTTCTTGTAATTATATTTTAGTAATAGTTTTGTTGTTGAATTATTAATTTTATTTTAATTGAAATCTTTTTTTCACAGGTGATGAGAATTTCCTGCTATGAATTTATCGAATGAATTTTTTCAGAGTTTATTTATTTATCATATGATTTTCAGAATCCATATATCCAATTCTACTTTCCTTCCCTTCCCACTTTCAATTTAATATATTCATAAAAAAATATTAAATTTCATTTATTTTTAAATGAGATTTAATATTTTTTAGTTAAAATTTTTTATCACGGCTTAATATATTTTTTTAAGTTTAGTTCATTTTTATTCCGATAGATGGCGTTAGCTTCATACACAGAAACAGCTAAGCAAAGACACAATTTTTAGTTGTAAAAAATCGCTTTTGATCAAAGTGGCGCCACCGTCGCTCAGACTGTAAAACTGCGATACTACAGCTGTTCCGAATGTCGCATGGTTGAAAGTCGCGTATTAAAATGTCGTAAGAGTCGATGCTTGTATTTACAATCAACTGCATCGCGGCAGTAACGCTTAGTTTTTTACTTTTTTGTGAGTAATAGAAATAATTTACAACCGTGTAATAGTTCTCACTCTGATTATTTAAACCCCGCTAGTGCCAAATAATCAGTATTAAATAAACTCAGAGCAGAGATCAGATTTTTGAATATTATGAGAAAAAATTTAGAGCCCTAGGTTTAACTACCGAAACATTATAAAAGTTTATGCCATTAACTGATTTAACCCGTTGCCGCAAATGATGGCTATAGCCATCGGATTTTTGGTGATATGTAGGCAAACGATGGCTATAGCCGTCCTGAATATTTTAATTAATAAAAAAAGAACAGCATTCGTACGAAGTGTACTAATGCATATACTTGTTAATCGTTCAGTAATACATCGAAGATAAAAAAGATGTAACATTCCAGATAACATTTCAATTGTTTTTTGTTGTTTTGATTTTTCATATTTAGCAATTCGATATATTTCCGTCTATAAAGACAAATGACGGCTATAGCCGTCCTACCAAGTTCGCGCAAATGACGGCTATAGTCGTCTTTTGTTATGGGAAGAGAAAAAATGTTGTGATGAGCAAATGACGGCTATGACCGTCGAAAGTTTTCATAGAAAATCTGTGAGAAAATGTGCTAGTTTTCACTTTCAAATGCTTCACTTGCTCAATTTCATATGGCAGTCATATAAAATTGAAAACAAAAAAGTGTATTTTTGAGCACGGTCGTCAATTTAAAAGTGTGCGGCAATGGGTTAAATCCAAAAACTGAACCATCTAGAAGGTACAATTCTTGGTTTTGATAAAGTGCATTAGGCGCTAGGATTTGGGATTATTGCAAAATTTCGGGACTTAGTAATTGAAATTTATAATTTTTCAGGACATTTTATTAAATATTAAATAAATTTATTTAAAAAAAATTATGTAATTTTCATGTAATATATTAAAATTTTTGTATGGGGTACTTAAATTTACATAACCAATCAAAATTATGGTTCATTTTGAGAATCATACTATGGTTTAACACCTTCAATCATATATTTTATTCCTACCAGAAGAATACTTCTAATTGTCTATTCAAACCAAAACTCAATAAATAATATTTAAATTACTTAAAATATAATTAAATAACTTTAATTAAAAAATATCTGGAACTGACATTTTTTACAATATGAAGAAAATCGTTTATTGAAAGACAATCATAAAATATTCGTATTCATGGGTTTAACCCACACTTATTTCTAACAAAAACACGATATAAGGAAATAAATAAACTTAACAACCACAAAATTTTCTTTAGTTTAAGTTTTCATTTTTAATAGTTTGAAACTTACTTTGACATTATGAAAACAAAAGACAAAAACAACCAAATTATTAGTTCAAAATAAAATAATTATTATTTTCTTGTTCGATGATTTTCAAATTCCATCTGGCAACCCGATATTAGCATAAAATCCTTACCAAAAAACCAGATGGAGTATAGCAACTTTTGCTAATTAATTTGTTAATCGTTTAAATTAAATAAATTTTCTGTGCGCCCTTTAAAAATATTTTAATTTTATTTTAATTTGATTTGTATTTTATTTTATCCTCTAGTCGTAAAAGATCAGATGAGATTAAATTAATTAACAAGATTTTCTTATGGGTTACTGGTGGTGGTAGATAATCGAAATAATTTTGCATACCTTTATTTTGCTTGCTCTTGTGGAACCGATATTCTATTTTAAAATTGCTTGACACTGGGTATAGAAAAAACCAAAATAAAATAGAAAATAATTTTCGTTGGGTTAAAAATTCATTAGTAGGAGCAACATTTTTATTAGCTCTAGAGATTAAATTAATTGAATTTTATAATTTTTTTTTGTTTGATTTAGGGCGAGATGTGAACAAATCTATAGTGAAATCTATTTAAACTCGTAAATGTTAAGTTACTGTTCAACCTATCTATACAAAAATATTTTACTTCAATAGACAATTCTTGTCTAAATGTTTATATTAATTAAAGCTAGGGTTGGCAGAAGAGTTTTTGAATTACCTTAGAGAGTATGTCTGTAAGTTTTTTTTAGTTAAAAGTAGACAGGGTTCTGTTTGTAATTTCTATAATATTTAAATAGGTAGAAATACTAATTATTTACCTAAAACTTCCTATTAAGTAATTGAATACCTATGGTATGACTTCGGCTGTCTTTGAACACCTAGAGCGCCGCATAAATGCTGCTGGCGGATACTGCTTCGGCAGAAGCAAAGTGCAACCAGGGACCAAATGCAACTGGTATAACTTGGCAAAAACAAGCTAAGTTACAGCTAAGTAGAGTTTACCATTCTAACGAAAAAAATGACGAGCTCAAAAATCAGTTCACACACATGCGGCCCTTGGGACAACACCTGAACCGACACCTGAATAAATCGATGTTAACATGAGGATATGTATAAATAATATGTGGAAGAAGGAAACTCAGAATGGAACATTGGTAATGTTTCAGCCGACTTAGACTGTGTGCCTGAGAGCGATTTAACGGCGAAATCATCAAAATATAATAGATAAGGTATTACTAGTTTCCCTTGGAGTCGATTGTTGGCGAATTATTAACAATTATTTCGCAAACTTCATTATTAATTATAAAATGTAACGGGTTTATAAATAATCCCTTGTTTTCTAGTTCTTGCATAAGTTTGTATTCAGAATCAATATTTCTAAATGGATGAAAAAAATTATTCACAATGTTTAAGGCAGATTTTCTATTTTCAGTGCTTTCAATTAATGGTAACAATTTTGAATTTACTATTTGTGCTAAACGATAAAAATATAGCTCAGCAATCGCTTACGCTTTGAATAACATTACTATTCTGAAGTATCTTTTGCCGACTATAGCCTGGATGATTTATGTTCGTATCGATATTCGAGTAGATCTTATTATTATGAACGCGATCCTGATGTCGTTTAAACCAGTGCAAATTTGAAATTTTTTGGAAACAGTTACCGTATACAGACCAAATATATTCGTTTTTTGTTAAAACATGACATGATTTGATATGGTCTATTAACGGTTTAGTGTGGGAAAAGTAATTGTGCCTTTACATAGAGAATAAGTAAACAATTTAAAATAATTATTTAATATTACAAAACTATTAAAAGTAATTCATTAAATTTTATTTTATAACTAAGTGAAATATTTTTAAGGAATTCATAAATATTCGAAATTATATAGAATAATTCAGGTCGATTCAATATAGATCTTCTATTCTCAATATCTTCTATTTTTCTATATTTGTATATGGAAATTATTAAATGTCGAAATAGAAAGAAAAAATAGAAGAATTGCTATTCCATATTAAAAATAAACAATTTTTTTGATTTTTTCGCTTAGAAGGTTTTTACTATAAATAGAAGACATAAAAATGCGACTTATATGACAAGAAGAAATAGATTTGTTCGATTTTTATTAAAAGCGGGTTGTGTTCTGATTAGATCTACATAATTTATAATTGAATTTTTGTTTAATGCGAAGTGAAAGAATCTGCCAAAAGCGTATTCCTGCGTAAGTAAATTTATTAATTATTTAATAAAAATTAATTAAATAAATTTGTGTAGACAAAAACTAACAACGAGAGTGAAGGATATAAGAATAAACGAGGATCCGTTTAAGCTTCCTGATTCCACAAGTACTTTTGATTGCAAAAGGGAAATGTTGTGACACTGGCAACCGACTTAGTAGCAAAATGGCGCTTCAACCCTATATCATATGTATTAATTATTTTAAAATGCAAATAGAGTATATATATTAGTCTTATTACTTAGGTACTTGCTACTTTGCATTTTTGTGGGCAAGGGAGTTATCAAGCTTCCGTTGATAGCAACAATGTGTTGCGAGTGTCGCAATGTAGTGTGTCAAGATGTATTCACAATGTAACTTGCCTTATAAACAAATATTTGGTGCCAAAGCACATTGCCTACAACTATTTTGGAAATAACTAGAAACAAAATAAGGTATGAAAAAAATGTATCATATTTATTAATTTAACTAATTTATTTTTTATATTTTAATTTTTTATAAAATTTCATAAGTTCCATGGAATATAATCAGTGCTATGGACGGTGTTCAAATAACCATTATCGCTCCACCGGAAAATTCAGTTGAGACACCTGGCAATTTATACATTTGCAGAAAAGAATATCAAAGCTAAAATTTTTTTACATTTTAATTTTTATTTAAAATAAAAATTTATCACAAATTACGTGTGGTCAGTGCTCTAATTCTCTAAAAACCAAGATAAATTGTAATGTGTAAAAATGATTACTTTTACACACGAAAAAAATTATCGTAGAAGTCTAGATTCATATTGGATATCGTGATGTTTTAATAAATTCGCATTCTCAAAATTTCGAATACTAAACATTCGAATATTTTACTCGATCGTCGTCAGTTATACCTCTACTTTTGCTTAGGTTTATCTCCAGTATTTCCTCTAAAACAACAAAACAAATAAATTTATTATTAATTTTATGTTTAAAGTAGAGAATAAATAATGTAGCTATTTATATTAGAAGAAGAAGCGGTAGAATATCCTAGAAAAAGATGGTCTGTGGATTACAGCAAAAGCAATTTTAGTTGCTCAATTTTCAAATATAATTGTCAAGTGTTTCATGTGTCTGATTTGACAACATCTAAAATGAACCGTACTCCACATAGCAAGCAAAGCTTTCAACTTGGTGTGCACTCGTAATATTTTACTTGAGTATTACACTTGCACAATTAAGAAAACTGACGAGTACAATAAATTTGACGGCCTATAGAAAGTTTAAATTAGTTAACAAATTTCAGTTTGTTGTTGTTTAATATTCCATTTAGAGGCACTATTAGCTTTCAACAACTTTAATATCTTGCAATGCTTTAATCCTAGATTATTTATTAATATGTGTTTGAGAAGTTGATAATTAGGACAAATTTGGAACAGTAATGAACGAGTACAAAATTTTATTATACTATGCATTAAAAACTAGCTTTTTACTAGCGCTAAAGCAAACAAGATGTATATTGGATAAAATCGATTTCTAAAGTGAAGGTAATTGATCAAAGTCTCACCTTCTACTCGTTACCGATCCTCAAGATTAACCGGAACATTTTACAAATATTAAAAATTAACTCAAGGTAAAAAACAAATCGTAACACTAAAACGTAACTCGTCCATAACTAGACCTACATCAAATACTAGAAATGGTTTCGATTAACAAATGTTCGGTGTTATTGAGGAGGCATATAAAAAAAATATAGGATGAGGAACTCGTGGAGTTCGGAAAATTCGCAGTGACTAACTAAATTTGATGGTGAAATGAGCTTCGTTGCTTAAAACGCATAGTTTTTTGTAGTTTACTCGAAATTCTAGTAAGACAATCCCGGGCTTTCCGACATCCGACTATTAAACTTAGGTCAACTCGTACGTGCGGAAAGGGCTAACTAAGACATTTCGTCTTCAACAACGAAATATACTGAAATTATGATCTGCTTAAGACAGATTTGATTGGATTTCGAAATCATATCGCAAATAATAATTACATAATAATGCGATTTTTTAAATAAGACTTATATTTTACACGTCTTTACCATACGAAGTAAAGAAATTTTTGACTGTTGTAATGTTCTTTTCACACATTTGGTTTGTTTTATAAGTCTATCTAACCGTATCTTGATTTGAATTTCAAATAACTCCAGATTCCGAATATTTTACAATATAACTATTTTACAATATGCCCTCAAGGCTATGTGTAATTCTAGATGGCTTTAATGTCTATGCAACAATTTACGTTTCTAGCAATTATATTTTTTGAGTTATTAAGGATATAAAATAATTAAAATTTCGTTTTGACGTTTAATGTTCACGTCGATTCAATGAATTCTTCTATTCTCCTTGAAAAATCTTCTTCACTAAAACAGAAGAAATCAAAAATAGAAGAATCTTCTATTTTGCTATTCAGTGTAGCAGTGGGATTGTAATCTTCTATTTTTATTATCGAAAGATCGAAATCGAATTTTTTTCTTCTATTTTTATTTCATAAAGTATGCCGTGCTAAAATTTAATGGAAAAAAACACAATGAGCTTATTTTTAATGCGCTAGTAGATGTTACATTCCCAACTTTAACAGTCGTCAATTATTACGAAAAATCAAAACTGGCCACCCGTGATTTGTGGTTTGTGATGTGTGTGATTAATTAAATGAATTTATAGTATTTGTTATACATATTTGTTTTATATAGCAATCGATCTTATTTTGAATAGATGAACTACCCACTAAATAAATTTAAAAATTATTTTATGTTTATAAATGAATATATTTATTATATATTTATTGTATTGAAATTTTAATTGATTATTACAAATTTTATAAATTACTAGCACATTGGTCTCGAATTTGATACCCTAAATTGCGCCATTGATTTCTATTAATGGAGTTATTCACTTCCGGTGATTCATTTGTAAATTCGTTGTTTGTAAATTCGAATCCATCGAAATCAATAATTTCTTCAGCATCTATTGCTGTATCGTTAAAAAACTTATTGTGCAATGCAAATATAGCATATATGACTAGGGCTGCTTTCTTAGGGGAATAATGCAGAACCCGATGGCGTAACAAACAGCAAAATCTACTCTTCAATACCCCAAACAAGCGCTCGATACAGTTTCTTGCGGTATTAAACTTCGAATTAAAGCGAATTTCGGAATCGCTTGATGGATTGGCTTACGGAGTGAAGATTCATGGCTCCAATGGAAATCCAGAATCACCTGAAATTGAATATATGTACTACAATTTAGCATAATCCTACAAATTTTATAATTTATTCTTGACCTATGACAACATCCGTTTGATTGTCAATTGAGGAATATCTATTTGAGAAATGATTTCTTAGTTGTGACGTTTTCCATATCGCGGAATTATACACCGATCCTGGGAATGATGCGTCGGTATATAAAATTTTCATGTCGGCATTACAACACTAAATATATAATCATTTTTATAATACTGCAAATAAAAAAATATAAATTTAATATTTTACCACTAGCGCATTTATGCTGTAATATCCTTTTCTGCAAATGTATAAATTGCCAGGTGTCTCAAGAGAATATTCCGGTGGAGCGATAATGGTTATTTGGACACCGTCAATAGCACCGATTATATTCCTCTTTCCATATTTGCCCTGAATATTTATTTAATTAATTTTTATTAAATAATTAATAAATTTACTTACGTACCAATACGCTTTTGGCGGATTCTTTCACTATACGCATCTAACAAAAATTCATTTTTAAATTATGAAGATTTAATCAGAACACAACCCGCTTTTGATAACAATCGAACAAATCTATTTCTTCTTGTCATAAAAGTCTCATTTTTATATCTTCTATTTTTATTAAAAACTTTCTAAGCGAAAAAATCAAAATATTTGTTTATTTTTAATATGGAATAGCAATTCTTCTATTTTTTCCTTCTATTCTGACATTTAAAAATTTTCATACAAAAGTATAGAAGAATAGAAGATATTGAGAATAGAAGATCTATATTGAATCAACCTGAATATTTTGTATAAAATTTTCACCTTTAAAATTACCCTTACCACAACCCATAACAAGTTGAACTATAGTTTGCGAACAGATCCTACTTAAAATAACATATTCATAAGATTAATGTTGAAATTTAAATGGGAACACAAGATATGGGCCGTCAAAGTCTAAATATGAACCTACATACATCATAAGAGTGTGTTAAGTTTTGACATTTATTTATCGTAACCGTTTTAAATTTTATCTTGGAGTGCAATAGAGAATGAGAATATTCCAAAAAAAGGCAAGATAAATTATCGTTTACACGTTTACAAATTATGTTACTGCTTAGAGAATTAGGGCACAGTTTTGGTTTTGTGTAATAATACATTTTTGACATTATAGCAAGAGCAAATAGAAGAAAAAAATTCGATTTGGAACTTTCAATAATAAAAATAGAAGATTAGGATCCCACTGCTACACTGAATAGCAACATAGAAGATTCTTCTATTTTTGATTTTTTCTGTTTGAGGGAGGAAGATTTTTCAAGAAGAATCCATTGAATCGACGTGATTATTCCATTAAAAATTTATCAAGTTTACTATGTTCGGATTTTTAGTAGTTTTAAAATTATAAAATAAATTTTCTAAAAAGCAGTAAACGTTTTTACCTTCAATGTGGTAATTGATATTCATAATATGAAATAATTTGAATGTTGTATCTAAACATTTCAAAAACGAAGGAAATTTGTAGAGTACATCATAATAAGTATAAAAATTATTAAGACACCATTTTTCTGGTCCAATTGCAATGATGATTGGTTCGAAAGACATACCTTTTTCATAGTATTTTGATTTGATTGTTTCAATTTTTTGTTCGTACTGACTGACACAAACACAGTGTAGGAGATTTGCGTCTTGGGAATCGATTATGCTCGGTTTCCAATTGAACAATTTATTGTCTATCGCTTTATAGGCGATAACTGAGGATTTGAGGACAGCATGTAATAATAAAAATATTATGCAATCACGCGAATCTAGAAAAACATAAATAATTAAAAAAAAAACGATTTAAAATCTTAAGCTGAAATGTTACTATTATCAATTTCTTCCTTTAAATGACTAAGCAAGCTGGTTGTAATTTTGTCTTCAAGATTTTTATTAAAAAATAAAATAATCTTTTCTAATTCTTCTAAATCTTCGCCAATTACTAAACAAAGTTGATGTATTTGTTGGGAAAAATAATTGATAATCGATTTCGACCTGAAATTAAATTGTTTATTATATATGGAGATATTTGCAGGTAAACATCTTTTACCAAAGTATGCACAAGACTATGTTTGTAAAGCAGCTACTTTTTCAAAAGGGTTGGGTTATCCAGTAGCACTACTTTCCATTTATTTTCAACTTCAGACCAAGGCTCGTTGTTATGCGCCACCCAACTAGCCAAGCCCGTACATTTGCACACAAAATATTACGGGCATAGTAATATTTTGCTTTCAATAAGCACACTCGGTGACTTTGTGGTAACAAAATGTTATCTTGCAAATGCATAAAGGTGTGTTAAGTCGCAAGGCGCACACATTTGGTATTGCTAAAACAGCACGTATAGATGGTCGCATCGCTACCAAAATGTACGGTTACATCGTCACGAAGAAGCGTACTTTTGGTAACCTATCAAAAAGTTATACTGAAATTGAACCATAAGATTACAATTTGGTTGGGACTTCGCAGAAAATAATCGCTTATGGAAATTATATATCAAATAAAGAGTTATGCACGCACATTACACACTTTCTTACCAAAAGGTGATCACATCATTACAGCTGTCAATTTGTGCAAGACTAGCTAGAAAAACCTGCGAAAAATTGTTATCAAAAAATTTAAAATGGTAAAAGTAGTGAAACGATTTAAGTTTACGAACAAATACTACAGAAAAGTAAAACAGCAATTGAGTATTCAAAGAGAAATGTATTGTATTTAAAACGAATGCAACAGGATGATAATTGTTGTATATTCATAAAAGAAAACTCAGTTCATGGCATGAAACAAACTTTTCCACAAAAAACGCAAATAGTACAAAATGCTAGCTTCGAAGATGCACAAAACGATGGCAATGCCGCGAACGATTTATTTCTCGATATAAATGCAAAAAACTATCAATTTGAGTTTAGTCAACGACCGGATCTCTTTGAAGAAGGAAAAAGTTTTTCAATTGCGGAAGCACTGAGAAAGTGGGCTGTCACATATCACACAACTCACATTGCATTAAACGCTTTGTTAGAAATATTGAGAACATACGGATTTTCATGGTTGCCACGGGATAGCCGCAGTTTGTTGAAAACACAAAGATCAATTCAAATTATGTCAATGGGTAGTGGTAAATTTTGGTACAACGGATTGAAAGATGGTCTACAAAATGTATTCGGCAACATTAAAGAGCCAACTAATGTATCATTAACGTTTAATATCGACGGATTACCACTTTACAACAGTTCGAGGCAACAATTCTGGCCCATTTTAGCAATGGATTGATGGAATGCCTGAGACTCCTCCGATAGTAGTTGCGGTTTATTGTGGAGAAGATAAACCTAGTTTGCAAGAATATTTGAAAGAATTTTTTGAAGAAATGAAAGACGTTTTGATTAATGGCGTCGTGATTAATGGTGTCCAAATTAAAGTGTTTATTCGTTGCTTTATATGCGATTCCCCAGCAAGATCATTTATTAAAGGTAATTACTATTTATAATTAAAAATGGCAATAAAAATAAACAACATATACAAAATTTTTGATTTATCCACAGGAACTGTGAATTTTAATAGCGCCCATTGTTGTCAAAAATGCGAGGTTGTTGGTGAATTTGATTTCTACAGAGGACGTCATATGAGCTTTCCCAGAGTAGACTGTGCTTTGAGGACGGATGAAAAATTTCGGAATCAAACAGATGATGACCACCACAAAGAGACGACGCCTTTAGTGGATCTTCCAATAAATTTAGTTGATGATTTTATAGTAGCGGATTCCTTGCATTTGTTGGAACTTGGACTCATGAAAAGATGCCTGCTGGGCTGGGTTCATGGTGATTTTAATTATCGAGCAAAATTTTCTGCAAATGATATTGCAGTAGTGTTCAAATCAATAGAAGAATGTAACAAAAGAATGCCTAGAGAACTACACCGAGCTGTTAGAAATTTAAAATGTTTGAAATATTGGAAGGGACTCGAGTTTAGAACCTTTTTATTGTATCTAGGAATGATAGTGTTGAAAGATCATTTATCGCCTGAGATTTACCAACATTTCCTTAAACTATGTTGTGCCGTTTTAATATGCTCGTGCAAGAAGTACTCAAAATATCTAGATTTAGCTGACGTTCTTTTCAAAGAGTATATCGAAGGTTTTATTGATCTTTACGGGATAGATGCAATCCAGAGCAATGTTCATAATCTATGCCATGTAGTGCCGACGTTAAAAAATATGGTGATTTAAATACATTATCTGCGTATCCTTTTGAAAACTTTTTGGGTATAATGAAACGTCTGCTACGCCAGGGGAATCTACCACTTGAACAACTATAAAGAAGAATTCGTGAAATGGAAAAACTGAGCGCCACCAAGAAACCGAATGAAGTGCAGTTCCAAGTATTCAACATCGACAAATTAATAAAATATTGTATACCATCTTATACTTAAAATCGGGAATAACGTTATCAAACATCAACGACAGGGACAAATGGTTTCTAACAGAAGATAATGAAATTGTAGAAATGATTAATGCAGTTCAATGCGGCACTTCAAATTCTATTTCAATTTTCGGTGCAAGCATCAAAAGAAAGTATAATTTTTTTACATTACCATTTTCTTCCTCAAACATTCATATTAATTCAGCTTTCGGAGAACAGAACAGTCAAAAAATATACAATTCAAATGTTATAAAATGTAAGCTAATTTCATTAAATTATCGAAATGAAATGGTTTTTATGCCATTGCTTCACACTTTGGACCTACTCGTAAATAAAATTAATTGAAAAAGAGATATGTATGTTTGTATGTTAAACATTTATTCAATTAAAACAATTCAATTATTTCAATAAACTAATCAGTAATTATTAATAATATTCATTATTAAATTTTATTACAACGTTGCATCACAACGATGGACTGGGGTACAAGAATCGTTATTTTCGACTGAACTCAATTTTTCCATGTTTTCAATATGGTGGTTAGCTTGATCTTCTTGTTCACAATTACCATCGATATTTATATCGGCATTACTTGAATTTGTTTTTTGTTTTTTTATATTGTCGCGACGTTCTCTGATTGTGCTATATTTAAGCATAGTGTATATAAAAAACCGTTGGTTTTCAAACAGCGTGTAGTTATGGTTTGCTAAACGCACAATGTCGAAAAAAAGCTGAATAATACGGGAATATTTAAGGAATGCTACTTTATTAGTTCCTTTAGTGCCTTTTCCAGTCCACGAGAATTCCTTTATCAGTTTCTTTTGAAACAGAGTATCCGCAATTTGATTAGAAATTCTCAAAGCATTACTGTCGCCTTTTCTGCCACCAATTGCCGATAATGTTTCTATCTAAAATGCAATATTCATTTTAACAATATTTTAAATGAGATCAATAAAAATGAAAACTTACTATTTTTAATCTAAAGGTATTATCGCTCAGCTTATGTTCAAAATTGTCGACTTGTTGAACGGTACTGAAAGGGCAATTTATTTCTTCTTGATTAAACAAGTCATTCAACGAAGTTGGTGCTGGAGAACTTTTATTGGATTTTATTAACTCGTACATTTCGTTAATCATCACTTGCATTTTAGCAATCTCGGCTCCTTGAATGTCAAGTTTCACATTTATTGAATCAATCTTGGCATTCAACAATTCATATCTTAATGAATCTACGAAAATAGAAATGTAAATATACATATACAGAGTTTAGGAATTATCTTACCATTTGAATCGATGTTTTCCATTTGAATGACTTGTAAATCATTACTCTCATTCTCAAATGTATAGTAGTTATCTGTATTCATTACAGACTGTATTTTTGGAGTTTTAAAGGCTTCCGTAGTTGTAGGGGCTTCTGAAACTGGATAATCCGTGAAGGTTATAGAGGCTTCTGAAGCTGGGCAATCTTCCACAATAATTTTACGTTCTACTCGCATTGCTGAATTTGATGAAATCAAGGGCGTGTGATAAGTTTGATCCGATGCCATGTCGTTGTCGAGTCCCCGTTTTGTGTAATGGTGTGGAAACCATTCGCTTATCAATACTATCAGTCTTCGATTGATTAAAATAATCATCATGATTAACAACTATTCTTTTCTTTGGATGCCGGGACTGGTTTACACATAGACGAGTATGTCTACCTTTTTCATAATATCTGACAAATTAAAATCGAATATTTAATTTTTTGTTAAAATAATTACACAATAACACACACTTCTAATTAGCAACATAAGATTACATACCTTTCTTCCGCTTCCGTATCCGACATGCGCTCTGCATATAGTTTTTCTAAATCCATAGCTTCTAAATAACTTGAGATATTTTTTGCCTTGACACTGCATACATATCTTTCCCAAGTTACTTCAGGATGTGAATGTTCGTTCTGTTTTAATTTGTTTATTCGTTTTTCACTTTTTGGAGGATATAATAATATACTGTTATTTTCCCATTTACTTGGAACAGCTACGTAATACTTTAAATTATTTTCCACAGTTTCACATGATGTGAAAGGCATTTTATTTATCAATCACTTTTATTAACACTCACAGATATTCCTTTAAAGATTTTTACTTTTAGTTTTAATTTTTTAAACAGCTACAAGTTGTTATGAAGTTCGAAATTAATGAGTATGTATCTATTCAGTGTGTATAAAATAGTAGGAAAAGAAATACGGTTATTTTTGCAAAATAGCCACCCCATGCACACAATACAGTATTATTTAGTATTATTTATGATAATTTGCAACTGAAATGTGTGCATATGGTAGTAAAAAGATCATTACGTAAAATTGTCACCATAAGCACACATAACAGCATCATTTTGTATTATTTTTGGAAATTTATCACCGAAATGTGTGCACAACGTAGTAAAAAAAGAAAAATGTTTCTTATTACAAAATTGTCACCTTATGCACACATTACAGTATCATTTTATATACGTTTTGAAAATTGGTCACCGAAATATATGCATAATAGAGAAAAAATCTATGCAAAATTGTCTCCTTAAGCACACATTACAGTATCATTTCATGTTCTTAGCTATAATTTGCCACCGAAATGTGAGCCGAATTGTGACCATAAAGTGGTAGAAATAGAAATACGCTTTTTTATCAAAAATTGCCACGTTAAGCACATAACACGGTCTCATTTTATACGTTTTTGAAAGTTTGCCTGCAAAATGCGTGCATAAAAAAACTATGCGTTATCGCCATTTTATTATGTTGCTTAAGCCATTTTTTATATATGCAAGAGACATCGAGAGCATAAAAAAAAAAATTTGACTAAAATTTTTTTTATTATTTTTAAATAATTTCCAATTTTCAATCGCTTCATTTTTTTAGGGGTGCAACGTTACTTTCACCATAAATCCGAAATCGCATGTGTTTTATGTATTTCAAATAAGCTAAATTTATATTATTCTAATTACAAAAAAATATAACATTTATTGTTAACATTCATATTATTTATTAAATTAATATATATATATATATATATATATATATATATATACTATATATATATATATATATATATATATATATATATATTTATATATATATATATATATATATATATATATATATATATATATATATATATATATATATATATATATATATATATATATATTTATACAATCGGTGATGTTAATAAACACAACTAAGACCCTCTGATGGAGTGCAGAATTCAGCGCCGACCCACCGTCCATGTCAATATACAGGTTGACATGGAGCTTGCAATGTGCAGGTGGTATACTGTAGTTGTGTGAGTAGGTGAATAGGTGAATGGGTTAATGATGTGGCGTGAATGCGTATCACAATGGGCCAAAAATGGCCTAAGTGTCAACCACTGAAACCCCTATATATATATATATATATATATATATATATATATATATATATATATATATATATATATATATATATATATATATATATATATATATATATATATATATATTTATATATATATATATATATATATATATATATATATATATTATATATATATATTATTATATAAATAATTAGGTGACAGTCGATATATATTGTTTGCAAATCGTCAATGGTTGATAATTGGTGTTATGTATGCATACAGCGTAGATGATAATAACCAAATGTATATCTAGAATAACTAAAATGAGGGGTTTAAGTACAGTTGGATATTAGTAACAAATGATTGCATACACTCAGAGAAAAAAGTTGTTGAAATAACAATTTTCATATGCAAAATCAATAAAAAACATAGGTTGTTTTTGGCCAATAAACGAAGTTATTGCCGTAACAATTTTATAGTTATTGATTTTACTACCTTTAAATCGACACAATAATTGTTATATCAATAAGTATTTAGTTCCGTTCAATAACTTGACGTTTTAAATTGGACGTTCTTTAGTTATTATTCCAAAAAATTAAATTAGTAATTTGTACAAAGAGCGTAATAATCATAATTAAGGATATTCTAGATAATATGGAGGTGATGGTACCTATACCCTGATAGGGTGAGGTTGAGCTTGAGGTGAGGTTAGCAAGACGTTGGAAGGTTGGAACGCATTTTGAATATATATAATATAAACTATATATGTTCAACACCATCTTGAATGGGGGCATTTACCTATAGAGGGTGCGAGGCCCGTCCGCCCGTGTAGAGAGTAGAGACTATAATCTTCCAAAAAAGAAATCTCTACAGAGTCGTGTTGCTGATATTGCGGCACTAATTTGGTGAATGGAGTTTACCAGTACCACCAAGTTATTGCTGCAATATCAGCAACACGACTCTCTAGAATTCAATGTTTCCATTAGTGCGAAACCAAGCAATGGAAGCTTGGTTTCGCACTAATGGAAACACTGAATTCTTTACATTAAAAATTCGGTCGTCTCATCAGACTGTGACCAAACTACAAAAATATTGAAAATTTTCGAACTTACATATAAAGTATAAGTATAATGCTTTAGCGAATTTTAATGATTAACGAGAACAGTCACGTTGTAAATGTAATAACTTTAGTTATTGAATTAATAATTTAATCAAGTCGTAATGTTTATTTTAACAATGAACATTGTCCGATCAATAAATTTAGTAAGTTTAGACTTGATAACTAATACATTGTCATTACAATAAGTGTATTTATTAGTAAAATTATTTTATTTTATAAATAGAATACATGTTTTTGTTAAACTTAAAACTAAGTTATTCATTAAACAATTTTATTGCTGATTTTCGAAAAATACGATTCAATAAGTCAAAGTTATTGAATTAAAAACTTTTTTTTCTGGGTGTACGGTTACAAAAATTGCATACATTGTGCATACAGATTTTGCATACAATCATTCCCCAAATCGCGTACATCAGCGATTTTAACCTGAAATGTGTGCACACATGACTATACTTACAGTGACAAGGTGTGCATACATTATACATACAATTTGCTTTTATGGCTAGTTGGGCAACCAAATGATATTTGCTTCTTCTTTGTCACTTACAGCCACTGCCGAAGATGATGACTCTTCTATATATTGATAGGAAAAACCAATTAATTTCAATACTATTAAATTAATAATGGTCCTATTAACAACTTATATGTATGATATTTTTCTCTGAGTGTAGTATTTTAAAACCTCAGTTGCGCAATTTATCTCCCATTTTAAAGAGATTTATTTGGGTTCAGCGGGCAAGTAATTATTTCGTTTCCTTTAAAGTTAATAAAACCTACGGTGTGGCTGTTGTGGCAATACGGAACAATAACATATTTACTATTTATGCAGAGGTCTAATTCTCCCTGTTGACTTTAATTTATCGCTCTGTATATATTTTTTTCGTTAAAAATGTTTAAGGCCACGTAGTATTGATATACAATGGGTCGCAACCAAAATGATGCAAGTAATTTTTTTTTTTTTTTTTTTAAATAAATATCCAAAAAACAATTATAACTATCTACTTTTAATTTACATTTTTTATAAGCTTCAGCATTAATTGTTAATTTCATAAAACAAAACAATTATAAAATTTCAATTTAACACAAAATAGTATCAAAAAAACAAAATTTCTACGTAAAAACATGTTACAGCTAAAATTATGCACTCTCTTTATTTTGAAAATTGCAGTACTTTTTCTACACAAAACAAAATTTTCAATGAAAATAATTTTGAGTATTAGTTTAAGCAACCTTTTGTGCGATTATAATCAATATAGTGCGTCAATATAGGCAAATAAGTGAAACTTTCTAATAATTGAAAAAAATGGGTCGCCTCACAAGTATTGAAATGCGTGAATTAGTTATTAAACACTTTACAGATAGCAAAACTCACAAAAAATTGCAGAAATTGTGAAAACAAGATCTTCTACTGTTCATCATATTATCGAACGCTTCATTTATCCACACCGTGTTGAAAATAAGCCTAAAAAAGCATACAATAAAATATTTTCCGGAAAAGATTGAAGGCTGATTGTCCGAAAAATGACAGTAAACAACAAATTAAGTGCTCCAAAGTGGGCAGAGAAGGCTGAAAATATTTACATAAAAAACTGTCATCCAGAAACAATACGCAGAATATTAAGAGAACCACATTTTCATGGTAGAACAATGCGGAAAAAGCCATACATCAGTGAAGTTAATCGTAAGACTAGAATTAAATTAGCCCAAGACCATAAAAACAAAGATGAAACATTCTGGAGCACGGTTTTATTTGCTGTTGAAAAGAAGACACGGAGCTAGCAGCTAAAATTTTTCGAAGCACTGTTAAACACGGTGGAGGTCATGTTATGTTACGGGCTTATATAGCCTCTTCCGGAGTTAGAAATTTAGAGTTTATCGAAGGCAATTTGAACAAAAATGTGTATTTAAACATACTAAAAATAAATATGGAGGAAAGTGCTGAAAAGTAAAATATTGAAGATCGTTTTCGGTTCTACCAGGACAATGATCCGAAACACAAATCTCGAATTGTTCAAAGTTGGCTCATTTGGAATACTTCTCATGTCATGAAAACGCCTGCCCAATCACCAGACATCAATGTTATTGAAAACTTATGGTCTAAACTTGAAAGCGAAATCAGAAAGTATGAGATTAATAATGTAGCGGACTTAAAAAAGGCATTGTTAGAAGAGTGGAGTAAAATTACTCCAGAGTACACGAACAAACTAGTAGATTCGATGCCAAAAACACTCAAAGCGGTTCTAAAACAAATTGGATATTCTATTAAATATTAATAAATTAATTATACAATGTAATAATATCAGTTACAAACATATGAATTAATGTTTTAAAGAAATTTTAAAACTGCATCATTTTAGCTGTGACATGTTTTTACGTAGAAATTTTGTTTTTTGTTACTATTTTGTTATAAATTGAAATTTTATAATTGTTTTGTTTTATGAAATTAACAATTAATGCTGAAGCTTATAAAAAATGTAAATTAAAAGTAGATAGTTATAATTGTTTTTTGGATATTTACTTTAAAAAAAAAAAAAAATGGCTTGCATCATTTTGGCTGCGAGCCACTGTAGCATTGCACACAATATCACAACTTAAAAATTGTTTTTCATTTAATGAAATGTAGCATGTATTATATACACATCTTTCCCAAAAGCCGTTGTACCGAAAATAACAATGTTATTGTTTAATTGACCAATACTGTATAATATTTCTTTAGCATTCTAGTTAAATTTAGTGTTTTAGATATGTATTTTTCCCAAGCTGTTTTGCTGGAGTACTTTGCCAGAGGACGACACTTCGATTAATTTGCCAGTTTTGTTCATTTCGATCTTCGGGGTTTCTTTCGTCGTTTCTTTCGGGTTTCTTTGAGTGGAGTTGGGTATGGTGAACACTTCTCGTTTTTTTGATTTTTTTGCAAATTTTGGCATTTGAGTAGTTGATGAGCAATCCATCGCTTTAAGCACATATACTTTAAGTAATAAATCAGTTTTTTTTTCAGACTATCAACAAATCTTCCTAATTTCATTTGGAGCTCATTTATTAAATTATGCTTTAATAAATTAAACCAATTGTCACTCGGTATATTAGTTATTGTTTCATGTTCAATGTGGTTAAAAATATAGTTGTTCATAATGGGGCACATTTCATATATCTTTTTAAAAATAAAACAAAAAACTCGTGGCAGTAGTAGTTGTTTTGTGTTCCAGCTGTATCACATTTTTCTAATTAGCAACTTAAAATACAGAAATATTTGGTTCAAATCTTCGAAATTATTGCAGTCTATAATCTTAAATATAAACACCATAATATGTACTCTTAACTTTTTTGAAGGATTTGGTATTTTATTTTTTATTTGTCGCATTATTATGCTGCAAAATGTGAACATCAAATAAAAACACCTACATTTGGCTTCGTTCCTAGATTTTTGGTCAGTACATCAAAGGTATAGCGTAAATAATGCTTCATGTTCATAATGTTAAATTTCAATAAAATAGCATTTATAAAACCCATGACCAATAAGTGAAAATTATTTTAATCATTTTTATCTTTGATGTTTTTTGTACTTCACTTGCAAAATATTCAAAGAATACATTTAACGACGGTTGATCGTGACGAGCACTTATCAATTCTGCAACCGGAACTGTTATTTATGTTATTTACCTGGACCACATACGCATAATACGATTGTAGTTGTGGCTAATGCAGCACTTAGGCTTCCTAATTAAACCACTTGTGGCATCCACGTGTATGATTTCCACTGAATTAAGCAATTCCAAAATTTGTGGTCTCATTAATATTGCAAAAAAGGGATTTGATGCCAAATATATGTTCGAGTCTTCCTTGCTCTGCTCGTTTAATCCATAAATGAGGTCAATTACTTTACAGCCCTGTGCTAAATCTACCATAACGTTTCTCTCTGGTTTAGGTTTTCACAAGTATATTGCCGATACAATTCCTTGGGTATTACCAATTTTAAATAATTCAGCATCAACTGCTTTCAATTGGGTTAGGCTAAATAAGTAAGCATGAGTGTGATCCATCTCATATTGTGCCAGTCTTTGGCGTTTGTCTTTTAACTGCGAAGTTTTTTTATATCGCCGTGTTCAATAAGGTCATCTCCTTTTGTGAACATGTTGACAGTTTTGTAACCGTTAACCATAATTTTGAATTTTGGTTCATGATTCGCGTATGCACGGCTTGTATACTGCGTAACAATTGTGGTTTACATTGCTAGTTTTAAATTGTAAAATGCATGAGTGTTTCGATGCATACAACGATTCCATAATAGAATTTCGTAGATCTTCAAAGTCCAAGGTTTGGTTAAGTCTACCGATATGGACATGTGTACTCTGGAGATCCAAGATGTAGTGTCAGTTTTTTCAATAATCAATTCCATTAAATTAATGTTATGATTAATTTCCGCTTTAAAATTATTCGGGTTCGGTCGTAAGTCAGTCTTAGCTTGTGCTTCATCAGAAATGTTTTCTAATATTTCAATCGGCTCAAGTACATTTTTGATGATTTGGTTTACCTCGTTTTTATCAGCTTCAATGTTATACAATCGAAAATGCAACATGTTATACAATCGAAAATGATTAAATTTAATATTTCTCAATTCTAGTTCTTTACAAAAATTTTCCCAGATATTAACTTTACTTACGGGCTAGTTAATATTAGAAGGGCTACTTCCAAACTTATCCAATAATACTTTTTTGAATTTAAATTCACATGTTTTTAAAGTTTTAACCTTATTAACCCATTTATCGCTGCCGTTGCATTTGCGCAACATTTAAAAAAGTACGATTAAAAGAGGGGTTCCCTTATTATATTGAAATTCTTTAAATATTTTACTAATACATGAGTTTTTAGAAATCTAAAAATGTAATAATGTTTTTTCTGAGAAAAAAAATTAAGTTTCTCAGGTTAATGAGAAACCCGTTAAGTTTTCTCATTAACCTTAAGTTATTATCTTAAAAAAAGTTAAAATTTCATTGTTATGTTTTTTAGGTATATTTAAATTCCATTAAAATTGTTTAAAAAAAAAGATTTTGTGAAAAAAAATTTTCTAAATGTGGTTAAATACGTTAGAAATTTGTGTTGCGTTTACGCAACGTAAGCGGTAACCGGTAAGTTTTTACATGTCAATAAACATATAAAATTTTTATTACTTTTGCGTAAATAGGGGAATATGAATAGAAGAAAATATTACACATTGAAAGAAATTGAAGATGACATCGACTTTTTTATGAATTCTGATGATGAGGACACAGACATTGTTATTCTGCCCCCTGATTCAGATCAAGTTACTGATGAAGAAGGCTTCGATGATAATGAAATCAATGATGAGAATTTAGCCATTCCAAATGATACCGCTGGAATTTTAGCAGTACATGTAAATAGTAACGAGAATGAAACACCTCAGGGTCAACCGTTAAATTGTAAATGGCAGAAAGATATTTCATCTTACTCGCGGGAACCAATAAATGTACAAAAAGATAAAATTTATAATCTGGAAGAAACAATAGGGGAATGCTCACCCACTGAATTAAATGAAAAAAATTTTGATGAAGAACTTATTTCGTTACTGGTAAAGGAACGTAATGTTTATGCGGCGCAAAACGACAGAAGCGAGTTTCAAGCCACAGCAGAAAATATCAAAACATTTATTTAATTCCTCCTACTAACCGGATATAACAAATTACCTCAAGAGGAAATGTATTTTTCATTAGAAAAAGATGTTACATGCACCCTGGTACAATCTTGTTTATCGCGAAAAACGTATAGAAACTTAAAAAGAAACTTGCACTTCACGGATAAAAATACCTTAAACAAACAAGACAAATTTGCAAAACTACGCCCCTACATCGTATTGCTAAATAAAAAATTTATTCAATTCGGAGTATTTTCCATCATCTTTCATTAGATGAACAGATGATTCCATATCGAGGACGTCACTCGGCCAAAATGTACGTGCATGGGAAGCCGATCAAATTTGGGTACAAATCATGGACTATGGACTCATCTTGCGGCTATGTATACAAGTACAAGTTTCTTCTATATGCTGGCAAATCAAATTCTTCGGAACCCTCGAATGGTTTAGAGCTGGGAGGTAATGTAGTTGCAGATTTAACAAAATGTATACCCGATCCTCAAAATCATGTAATTTTTTACGACAATTTTTTTTCGTCGATTCCATTATTAATTTATTTACGAAAAAATAATATTTTTGCTTATGGTACAATTCGGGAAAATTGGATAAAAGGAAATAATTTATAAGCTGGTTCGAAGGATCTAAAAAAGGAGGAAATAGGATTTTTTGATTATCGTTTCGAATAAATGAAGAAATATTGATGGTTAGATGGAAAGACAGTGCAGTAGTTACAGTGGCTACATGGAATGGTTGAACCAATTAGAAATGTGTCTCGCTTCTCTAACAAAAAGATTTCTGTTCCGCAGCCAAACATTTTCCAGGAGTATAACAAATATATGGGGGGTGTCGATTTGTGTGATAATTTTGTATCCACATATAGAATACGAGTACGTGGAAAAAATGGTGGTGGCCTATATTCTCCAATTTAGTTGACGTTTCTTTGTGTAATGCTTGGAGACTATGGTGTGATCTACACCCAAACAAGAAAAACCCACTACTAGCATTTAGAAGAGAAGTAGCTCTAGTATTTTTGAAATCATCAACGACAACTGCGACTTCAATTGGCAGTCCATGCAGCTGTTCAAAACATTCACAACAGGCATCATCTGCCATTAAGCCACATCACCTTGTACGTCAAACTAAGAGAAGTAGATGCAAGGTTTGCATGTCACAAACTATTTTTAAGTGCAACATTTGTAATGTGGCAATGCATGAAAAATGTGTTCCAATATATATTACTCAAAATAAATAAAATAAATTAATAAAACTGATTTTTTGCGAAAAAAAACTTGAATTATTATTTCTCGTTTCTCGCTAACGTTGCGTGAACGCAACATGCTTAAACTTTTAAACTATATGCTCCAGCCTTATATGTGGTTTCTGGCGGCTTAGTTGTGACCCAACTAAACTAATTTTAGTATCCAAACGAAATTTCCAAGGCAGAATATAATGCGGCGAAAAATTGGTTAATATAGTATAGGTTGCCACTTATTCTTTTCTGATTTTTCATTTTAAAATTGTTCGATCACCTTTGATATTGTACCAGTTTTTATACTCAATTTTGCAGTCACTATTCGCTGATGTAATTATTACAACTTTACAGTTTGTATTCACTAAGCAAAATATTATATATGAAATATCTAAAGGTTGGTTTATTGGTATTGTGTTCTTGGGAATTATTTTCAAATTCATTTTTTAATGCAGCTCGTAAGTTTGTATTATGATCAATATATGTCTTAAGCCATGCTGAATATTAATATCCATCCGGTTGACGTCCATAAGAACCAACCCATGATCTAATGCTTGCTTCAATGCCATATAATGGCAGTGGGCCAATAGTCGGGTAAAAGTCAATTTTTAGTAAATGTTTCGGTAAACTCATTTATTATCGAAAAACTCTATGGCAAACTGATCGAAAAATCTGTTCTAAATTCGATTTTTACCATAGTAAACGATTTACCCGACTATTGGCCCGCAGCCAATAAATTACAATAATTTTTATATATTTGAGCCGCCGTGGTTTCCATTTCACAATATTTTATTGTATTTTTTTAAATAAAGAGTTAAAAAACACCTTTTGAAACCACAAAAATAAAATTCAAATACAAAATTTATTGTTTTAAAATTTTTTAATTTTATTCTTAAAAAAAAAACTTAACGTTTTCGACCAAGATATATGGTCATCATCAGAGTTTTGTTTCAACTAAATTTTTTTCCCCTTTTTGGTACATAAATTGTGTAGATTACATTTGTATACTGTATTGAATACATAAATTACAGAGATAAAATAGAAAATACGACAGATTACCGTAAATGATTTTTTGAGAGAATACAATTTTTTTGATAATTAACATAAAAAAAAATATAATAAAATATGAGAGATCTAAAAAATTTGTTTATATTTTACAAATGTATCATATGTCAAAATATTAAAAGTAAATAAAAGAATGAAGTTAAATATATAATGCAAATTATGAAACGGAACATGAATATTACATATTTTTAGTGAAAATTGTGGAAATTTTAATTTTAATTCGATGGCTTAATAACTTGGAAAAGATTCGACTGTATTGGACCGTCCTCATTGTTCATTAAATGGTTTTTGTGTTTGTGTATCCATATTGATTCATAAGCATCTAGTTTCCACGATTCGTGTACATTTTGGATGATTTTTGAGTTCTCTTCATCGATCTTATGGTGTTTATTATTGTGCATATGTTCAGCCACAGCTGATTTCATTATGTTTTTATTTCTAGTTGCAGCTGTGTGTTCTAGGAAGCGCTTCTCAAACGACCTTGAAGTTTATCCAATATATATGTGTTCGCATTTGGTACATGAAATTTTATATATACCCGATTTTGTTTGAGAAGGTGGTTTATCCTTATAATTACAAATAATTGAGCCGATGTTCCTACTTTTTGTAACCAAATCGATGTCGAAATTCTTGAGAAGGTTTCCAATTTTATTTGTAATACTTGGATAGAATGGTAAACATATTCGTTATTTTGTTTTTAGTTCGCCGATAGCCATTAGGGTTGTATGTGCACGGATGTGATGTTTTCTCTCGTGTTTATCTAGTATAGATTGTACAAATGTCATGTTGTATCCATTCATTCTTGCGGCTTCCTTGATGTACTTTTCTTCCTTTTTGAATTCGTGTATTTGCATGGGTATATTGTACAATCTATGCGCCAATGAATGGAACGCTGCTTTTTTATTATTAAAGTAAAGTAGCAGTTTGGATGTAGCCTTCGGTGGGATTCGAATTCAGTACCTCCCAATCCAAGTGACGAAGCTTTAACCACTTGATTACAGATTCGGAATCAGCGTCGAATTTGCAAGCGGATTACATTAATTTAAAATCACATTTTGGTATTTTAAAAAAACTTGCCCTGGCTCATAAAAAATGTACACACAAAATTCATATGAAAATGGTTTTTTATTCGATTTTTCGGGTTTTTCGACTTTTTCGGTAAATTTTTTTAAAATTTTCTTTCGTAAGAACCATCTCCTGGTAATTGCGAACACAACAGAAAAGATTGAGCCAAATCGGTTCAGCCGTTCTCAACTGATGCGCGCACATACATTTTTTGCACCATTTTTATGGATATAGATTCGACTTCACTTAGACAAACTTTTATTTTTTCTTTATTAATATTGTACTACCGAACTCTTTAAAATTTCAAACTTTACTCCCCGCGTGTTTACTTATTTTTCCTTTTATAGGTAAACAAAAACAAATAATGATCGTACAATTTTTGGTTTCCTTGTCAAGATCGAATCGTAAACCCGGTTGTTCATATTTACGAAAAAAAAACAAATTTGTATTTGATTATTCTTTAATTTTCATTCATTAAAGCTATGTAGTATATTACAATAGAGAAACATAAGGGAATAACAAAGGGATGACCACCGTGCTTGTTCTTGGCACGAACTCAATTCGTAACACAATCTCTGCTCGCACCACTCGCAGAATGCTTCAGGAAGCTGGTTTGATTGTCTGTAAAGCCAGGAAGAAACCTTGGCTCTCCGAAAAAACAAGAAGGCTCGGTATAAATGGGCCTTAAAATACCAAAGTTTCACCGAAGAAGATTGGTCAAATATCGTGTGGTCAGACATCGAGGAATATATATATATATATATAAGAGAACCCATCAAATGTGAATCATATAAGCCAATTTTTCTTCGATGGACCTCGCACATTTTACTATTTGAAACCTACATTAACCTCACAAGAACTAATACAAGTATATTTTATAAAGAATAGAAAAAAAATTAACAATATTACAAACACTAACGAAAACTGTTTACTATTGGATATAAATTTGTCACATAAAAATATTTTAATTAATAAAAAAAGGAACATCATTCTTACGAAGTGTACTAATGCATTTATTTGTTAATTATTCAGTAATACATCTAAGAAAAAAAGATGAAACATTCCAGATAACATATCAATTGTTTTTTGTGCGATTTTTCATGATTAGCAATTCGATATATTTCCGCCTACAGAAACAAATGACGGCTATAGCCGTCCTATTATGTTCGCGCAAATGACGCTTATAGCCGTCATTTGTCTATATATCACCAAAAAATCGGACCGCTATATAGCCGACATTTGTTTCTGTAGGCGGAAATATATAGAAAAAATGATGTGATGAGCAAATGACGGCTATAGCCGTCGAGAGTTTTCATGGGAGAACTGTGAGAAAATGTGATAATTTTCACTTCCAAACATATAAATGACGCTCAATTTCATATGGCAGTCATAAACAATTGAAAAACAAAAAGTGTGTTTCTGAGCACGGTCGTCAATTAAAAATTGTGCGGCAATGGGTTAAAAGGAATACACAAATGTGTAAGTTGGTTCAAAACACAAACAAAAATAAATTTTTGACATGATTCGTTTCCACACAATTGTGTGGGCAGGCAGGTAATGGGATATACAGGAGACAATGAGAAACCAGTTAAAATATTTTTCCGTGAACAAGAATATCGATTTGAAATTGGTACACAATCTTTCCATGATGATATAATAATGAAAAAGAAGATATTATATAAATATTCACTTTATTTTTAATATAGAATTAAAATTTATAATGTAAATACATGGTAAACAAATTGTAGCGAATCAAATACAATACGATTTTAATATTTATGTTTGTATATTGTATTTGTACACGTATTGTATTTATTAAAGCCATACCTTAATATCTAAACGTCATTTAGACGTATCTAAACATCGTTTTTGTATGTTAAAAAAATTTTATAAACTAAAATTAAATATAAAATATAATAATAATAAATAATCTATTATTGGGCACATTATAATCAACTTTTAATATTATTTTTATTTTTATTGCAAACGAAAACACACAAAATTCTGCTAGGATCTTTTCAAACAGTTTTTTTGTTTGTTTTACCGTGCAAACGCAAATAAAAATAACAATTTCCAAAACATATTATGTATTTTAAATTAATATTTTTGTGACAAAAAACGATCGAGCAGTCAGTTAGCATGTAAATCGAGCATCTGCTAATGATGCTAATTGTAATTAGAAATTATTCCAAAGTTGTCTTCCATTTACTGTCGTGTGTTTTTGTTTTTCTTGTTTGCTTAATTTTGTGCAATTTTTCATTTTCCAATTGCCACTTGGAATATTTTCTAATTAAAATAATTATCATGTGGTTCAATATTGAAACTCGATGTTCATAGCATGGGTGATTGTTTTTGTAATACTCACCATCGGATTTTACAATAATTTTAAAAATTTCCGATTTCAGGCCTACTACGTGAGAATGTTCCATGAAAACTTTTTTAAATAATATGCTATGTCGTAGACTTAGTTGGAAAAATTCTTCCGATGGCGCTTGGAGTTTTCCGAAATCCCCTATTGTATAGTTTTTATTTTTGATAAGTAACTCCGAATTGTTTTCGAAATAATCGTTTTCTTTTAGTAATAATTTACAACAATCATCGCAATTGACTCCCTTAAACATTTTGTGAACTAAACAACCCGCAAACTATCTGACTGATTGATCGCAATTTGTATTATATGAATTAAAATTTATTGAATCTATTAATAAGTCTTCACTTACATTCTCTTCTATATTTATATCATCGCCATCAGAGGTGCTCACGACCGTAAGTGTTTGACTATCACTTGCTATTTGATCATCATTAATACTGCGTGGTCCTATTTGTGTTTCTTCTCGTATTACATCTAGTAAATTGGTATCCGCATTGTCCTCACAATTTCCTCCATCGGTAAATGAGGTTAAGTATTTAATTGACAGCAACTTAGAGACCGTGAAGCTAAATTGTTGGACTAATGGATTAACATTATTTCCGTTTGCCGACCTAATCAAGGAAAATGTATTTTCCAACGCATCCTGATTAATCCGAGATGTTAATACGTAAGTAACACCCACATTACTCTTGGAAAATAATGTTTCTGCCAAAATTAAAATACCATTAATTGTTTGGATCATTCCTTCAAACGAGTACACCTTTTTATTGTTTACCAATTTTATAGAATATAAAAAAGGTATCACGCTTCTGAGGAACTCCGCTATTTTATCATTCTACGTATTTTGCAACGCTGATTTATATGGATTTGGGTCGTAACGGCTTTTTGAATTTAGACAGTCAAACAACTTGTCAAAGGTTTCAAAAAGTTTCCACGTAGCTGGAACTTTATCCTTAATACATTCTGAGAATTTATTAAGTTCGTACGCTGTTTTTATGCCAGCAACGACACTACGACTAAATATTTGACTAGCAAGCTTCACCTTCATTTTTTCAAAATGGCCAGGATTAACGTGTTTGTTGCTTAATTTTGGGCACATGCATGTCGTAGATGAAACTTCCATTTTGTAAAGTTCACGAACCACTCTCCAACTAGCAATGCCATCACTTGTTTTGATGTCAGATGACAATAAACAGTTGCGGAATGACTTTATTAAATGCGGGGGGTCGTATCTTCCCACAATTTCCTTCTGGTAATCATACTCCAGCTTTGGGTTTGAAACTGAAGCTCCCATATTCCTTAAAGCCCTGCGATTATTAGACCCTTGATCACAAATAACGGCTTGAACTTCCAAGCATAAAGAAAATGCCAAATCTAAATTAGCTTTTATTAATTTAGTGAGCTCATCAGAAGCAATTGCATTTTCTGAAACATAGTAGCTAATGATGTTTTTCCAGTTTTCGATGAGTCCCCGTATCATGAAAACACATATATAGCTGCCTAATTTACGTTCTCGGTTAACGGCTCTCAAATCAACATAACCGTCGATGCAATCTCGTACTAAATTATAACTTAAATCCTTGCGAATTTTAATTTCATCAAAAATTAAGGAACACTATTTTCCAATTGTGGTTAATTTATTGATTTTTGTCACTAGTTTCTCCAGGATGAATTTGTTTTCTGTCCCTGGATAAAAATTTTTAATCGGCTGCCAACGGATCAACGAAGCTTTTGAAGGTAAATCAAAATGTAATCTTTCCTTCATAAAATTGTAGGCCTTCGGTGATCGGGTAGTACATATTCTGTGCTAAAATTCTGAACGGCTCGGCCCACTGTTGTTGTTTTGGATGATTTAACATTAACATTTTGCAAAAATTTTTTGATTGAACACTTTTATTATTTTGTAGATCAATAATTTGTTCCGCTGAATTATTTATAGTTTTTAGTTTTTCCATTTTTGAATTTAAAATTCGGTCTGACTGTTCTAGTCGTTTAATCTTTTTAGTTAACCGCGTCTTTTCCATTTTCAGCTTTTCGTTTTTTAAAAATAACTTCCGATTTAATGATCTGTATATTTCCACATTTTTCTCACGAGTTTCGCAGTCAACACATATACCGGTATAATCGTGGCGGTCGTAATACGGATCAGGTAGTTGCGCGATGTCACTTAACAACATATCATTTTCTGTATTAAATTTTGGTGTCGAATATGTTTTATATTTTTATTTAAAATGCTTGATATTTCCTTAAGCGATCGTGGTACTGGTACTTCATCTGACAACTTAGTTTCGATATTGTCAGTAATGCTGGTACATGATATGCTAACAGGTTGCTCATTGGAATAATTTGGTAAACAAAGTGTTGGAACGGCCGTTAATTTTAATTTTCTCTTCAAAAAGTAATGCTTTTCAAAATGATTGGCACAAACAAAAATTCTTTTTTTACTCGAGGGTAAAATTGTTTGACAGCCAGGCATTGTGATTTAAATAATTTTCAGTATATTTGAACAATCGAGCTCCATCTTTTTGTTTAGAGTAACAATTAGCAACCGCACACTTTATACCAGACGGCCTCTTCATCGTGAGTTGTCTTTTTCTTTCCATAATTACACTTATATTTTAATGTTAAAACTATAATCACAATTATCAAAAGATTTTAATTGAAACAATATTTAATATTCACACAGTAATAAATTGTGGCTATTATTTTTTTAAATTCAGTAATCGTTACTATATTCACTATATTTCGTCTTCAAAAATAATTCATCACTTCATCAATACTAATCGTCTTTCGTCCTTAACTCTACGGACCACTTTTAAAAACTTTTCTATTATTATAACCAATTTTATGACACACTCAAGTTTTTTATAATAATAATTTCACAAAACACATAATTAATAATTTACAAAACACATAAATAGCCAAATTTGCTTGGATTTCAAACACACTATGAAACAGACCAAATTCAAAAATAAAATAGTTTTGTACGAACACTAGCAGAAGAACTACATACGTGATAAAATGAACACACGCCCAGCAAAAATAATATCAGGTAGTTTTCATTAGGTATTTTGAAATAGTACTGGGTGTCCACAAATGTTTTGTCCACAAATTTATCAATTTAAAAATTTATATTTTTCAATTTATGTAATTATATAATTCAATTTATATTTTATAAATTTTAAATTTCATTTTATAATTTTCAAAATTATTTAATAACCTAACTTTTTATATTATTTAAAATATCTACAATATAAAATACCTAAAAAATAAGGTTTTTATTGAAATTGGAGCCGATTCATCGCTAATAAACAATTCCTGCGCATTAAATTAAAATTGCCATTTAACTCTTCAGAAGTAATAGATTGAACAGCCGAGTCGATTATTTCTGGTAGATGACGTTGTAGTTCCTCAGGTAACATGGATCTAACGGCAGTTTTTATTTTGGAAAAAGCAAACTCAACTGGGCTGAGCATGTAACTTTATTCGTTTATACTGCCGCATGACAACGCTCGATCTCATGTTGCTCGCGTGACTCAGAAGAATCTCTTCAACTATATGCGGTATATTCACCAGACTTGGGCCCATCCAACTTCAATTTGTTCCGGTCAATGCAGCTCGTGTTTAGTGGATAAACAGTCCACATCGCTGGACGATGTGCATAAATTCATCGATGACCTTATCGTGTCGAAGTCAGCAAGTTTCTTTCGCAACGGTATTCGTATGTTACCTGAGAGATCGCACATAAAAACGATGGACAATATTTCCAAGTTTAAATGTTTTTAAATCCCGGTTTTCTTTTCTTCTAGTTCTAAAGTCTTTATTTTGAAAAAAATATTTTTTATTAATTCGGGCCGGCCGGACTAATAATATTTTAACATAAAAATAAGATATATTGCACAAAAATTTACTAGAAAAAACCAAGGCTGCATCATTTTGAAATACAACATTTTGAAATGCAATAATTGTAGAGCCTGCCGGGTTCAATAACTTTCACGGCACGCGGGAAGTCGATGCGCTCCCCTCCCCCCTTTGCCCTCCGAGGGGCTTTAAATTTGAACTTCGGGACACGTAGGAGCCGGGATCAGCAAACATGTCGCACTGCGTGCTGGTGCACGTATTAGCGGATTATATAGAATCGATTAATGACAATTACTAAAAAGAAAAATAATTGCACCATTTTGTTATGCAAGATTTTGTAATTACAAGATTTTGTACTTGCATCATTTTAGAAATCCATTTCTATCGCATGTATAGAATTTCAGCAAAATAGGTTTAGAAATGGCCAAATTCCATCCCTATTAGCCATTTTCTAGAACTTCGTCCCATTTTCCCACATGTCAAATTTTAAAAATTCAAACTGGGATTTCCTAAAAATCGGGTTTTTTTTATACAAAACCGAGATTTGGAAAAACATGGACTCCGAAAACCGGGACTTATAAAAAACTGGGACCTTGAAAACCGGAACTTCCCTACACTTTTTTTATATAAAATAAATTTGTTGAAAAATCCGTAAAAATTTACGTTTACTCGTAGAGCAGTTTAAACTTAACTGTAAATTAAATTTCGATGATTTCAGATTTTTATATAATATCATTCATGTATTGAGCTGACGATTTGGTTTTCCTTGTTACTCTTGGCTTTAAGCGTGGCAAAATTAGGTATTTGACACAAAATGATTGATTTTCATGTTCCTACAATACAGTATAATAGATAGGTAATTTGTTTATATATTGAAAAAATTCATAATGCTTAAACAGGAAATCAAACTCTAATTCGTGTACATAATTTCCATATGTATTACAATAGGTACATATATTTCTATTATAAAACAATGTAAATCGGATTTTGCTTGGAAAATTTCATCATCTTTCACAGTCAATTTCATCTAATCAAAACATATTTTTAAATGGGCAAACTTATCTCAAAATATTTTATTTTGTCTAGCATTCTATTTCTTCCTTTAAAAAAAACACCAAAAATTCTAAATATAGATACTTATGTATGCAGGTGTTTTTAAGGAGCAGAATACAAAGTTTATTTTCATTCGTAAACATTTAAATTTTTATGGCTTTGAGAAAGGGGTGGGAATGCAAAATGATAAAAATGTAAAATATCGTAGTAGAAAAAAGAAATCGTCATAGAAAGAGATAGTAATCAATAAAAACCGGTTTGCATGTGTGGGTAAGAATAAAACTCGACAAAATAAAATAAACCTGGTATATGTATGTGTAATGTTGAAGTAAATAAAAGATACGAGATACGATTTTTACCGTTGCAAATAATTCATTGTACAAACAGCGCCACGATATTTTCATTCCTTTGCATGAGCCTTCTTAATTCATATATTCTTCTATGGGTCAGACGAATCAAACTTTTAAGGAAGTTAACAATTCTATGCCCTAATAATATATTAAATAATATGATTTTAAAATAAAATTCATCAATACAAATATTTTAATTTTCCGAAGTCTCTACATTTTCTTTATTTCAGATTTTTGGTACACCTGGTGTGCCTTTTCTGCGTCGCAGTAGGCGAAGCATTTAGTCCAGAGCGTGTGGTATCAACCGTAAAACATGCTGCCATAATGGTCTGTGGCTGCATGACTAATTCTGGAGTTTGCGAAATGTTCGTGTGTGAGGGCGACGTGAACTCTTCAAAATACAGAAACGTCCTAGAATCTGCGTTGCGGCCCTCAATTTTAAAACATTTCGGTGATAAAACCATGGATAGCGTTAAATTCCAGCAAGATAATCTGCCCGCACAATGGCATGGTTTCGCGAATATTGCATAGAGATTCAAGAGTGGCTGCCCAGAATACCTGAACCCCATAGAACATTTATGGAGTTTGAACAACGAAGACAAAAAACGCTGTCTGCACCAAGAATGTTTTGACTAAGTATTAGTTCTAAACGAGGTTTCAAAATTTTGGTTGGTTATAATATTAACCGAAATTGTGTAATACTTGCCGTCTTTTTTAGAGGTTCACATCTCTAAGTTGGCAACACTGTTTTGTTTGACAACCGATTTGACAGTTGACAACCGATTTGACAGCTGACAATTGCTTTGTCATTAGTTTGGTTTGCCATTTTATAATGAATAGACTCACGCCAGAGCAATTTTTGCAAATTGTTGAAATTTTTTATCATAATTTAAATCAAAATTTAAACAAAATTTTTTTCAGCGATGAAGCTCACTTTTGGTTGGATGAGTACGTTAATAAACAGAATTGTCGAATTTGGAGTGAAGATAACCCACAAGCCTTTGCCGAAACATCACACTCAGAGAAAAACTTGGGTTCAAAGAAACAAAAATCTGAGTCTATTTTGCCAAAATCTTGGTGATTTTCGATCAACCAAATTTCTTAGTTAAAAAACGAACAAGATTTTAGTTGAATAAAATTTTAATTTAAAATAACCAAATCCTGCTTATTTAATTTATAACTTAGTTAATATGACCAAAATTATATGGTTAATTTATGGATAGAAATGGAAAATAATTGGAACAGTGACTAACTATTTTGTTAAATTAACCAAGGGAAAAAATTATTTTACTAATAATTAGTTATTATTATTTTACTAGTTTAATTCTACCAAATTTTCTTAGAAATTGTAACAAAAATGGCGGTAAATGTTGCAAACGTTTAAGGTTAAACACATTACATCAAGGTGGGGTTACCAAACCAACACGTTGGAAGTTTGATTTCGAACTAATGTAACATTGAATTCTTTACATTAAAAAATTCGAGCGTCTCATCAGAATGCAGTGATCAAACTACAAAAATAATGAAAATACTTTGAACTTACATTCAAAGTATAATCACAATGATTTAGCGAATTTTATTGATTCGCTAGAATTTAAGTCTTAGTTTATATGACAAAACTTATAGGTCAAAATAACTAATTAAAGTTAATAAACCAAAATATTTGGTTAGTTATGACAAGAATATTGTTCACCTAACAAATTTTTTTTGGTTAAATTAAACAAAACTACGTACCAACATCCTGGTAACTCAAATTTCACTCACTTTTTGTAGTAACCAAGTAAGAAAATACCAATTTTCTAATTTAAACAAGAGATTTGGTTTATCTAGCTCAGAATTTGTGTTTAAACAACCAAATTAGTTTAACTAAGTATTTGGTAGTAATCTTTTTTCTGAGTGTACATCCAGAGAAAATCACTATTTGATGCGCTTTATGGGCCGGCGGAATCATTAGTCTATTGATATGTGGTTTCAACAGGACGGTGCCACATGCCACACTGCGCGGGATACAATAAGTTTACTCAAGGAAACATTTGATGAAAGACTAATTTCACGTAATGATCGTGTTAATTAGCCCCCGAGATCGTGTGATCTAGCTTAATTAGATTATTTTCTTTGGAGATATGTTAAGTCACTTTTCTACACCGATAAACCAAAGGCGATTTAATATTTGGAACACAACATTCGGCGAGTTATTGGAAAATTGGACATCCAGAATCTATGCGCCAGCCACAGAGGTGACTTGACTGAAGTCATATTCAAGCATTAATGGCATACAATTATCTATCCAATAAAGCTAGTTTCACTGATATTCAAAATGTCTTTCTCCGTCCTATTTTAATTTAAAATTGTGAACCTCTAAAAAATGGCCTTCTTGGATTAAAATATTCAAAGAAGCAGATAATGATGACCTAAAGATCACCTGATACCTACATTCCCTCAGATAAGAGTCCACCCATAAGTAAGAGTTGAGGTGCGAAACCAAGAGCCCTGAGTTTAAACCAAATTATCTTATGGGAAACCCTGTCAAACGTTTTGCGGAAGTCCATGGTAATAACATCAACTTCGTTTCCACCCTTTATAATGCTTTGTCTTGTTCAATTGGTAAATTACTTCTGAGTGAATAAATAATGCAAACATATGACATGACGAAAATCCAATAAAATTTTGGTCGTGCCTAAATGAACTTTTTAACTATCTTACGCTATTTCTTAACCGGTTAAGAAATCGGTCTCTTTGTATGGTAAACATAGGATTCTAAAATGATGTGACTTTTTTAAATTAGTAAATCGGATAGAACGAAGAACCTTTCTCAAGCGAATAGTATGAAACTTGGTTTGTACTATGAAAATATTCAATTTGATTGAAACAAAACCGAAGGTTATTTAAATTGAATAGAATTAAGCGGTTTCTTTGCCAATTGAGATGTAATTATTTTATTAACTGCTGTGAAAAGAAAACGATTTAGATCCGGCAAAATAGCTGGCATTGAAAATGATGTTCCCCGGAAATAAAAATATGTGTTTAACCGAGCGGTGCTCCAAGTACTGGATTATATACGAGTTCTAATGTCCTCTTTGTCTATTGATATATGGTTGACGATTGCCTATGTTTAGCATTTTTGTAATTTGTAGAACTCATTAATTTTGGTGATTGTAACATAACCAAAAAATTTAATAAGGCACGATGAAATTATTGAGAAGAAGCATTTCACGAATCCAAATCAAAAATTAATCTTCTTAAAGAAATGTTAACA
Organism: Nephrotoma appendiculata; assembly: GCA_947310385.1. Lineage (NCBI taxonomy): Eukaryota > Metazoa > Arthropoda > Insecta > Diptera > Tipulidae > Nephrotoma > Nephrotoma appendiculata. The sequence goes on along the minus strand of OX371224.1, from coordinate 238,895,163 downwards.
AACTGAAATAAAATATTCAATTTTCCCTTCTAAGGCAGTCTAATCGTATGAAATGATTTTTTTCAAATTTTTAGTCACCATTAGTAATGTTTTTCAAAAATACTTACACGAGTTGAAAATAACAACTTTTAAGCGACACTTTCTAGTCTCACAAGAAATATAATACATACATTATACATATTAAGATAATCGGATAAGAATTGCACCATTTGCGTTAAACAAGAAAATTGTAATAAACGTTTTTTGCGATTTTATGTTTCACGTTTTATGTATGTCAGAATAGAATTGTTCGATTTAGTTTTTTATAATATGTAGCACGTTTTATCGCTACACTAGATCGTTTACGATTATAAGAAGTAATATCATATCCATATCTTTGGTAACTTTCGTTTATATTTTGTTATTGCTCATGATTCGATAAATTGATCTTTATCTGATATACCATACGTGTATGTTGCATAATGTATTAAATATTTATAGTCTAGGATGATTGTTAATCTCAAATATTAAAATCTATGTTTTACTAAACAATATAATCACATTTGAGCAAAGAGATTGATTTTATTTGGACGGTTATTGCCAGGTCAGTTTCTAGTCAGTGCCAGTTAGTCACAGCTAATACATATTAATAAATTAACCAGTCCTTTCCACAGAAAAGTGTGTTTGCGTGTAAATGATTAACAATCGTATACATAATTTAGTAACAAGGTAGTTAGATAATGATTTTGCTGAGTGACGCCCTAGTGGTTTATGTGATTAACAAATCTTTTCCTTATATAAATCTTTAATGTGAAGATGCAAGCAGGACCTGCATCAAGTATGCTTTTGATATTGGGTTGGGTTACGCTTACTCCAGGAATGTGCTATACAAATCTAGGATCGCCGATTCGTGTTAAAATGTAGAAAAATAAAAAATATGTATCGAGCCGTTAAATATTATTCAAAAACATTTTTTTAACATAAACGTTTATACAATATTAAAGTAAAACCAATAGTAATGTAAAACAATTTTTTCACTCAGTCAGAATAAACATTCATTGTAGGTTTTATAAAAACATGTAGTGTAAAATAAATTTGTGTTGCAAATTATGTAATTAAAACACACCACAATTTCTTTTATATGTACATTATAATTTATGTTCATACATTAAATGTGTTTTAAAACATTTGAATAAAATAAATTAACAGTTATTATATTAACACCATTAAAACCCCAATGAGATCGGAAAATATACACAATGTATGTAATCAGGTACAAGTATGTTATGAAAAACATGTGTGTTTTATTTCTTTTATTTTAAATATGTACATTAATTACATGCTATTGGTAAATATGACGGTAAACCACCACGTAAGTTGTTCTTTATGTGTGTGTGTGTGTGTGTGTGTGTGTGTGAATGTGTATTTTTTTAAATAAAAAATAAAGACACATTTGTAACACAAATACATTCTAAACTTCCTTCGAGATCAACAGAAGAATTAAAACCTTTTAAAATCGACCACCCCTAATAATAAATTAAAAAAGTTTATGGATGAGAAATACGCACGTACGGTGTGAAAAGCCATCTTTACTACTACGGCCAGTGACAACATTTATTTTGTACTAATGACGTCATATTATTTCGACGATTAGAGGGCGGATAAATTGATAAATTTGATAAATTTCACAACGACTCGACTCAACCTAACAGAAAACTAAATTATTATAAAATACATTAACTAATTATGAACAGTTTAAATCTTTGATTTTTTTCTTAATTCATAAATCGAATTTTTATTAAACAAATTCAAAAAATGTTTGTGCAAATTTAAAGAAATGCGAGAATTTAAAAGCGGACTTTACACGAGGAAGTTAAATCGAAAATGTACATAGCGCTAAATCTAGCTACTGATTGGATTGTTTCGTATGAAAATTCAAAACTCAAAAAACGAATATTTCCGGACAATATAAAGTTATTAATTAGTTTCTTAGTTTCAGATACATATTATTTGGAATAATTTAACAACGTGGTAAGTATGTGAAATAACGTTTTGTGTTATTAATGTTTTATTTAATTATAGGTTGTTGATGTGGTGTAATCGGCTAACCCATTCAATTCTATGGTTTCAGGTTACCTTAATAAATTATGTTAAAGTGATAAGTATGTTATTTTATTTCTCTAAACAAGACCTTTCCAGAGCCCACTGTCTTTATAGGGGCTTTTGATTTGTTTAGAACAACAAATTTTTTCATTGAAGCCTTATGCAACAATCGTTCTAAATAATGCTTGTTATTTATACGGCCGACCTCTAGGGTCGATCACTTGGCAGTTTCAGCATAAAGTACACATCAAAATCTTTTCAGAGACCACTTTGTCGCGAACTTTCATTACTGAGTTATATTTAATGTGTATTATTTTGTTTGTTCGTTCATTTTGTTTCATGCAAAAATGTACGTTATTTTGTATACACGCACACACATACATTTTTTTGTTATTTGTTAAGTATTTCACTTCTTTTAACACTATTTGTCCTAGGCACTTGGCGAAATGCACTAATGCTATAGACATATTACTGGTTTCATAACTATGGTTTCGAGTTAACCATGGTTTCGTTGTAATGGTCACCCCTAATAATGGTTTGCAACTCGGTTTAAACATAGTTTCGGAATGAGAGCAAGCAACTATTTTTCAAGTAAGTTTGCATCTAAGTTTGTCAACTCAATTATATTTCAGATATTGGTTGAGTTTTGTATGAAGTGAAAGATGAAACAGGTAAAAATAATGCGGTCTCTGAAATGTTCCGGTGGTAATAAATCAATGCTTGTCAATTCCGTGGCATACTGGTACCCGGCAGGGAACCCAATTATAATGGGATAATATTATGACTGATAATAACTTCGCCCATTATAATCTCAACTTTGTCTTAGGATACAAAAAAGTTGTGGAATTGAAATAAAACATTAATTATTTTAATTGATTAGACTTTATTTGCTAAAAAAAAAAAAAATACTTTTGAAGGAAAATCCTTATGGAAGCAAAATCAAAACTAATCCAAAATTCTTCTAATAAAAACTAGCTTCCATTAGGCATAAAAACCTCTGAAAATTATAAAAAATGTATTATTTCATAGAAGTATATATAAAAATTATATATAAAATATAAAACTAAACCATAGAACGAAAAATAATAATAATTCACTAAATTCAATAAATAAAAAATTAAATACATCTTATTTCAAAATTTTTTTAAAATAAATTATCACAATTCATAGTAAAACGTCGCGCTGCAAACAACAAAAACATAAGTAAATATCAATCAAAATATACATTTAGAACGATACTTAGCTCATATACTTATCCACAGCTGCTGAACTTTCGTGGGATGATTTAAAAATTAAATTGATTTAAAAAAAAATTTTCAACGAACGTAATTGGCCTTGAGGCAGTCCCACATTTTATGCGCCTTCCGCCCATTATCTTGATCCTCGGCAAAATCTATAAAACGAATAAATATTTTTTGAGGGTTTGTGTCTTGGATAGCAAATTTTTGTGGCAGTTCATAAATTTTATGATTAAAATTAAATAAAAAAATTATGTATTTATTGGCCTGTATTTGTAAAATTGATTGATTGAATTTAAATGAAGAAACAACAATAGTAAAAACCAAAAGTCACAACAATTACTTACTTAACTCAGCTGCGACTTCCTCCCACATTCTTTGCCGGAGCAATCGATTTCTATGCCGCATATCCTGGATGTCCCAAAGCGGTGGTCTTGCCCGTACTGCATCAATAATTAATTCTGGAATATAATTGAAAAGTTTATTAACCATTTTAGAACACAATTTTTAAAGTTATATTTACCATTAACATCATACTCCTCTACGGCGACAGGTGCCGGTGTCAGCGATGTACACGGGTCGTCATACTTGAAGTCATCTGTTGTGTATTCTGTTGTAGAGCAGTATTCGTTCAATCCATCATTGAACGGTGCAAAAAACTCTCGTACCGTTTTGTTGTTTTTGTCCACTATGACATCTTGCTGAACAAATATTTTTTTATGGCCTACAATTACAAAAATGTTATTTACAACTTTGTATAACCGGAACTGAAATTTTATTTAAATTCGTAGCGAATTCGCGGTTTGCAACAAAGTAGCTGACATCTGGTGAACAAATTGTAAATCGTAGTTTGCTATGAAGCAAGGGGGATTAAAACTGTCATAACAATGAATTTGACAATTCTCGTCCCCCTTGTAGACCTAGAAACTAACGCTATCTACATTCGATAAAAATCGCCAATAGAGATTACGAATTTCCGATTTCTTACACAATTTTAAAATAAACACAAAATATATCAACAACATAGCAATTTGAACAAAATTAAAATAATTTTATTAATCGTATTCGTAAGCGACGTAGCCTCACTTTTATTGTTTTATGTGTTCAATTTTATTATAAATTGCCACCTTTCCAACTTACCATATTTATCCATATTTGTAATAATAAATACACAAATATAGCACAAACAATTTCAAAAAACTAGCTACACGTTATGTACACGTCGTATAAATTTTTTTTTAATATTTAAAATTTATCACAATTTTTATAATATTTATTTAGGCACACGCATAATAAATTTAAATGTCATTCATGAGCGAGTTCTCTTCTCACCATAAAAAAATTACTAAACTAAAATTTTGCTGAAAGTGGTGGGTATTTTTCATTTTGGTTGCCATAAAAAATACTTCGTTTTGTATTTTTTATTTATATTTATGGCAACCAAAACGCTACAACAACAAAAAATTTAAGTATAATAAATTTTCCTGTTGCGCCGCTCATACACATTGAGATTTTTGATTGCATCTCTTTCTAGTTTTCTGCACAAAAAAAAGCCGCGGTAACGGAATGTCGCCTTAAATAATCAAAAACTAAACAAAAAATAACACTCATTAAATATTTAAAGGCGGGGGGGCTTAACATATTCATTTTTTTTTGTTCATTTATTTTTCAGTTATATATTACTTTTTATTTTAAAAATTTATAAAATAAAAAATTTAAAAAACAACTAAAACAAATTGTTTCTCAATATTCGCTATGTATTAAATACGCAGCAGGCAGGCTATTTGGCATCGAAAAATATAGAATCACATAAAACATGTTGTGTACGGCAACATTACACACCCGAAAAAAAAATACAAAATATAAGCGAAAATGTAAATATGAAATGAAAATGCAAAACTATGATCATGAATGAACGGATACATATGTATTATGTACATCACAGACAAGTGATGTAAGATCACACAAGGGACTATTTTAGTGTTCATCAAAATAATATTTAATTATTTATAAAAATTAAATTAAAACTACGAACAAAAACAATTTTCGGTACAAAAACAACAATATTTTTGTTAATTAATACTCTTAATTTTTTCAAACGCAACCTTAAAATGACCCACCCCTAAACATGATTCGATCCGTTAGATTTTTTCAGGGTAGGTCGACATAAATATTGCGTGTAGGCTAGAAAAATCGGAAAAATTCCACCGGGAAGTACCCGAAACGGGTACGTCAGGTGGTTTCAAAACGTTTCCAAGTTTTTTTGCGCGTGAAATCTTGCAACATTTTAGAATTTTATGAATGACGTGATCCGAGTGCGCGCTTCCTGTTTAAGATGTGAATATTTGATTTGGGTGCGTAAATGATCATGTGATCCCGAGCGCGCGCTTCCCATTTGAGATATGAATATTTGGCTTGGCACGTAAGTCCTACTGTATGCATTTGAGCGCGTGCTTGCTGTTTAAGATTTAAAAATGTATGCATAACAATTTTAGGATAACAATTTAACTCCCATAAACATGAACGATGATGTGGAAAAGTTCATATCTGAAATATTTTCGTTGGGACTGAAACAATGTATCAATGTCAAGAATTGCAATAACAATGTGTTAGACCTAGCCTTTGTGCCAGTTGATCATGAGATGGCCGTCACAACCTGTGGTGATTTAGCTGGATCTTCAAGCATTTATCATTTGCCGCTGAATATTTCAGTTTTGTTTGAATACCGACTCTCTCATCTATAACTTTAAATAATATATTTAAAAAAAACTTTTTAAAAAACCACGCTTATATTTAAAGGCTCTAAAAAGTAGATAATATAAGGCTTTGAAAAGTAGAAAATAAAATTTTTCTTCCTTACTCCTATCAAGGTATATTTATAACAAGTAGAAATTTAAAATTAATATGACTAAAAATATAATCGTGGGGCGCTCCTTTACGGCATTAGTGATTTAAGACTACTAGACACATGAAGTAAAGTTTTTTAGTAACACTAATGGAACAGTCTATTCTGATGTATCCTAAGAATAGATTTTTTGCTGGACCATTTCAGTATTAACGTAAAAATGATATATTGGGAGATAGTATATACATTCAAAAGAGCCTCCCACGCTTATATTTTTAGTCATATTAGTTTTAAATTTCTACTTGTTATAAATATACCTTGATAGGAGAAAGGAAGAAACATTTTATTTTCTACTTTTCAAAGCCTTTTTTATCTACTTTTTAGAGCCTTTAAATATAAGCGGGGTTTTTTAAAAAGTTTTTTTTAAATATATTTTATTTTCTACTTTTTAGTCATCGAAATTTGCAATCAATTTTTCGACCATGTTAACATTTGTCAGTAATTTGCAAAAAAGATAGATGGTATATCTATCTTTGGACCTTACCTTTAAGAGTGCGATCCGAGAGCACTATGTCATATGATTGTTTTTATTATAGCCAACTTTTATAAGTCTTTGTCAATATGTGTTTTTTTGTCAGTTATTCGCATCCCACAGATCTTATTCTCACCATTTCTACCAATGCCTCATTATTACATGGCTTCTTTCCTGTCAATTTCGTGGCTTCTAGTTCGACTATTTATTTGCAAGGTGGTTTAAGTCTGAACCACCCCCCCCCCCCTCCCCCTAAATATGCCAGAGCATATTTAATGTTAGAATCTTGTATCGTTATTGGAGTTAAGCCTGCATGCAAAATTTCAGCTCAATTGGACTATCGCAAGTGGTTGAAAAATTGATTACAAAATTTGATGATATAAACAGACACACAGAGAGAGCTAATATAAGCATAGTAAAATAGGCGATTTTGTTTCTTTAACTGCATTTCTTGATGGGTATATATAATTGGTCTTTATTTTACAATTGTAATAATATAGACGATATGTTGAACGAACTTTATAAAATTGTTCAAATGGGCATTGAAACATTCATTCCTAGATTGGTTGTTTCAGGCGCCAAGAAGGAACCGTGGTATAACAATGAATTGATAAATTTAAAAAATAGAAAGGATAAGGCTCATAAACTTTATAAACTATCTCCGAATACAGTAAATTAAAACTCATTTAAGGTCTTACGTAAAAAGTATATATTTCTTAACCGATTTCTTTACAGTAATTATGTTTTGGAGTTGGAATAACAAATTAAATCGAAACCCAATCACTTTTGGCATTTTGTTAACTATAAAAGAAAATCTGATGGTTACCCTCCCACAATGTATTTGAAAGAGCGATTCTGTGATAACATTCTAGATAACGTTATTTTTAAAATTGACCGGTAACGCCGCCCCGGTGTGCCTCCTATTTAATAGAAGTCTAAGAGAGGGATATTTACCTACTCTTTGGAAGCGATCGCTTATTAAACCTATTTTCAAATCTAGGATTCGTGGTAATATTAAGAACTATAGAAGTGTTTGTATAATTTCAGTCTTACCCAAGTTGTTTGAGAAACTTGTTAAAGATCAATTATTCTTTCACGTGAAAACTTGTGTCACTCCAAAACAGCATGGTTTCTTTCCAGGCAGATCAACTGTTACTAATTTACTCTTGCTTATAAATTGTGTCTCTAATCCCAGCAAGATTTTTGCGATAACTTTCCATTTGAGACATGTCTCCCGAAAGCATAAATTCGATACGCTATTCGCAATGTGTTGTATAAATATCCGCATTGCGGCAGATACTCAGAAAATGTACGCAATTCAATTGGAATTTATCTCTTGACATTCAAAGAAATGACGATAAAAACAAAAATAGTGTGAAATCCTTTTTGCGATATGTCTACCGAAAGCGTAAATGCAATTCGCAATGAGTTTAAAAAGTTATCGCTCTGCGATATAATTTCAGAAATTGTGGTGGGAAGAAAGGGAATAGAAAAGGGTTGACGATTTCCAATGACGACCTCATTTGTTTTTTTTTTGATCGGACCAGCATCTCTAGAGTACGAAAAGATTCTGAAGTAAAACCTGGGACGCCCATTTACTACTTTATATCAGTTAGCAAGTGTACGAGAGTGATGTAAACCATTTTTAAATTGTTTTCTAACATATTCATAGGCCTGCGGGGAATAAAAGTTTAAATTTAAAGCAACCTTCCGTATTTCTTCTGGATATTTTCTGCTTAACTTTCGATTTTTAATATTATCGTTATATCTATTTTAAAAAAATGAATTTGGGCCAGAATGGTTTAAAAATATGTCCTTCTGACAAGAACTAATTAAATTTTTTTCTTCTATTAGGTTGCCCAAATTAAAAAATTTTTCTTCTTTGTCTCATACCTGTTTGTCGTAGGTTCTTATTTTGTTTTGCAAATTTATTGTATTTACTCCTTAAGACTCGTAGTTTTTCCTTTTCAAATTCGTTTTTTGAACTCGTAGAACGATCAGCACCTGATGAGGCCATTGCTTGCTTTAACGTTATTTTATTAAATCGTTGGTTGGTTGGTTGGCTCAAAATATTCTCGATTGTACAAATTTTTATTAGTTCCGGATACCACAAGTTCAGGTATTACGTCAATTGTTACTAAATAATCCTGGTTTTTTAATGCATAGAATGAATCTTCCTCAACATCAGCAGAAACTTCAAAATTAGTCCCAATAATATTATCATAATAATATTACATAACACACGGTATATATATAACATACTTATACTTAATAAACACATTTTTATTAATCACTTGTTTTTTATTTCGCAAAATTATTTTGAATATTTTCAAAAAGTTTAAAAAATCACTCGATCAATTTCGACTTGTTAGGTCATCATCAGGAGTATCTACTGATTTGTATTAGTAAAAATTTTGTTATATAGCAGAAAAAAGCAAAAAATAAATAAAAGAAGGAGGGACAAAAAATAAGCAATAAAAATTCATCTACGGATCGCACAAGTAGGCGATGAGTCATCGGCTGAGTAACAAAATTCAAGGTATATAATTGTTTACGTCAGAATAGAAAAGGGCGGGGTCTGTAATTGGTGAGAACCGGATTTCTCTCTGTTCGTTAAGGATATTTTGGTTAAGAAATATTGATTTTCGAATTTCGTAAGATTCTAAGGTATCTAAACGTCTGTCTTTGGGTTGTATATGTAATATGTCTAAGGATTAATTCTACTTTTGACTTCAAAATTTATCGGAAACCCACGTATACAGACGCTGTTATCCCTAGTTCTTCAAACTATCCCCATAATACTAAAATGTCAGCTTTCCACACACTCTTAGATAGACTAATAAACATCCCTTTGACAAATTCAAATTATAACACTGAGCTTAATATAATTTTACAAATAGCAACGAATAAAGGATATGCAACTAGGAATATATTAAAGTTATTAAATAAAAAAGCTAAAGCGTAAAACTCTAACGGGTATTTATCCACCGGATAGTCCAACGCGGGAAAATTGGCGTCGTTTAGAGTGTATAGGAAAAACGAGCCAACGGATTAGCAATATCGTGTCCAATTATACCAATATTAGTTTTGCTTTTTATAATAATAACACAATAAAGAAAATGATTTTTAACAATAAACCTAGAGTTGATCGCCTTTCCAAGCCTGGTGTCTATAGGATCAATAGCAATGTTTGCAGTTTCTCCTATATTGGTCAGACTGGGACGTCCCTTAAGCTAGCAGAACCCATATAGCCGAACAATACAAGATAGTACGGATAATTATAGGCTAATTATAGGCTAATTAAATGCCTCATTAAAAAATTTTGGGCTCCACCCCTTCCAACTAAAACGCGGGTTCTGCTAGCTTAAGAAAAAGTTAGCAGAACCCATATCAAAAACTGATTTAAAAATAATTGGAAAATTAACGGTTAATTTTAGGCTAATTAAATGCCCTAATTAAATTATTTATTCTGCTCGATCTACAAAAAGTAAAAGGCTTTATCATTTCAAGGCTAGCAAAACCCAAATCGAAAATCGGACCAAAACCGAAATTAGAATGCAAAACAAGATCTATTGATAAGCAAATAATTTTAGGCTCACTATGGGCTATTCAAATGCCCCATTAAAAAATTTTGGGCTCCACCCGTTTTTGACCAGACTTCAGGTCATTTAATCTAAAGCCAGCAGAACCCAAATCGAAAATCGGACCAAAACCGAAATTAGAATGCAAAACAAGGTCTATTGATAAGCATATAATTTTAGGCTCACTATGGGCTATTCAAATACCCCATTAAAAAATTTTGGGCTCCACCCGTTTTTGACCAGACTTCAGGTCATTTAATCTAAAGCCAGCAGAACCCAAATTGAAAATCGGACCAAAACCGAAATAAGAATGCAAAACAAGATCTATTGATAAGCAAATAATTTTAGGCTCACTATGGGCTATTCAAATGGCCCATTAAAAAATTTTGGGCTCCACCCGTTTTTGGCCAGACTTCAGGTTATTTAAGCTAAAGCTAGCAGAACCCAAATTGAAAATATGACCAAAACTGAAATTAGAACGCAAAACAAGATCTATTGATAAGCAAATAATTTTAGGCTCACTATGGGCTATTCAAATGCCCCATTAAAAAATTTTGGGCTCCACTCGTTTTTGACCAGACTTCAGGTCATTTAATCTAAAGCTAGCAGAACCCAAATTGAAAATCGGACCAAAATCGAAATTAGAATGCAAAACAAGATCTATTGATAAGCAAATAATTTTAGGCTCACTATAGGCTATTTAAATGCCCCATTAAAAAATTTTGGGCTCCACCCGTTTTTGACCAGACTTCAGGTCATTTAATCTAAAGCCAGCAGAACCCAAATCGAAAATCGGACCAAAACCGAAATTAGAATGCAAAACAAGATCTATTGATAAGCAAATAATTTTAGGCTCACTATGGGCTATTCAAATTCCCCATTAAAAAATTTTGGGCTCCACCCGTTTTTGACCAGACTTCAGGTCATTTAATCTAAAGCCTGCAGAACCCAAATCGAAAATCGGACCAAAACCGAAATTAGAATGCAAAACAAGGTCTATTGATAAGCAAATAATTTTAGGCTCACTATGGGCTATTCAAATGCCCCATTAAAAAATTTTGGGCTCCACCCGTTTTTGACCAGACTTCAGGTCATTTAATCTAAAGCTAGCAGAACCCAAATTGAAAATATGACCAAAACTGAAATTAGAACGCAAAACAAGATCTATTGATAAGCAAATAATTTTAGGCTCACTATGGGCTATTCAAATGCCCCATTAAAAAATTTTGGGCTCCGAAAAACCGAAATTAGATGCAAAACAAGGTCTATTGATAAGCAAATAATTTTAGGCTCACTATGGACTATTCAATTGCCCCATTAAAAAATTTTGGGCTCCACCCGTTTTTGACCAGACTTCAGGTCATTTAATGTAAAGCTGGCAGAACCCAAATCGAAAATTGGACCAAAACCGAAATTAGAATGCAAAACAAGATCTATTGATAAGCAAATAATTTTAGGCTCACTATGGGCTATTCAAATACCCCATTAAAAAATTTTGGGCTCCACCCGTTTTTGACCAGACTTCAGGTCATTTAATCTAAAGCCAGCAGAACCCAAATCGAAAATCGGACCAAAACCGAAATTAGAACGCAAAACAAGATCTGATGATAAGCAAATAATTTTAGGCTCACTATGGGCTATTCAAATACCCCATTAAAATTTTTTGGGCTCCACCCGTTTTTGACCAGACTTCAGGTCATTTAATCTAAAGCCAGCAGAACCCAAATCGAAAATCGGACCAAAACCGAAATTAGAATGCAAAACAAGATCTATAGATAAGCAAATAATTTTAGGCTCACAATGGGATATTAAAATACCACATTAAAACATTTTGGGCTCCACCCGTTTTTGACCAGACTTCAGGTCATTTAATCTAAAGCCAGCAGAACCCAAATCGAAAATCGGACCAAAACCGAAATTAGAACGCAAAACAAGATCTGATGATAAGCAAATAATTTTAGGCTCACTATGGGCTATTTAAATGCCCCATTAAAAAATTTTGGGCTCCACCCGTTTTTGACCAGACTTCAGGTCATTTAATCTAAAGCCAGCAGAACCCAAACTGAAAATCGGACCAAAACTGAAATTAGAATGCAAAACAAGATCTATTGATAAGCAAATAATTTTAGGCTCACTATGGGCTATTTAAATTCCCCATTAAAAAATTTTGGGCTCCACCCGTTTTTGACCAGACTTCAGGACATTTAATCTAAAGCTAGCAGAACCCAAATTGAGAATGGGACCAAAACTGAAACTAGAATACAAAACAAGATCTATTGATAAGCAAATAATATTAGGCTCACTATGGGCTATTCAAATACCACATTAAAAAATTTTGGGCTCCACCCGTTTTTGACCAGACTTCAGGACATTTAATCTAAAGCTAGCAGAACCCAAATTGAGAATGGGACCAAAACTGAAATTAGAATACAAAACAAGATCTATTGATAAGCAAATAATATTAGGCTCACTATGGGCTATTCAAATGCCCCATTAAAAAATTTTGGGCTCCACCCGTTTTTGACCAGACTTCAGGTCATTTAATGTAAAGCTAGCAGAACCCAAATTGAAAATCGGACCAAAACCGAAATTAGAATGCAAAACAAGATCTATTGATAAGCAAATAATTTTAGGCTCACTATGAGCTATTTAAATGCCCAATTAAAAAATTTTGGGCTCCACCCGTTTTTGACCAGACTTCAGGTCATTTAATCTAAAGCTAGCAGAACCCAAATCGAAAATTGAACCAAAACCGAAATTAGAATGCAAAACAAGGTCTATTGATAAGCAAATAATTTTAGGCTCACTATGGGCTTTTCAAATACCACATTAAAAAATTTTGGGCTCCACCCGTTTTTGACCAGACTTCAGGTCATTTAATCTAAAGCCAGCAGAACTCAAATCGAAAATCGGACCAAAACCGAAATTAGAACGCAAAACAAGATCTGATGATAAGCAAATAATTTTAGGCTCACTATAGGCTATTCAAATGGCCCATTAAAAAATTTTGGGCTCCACCCGTTTTTGACCAGACTTCAGGTCATTTAATCTAAAGCCAGCAGAACCCAAATTGAAAATCGGACCAAAACCGAAATTAGAATGCAAAACAAGATCTATTGATAAGCAAATAATTTTAGGCTTACTATGGGCTATTTAAATTCCCCATTAAAAAATTTTGGGCTCCACCCGTTTTTGACCAGACTTCAGGACATTTAATCTAAAGCTAGCAGAACCCAAATTGAGAATGGGACCAAAACTGAAATTAGAATACAAAACCTTGTTTTGCATCTTGTTTTGTATTCTAATTTCGGTTTGGGTCCGATTTTCAATTTGGGTTCTGCTGGCTTTAGATTAAATGACCTGAAGTCTGGTCAAAAACGGGTGGAGCCCAAAATTTTTTAATGGGGTATTTGAATAGCCCATAGTGAGCCTAAAATTATTTGCTTATCATCAGATCTTGTTTTGCGTTCTAATTTCGGTTTTGGTCCGATTTTCGATTTGGGTTCTGCTGGCTTTAGATTAAATGACCTGAAGTCTGATCAAAAACGGGTGGAGCCCAAAATTTTTAATGGGCATTTAAATAGCCCATTGTGAGCCTAAAATTATTTGCTTATCAATAGATCTTGTTTTGCATTCTAATTTCAGTTTTGGTCCGATTTTCGATTTGGGTTCTGCTGGCTTTAGATTAAATGAATTGAAGTCTGGTCAAAAACGGGTGGAGCCCAAAATTTTTTAATAGGGCATTTGAATAGCTCATAGTGAGCCTAAAATTATTTGCTTATCAATAGATCTTGTTTTGCATTCTAATTTCGGTTTTGGTCCGATTTTCAATTTGGGTTCTGCTGGCTTTAGATTAAATGACCTGCAGTCTGGTCAAAAACGGGTGGAGCCCAAAATTTTTTAATGGGGTATTTGAATAGCCCATAGTGAGCCTAAAATTATTTGCTTATCAATAGATCCTGTTTTGCATCTAATTTCGGTTTTGGTCCGATTTTCAATTTGGGTTCTGCTAGCTTTAGATTAAATGACCTGAAGTCTGGTCAAAAACGGGTGGAGCCCAAAATTTTTTAATGGGCCATTTAACTAGCCTATAGTGAGCCTAAAATTATTTGCTTATCAATAGACCTTGTTTTGCATTCTAATTTCGGTTTTGGTCCGATTTTCGATTTGGGTTCTGCTGGCTTTAGATTAAATGACCTGAAGTCTGGTCAAAAACGGGTGAAGCCCAAAATTTTTTAATGGGGCATTTAAATAGCCCATAGTGAGCCTAAAATTATTTGCTTATCAATAGATCTTGTTTTGCATTCTAATTTCGGTTTTGGTCCGATTTTCAATTTGGGTTCTGCTAGCTTTAGATTAAATGACCTGAAGTCTGGTCAAAAACGTGGGAAGCCCAAAATTGTTTAATGGGGCAGTTAAATAGCCCATAGTGAGCCTAAAATTATTTGCTTATCAATAGATCTTGTTTTGCATTCTTATTTCAGTTTTGGTCCGATTTTCAATTTGGGTTCTGCTGGCTTTAGATTAAATGACCTGAAGTCTGGTCAAAAACGGGTGGAGCCCAAAATTTTTTAATGTGGTATTTGAATAGCCCATAGTGAGCCTAAAATTATTTGCTTATCAATAGATCTTGTTTTGCATTCTAATTTCAGTTTTGGTCCGATTTTCGATTTGGGTTCTGCTGGCTTTAGATTAAATGAATTGAAGTCTGGTCAAAAACGGGTGGAGCCCAAAACTTTTTAATAGGGCATTTGAATAGCTCATAGTGAGCCTAAAATTATTTGCTTATCAATAGATCTTGTTTTGCATTCTAATTTCGGTTTTGGTCCGATTTTCAATTTGGGTTCTGCTAGCTTTAGATTAAATGACCTGAAGTCTGGTCAAAAACGGGTGGAGCCCAAAAATTTTTAATGGGGCATTTGAATAGCCCATAGTGAGCCTAAAATTATTTGCTTATCAATAGACCTTGTTTTGCATTCTAATTTCGGTTTTGGTCCGATTTTCGATTTGGGTTCTGCTGGCTTTAGATTAAATGACCTGAAGTCTGGTCAAAAACGGGTGGAGCCCAAAATATTTTAATGGGGCATTTAAATATCTCATAGTGAGCCTAAAATTATTTGCTTATCAATAGATCTTGTTTTGCATTCTAATTTCAGTTTTGGTCCGATTTTAAATTTGGGTTCTGCTGGCTTTAGATTAAATGACCTGAAGTCTGGTCAAAAACGGGTGGAGCCCAAAATTTTTTAATGGGGCATTTGAATAGCCCATAGTGAGCCTAAAATTATTTGCTTATCAATAGATCCTGTTTTGCATCTAATTTCGGTTTTGGTCCGATTTTCAATTTGGGTTCTGCTAGCTTTAGATTAAATGACCTGAAGTCTGGTCAAAAACGGGTGGAGCCCAAAATTTTTTAATGGGCCATTTAACTAGCCTATAGTGAGCCTAAAATTATTTGCTTATCAATAGACCTTGGTTTGCATTCTAATTTCGGTTTTGGTCCGATTTTCGATTTGGGTTCTGCTGGCTTTAGCTTAAATGACCTGAAGTCTGGTCAAAAACGGGTGAAGCCCAAAATTTTTTAATGGGGCATTTAAATAGCCCATAGTGAGCCTAAAATTATTTGCTTATCATCAGATCTTGTTTTGCGTTCTAATTTCAGTTTTGGTCCGATTTTCGATTTGGGTTCTGCTGGCTTTAGATTAAATGACCTGAAGTCTGGTCAAAAACGGGTGGAGCCCAAAATTTTTTAATGGGGTATTTGAATAGCCCATAGTGAGCCTAAAATTATTTGCTTATCAATAGATCTTGTTTTGCATTCTAATTTCGGTTTTGGTCCAATTTTCGATTTGGGTTCTGCTAGCTTTACATTAAATGACCTGAAGTCTGGTCAAAAACGGGTGGAGCCCAAAATTTTTTAATGGGGCAATTGAATAGTCCATAGTGAGCCTAAAATTATTTGCTTATCAATAGACCTTGTTTTGCATCTAATTTCGGTTTTTCGGAGCCCAAAATTTTTTAATGGGGCATTTGAATAGCCCATAGTGAGCCTAAAATTATTTGCTTATCAATAGATCTTGTTTTGCATTCTAATTTCGGTTTTGGTCCGATTTTCAATTTGGGTTCTGCTAGCTTTAGATTAAATGACCTGAAGTCTGGTCAAAAACGGGTGGAGCCCAAAAATTTTTAATGGGGCATTTGAATAGCCCATAGTGAGCCTAAAATTATTTGCTTATCAATAGACCTTGTTTTGCATTCTAATTTCGGTTTTGGTCCGATTTTCGATTTGGGTTCTGCTGGCTTTAGATTAAATGACCTGAAGTCTGGTCAAAAACGGGTGGAGCCCAAAATATTTTAATGGGGCATTTATATATCTCATAGTGAGCCTAAAATTATTTGCTTATCAATAGATCTTGTTTTGCATTCTAATTTCAGTTTTGGTCCGATTTTAAATTTGGGTTCTGCTGGCTTTAGATTAAATGACCTGAAGTCTGGTCAAAAACGGGTGGAGCCCAAAATTTTTTAATGGGGCATTTGAATAGCCCATAGTGAGCCTAAAATTATTTGCTTATCAATAGATCTTGTTTTGCATTCTTATTTCGGTTTTGGTCCGATTTTCGATTTGGGTTCTGCTGGCTTTAGATTAAATGACCTGAAGTCTGGTCAAAAACGGGTGGAGCCCAAAATTTTTTAATGGGGCATTTAAATAGCCCATAGTGAGCCTAAAATTGTTTGCTTATCAATAGATCTTGTTTTGCATTCTTATTTCGGTTTTGGTCCGATTTTCGATTTGGGTTCTGCTGGCTTTAGATTAAATGACCTGAAGTCTGGTCAAAAACGGGTGGAGCCCAAAATTTTTTAATGGGGTATTTGAATAGCCCATAGTGAGCCTAAAATTATTTGCTTATCAATAGATCTTGTTTTGCATTCTAATTTCAGTTTTGGTCCGATTTTCAATTTGGGTTCTGCTCGCTTTAGATTAAATGACCTGAAGTCTGGTCAAAAACGGGTGGAGCCCAAAATTTTTTAATGGGGCATTTAAATAGCCCATAGTGAGCCTAAAATTATTTGCTTATCAATAGATCTTGTTTTGCATTCTTATTTCGGTTTTGGTCCGATTTTCAATTTGGGTTCTGCTGGCTTTAGATTAAATGACCTGAAGTCTGGTCAAAAACGGGTGGAGCCCAAAATTTATTAATGGGCCATTTGAATAGCCCATAGTGAGCCTAAAATTATTTGCTTATCAATAGACCTTGTTTTGCATTCTAATTTCGGTTTGATCCGATTTTCGATTTGGGTTCTGCTGGCTTTAGATTAAATGAATTGAAGTCTGGTCAAAAACGGGTGGAGCCCAAAATTTTTTAATGGGGCATTTAAATATCTGATAGTGAGCCTAAAATTATTTGCTTATCAATAGATCTTGTTTTGCATTCTAATTTCAGTTTTGGTCCGATTTTAAATTTGGGTTCTGCTGGCTTTAGATTAAATGAATTGAAGTCTGGTCAAAAACGGGTGGAGCCCAAAATTTTTTAATGGGGCATTTGAATAGCCCATAGTGAGCCTAAAATTATTTGCTAATCAATAGATCTTGTTTTGCATTCTAATTTCGGTTTTGGTCCGATTTTCGATTTGGGTTTTGCTAGCCTTGAAATGATAAAGCCTTTTACATTTTCTAGATCGAGCAGAATAAAAAAATTTAATTAGGGCATTTAATTAGCCTAAAATTAACCGTTAATTTTCCAATTATTTTTAAATCAGTTTTTGATATGGGTTCTGCTAACTTTTTCTTAAGCTAGCAGAACCCGCGTTTTAGTTGGAAGGGGTGGAGCCCAAAATTTTTTAATGGGGCATTTAATTAGCCTATAATTAGCCTATAATTATCCGTACTATCTTGTGTTGTTCTGCTATATGGGTTCTGCTAGCTTAAGGGACGTAGACTGGGCGCAATTTTGGAGTTAGAGCTAAAGAACATTTATCTTGTTGCAATCAATCAACTTTCCATAACCATTTAACTTCAGAAAATCACACAGCTAGCTGGAACAATTTAGACATATTACATATACAACCCAAAGACAGACGTTTAGATACCTTAGAATCTTATGAAATTCGAAAATCAATATTTCTTAACCAAAATATCCTTAACGAACAGAGAGAAATCCGGTTCTCACCAATTACAGACCCCGCCCTTTTCTATTCTCACGTACTCAATAATATACCTTGAATTTTGTTACTCAGCCGATGACAGATCGCCTACCTGCGCGATCCGTAGATTAATTTTTATTGCTTATTTTTTGTCCCTCCTTCTTTTATTTATTTTTTGCTTTTCTCTATTATATAACACAATTTTTATTTATACAAATCAGTAGATACTCCTGATGATGACCTAACAAGTCGAAATCGATCGAGTGATTTTTTAAACCTTTTGAAAATATTCAAAATAATTTTGCGAAACAAAAAACAAGTGATTAATAAAAATGTGTTTATTAAGTATCCAATAATATCGTCAGCATCATCTATAGAAGTTAGATAAACGTCTTGGGATATAAATTTAGGATTGTGTTCCGAGCATCCAACCATGTTTTCTTCAGTATGATGAAGGTATGAAGGAATTTCAGTTTGATTAATATTTGGGCATGTATTTTCTTGATTATTTTCATCAACGTTAGATCTGCACTTTGATTCGTCCATGAACAAGGTGGGAATGGCCAACTTTTTTTAAAGATCTCCTCTGATTCTCTTTCCTCTGTGGCATGAAATAATGCTTTCAAAATGTACCGAGCAAACAATTGCATTTCTACTTATTACATCTTGCTCACCCAAGCCAATTGATTTCATCCATTTTTTTTAATTCTCAATATTTTGGTAAGCTAAAAACAAATGTTTACATTGAAATTTTTGTAAAAAGTTGTACAGTATTTAAAACAAAAATAAATTATGAAAATCAAAGCCCGTAGTACATGAAATATCCGCCGTTTTATTAAACAATAATAAAAAAAATACGGCACTGGTAGTAAAAGTTGTAAACACAAATTAAGAATCGCCAGCAATCAAAATTGTTTACTTAATTTTCTCTGATTTATGACTTAAATTAACGATAAATTTACCACAAATTACTTTCTTCTTAACATAATTTACATTTTGTTTTATAAAAACACTTAGTAAACTTACTGATGTAAGATACGCCTTTTTGAAATTTTTTAGGCGTATTTTAACAAGTTTTGACAATACACTTCATTTCAATTAAAAGTTTGTATTTTTTTTTCAAATGATACACTACCACGCACTACTATACCAACCACTAAATGTTTCATAACGTTTTTATTATTTTGATGAGTTTTAATTAATAATTTTAAAAGCACAAAATTAAGTCGTCACGATAGGTTGTCACTGCGCACAATAATAAACAGCTGACTTGGGGTTTTTCATTTTGAAATATGAATAAGCCATATGCTTTTTTATATAACCATCCTGCACTAACACGCCTCAAATGAAATGACAAATTTTATATAGGAAAAACCCTAAGGCCGGTTCTAAGAGTATAATTCTATTGAAATTTCTTCAAAAATAATTGTTGTTTTATGTACAAAACATGTAAAAAACGTTAAGTTAATAATGTATTTTTATCTGGTTAGTATTCTGAGCCTTTTTGATATTTAATTTGATGCTGGGTTCTTTTTCTTAGGTTTATTTTTCAATATTTGAAATTTCTCTTTGTGTAACGACCCTGTGGCGTCTTTCACACCTTGCCCAACCAAATCAGGTAATAAATTATAAATAAATTTCCTAAATTGTCAAGCACTGTAAATGATTAGTTGGGTATCCAAAAAATATTGTAGTTTTTATTTTTTGGTAGCTAGCTTTGAAAAATAAAAGTTAGTCGGTTTTTAGTTTTTTCTGAAAATAGATATGTCAATAAAATAAAATAAAAATATATTAAAATAAATTATAAAACCATAATAATTGTTATTCATATTTTTAAAATAAAAATAAGTTTTGTTGTAACACAGTTGTGTTTATCGTGTATCTAATAGATACCATTTAAATGCTTGGTGGAGCCCTACTCACTAAAACCCTTTCGAAGTTTTTCGTATTAACACCAGAACAAAAAAATGTATTAAAGTTTTTAAATGCCCATAGCAGGGACTAACATATTCCGGAAGTAAAAATTCTGGAAAATCCAGTTTCACAACACTTATTCCGTAATTTTCGAAGCGATATTTTGTAAATGACAGTCTTTTAAGAAGATTTGTTCGAATACTGCTACAATAATATATGATATTTCTGCATATTCCGTCCTTGGTGCTTTAAGTGATCCAAATTTAGTTGTTTTATTATATATTTTTTTGTATTATCAGCTTTTCAGCAGTTGTTATAATTATCTTCTCCTTTAATTAATTTGATCCGATATTCGTCGCAGTCAATTTTTTTAAGGCGCAATAACCATCATAATATAATATTGCATTTTGTTTTAGAATGGTATTAGTTATGTCGTAGAATATCTCACATTCTTCTGGTATAGTTTCTTCTTCGCCTTGCAACAGTCTGGCCTTATAGATCTTTTGGAACGTGTCCCATTCTAACTTTACCATGTTGCCATCATCTGCTATGCAATTTGTTTATTCATTGTTAAACAATAGTTTCACAACTATTATGTTCGCAAAGTGAAATCCTATCTCGTAGCTGTTGGTATTGCATTTTCGATATAGGGCTCTAAAATTTCCGGTCAAGTTTGTAAGGCGGTTCGTATTGCACAACATAATGTATTATTTACCAGTTGGGCTCCTAATGAGGCGTTTATTTTCTCGAAACTTGTGGGATTTAAATGTTTGCGCGTTAATTTTGACAACACTGCATTTTTCGGTTGTGTCGCGATTAAAAATTTGACATGTGTGATTTGGTTACTTATAAAAACATTTCCGGCGCTTTTAATTAGGTGAGGTGGATCATATTGCGTAAAAATAAATTTATCACCAAAATTGAAATATGGTGTTTCGGCACTAACACCTGGCACAATTTGTATACGCCTGCATATTAATAGCGCCTTGATCACAGGTCAACATTACAATTTTTAAATTCAGCTTCCCGCAGATATTAATATTATCTTTTAGTAGTTGACATAAATGATCAGCCGTAAAAGAACTGTTAATGAGTACGTAGTTTAAAACATACTGTCAATCGCCTAATAATGATCACACGAGGAAAATATGACTGAAGTCGAGAGTTTATTTATTCTTTGATGCCCATTATCGTAAAACCCTTCAATTCTGTCCAATAACAAGTTATGAGTCTAATATTGTTTAATCATTGTCTCGTCAAAACTGAGGACGCAGATCTTCGACAATGCCGGTAAATTTAGGAAAAAAAAACTGGTGTTGATCCATAAGTACCTCATTAATTCCCAGAGGTAAATATTTAATAGGCGACCACTTGTAGACGGAAGATCGATATGGCAGCTTTAGGTGTAAAACGTTCAATAAATATTTATAAGTCGCTGCAGATTTATAATATGAACACTGCGTGAAAGCTTTTTCGTGGTTTGTGTAATAGACTCTTTGTAATAAACTCTTTGGTGACATCATCAACAGTAGCTACTTTTGTTTGTTATATTTTATTTTGATGTTCTGAAAATTTCGCTTACATCTTTTATTTGCCACTTTTAACATTTCACACTTTTTTTTCTAGAGTTTGTAATTTTGTTTTATAAAAATATGGTTGTTTAGATTTTGTTGCACAATTTAGGCATTCGTTGGGTTCAGTTTCATCACAATGTTACATACACAGATACATTGAGTGCAAATTGAAACTGGTTTTTGAATATGAACCAGACATTCAAATTGATCATGCGGCTAACTTACAAAATTTGAAATAAATATTGATGTATTTAAACCATTTAAACCGCATTTCTTGCAAGACGAGCGTAACCGATATGTTCTGGATGAAAGCGAATCTGACACACAAAATTGTGTGCATTTTTTATTTCACCAAATAACAAATCTCATCATACAAATTTTTTTCGGTTTACTAAATTTTAGGGCAACACACTATTTTTACTCATAAGGAGACACTCAAATAAAAAGAATTATCAGTTGATTAACTGACATACTAGAAATATAATTAGTTCACTATTTTTGCAATATACCACATATTCGAAATATATTTATTTTGCTATTATATAAACCATGCTGCTACTTGCACAAGAGTATCCAGTTGAATAAAATTTCGGTTTGCTTTACAAACAGTTAGTGTAGTGAGTGTAGCGTTCGTTTACGCACACAAATACCTTCATTAGAGAAACAGGGTGGTTGGCTTTCGTTTATAAAAATCATCTTTATTATTATTGCTGCGTTACTAAAATTCTGAGAGGCCAACCAGCTACGTATCTCGCGAATTATCTGACTGCACAGACAACGCGGATGTTATCTATAGTGGTAGAGCAAACAAAAGAGTGATTAGGGGTTTTTACACTAAATAAAGAAAAATGCTTACCACTTATGTGATTGATGGTTAACAATTTTTATCTCAGCTTACAACTCGTATTTTTGATGATATAATTAAGTATTAGTATGGGATAAAGTGTATCACCATAATATGCACAATCTTGGAACTACACAATTTATTTACGTAAATTAATTTATATCGTTAGATGTTTTTGAAAAGACCTCTCAGTTAAAATTGAAATTTACCAAAGATTTCTAAATACAAGTAACGTACACACCTATTTTAATATGACCGGTCCAACATTCTCCACAATTATCCAAACCTGTCGTGAACCAATCACGCGATACATAATTATGATACGATTATTTATTTACTAGTAGATAATTAAATTTTAGCACAATACCTAGATGATGGTACATTTCTCTCTCTCTCTCTCTCTCTCTCTGGCACTATATCCCATCGAGAGATTTGGCTACCTCAAATGAGGTTTCATAATCATATTTTCATTTCGGATAATGAGTGATTAATTCATTGATCCTAAACCAGCCGTGAATTTTTTTTTTCAGGTCTAAATCGTTCGTATATTATATAATTTATATATTATCAAATTATAATGCTTTTTCTAAAAAGAGTTTAACTAACACCGTTAAAATCCGGAAGACATTACAATCTGTCGTTTTTTACGTACACATTTGGTACAGTGGACTTAAATTTAAGAAAAAAACAATTTTGTCTGTATATGTATATGTTTAGTTTATATTTTTCATTTGACGGAACAATTTATTCACGAATTTAGTAAACCATAAAAGCAGTGGTTCAAGCACACATTCACATACTCCCAATGTGTAAAATGTGTTAAGGTTATCTGAAGACTAGCGAATTTGTTGACAATTAATTCAACATGAAATCAATTTGTACCCTATATGTGAAATCAATTTCGAGAATGAAGAAAATCTTATGATAACACAGAACCATAAATAATTTTATAGCTTACTGTACAGCCATAAATTATGTTTTGTCCCAAAACAAAAGGTCGTTTTAACGTAGTTCTAGTTGTACTCGAGAGCAGGATTTTTTTGCAACTTGTTGATTTTATATATTTTACGACTCATAAACTGAGCATAAGTTGGAAAATTATTTTTGTATAATATTTTTTGTTTTCAATTTTTATTATAGAGTTTCCGTTTCTCTCTCTAAATAAAAACGGATATAAAATAGTTTATTACATTTTCCTGCACCAACAACTACCTATTTTTTCTTTAACAATTTTGTGCTGTTGCTAATATTTTATCGGTTTATTGAACCAGAATTCCTAATTGTAATTACAATTTTATACTGTAAAAATTGATTATTAATGATAAATTTTTATTACTTATTGGTTTACGTTGTACATATTATAGGAATGATGATAAATTCAAAAAATTGTTTTCTGCTGTCAGGGTGCCTAATTTATAATTTGTTCTGGAAAATAAGGGGTGTTTTTTTAAGCCCGATAGAACTTGATATTGTAAAAAATAACACAAAAAATTTGATTGTAATCATACATTTTTTTTAATTCGAAAGATCAATACATGGCATTAATATCTGAAAATGATTTCGGGCATATTGGCACCACGGCTTTTCTTGACGAAACGCATTGTGGACGTCCAATTTTGGGCCGCTTTTTCGAGCACTGCTGGCCGTATGTCACGAATAACACGAACAATGCTGACCTCCAAGGCGTCAATTGTTGCTGGTTTATTAGCACAAACCAGTGAACCCTGCAGGCCGATTTTCAGGTCTATTTCTCGAAATCAAGTTATCGCCAAATTTTGAGTTTAATAAGTCGATGATTGCGGTCGCCGTATGGCACGCGACCATCGATAAGTTGCGCGAATCGACGACTTATTTTCAAAGAAAATTTTAATAATTTCGTGGCGTTGTTTAAGCGTTAGTCTATTGATGATGATTTGGCAGAGTATACTGAGATCTGCCAGAGTATGTTTTTCATAAAAATTAAATTTTTTGTTTTATTTTTTACAATTTCAAGTTTTATCAGGCTTAAAAAACACCCTATAATATAATATAATGGTTGAGAGAGTTGATAACATTTTTTGAAGCGGGAGAAACGAGACAACGTTCGCGAGCTTCAAAAAATATATTTTAATGAGTGAAACCCTATAAATTCTTCTACGGTCAATTTCATTGTTAACCCGTAAAATAACCAGGTAGGCTATGTATCTATATATGCAATTTGTATAATAAACAAAAACAACTAATTGCAAATAAACAAGTAAAACCAGGCAGCCAAAAGTTTAATATTTGCATATTTACTTTCGTCGCGACAGAAGAAAGGTAACGGCATTTATTTTATTTTGCTGATGCAAAATGCCTGATACTGGCATGCCGGGGAATAGTAATAATTTTAATTAAAATGATCTACAAATGACTTAAAACTTGTTGTTAACAATTGCCTGGCCTAACTTCATAAATAAGTATAATAGCATCTGTGTATCTAACACCTTGAGCGCAATTATAATGTCGTATTTGTATTGATTTGTAAATCAATATAAATACGAAATATATAATTGCGATCAAGAGAACATCCAATCACCTTAGGTAAACCAAAGGGATGTGGTCTTATTTACAAAGGCGAAAAATAAACGAACGCCAGCTTTAAACGTTTTATTTAAACAGATTTTTCCTTGCGAATCATGGCGGTAAAATTGTTACGTAGTTCGTTGTAAATTGGTCTATTGTCCTAGGTTCTCTCATTTTTGTAATAAAAATCTCCTAAAGTAATTCAATTCAGAAGCTCAACGCTAAGCCAAAAATTGAACAGAACATGCCAATATTATTACTATCTGAACCAAAGTTCTTGAGACTTGCATTGAGATATATCGTATGACCAAAATTAAAAGTCATGATCCAAGTATCCCACTCAATGTTGATAAATAAATTATATTTTATTGATTACTATTAGTAAGGCTTGCTTGCCCTGCAATGAAGCAGAATTATCGTTAAAATACGTCGGCTCAATATTACATAGTGCCAAGGAATGTGATGTACAAAGTTACATTTCAGTGTTACTAGCATTCTTAAATAGGTTTAGAGTTAAAGCCTCCACAAATAATAATATCACTAAATTTACTTGAAAACTGCTCTAGAACATAATCTAATTCACTAACGAAAAGTTTACTCGGTGGTTTATAGGATTTCAATTTCAAATTGAACCATTTAAAGTTCAATGGCAACTTTTTCTAAAACAAAATAAACCTTTTCCAATACAAATAAAACATTTTAAAATTCATACAAAACTTTTTCTATTTCAAATTAAACTTTTCCAAAAACAAATTAAACAATTAAAAAAAATAATTAAAAAAATAAATAGCTAACTTGCGGTAGCTTAGCTACCATAAAAAATACTCCGTGGTGTAAAAGGTCGACCATTTCGAGAATAAGAAACTCATTTCATAGATTTTAAAGCAATAAAAGTTTTTTCAATTTGCATTTGAAATTTCATTTGAATTTATTACCTGAGTAAATTTAGCACTTTCTGTTTTAGTTTTGTACCATAAAAAGTTGTTTTTTCCCCAAGAGCAACTATTTCAATGGATTGGCTTAATATATCCAGTTGGTTCTTTGATGTTAAAAGAAAGTAAGATGAAAAGCAAGATAAGAATAGAAAGAATTTAAAATTTGAACATCCTCTATATTTGATTTTGTTGTGGTTCTACTTGTTAAGTATTTCTTGGCATTCCTTTGGTTTTAGAGGCAAAATCAAAAATTTCATGTTACATAATTATAATCAAGATTCTTTTAAAATTATAATTTACAAATTATATTACTCTTGAAGGAGTTGGCACTGAAGAAATTTTGCAATTTGTGGAGGATGCTGTAGAAACAAATCCGTGCATCACGCTAAAGTCAAACAAGAACAAATTACTATATACGAAGATAAAATTATAAATTTGAGTATACAAACGGTATCCATTTCATTAAAGAAACTGAAAATAATTTTAAAAAAAACTGCAGTTGAGTTCGATTGAATAAGCGCACCACGGACGTTTGATTTAAGAAGAACTTAACCCTACAATGCATGACATCTCCGATTTAGTTAAAATTTGTGTTTGTAATTGTTTTTATGAAATGTATTTGAAATATGCAAATTTTACATGGCTATTTTGAGCCGTTTTCACGAAATCGCGATTTTCGCGGTTGTTTCATATATTAAAAATTCGTATATTCATTTTTTCGCTATAAAGAAGGTACATAGATTCAATTCACAGCCTATGTTTTTTAAAGATAGGTGAATAATAATTAAAATTAACATAATAAAATAAAATATACTTCATCGTTTTACAATAAAACGATCTTTGTTCAAGCATAGATATGTATTACACTTGTCGCATTTGATATAAGTCAATTTAGAACAGTTAGGTTTTTCAGCGTTGTCTTTCTGATGTCCAGCTGCAGAAGTGACTCATATTATCTTCGCGAACATCCCTTGGAGGTATGGCTTGCGTTCGGTTTCTTCTTTTTTATTTCAATTGCCACATTAATATTGGAGAAAATTAGACTACGCTTAGGGCGGTCTCCCTTCACGTTGGTCTTGCATAAACTCTCAGCAAGCTGAATTCTAAAATCCACCAGATTGAGATGTGATGTGCCATTCTCCTTTGCAATTCTCATCGAAAGAAGCCATGAGTTTACGACCGTTATATCCAATAGATGGTAAAATATACGAATATACAACTTACGTGATAGTAATTTTATTTTTGGGCGACCGATCAGACTGTCTAATAAGTCTACCCCTTCCATATGCTTATTATATTCCATAATAATTTGGGGACAATCAACTTCGACGGACTGTTTCCTTACTTAGCGCTTTACTTTTGTTGTAGGTAACTCTCCCGCAAATGTAGATAATAAGTTGACACATTTAGTGTCTTTCCACAGCACGACGCTTACCTCAACACCTTCCACTGTGCCCACATTTTCCAAAATAAAGCCTCTGGGTTTGTCCTTCAAAGTACGCTCAGTAGGTAACTTAGAGTTAGGCACTCTGTCACGTCGAACCGTGCCGATCGATTGAATGCCCACTTTGTATAATTCAATCACTAGTAGCAATGTGGTATAATAATTATCGAAGTACACATGATGGTTCACTAATCGTGGTACATCTCTCAATAACCGAATAACTACGTTTGCGGAGCTACCCAAATTGGATTCGGAAGATAATCGTTTTTCGTTTTCTTTTCCAGTAAACACCTCAAAATTATACGTGAAGCCTGATACCCCACTATAAGCACAAACAATTTGTAACCCCATTTATGGGGCTTCATCGGCATGTACTGTTTAAGGTAGCTCCTCCCTTTAGATGAACATATCTGCTCATCTATTGACAGGTTCTGTTCTACTGAAATTTTTTTGAAATTTCATATAAGGGCTTCCGTTACGGTGTGAATCTTGTACAAGCGATCATAGTTCGCATCTGTTTTTGGTAAGCAATTGGCGTTGCAATTAAAATGCAATATCTTTCAAATTTTTTCGAATTTATTGATGGAAATTGTATCGCGTATGATATTATTCCCCACTTCATGTGACCAATAGCGTCGCAAGCTGGTTACCTGGTGTACCGATGTTAGAATGCATACTCCAATATATTTTTCTACGTCTTTTTCGTTTATTGAAAAAGTATCCTGTACATTAATTTGTTTGGCATAATAATTCGATTCCTCG
Source organism: Nephrotoma appendiculata (assembly GCA_947310385.1). NCBI lineage: Eukaryota > Metazoa > Arthropoda > Insecta > Diptera > Tipulidae > Nephrotoma > Nephrotoma appendiculata. The sequence continues at coordinate 238,866,729 of OX371224.1, read as the reverse complement.
ACGATCCTGGCTTTTAACTTTGAATCAAAGAAATAATTGAATATTTGTAGCGGCGTTTCTAGTTTACGTACATAATTCGACAAAGATTCACCACCAACAAATTTGTACTGATCTGGAGCAACTACTAAATTTTTTGTTTTCCAAATTATGTGACTATACTTCTTCTTTAGTTCCTTAATTTCATGCGACTCATTGGGCACATCAAGGGGTTCTTCAATATTGTTTAATTCATCTATATCACAATCGTTATTAATTATTGACATGGGTAAATTCTGAATATCAAAATCTTCTTCCTGATTTATTTCAGAGAAAGGTTCAATCACAAAACGACATGTAGATGGATTATAATTTTCTTCATTATCACTACTGTCTAAATCATCTTCACTATCGCTGAAATTGTTAATCAGTTCTTCGATTTCTGATGCATTCAAATATTTTCGTTGAAAAGTCATAATTTACTATCAAAAAATAAAAAATTTAAGTTGTTAGTGGGCAACGAAAAGTAGTTTTCCAATATGCATATCGGATGTATCATATATGATATGAAGTTATTGCATGATGTATCATATATTATACAACCACTATTTTCCGATTTTTTTAAGATTATTTCACGACTTTATTATAAAAATGGATGAAAATGATTAAATAAATATAAATATTTGAATTCAATACATAAATTAATGTAAAATAATTAATATTTACCTTGGAAATTGAAAATTAAAAGTGCACAAAAATATTCGTACAAAAATATTTTTTCTTGGCGAAAGTGGATTCAATTTGCATCTAAGCCGAACATGTGCTAGACCACGTGTAGGAACTAATGCAACTGTTGTGGTACCAACTATTGTGGAATTTCCGCTCTTAGTGTTGGAGGCATTATACACCATACTTGCAAAATCCAATTGCAATACCATCAAATTTTGATCATTTTTACGAGAATTAATCGAAAAAATAGATTCTCAAACTATGAGGAATATATGGCTCGTTATGGACAACACAGCGATCCATAAAACATCGGAAGTGCAAGAGCTCGTCAATTCAAGTTCTGCTAACCTAATTTTGTTCACCTTATTTACCTATGTTAAACTCATTGAACAAGTTTTCTCGGAAGTAAATATTTAATAACATATCTATAACATCATTGCATAAATGTACTTATTAGTTACATAAGTAACTTGTATGTAGATTTATTCCCTATATCATATACAATCCCTGTAGGTGAAAATGGGTGCCAGAAGAATTCTAAGCGGAAACAACGGGCATTCAGATATGATAAATATTATAACTGAGACGTTGGGAACAGTAACTCAAAACGACTGGAATAACTACGTCACAAACATACTGATGAAGCTACGCAAGCAGTTGACAGGCAGCCTTTTCATTAGAATATTAAAAGTAACTAGCTGACCTGTGACTGAATAATCAGTCACGTGAATACATTTTGTTGAATTTTTGGTTAAGAAATGATTAAGAAGATTTTTAAGATGTGAATTTGATGCACTTTTATCAAAAATAAAATAAATTCATATACGCGGTTAATTTTTAAATCTTAATAGATATAGAGTGTCATGACAAAATTGTATTTTTACACACACAACTATTAACACCAAAATGTATGTAAAATCATTTTATGTTCTCTGTTTTGTTTAATTGAGATTCAATTACAAATTTTCTACTCATTTTGTCATCACATATATCTGCAATATATTGCCCCCACGGTATAACCTAAAGAAAGAAGACTACATTATCTTGTTCCAGAAATTAGGAAGTAACTTCATTATTGGAGGTGACTTTCATGCAAAAAAATACCTTCTGGGGTTCAAGATTAACCTCTCCAAAAGGCAAAGAGTTACTTGCAGCTGGCCAATACTCAAACTGTGAATTTTACTCAGGCCAATTTCACTTCTACCAACACTAGCGAAATTGTTTGAAAGACTGTTGCTCAAAAGATTGAAAAGAACCATAGAACAAAGAAACCTTATCCCAGAATATCAGTTTGGTTTCAGAGAGAAACACTCAACTATTGAGCAGGTTCATAGGCTTACAGATGTCATTGAGAATACATTAGAAAGGAAAAAGGTTTGTTCTAGTATTCTTAGATGTGACGCAGGCCTTCGATAAGGTGTGGCACAGAGGTTTACTCTTCAAACTACATAGAGATTTACCAAAACAATATTATATGATTTTAAAATCATACATAGAGTATCGCTACTTTAGGGTGAAATATGAAGATGAATATTCCGAGCTAAAAGAAATTTCGGCAGGAGTCCCGCAGGGTAGTGTTTTGGGAACAATTCTTTACCTGCTCTACACCAGAGATTTACCTCAATTAAACGATGTTACCATTACAACATTTGCTGATTACACTGCAGTTCTCTCAGTAGGAGACACTATCGAGGAGTCGACAACAAAACTCCAAGAAGCATGTGACAAAATCATAAAATGGACAAAAATGTGGCGTATCGGGCTCAATGAATCGAAATCCACGCATATGAATTTCACCAATCTAAAAGTCAGTTATAAACCTGTAATCATTAACGGTCAGCAGATTCCGTATGCAAATAATGCTAAATATCTAGGGATGACCTTAGATACCAGGCTCAGATGGAAAGAGCACGTTAAAAAGAAAAAAGATGAGCTTAATATCAAATATCACAAAATGTATTGGCTTCTCGGGAAAAATTCGGAATTGTCAACCGAAAATAAATTGCTATTGTATCAACAGGTGCTAAAGCCTGTATGGACTTACGGAATACAGCTCTGGGGCTGTATAAAGAAAACCAACACCAAAATAATACAAACTTTTCAAAAGAAAGTGCTACGTGGTATAGTAAACGCTCCGTGGTACATTAGGAATGCTGACCTTCATGGGGACCTAAATATCCCGACGGTTCAAGAAGAAATAAAAAAATTTTCAGTAATTCATGGACAACGTATCTATCAACACGTAATTGGAGAGCTTCGTGGTATGTTGGACACTTCACATGCAGTAAGACGATTGCAGAGAACGAAACCAATTGATTTAATGGATTAAGGACACCAGAGCAAAGACTACTTCAGTAAATAACCTATAAATGGAGCTAGCCAATGGTCATTTTCTCATTCACAAGTGATTAAATTAAGAAAGAAAAAGTACTAGATGAATTGTATTCAGTTGTAATAATTTAAATAAAAAAAACAAAACTTTGTCATCACAGTGTGTCATCACAAAATCATCTGCAATTTTAATAAATTTTGTCATTGGGCGCTTTCAGGGCACCCAACAGTTGGGAGCATATTCAGTAAAATCGAAGCCAACGCTATGAAAATGTTTAGCACTATGAAATATTTAAATCAAATTGGCGATGATTTTGCTAATCATGATATCATGATAGGAGACCTGAAAGCGCCCATTGTCACGGTGTAATACGCATTACTTCAGATTCAATATAAACATATTTTGTCATGGCATTCTGGCGTCGTGACAAAATTTTGCTGAAAACACCTGAGGTACCAGAGCCATCTATGATTTTGAAGAGCCGTAATATTAAAAAGAAAGCTTTCAGTAGAGGGGAAGCTTTTATTGAATTACTATAAGAAACCGTGGTAATTGGAAAATTTTTGAACATGAATTTATGAATAAAAAATTAAACATATCATCTAAATTTTAATTTTATATTTTTAATAAACTATTCAAAGAACACATATTTGAAAATCAGCCATCATAATGTAGTATTTATTTGGTAAATTTAAACTAAAGCGGAGCATAAATTTATTAATTTTCTATAAAAATGAGCTTTCCGTTTAGTTGTGTAGTCTTATAAAGTAAGATAATAAAGGGTGCTGCCGCGGATTCCTCTTACACCCAATTTAAAATTAAGTTTTATAAAAATGTAACTTATTTGGTAAATTCTGGTCACATGCACCTCAGAATTTTTGAGATGAACGATGCACTTAATAGCAATCTAAACATTCTCCATTTATAACAAAATTAAAGAGAAAACGTGAGCTGAAACGAAATTTTATGAATCACCATGTAGAAACAATAATATTATTAATATAATAAAATTTTTACATCAAAATCTATTATTATTTTTGTATACAAAAAATCAAAGTTGTCATGGTTTTCTTAATTAAATATTATTACAAAACAGAACAAAACGTAAAAAACTTCAATTTTATTCGATTGCAAAACCGAGCTTTCTGTAATTTGAAAATCCGTTTACAGATGTCTCTGTAATAAATTTACTTCAAATTACAGAAAAGTGTAAAATAATTAAATAACTATTTACGAAAATAAACCATTATTATTGTAAGTTAAGTGCGAAATCTTTAATACAATAATTTAACATAATTAATAAAACTCAAAACAATTATAAATTTTATTTATTATTCGGTTGGCGTAAATAAAACTTTTCGTCGTAAAATATTCACCATCATAGTTGCTGCGCGCTGTAAAACAATAATAGAAAAATGTCACAATTTTTCCAAATTTTTTTTTTTTTTTATTTCGATCCAATCCAGGCGGGAATTCTTACAATATACACGAATTTGTTAATACAAGGATTTATTGAGGATTTTTGATGCTAAAGGCCCTCGGCTAAGGTGTATGACAGACGGTTCGTATACATTGTAGTAATTCCCGGCTGGTTCAATAGATTATGCAGATCTACTGGTCTTGAAAGGCTATGCATGTTTCATTTTTATAGCTTCGTTCGTGCACGTTTTCTGGGATCGTTGTTGTGTGGAATTCAATAAAATAACCCAAGGCCTTTGTCTACTGTTAATAACTTAATGGTTTTTGTGAGTATATAAATGGCCCGTGGCTCTACCCATTTTTTGCATGGTTGGCTCATATACGGATCCAAAATCTTAAAGCACAAGTCGTACTTTGAACTCGTTTATACAACGAGCTGCCTGCTATAAGACACGCCCGTTACAACCGTCCTAACCTGGAGACCCCCTTTCAATTTGTGTAACAATTTCTATACGGGTAATTTGAATTAATTTATTAATTTGAAAGCGACATCTTTTAACAGGTTTAGTAATTGCGAAAAGCTTTATCAAACTATAATATTTTTATTTGGTGAAGCTCTGTTTTGTTTATACTACAGGGTGAAACAATAAAGGCTGCGAATTTGTTGCGATGAAAAATCAAATTTTTAACAAGTAACGAAAAAACAGTTTTCGAAGTCTGTCATCAACAATGTTGAAATAGAACCCAAAACACAATAATCCCCATATTACATTGCTACTCCAAAAGCATTTTTTAACGAACGTTTATTTTGGAAAAATAATGCTGAACTTTTTTATGGAACACTCTATACTAATTTCTAATTTTCTGTACAAACACATAAACAAATTCTTGTTTCTACAAAAAAAAAAAAAAAAATTTGTGTTAGACTAATTTAAATGTTTTTGCGTTAACTCAACATAATATGACTCAATATTAAAATATGCTTTTCCTGAATATTGAATTAACCATTCACATTGAAAATTCAAACAAACAATTTATGTTTTTATATACAAAAAAGCTTCTAAAAAAATACTAAAATACACTGGTTGGTATGAAAAAGTAGAAAAAGCTTCCCCTCTATGGAAAGCACATGGAAAAAATGGCGGAATCTTACGGCTCTTATATTAAGGAGGCTCTGGAGGTACCCGTTTCCAGTACTTCCCGGGTCATATTTAGGGGTCATTTTAGGGTTGAGTTTAAAAATTAAGCGTATTAATATAATAGATACGGCAAAAAATATTTTTTTTTTATTTGTTTAATTTGTTTTTGAAAAAGTTTATTTTGAAATAGAAAAAGTTTAGTATGAATTTGAAAATGTTTTATTTGTTAGAAGGTTTACTTTGTTGTGGAAAAGTTGCCATTGATCTTTAAATAGATTAATTTGGAATTGAAATCCTATATATTAAAAGCAACAAGCAGTTTAGATAAATTGGCTACAACTTTCATTAAAATTATTTCAAGGTCAGCCGTTGTGCTGTTATATCCTACCATGTATGGCCTTCGAGATGATTAATTTTCGATGTTTTATGATTCCAAACATAATTAAATATTTTTGATTTTAATGAACGTAAAATAATTTAAATAAATATATTTCCCTGGATTTTCAACAATTGTACGTATAAAATTTTTTTATCTACGTATAAAAAAACAAAATCGAATTTTGTTACACTATTTTATATTTTTTAAACTTTTATTTTCGTCTTTGTGTCGAATAAATTTAAAAAAACAAATTAAACTATTATAAGACAAATTAAAAATAAAATTATGTAGCTTTTATCCTAACTTGTGATATTAGTTTTTCTGTATTCCATACCTGTTTTGAACTACGTGTTCATCCTCAGTGTTCGTTAGCTACTAAATTTTGATTTGAAGTTTCTTGGTTTTTGTTAGCACACGCGTTTTAACTGTGGTTTCATTTCATAAATTGTATTTGTTTCAGTGCTGTTGTGCATTCACGAGATTTACATTGTTACAATATTGTTAACAATGACAGCTGAAAATTGTTCATGAAATTAAATTGTAACAATGAACACGTGCGTTTCTTCGTTCTCTACATTGTTACACACATCATTCTCAACCCTAATCGAGACTGCCTCTAAAGCTGATATTTGTGATATTAAAACGTTCAACATTTGTGCAACAACAGAAATATGAATAGTCAGAAAGAAAGAAATAATGTGTCTAAGAGAGTATTTATAAAATGTGAGATTTATTTGGAGATTTGTTTATTTTATATTCAGTTTAATTAATTTATAAATTATGTATAATTATAGACGAAATCTTTTTTACATATGTGGAACCGCCAAAATGTATTGGCACAAACTTTGTTGATACTATGCAACAAATTCAAAATAATGAAAGCCAACTTGGGCCCTCGAATATTATATTTCATTCCAATAATCAGTTATCACAAGCATCAAACGTTGAAACGGGGGGAATGTGTGAAAAAACTCAAGAGTTTTTTGGACTAGGCCGATGATTATCGATTTGATATCGTGCTATAAGAAGCATTCTGGAATGGGGTTGCTTAAAGGTGGTCTAAGATACACTCATTGATGATGAGGGTTGGACATAAAATGTCCAAAACTCAATGTAAAGGCAAATTCCACAACCTGAAATGAATGTATCACAAAAAAATGTGATAATGATCGGCGAACTGGAGCTGCCCCATTACATTTTGACTATTTTGTTGAGTTTCAAGAAATTTTTGGGCACGATTATAGCTCAAATCTAGTAGACATATCGTCTAGTATGAGGCCATCAACAATATCTTTTTCCAAACATAACACAATATCATCAAATGGTATCTGTATAATGTTGAATAATCAATTTTATTCAATTTGTTGGATTTTGTTATTTATAAAATATGTTTATTAATATAATAACCAATTATTATAATATATTGTAGTTTAATTTTTTTCCACAGATTCGATTGATGATGAAGCAACACCATCAGCGCCACGACAACCAAAAAGAACAAAATTCACTAAAGAGAATATAATTTTGAAAAAATTAGAGGAAATGAAAAAACAACGGAACGAGAGACACGTCGAAAATAAAGCATTTCAAGAACGAATATTGAAAATGTGTGAATCGTCGGATAAACAGATCAACGATTTAATTTATATAATAAAAAACATATATTAAAATTTGAAAATGTTTTATTCTTACATAATTTGAATAATGTTGTTCCTTTTCACAGAACCATTATTTATAAATTAATTTTGACTGGATCCCCCTCTTTGCTGTCTGTCTTCGGTTGTATTTTTATTTTGGCTAGTTAAGCCTTCAGTAATGTAATTTTATATTATACCACCATCAAATTTAAGGCAAATATTGTGTAAAACGCAAAAAGCGGTAATTGTACCGGGTACCCTATCAGTCCGGTGCATGCCCAACTTTTTAAGTCACCGGAACCTACCAAATAAAAGGACAAAGCTGCGCTGAATTACTTGCCTACAAGACGAGTGCCTTTTATTAAAATTAATTTGGTCTGACGACATATGGTTGCGATCCATAGACGGCGGGCGTTATGCACAAGTACAAAAGAGGATAAGCTTTATCTTCCAATATATATTCTCGATTTGGAAATAATCTATTTGGATCTTCTTGTGCAGCTCGTAAACATGAGAGTGTAACGGAACTTTTACAGTAAATTCCGTTAACAGAAATTCGTCAATCTTTTGTTCTCCGAGCAGCCATTGGCCCGCCAGCTGATGTCTTCATGGGAGTGGGGGTGCGAGAACCTTGACGAACCTTTAGAAGCTGCTATTTGGATTCCGAAGCAAAAATGATAACAAACACAAAAAATTAAGCACGCATGGTACCTCATCCGTGTTCTCTGTTGAGACCCTTCCCATTTCCCCCCTCTTAAAACACTTTAGCTCATAAATATAAACATAATTTATTCATTTAAATCAATTAAATTTCGAGAAAAGGAAATCATTTTAAAATTCTAAACAGATTTATTTTAAAGAGTGGTGAAAATAAATAATAAAATTAAATGGGAGGTTAATCTTCCCAAACAAAAATAAAAACATTTAACTCACTTACCCCAACATACCGGCAAAGCGCTTTACAAATGGATGCTGTACGACTATGGCTATCTACCAAAATTTAAATTGCTAAAAAAAATAATTTAATTTAATTAATTACACCACTATAACATCAATTGTTAGGAATAACTTTAAGAAATTCACAATGAAACTTATTTTAATCAAAAAAAAAAAGACTAAACAAATTATAATTATACCGAAAACAAAATATACATTTCTATGAATTACATAAAAGTATTAATTTTTGTACTTTTAAATATTTGAATTTCATACATTACACTAATAACATTGTTAATAAGATTTTTAAGTAATCCGACGGTTTTTCTACGTCAGATTTACCACAACATGACCTTGACTCAAGTCGACCGAAATCTATGCTACACACGGTTTTTTCTTCTTTTAGCGGAATTTTCAGCGCGCGTAAATTTTGTTTGGACGGTGGCGGATACTCTATCACACCATCTCACCACCGTCGCTGTTTTGGAGTAATTAGGTCCAATTGATATATATATATATATATATATATATATATATATATATATATATATATATATATATATATACCGCCAGTTAGTAAAACTAAACCACAAGAAGCGATTTTCGGTTGGACACCTTGCAGCTAATAATCAACGGTTGTGCCACTATCCGTGATATGGGTCACTGCTTCCTATAGAAACCGACGGACATAAATACAGAAAACGGCGTTATTTAATTATACGAAAATCACTGGCAGAATTAATTTGTTTACCTTAATGATTTTGGTACGTGGTTATCAATATATTTGGGAAATAATATAATTTATGGTCGGTCGGTATCCCATAAATTCCAATAAAAAATATGATAGATAGTGGATGATTATAATTCAATTTCACCAACACAGTATTTACAAACACAGTATTTTTAAACACTATTAAATTTAGCTTCACTTAGATTAGAATTATGTTTCCACAATGAAAGCACTTAATAGATTGTCAATTTTCAATTCCTTAGCAATTAATTTGCAAGTACAAAACAATTTTTGTGTTTGTATGTGTGTGATGTCAAAACAAGTAAAAGAAGAATCCCAGCTGATGAAAATTATTGATTTTGGTTAACGACAAAACGGATTTCTGAATTTCTACTCCATAACCATAATTATTAGGTTGATTCGGAAGTAGCACCCTAACATGAAACAGGGTTACTTATATGCACAACGTAATTTCTGTTTCAAGAGTTTTAATAATTTATCCAGCTTATATAGCCCCATATAAATTTATATGAAAATCGTCTATAACTTCCAAAATCTTCCTGGGCCGGAAAAAGCGAATGATGTTTGAGATGGTACGTAATTAAGTAATTACTGACCAAGTGGCCAGCACAAGCCGTATATTCAAATTTGAGGAAATGGCCAAGTTCGAAAATCTTAGGTTAATTTAAATAAAAATTTGTATCTCTTAAGAACTTCCTAGGCCGGAAATGGTCCTTTTTGTTTTGAGTTTGTAATGATAAGGGCAAACTATGGTGAACTCCTCAGTGCCATCCGTATGTTAGGATTGGCACAATCTTCCAGCTTACTAAAAATATCAACAAAAAGAAATAATAACAAAAAAATTGTGTTGCAGTGCAAATGAAAGAACATTCCCATCGCCATATCTGTAAAATCTGTGAAAACGTCATATTATACAACCACCACTCACATAGTTGGAATACGATTTAAAAAATGAAAACCGAATGAAGAACATAAATACAATTTCATTATTATTGTCCATGATTAACAAACTTTCTCTTTTCATCGTGATTATTATCTATTTATTTTTGTCATATGTATATATTGCATATATTCAGTTGAGAGAGAGGAAAACACATTTCATTCATATTTTTTTTTTGTTAATATTTCTAGTGGTGTGGCTGAATAATAAACAAAAAATATCTTTTACTTCATTCTAGCAGCTTTGAATTAATTGGGTCTATCTTTGTTCTTCTTAAACCTACATGAAGTGAGTTGTGCTTTTCTTTTACAATGTTTAAGAAGCAAGATAAAATTAAAATTGTTGTTGTGATTCGCAGTGGTATTATCTATATGTATTCAATCAACATATATGGAGTGCTGGGAAAAAAAATTGGGCAAACACATTTGCATGCAATTTATGTGAAAAAATCCGAAAAATCCAAATGACACAGTGGTTAAAGCTTTGGCGTTTGTACCGGGTTCGAATCCCGATAGGGGCAGGATGCAAAAGGAATTTTCATCTACAGACTACGATCTGTGATGAAATGGAACACATCTATGACCCCCTGTCGGAGTGCAAAACTCATGGTCCGACCCATCTCCCATGCCAGTACAGGCTGGCATGGAGCTTGCAATGTGCAAATGGTTATAAAAATCGGACCTATAGCCGTACGTCTTCGATTTGGCAAAACGAAGCGTAAAGGAAGACGGAAAAATAAACCGCGAAAGAGCAGGGAGTGCTTAAAAAAAACCGAAATATGCCAAAATATTCAAAATACGGTGATTGGAGTTAAAGTAATGGAATAAATTAAACACTTATTTTTTAATTGTTTTTTGATTTTTATTGTTTTATAGAAGTTCTATCTTTAATATTAATATTTTGTTGGACCGCCTTTTGTTTTTATTACACCGGTACAACCCCGCAACTGATGTGCAAAAAAATTGGTCAAGCAATTATTTTATTTTATGCCTACCGTTCTTGGCCGACATTAGGGTGCAGATGTTTTATTACCTGTAATTTATTTTTTGAGTATATATAGTGCATATTTTGTAAGATTAAGTTATTCTGTAAGTGACCCTAGTAAAATAAAGAATAAAATGCAATTTTAATTTAAAAATAAAATGGGAAAAGTTTGTGAGAAGTGTAAAAGCAAAATGTTGATTTGGGCGCGAGAAAATTTAACCACGCGTAAAATAGCAGAAAGATTAAACATTCCTAAAAGTACTGTTGCGTGGAATATTAAAAAATTGCGAGAGATGGGCAGTACACAAAGAAAGAAAGGCTCTGGAAAGCCCAGAAAGACAACGCCAGTGGATGATCGTTTCATAATATTGTAATGTCGTCGGAACCATTTTAAAACTTCATCAGACATAAGACGGGATGTTGAGCGATCAACAGAACAAGAAATTTCAGCCAGCTTAGTGAGAAAAATACTTGTTAAAGCTGATTTGATTGCACTTAAACCAGTCCAGAAGCCTGAGTTCACATTACTAGTGTAAAACAACTTCTGATATGAACCAAGGAGCATGTTTCTTGGACTCCAGAGAAGTGGAATGATGTGATTTTCCCCAAAGAATCAAAATTCAAGCTGCATGTTGGAGATTGAAGAATTCTTGTATAAAGAAAACCGGGCGAGAGGCTTGGCAACGAATGTATTTTAAGACTTCCACCGAAAAATGAAAGAGTTATGGTCTGGGCATGTTTTTCTGGAAATAAAACTGGTCCATTGTGCTTCCTTAGTTCCAGCATTACAGCAGCTGTTCATCTGCAGGTCCTACACAACGAATTTGACCCTTCTGTGTTAAAGCTTTTTGGCGAGACTTGCAAATTTATTTTTCAACAGGACAATACTCCGTGGCATACCGCCAAAGTTGTGAGTTATTAAATTTGAATTGTAGATAGATAAACTGGCTTACAGATAAACACAAATAATTTGTTAAAAACTTGTTTTTTTCGTATCTCTTCATTTAAAGGTAAAGTACTTTTTTTATGAAAGAAGAAGTATCGATGTGTTGGAGCTGGCTTCCGTATAGCCCAGACTTAAATCCCATTGAAAATATTTGGTAGAAAGCGCGATTCAAGCTTTAAAAAGTTTGTTGATGACGATTTGGGAATCCATACCTCCTACGACTTTGAAAAATTTATCAAACTCAATGAATCGGAGGTGTATCGCTGTAATAAAAGCAAATGGCGGTCCACCAAAATATTAATATTAAAGATAGAACTTCTATAAATCAATAAAAATCAAAAAAAATTAAAAAATAAGTGTTTAATTTATTCCATTACTTTAACTCCAATCACGTATTTTGAATAGTTTGGCATTTTTCGGGTTTTTCCACCTAAATTGCAGGTAAATTTTTTTATTTCAAAAAATTACGTCATACATGTATTTAAAATGATACAATAAGCCAATTGCGTTCAAAAGTTTTGTAATTTTAGCAAAAAAAGACTCCAATTTGCAATAAAATATGTTTGCACAATTATTTTCTCCAGCACTGTATGTACTGTCTGTAACGAAAATGATCATACACATTGATTTTTAAATTTTTCTTTTACAAAATATAAGGATTTTAAATTTTATTTAGCAGTTTTTTATTAGAATAAATTATTTTGCAAATTAAAAAATCCAAAAATAAAAAATAGGAATTCATTTACCGTTTATAATAAAAAAATCAAGGATTTTTTGCAACGAAAATGATCATACTCTAAAACAAAATAAAACAGTTTTTCCCATTGTTCATTAAAAGGAGAAGTGTCTCTCTACACTTTAGTATTTCGGTGGTTTTACATTATAAAAACTAATTTTTTATAATGTTCTTCTCTAGTTAGAGAAGAAACTACCAAAGAACAACGACAAATAACAATTAATATGAAACGTACTGGAAAATATATCCACGATATTGGAAAATTTGTCTTCCGAAGTCAATCTGCAGTAGCCCAAATAATATTCAGATTCAATGTCACACAATCGGTTGCAAACGGCAAGCGAACAGGGCGGATCGCATCATTTTCCAATCGGGACGAGCAAAAGATTTTTGATTTAAGCAAGTGTTCCAAAACTAGCTTCCAGAAATGGATAAGATACTTAATAAAGCTCTTCACCCCAAAAACATTGAAGAGAAAAAAAAGAAGAAGGGCTTTGTGGAAACATAGATCATGGCCGTGTGCCACATAAGAAATCATTAATTTTGGATGTCAATTCCAAAACAAAAAAAAATGAATTTGCAGAAAAATAAAAAACGAACTTCTGGAAGACGGTTTTTTTTACGGCTGAAATTAAATTCAACTACTAGTTTGGAGCCGACGAGAAAGGTAAAATTTGAAGAAAACCTGTTACACCGCTGAAACCAAAACACATCTTCCCAACTATTAAACATGGTGGTGGTTCAGTTATGGTATGCGGTTCAATTTTGGCGAATGGGGTAGTAACTTGTTTTTATAAATAGAAATATGGGTCGCTGGAAATATATAGGTATTCTAAAGAATAATTTGAAACCATCTATGGAACAATTAGGGCTCGTGAAGACTGAAAGAGGTTATAAAAATAAAGAAGGACCAACTCGATAGTAAAATAATAACGGTTCATCAATTATACCAAGTAAATTTCAATTTTAAAACACATTTTTCATCAAAATTTTTGTTTATTTTTACGATGTTACAGTAAAATTTACTGCATCATATATTAAACAGCTTTCGGCTAACAAATTGGTTGCTTGTTAACCAATCGAGTATCTAGTATCTACCCCACAAATTATACGAGTATATAATAATTATATAAAAGTACAAATAAGATAAAATGTAGCAAAATGTGTTAGTATTGACTGAAATAGTTAAAACACATATACATAATATAATACATGTGTATATAACAGTGATGATACCGACGAAAGCAGCGGTGGCGAAGAAAATACAATATTGCTGAATAAATTGTACCGTCTTACACGAACCCAATATTTAAAGGCCTATGTTTAAAGGCCATTTTTGATTATATATTGAAACTCTTAATAAACTCTGCAAACTGATCCATGGATGCAAAAGCCTAGAGATCATTTTCCATAGCGTCCGCCATATTTTCTGTTTCAATATTTCAAACATGTTTTTTCTCTGAACTATCTAAAAACAAATTAAGATTGAAAAATGATCAGAAACGGCTAAAACTGCGCTCCACGATGAACAAACTCATCCCAACGAACAAGCGCAAAACAAATCAAAAAGACATATTCGTACCAAAAGCGGTTCTAACTTGTGAGCTATGTTTTCGTACGAATAGACAAAGTTCGCACTCACCTAACACCACCTTACAAAGGCCCATACAAAGTCACTCGACGACTTCGTAAACACTTAGTAGTACAAATTAGAGATAAGCAACAATCATTCTCTGTCGATAGACTGAAACCAGGCTATGGAATACTGAGTTCACCCTATCAAATATCGGGATAAAAAACGGTCCGCATCGTTGGATAAAAAATTAAAAATACACAACATAAAACAGAATTCATACAATTATAACACAAACCCACACAATACCCATTCTCAAATAAAATTTGTAATCTAATACCAACAACATTTTTTTATTCAAAAATGTGTAACGCCGCGTTGCCCACCACAGCGTTAAAATTTTAGTACAACTTATAATTGTCGTCACATAAAATGTACAGTCAACCAAACTTAATTCGTATTGAACAATGAGACATACATGCTTGCTTCGGTCCGCACCGTTACGACATTTTTATGATGAAGTTGACGAGAAAATGAAAATTGAAAAAAAGGGATGAAGTTGGTGATTTTGCTATCGATCGGATCGCTGGATTTTGATTGCTTGGAAAAAACAAATTTTAACATTCGAGCGATAAAGATTATTAATTCGTTCGCTAAAAATTATTATTTTTTTATGAGAAAGATATATAAGTTTGCTAGTCGAAAAGAATATAAAGATATTAACCTGATATTTGACGGGTTTTGATGCGACCGATCTCGTGATTTGTGACTTATAAAGTTTTGTGAAACGGTTTTTTTTTATTTAATTACATATAGTGCAAAATTAAACTAAATTGTATATAGAATAAGACTAAAATATATTTAAGTGATAATTATAGTTGCTAAATGTAAATGAATAGTTAAAATGAAAAAAAAATGTGCTCATATTCCACACATTAAAAACTGTGTGAGTGATCTCAAGGACGTGGTTCTGAATAAACAGTGAATTGCACATGAACTTCAACCTAAACAGTTTTGAATTTGGGTGTGAGAAAAAAAAACTGAATTTTTTTAAAACTATAACTAAATCTACTTAAATAATAATAATCGGATAATAATTATAATAACCATAATATTAATAATAATAATAATTATAATAAATTTCAAATGTGACATTACGTGATAAGCATTCCGCTTCTTAAATAGTACATATGAACTGTAAGTTGCCGTTAAAAATACAAGTGCTTATCGTACTGTGAAAAATATAAAAAAATATCTCGGTTTGTAAATAAATCCCGTGCCCGAAGTGGATTTTTGTGTACAGTGGAATATACTGTAATTTAAATTGTGCATAAGAATTGTATAATAATCATACTTAAAATAACATAAAGTCACCTGATAAAAAAACAAAAATAATAATAATCTTAATAATATTCATAACATTTGTGTTCCGGCTGAATCTACGCTTATCATTCGAGACAATATGCAACAAATTGCACAACCTTTATTGCGCAACCACCATCGTTACCACAATCAACTTGTCATCTCTAGTCATCATTGCCGTGCACATTTTACCAGGTTCATTTTTTTATTATCATTTTTTTTGTATATAAACTCAAATTAAATTTTAACTAAAACCTCATTTATCTATAGTTAATTTAACATTTTTGTTTTGTAATTTAGCATAGAGTTAGTTAGGTTGTAGCTTAGGTTTTTTTTGGTTTGGTTTGGTTTTGCATCTTCCGAAACAGGTCATATTCCATAAGATTAACTTCATTATGTTTAATTTCATTTCATTTAATATTTATTTTCCCACTAAATAAATTAAACATTCTAATATCTATTGTTATTTTAAGAATTAATAAATTTATGAATTACTTTATATTATGCATCGAACAAATCTAAATTTTTTAATTATTATCGTTATTATGAGACAGTGAACGGAATAATAATGAGGCCAAGATAGGTTCCGTCATGACAAGCAGGCGTTTCAACATAACTGCCATTTCGATTCTATGATTTAATTGTATATTCTAGTTCTGATGACTGGTTTTCCTATTTTCTTTTAGTCCCAGCTTCTTGTTAAATAGTTTCGTCCCGGTCAGAATCCAAAAATTGAAATATTTCTTTGCCACCTATTAATTTTGTCATTTTCAATCCGCTACCATTTTATACCTGCATACCGTTAATTACGTGCGATAGTCTTTAATGTCGTAAATTTTGTTTATCATTTAACTTTTTCAATTTTTTTTAAACTTCATACTCGCGGTTTAGCCAGACTGATTTCACCCTTAACAAGCCCACCCCTTAACTCCTGAGATCTAGCCGCGCTATACGTGACCGCGTAAGGGCTCTGAATTAGTATTGTATATTTATAAATTTCTATAACAGTGTGTCTCTAAAATCATGCTGTTAGAAATGGCAAAAACAACAATCGAAGCAGAGATTAAGCAATACAATGATTCCTTGCTCAATAACATCAACATGGCCATTCAACCTGGATTGCGACATACTAAATAGTTTGTTCTATAATGGTTGAAATCCATTTTTCAGCCTTACTGTTAACTTTTATCACTTATAAAATTAAATTACTTTAATGAAAAACACTTGTAAAATTTCCTTAGAGTGACAATATTTATTTATTTTTACGAACTCGGTTTTGAGCTCAACGGAAAAAAACGTCACGACGTGGAAGAAAAGAAAAAAGGAGACGAGCGCGAGGATTGAGGTGAGTACGAAGAATCGCGGGGCGGAATAAAAGATTGTAAGGGATTAGAATAGAAAACGAGATTCTCCGATCCCGGCTAAAATTTTGGGTGTATGAAAAATGAAAGTAAATCTTGTAAAGATAAAAAATATAAAACGAAAACAACCGTGGTTACATTGAAGAGAGAAGGAACGAGCCCCAGGGAAGCATCACAAGGACAGGAACATCTCCCCTAAAGGAGCGATAGAAGAGGGTGGTAAGTACATCCAGCCAGGTGAGTCAATTTGGGGATCGCCCTATTAATTTTACATTTTATTCCCACCCCACACTCCTATCCGACACGCGGTCACAGCGCTTTGCGATTGGTACGCTGAAAAGGTTAGAAGAAGACCCGTCTTTGCCGCTCTGCTTTCGAAGCACCTTACCCGGCGACACGTGCCAGATAGACCGGCACCCGTGCGGAGGACAATTCGTGGCATGTCATAATTTTGGTTCCTTAAAATAAATAAATATTGTCACTCAAAGAAAAGTTTACAAATGTTTTTCATTAACGTAATTTAACATACTAAATAGGCTTTGAATTTCGTGTCAAATAGTCCTATTTATTTTTGTTCCTGTTTTTTTGATATTTTTTATTTTCATATTTTTTAAAATTACTCGGGGGACGGCTTGTTTGATTTTGAAGTTATACCATAATGACAAGATATCACAAATGGGAATGAGTTTATCGCAATTTGGAGTTGTGGTTGCTGCCCATCAGAATCAAAATAAAGTTAAGGAGGTACCATCGAAAATTAATTAATGATAAATAAACTTGTAAAGTTATGATTTTATCGGTTAGATGTAGATAAGAAAAGTATAAAGAAAGTATTAATTGTCTAGTGGATTGTCAATTAATACTCAATATTAGGTGCTGTAGATGGAAAAAACCACCGAAGGTTAACGAAGTGAAAAAGTATTAAATTTTATACGTTGAGTTGCTGCATATCTTTGATTATTCGTTATCCTACGTGGGCTTAATATTTCATATACTATTTGGTGAGCTGGCACAAATATTCCATGTTATACGTGAAATATCTAAATTAAAATCCATTAAACAACAATACACATATCTAATATTTTCCGTTAGTTTAACCCGCTCAAATAATAATCGAATATGAATTAAATCCCCTCGTGAATATAATGATGATTGTACATTTTTGGTTGTATACAAAATATGTATAATGGAAACCGCTTCAATAATTTTTTGATAGAAAAAAATGAATTCTGTTGTCAGTCAAAATATTAAATTTTGATTTTAAATATTATATCCATACACATACGTACAAAACAATCTTAATTCCCATGTGATTTTATTATATGTAGCTTCTATATATGTATACGCAAAAACGAATATTGGAAAGGCATATTATGTGCGTACATATATCCTATTTTTAGAAATTGAGTTTAGCCAAAATTTGAAAATACCCTAAATTTGCGATGGCCATAAAAGTTTATTATGTATTTTGAATGTCTTTAAATTTATATATTTTGGTTGTCCGTCATCAAGTTTAAATTAAGATTCATACTTTTTCTCTAAGGAAATGAATAAACTTTGCTCAGCAGATAAGGTTCAAAAATTGAATACTGAAAATGTTTTACAAATTGATTGTGGCATTGTGTGGTATCAAATTTGTCTTAACCTACATATTAAATATGAAGGAAAGAAGTAAATAACACGCAATTTTACTCAACCGCAAATTAAAATGTTAAATGAATATAACTAAAGAAAATAACAAGACCAATTCGAAATATTTTGATACTCGTTACTCGTACATGCAATATGTACATATGCCAATGTACTAAATATTTGTAACCCGGAAACTATTTTTGTGGTTCTTTTTAAAAACACGCAAAATCCTTTTTTCTTTTTCATTAATTATAATGTAAAAATCTGAATTTCATATTCATATAACAAAATTTTTTTACATACAAGTATGAAACCACAATATTTTTATACCCGATTTTGGTCAACTAATTATTTAAATTACGGCAAAAGGCCCAACCAACAAATTAACAAGTATTATTAACATTTTTTGTAACAATGTTTAATATGTGCTCATTTTATATCCATATGTAGCAGTATATATGTATACGAATACATGTTAAATAAAATAACGATTATGCTCACAACATAATAAAGGGTTATTGCAGGATATATTTCAATCGAGATTTATTATTTTGTTAATTAATTAATATTTTTTGTTAACACAATGATTTATATTTAAAAAATCTAAACATTTTAAACTTTGACTGAAAATTGTTTAATTAATATTGAGTAGTTAATTCAAGTTAACCTTTGCAGAGTTTTTAGCCTGAATAGATATGTGTTTTATTAGAATGGTTTCAAAACACTACAAAATAACTAGTTTACACCGTGCATACTCAAACCTTCAAGTTTTACTCTGAAATGAATGTCAGTGTAGAAAGAGTGTACAAAGTAAAAAACAATTAATTGATCGATGCACACAGGTTCATTTTGCTCTGTATTGCTCGACATACGGGGTAAGTCTGCCTGTTCGGGTTTAATTAAAAAAAATAAACCCATTGTATGTTAATTCCAATTTTGCGCTCATTTTAAGAAACTCCTATTTTGGCTCTATGAGTTAAAAATGTCATTGAACTTAGAATTTATTTGCAAAATCCATTTTGAATATTTCTATGTATCCAATTCCAATTTGAGATTGATTGATTGAAATGAATGATCAGGCAAATTTAGCGAAACTTCCAGATGACGCCGAGCCTGCCATACACTTTTATTACATTTAACCAGATGAAAGGATAGGATGAGCTGTTAAATATGACAAAAATTGTTAGTTGAAAATATAGTGTAAGGCGGTTTGCACAAGACAGCAGCACAATCGTTTTTGATTTTTTTATAATTATTCAGCATCCTCCTAAAAAAATGTATAATTAATTCTTAATGGTAAATTTTATGAAATAAAACGTCATTCATTATTTAGAAAAAGGTACGATATAATTAAATTATAGTTGAATAAAATAAATCTAAAGTAATGATTAGTATTAACTTAATTAATTTGGTTGTCTTAAAATAAAAAAATAAAAAAAATCGAATCCAAATATTGTAGTATCAAAGTAGGAAAGGAACGCACAACCTTTCTGTCTGCAACGGATAGAATCTTTGTGAATCTCTTGATTTAAAGGTGGATCGACATTTACAAAAATTTGAGCCGAACGCATTCGGAAAAAATATTTTCGACGCAACTATTTATGTCACCTCTCATTTTCAGTGTTCAAGCCATGATATGATATGATAGAGGCGTACAGGCCAACCATAACGGCGATCCTAGGTATGTTACCATAATCCTGAAATATCAACAATCAAATAACAAATTATATCTGAGTGCGAATAATATTTCAGCATCATGCGGGCCCTGCCTGCATTCTTAACAGATAAGGTTATTTAGGAAAGGATGTTAGTCACAGAAACAACTAGGGCGAACCGCAGCAAAGTTGTTATCTAACTACTTAAATATATTAAAATGTTAGTCTCAATTAAATTCACACTCTAGATTAGATTTTGTTAGTTTATTAATTTGGGTTAGTTGTGGTTGAGGTAAGGGATATTAATATTCATCATATGTATTCGGCTTCAGTCATAATAGACTGGTTAGGTTATTTAATTCACATCTACGGGTCATCTCATCATATGCTGTTTGTAACCGTATTTTACCCTATCTTCCCATCCAACACCATCTAATTGGGGGACTTCACGTTCGTAACGACTCGACAGCATTATCATACATATGATGACCTTAATATTCCGTTGATTTTGTAAAAATTAAATTTAAATTCGGTATTGTCATTTAACTACCTATATTTAAATTCATCCAACTAAAAGCCGGGTTGATTTATATCTAACATTCACACAACTACACTAAAACATAACCTGAATTCAACCAGAAAGATCTTCGGAAAACAACATTCCATAGCAAAAGATCTTTGAATCGCTAACATATTTAATTGTATTGAGTTTATCTTCAAAGCGTAGGTTATTAAATAGACCCCCTGATCAAGAATGTTGCAATCACAATCTTCCCTGACCTTCCGGTATGTTCAAAAAATAATAAATAAAAATAATAATAAAATAAATTGAATTATATTTGCCGACAACTTTATTGATCAAAGTCAGGACTTTCGACAAAATTTCAATTTATAGAATTGACTCAAGTAAGGAACAAATTTAATTTAGGAACATTTGTCTAATTTATGTAAAATAGCTCACCTAGCGAAAGAATGGAGCAAATATTCACAAATCGATATAATAATAATCGATCGAATATTCACAAATCGAAAATTGCCCCTCAGCCGAGGGTATTCAGAGGGCTTCGGCTGTCTCTGTGTACACCTAGGTAACACCAAGGTAGCCGCGTCCTCGTCGCGGGGGGCGGGTACTGCTTCGGCAGTAGTAAAGTGTTACCGGGGACCAAATGCCAGTGGTATAAATTGGCTAAAACAAACAATGAGTACAACAAATACGGGAAGTAATACTCCAGGTGGTACAGCAGCAGATATGCTGACAAATCCACGCTCTTCTTAGGCAGACCCAGTAGATTCTGGGGTGGGCCAATCATTGTTTAACCCATTTGGACGAAGTACCAATTTACCAAGATCTTCAACTGAAAATATATTTCAGTACGAGAAGGAAAATGCCGAACTCCGTGAACAACTAAGAGAAATAAAGGAATTTACAACTAAATTTAAAGAAGAATTCACAATTTTAAAGAAAGAGAATGAAGAACTCAAAAAAGCAGTTGAAACACGTGCAGAACTTGGGAAGACACCCAGCCCTACAATCGATGATGACATTAATCCATTCCATACGGATGAAGAAGAATTAGAAAGAGAAACAAATTGGATGTTGAAACGGAGTAAAAGAGCAAGTAAGAAAAGGAAAGCTCAACACTCACCAGAAATGGCAGAAACTTTACCATCAACTTCAAAAAAGGTTTCTAGAAAACAATCATCAATAAACAACAAGCTCTAGAACAACAACAAGCAGCTAAACCAAAAGAAAAACCACCTCCACCAATAAATGACGCTGAGTCCACATCAGAAGTAGAAAAATCACTCAAACTGCAACCAGCTCAACAAAATGAAGCACAGCCAAAGGTAAAAGCCCCACCACCGATTTTTATAGTAGGAGTAACCAACTACTCAGAAACCCAAAGTGTAATGAGTAATGTTACGGAACAAGAGTATAAAATTACTGCTCTGAACAATAATGTATGGAAGAATAACACTTCAAATCCAAACGCATACAGAAACTTGTCAATGAAGCTGAATATGGAAAAATATCAGTGGTACACGTACGAAAATAAAAACGATCGTCCCATCAAGGTCATGGCAAGAGGACTACATCCAACCTGTGAAATTAATTCAATAATGGAGGACCTAGAAAATAAAGGATTTAAAATCCTTGATGCCGTGAACATTATTAAAAAAGAGAGACGTAGCGGGAATAACCGACTAGAACCCGTTTCAAAAAGAGGGCTTCCCCTGTTCATGCTAACCTTTGATAAATCCGAGCAAATAGAAAAAATTTACAATATAACTGGCATACTCAACATGCGAGTAAAGATCGAAGCTATTAAAAGAGGCAGTACAAGAATAGTACAATGTAAAAAATGCCAAGGCTATAACCATACGCAACGATATTGCGCGCGCGATCCAAGATGTGTGAAATGTGCTGAAAAGCACCCAACACAAACTTGCAAACTATCTAAAGAAGAACCAGCAAAATGTATAAATTGTTATGGGCAACATCCAGCAAGCTACCAAGGATGTCAGGTTGCCAAGCAGCTACAGAAAATGAGGGATCAGGCACGCAAACCCCCTCTAAGTCATCCAAACAAGGATCGAACAAGAAATGAAGCATCTGTGCGTAGGGAGAATTACACATATGCTCAGACCGCTTCAAATTCGAAAGAAAATGAGACCAACGATACCAAAAATTTCAAAAACACTGTCCAAGCAATTTTAAAGAGCCTTGAGGAACAGAATAAGCTAAATAAGATAATTCTGGATCGACTTAATCTGCTGGAAATACCAAGCTCCAAAATAGTTAAACATAAATAATGTATGCAATAAATAGTTCAATTCATAATTCCGGAGCAGAAACCAGACATCAAAACTACTCATTAAGAATAGCCATATGGAATGCAAACGGATTAACACAACACCTAGAAGAATTAGAACTATTTTTAAAAACGGAGAAAATTGATATATGCTTAATATCAGAAACACATCTTACCAGCAGCTCCTACGTATGAATCGGGAGATATACTTGTTACCATACCACCCATCTTGCAGAACGAGCAAGAGGAGGGCCAGCTATATTTATTAGAGATAATATCAAACATCATGAAGAATTAAAAATAGAAAAAGAATCCATGCAAGTAACCAACGTGACGGTTAAATTTGGTTATCACAACACCTGTAATATATCTGCGATATATTGCCCCCCACGATATAACCTAAAGAAAGAAGACTACATTAACTTGTTCCAGAAATTAGGAAGTAACTTCATTATTGGAGGTGACTTTAATGCAAAAAATACCTTCTGGGGTTCAAGATTAACCTTTCCAAAAGGCAAAGAGTTTCTTGCAGCTGGCCAATACTCAAACTGTGAATTTTACTCAGGAGGGAAACCAACGTACTGGCCAACTGATCCTAACAAAATCCCAGATCTAATAGATTTCTACATCACTAAAGGCATATCGGAACGTTACATTTTCTTAGAAAATGATGAAAGTCTAACATCTGTTATTATGACGGTTAGTGAAAATGTAATAGAAAAAACAAATTCACCACAGCTCACAAACAACAAAACAAATTGGAAACTGTTTAGGCAGTTGGTAGAGGAACAAATAGAACTTCAAGTGCCAATCAAAAGTGAAAATGAAATAGAAGAAGAACTAGACAAGCTCCTTGATGTCATACAATGGTCGGCTTGGGAATCCACCCCAAATTATCATCCAGGAAAGAAAACTCCGTTATTTATCCAATAGAAGTAAGAGAACTAGTGCAGGAAAAAAGAAAAAACCGAAAGAAATGGCAGACTACGCGTGCGCCGCAAGATAAAACCACCTTAAACAACTAGTGCATCAAACTTAAGGCACTCATAAAAAAAGTGAAAAATGAAACAATTGGAAAATACCTTTGTTCCCTAGCTCCAACTAAAGATACCGACTATTCTCTCTGGAAATCAACAAAAGGTTTAAAACGACCAAAAACGCAGATCCCCCCAATCAAAACAAACGATGGGAAATGGGCTAGAAGTGCGAAAAATAAAGCTGACCTGTTTGTTGAACATTTTGAAGAAACATTTCAACCTCTAGGTCAGCAGACCAATGACGAAAACACTGAGGATACGCCCAGAATATCTGATTTCGAAGAGATCAGGCCTGTAACATTAAAAGAACTAAAAGCTGAAATTAAGAACATAAAAGTAAAGAAAGCTCCTGGTTATGATCTGATAACAGGGCAAATAATAAAGGAGCTGCCTGAAAAAGGTACCCGTAAATTACTGCACATAATCAATGCGATTCTCAGGAAAAAGCATGTGCCAATGCAGTGGAAAGTAGCAGAACTAATAATGATTCCGAAACCGGGCAAGCCACTGAATGATAGAAAATCCTACCGGCCAATTTCACTTCTACCAACACTAGCGAAATTGTTTGAAAGACTGTTGCTCAAAAGATTGAAAAGAACCATAGAACAAAGAAACCTTATCCCAGAATATCAGTTTGGTTTCAGAGAGAAACACTCAACTATTGAGCAGGTTCATAGGCTTACAGATGTCATTGAGAATACATTAGAAAGGAAAAAGGTTTGTTCTAGTATCTTCTTAGATGTGGCGCACGCCTTCGATAAGGTGTGGCATAGAGGTTTACTCTTCAAACTACATATAGATTTACCAAAACAATATTATATGATTTTAAAATCATACATAGAGTATCGCCACTTTAGGGTGAAATATGAAGATGAATATTCCGAGCTAAAAGAGATTTCGGCAGGAGTCCCGCAGGGTAGTGTTTTGGGACTTATTCTTTACCTGCTATACACCAGAGATTTACCTCAATTAAACGATGTTACCATTGCAACATTTGCTGATTACACTGCAGTTCTCTCAGTAGGAGACACTATCGAGGAATCGACAACGAAACTCCAAGAAACATGTGACAAAATCATAAAATGGACAAAAATGTGGCGTATCGGGCTCAATGAATCGAAATCCACGCATATGAATTTCACCAATCTAAAAGTCAGTTACAAACCTGTAATCATTAACGGTCTGCAGATTCCGTATGCAAATAATGCTAAATATCTAGGGATGGCCTTAGATACCAGGCTCAGATGGAAAGAGCACGTTAAAAAGAAAAAAGATGAGCTTAATATCAAATATCACAAAATGTATTGGCTTCTCGGGAAAAATTCGGAATTGTCAACCGAAAATAAATTGCTATTGTATCAACAGGTGCTAAAGCCTGTATGGACTTACGGAATACAGCTCTGGGGCTGTACAAAGAAAACCAACACCAAAATAATACAAACTTTTTAAAAAAAAGTGCTACGTGGTATAGTTAACGCTCCGTGGTACATTAGGAATGATGACCTTCATAGGGACCTAAATATCCCGACGGTCCAAGAAGAAATAAAAAAATTTGCAGTAATTCATGGACAACGTATCTATCAACACGTAAATGAAGAGCTTCGTGGTATGTTGGACACTTCACATGTAGTAAGACGATTGCAGAGAACGAAACCAATTTATTTAATGGATTAAGGACACCAGAGCAAAGACTACTTCAGTAAATAACCTATAAATGGAGCTGGCCAATGGGCCTTTTCTCATTCACAAGTGACTAAATTAAGAAAGAAAAATTACTAGATGAATTGTATTCAGTTGTAATAATTTAAATTAAAAAAAAAAATAAAAAAATCGATAATAAAAATGAAATTCGTACATCGAATTTTTCTTAAAAAGAGACTTCGTTAAGCGAGGGATTAGTGTAATCAAACAGAAACAGAGATTAATGTGTATGTACAATTTATGAGAACGGATCAACAAGAATAATATTCCGAGATGAGAGAATATTATTATAAAACCCGTATAGCACATTCCTGGAATATACGCAAATTATCAAAAACTTGCATCTTATTATATTCCAAAATTATGCCCAAAATGATGCCCAAGCCCGCATAAAAGGGTTTGTGGGTCATTTACTTTCTGCATGGGAACAAGTGTTGGCAAATAGAACAGGTACCTCTATCTCTATGATACACGAAACTAATCATTGGCCTTTAGGTTCACCGGCGACCCGAGAAGAACTAGAAACCGTGCTATTTTCTATTAAAAGAGGTACAGCACCTGGCTTAGATCAGATATCTATTGAGCTACTTCAATGTTTACCAGAAGAGGGAACCTTATTATTATTATTTGTTATACAACAAGTTTGGCTGACAAATTATATTCCCCCTGAGTGGATAGAAACAATTCAATTTCCTTTGCCTAAAAAACGACGACCAACTACAGTGTCGGATTACAGACGAATAACTGCGTCTGATATAGGATATCGATTACACAATAAATTTTTACTAACACGTTTAGAATTAATTCACAAAGAGATAGGTTCGTATCAAGCGGCATTTATTCGAAATCGTTCAACAGACGATCATATGTTTGTCTTACGACGAGTTCTTGACGAAGAGTGGAAGACCTGAGAAACCGTATATATTTTATCTCTAGATCTGAATCAGGCATTTGATACAGTTGATCTCAGTCAGACATGCATCATATTATCGGTGTCCCACATCATCTTATAAACCGAATAATTCTAACATGTTTCCATGAAAACACATCAATTATTTGGTATAAACAACGGACTCTATCTTTTAATCGTGGTTCAGGAGTTAAACAAGGTTGTCCGCTTTCACCTACCTTATTTAATTTAGTTATCGACGCCGTTTTGCAAACTCTTTCAGAAATTGTCCCTAATTAACGATTAAATCAAGATCTGGGTATAGAAATACCACTAATTTTGGCGTATGCTGATGATATTCTGATCGTGGATACTAATTTAAACTCATTATCATCAATTACGACCGAACTTATCGCGTTGCTCAATTCTGTTGGTCTTGAAATAAACGAAATCAAAACTGAAGTCCTTATAAGACCTTAAAATCACGATATTACGTCAGTACTAATAGGTGGTTTAAACGTACGGGTAAGTAATACTTTACGATATCTTGGAACGTATCTAACAGTTGATGTCAATCGTCCTGAAACCATTCAAACGCGCTGTCGACAGGCTAACAACGTTATTCAAATGTTGACAAAGTTCATGCGTGCACATCTTATACCATCTCGTAATACAGATGTACAAGCAATTAGTAGTACCCGTAATGACCTACGGCTTAAAGGTCGCGGTTTTAACCAAAGCAAATCGTTTGCGTTTATCGTATTGCGTTTAAATTTCCACTGTTCTTCATACAATTTTTAAAATATAGCCCTAATCGAACCCGAATAATATGTGTTAGAGGACTGCTACAAGTTAAGACTATCAATCGAAAGATAATTTCCTACAGGACAAATTATTGGGGACATATTTTACGAAGACCACCAGGTCATTTATTGATATTTATTTATGCAGCTTGGAGGTTTACAAAGAATTATATGAAAATCGGACGACCAATTTATACATGGAATGATTCAATAAAACGAGATTTGCAAAAAATACCGGTCGAAGTAGAACATTTGGAAGCTGTTGCAAAATTGAGTAAACAAGCTCTAAAGAGAGAAGTCATTAAAGTATATGATTCCGATAGATCATCATCCAAAGAGAGCGAGAGGACTACGTTTTTGATTCCAGTTGAACTCAAAGTAAATGCATATACACGTAAAATAAAATACGCAATCTTATTTAAACGAATATTATTATATATAGCTCTTGAAATATAATCTTTAAATTTAAATGTTTATTATATACTTTATGTTTAATATTTAATTGAATTAGTGTAAAATAAAATAAAATATTCTTATCTGTAATATAGTATCCTTGTTTATATGATAATTTCTTAGGCGTCTTTAAATTCACGAGGTAAGTTATGTATTATTTTTCCTATTTTTCAGCTTTCTTTCGTTATTTGACACTTCATCCTTCTATTATAATGCAAATTTGATAGTGTGGAGTATGCCCGCCCTCAGATTTAGTATTTCTACTCTTGTGCAGATGGTACAAATAATTGTAAGTTGCATGCAAGCAAAAAATAAAAAACAAATTTTTACAAGACAAAATGATGTTTGAAAAGCCGAAATAATCAATTATAAATTAGTTACATCATGCACAAGTTCCCAATATGCAATGCCGACGGAATACCATTTACATTCGTGTTCTAAAAACATACTCTTTCTATGGAAAGAACCATGTTGAGTACACGGATATTCGTACTACCCGCCAAAGAAAAGTGTCACAAAAATTCCAGTGTTGGTGTGAATTCGACTAAAAAGAGAAAAAATAAATCGGAGAGAGCCGATAGAAAGAGCATATAGAGAGAGTAGATAGATAGAGAGAGAGAGAGATTTCTATAGTACTTTTCACATTGAGGTTTTATTTTGAAATTAAAAACTTTTTTTTCATTTTTTTTGTAAATATATTTTATTTCAATATGCAGTACAGGAAATATTTTTTTTATAATATTTTTTTCATCCGACTCCCGATTTGATATCTTCAACTCCCGCATATTGAACATCTTAAAAAAGTAAGAAGAAAAACTTTATCAACAATTTACGTCATCCAAATATATTTAGATTTTATATGTATATGGCGACGCCATATTAAAATAGATTTTTATTACCTTTCTAGTACAGCACATTGTTGATGAATCACTTACAAAATACTATTATTATTATTATTATAAGGCACAGTTATAAAAAATTCTTTTAATAATTAAAAACTTTATAGAAAAAAACAATAAGAAATTAATATAATAAGCAGCTGTGCGGCTGTGCGCGTAGTTATCCGCCAACTTGGCAAATGCAACTGGACAGGAGAGGAGATACAAAATAAATAATAATAAAACAAAACCGTGAAATAGAAAGAGAAAGAAAATTATTTCTCTCCAAAACCAACATTTTTCAAGCTTTGTTCATACGACGGATAAAAATCTCGAATTTTTCTATCCCATCGTTTTAACCAATAACATCACGTAAATTATACAACAGTCACGCCTATTTTCAAACAAAAGAGTTGAAAAAAATTGAAAAAAAAATCTCGGATGAAAAAATCCGAGATTTTTATCCGTCGTATGAAGCCGTATTCAAAATAATCTCTCTCCAAGTGAATTTTAAAATCAATATTTTTGTGTCTTTGATATTTTCTAGTATGAAATTTGAAACTATTTTTTCCACACAGTGGAAAATTTGCATACTGGGTTAACACCAACCATAAAGCAAAATAAACATAAGAGGACTCATGTAGACTTTCCGACGTTAATCTATTTTACTATTGGCATTCTATATAAGCCTAACAAGAACAATGATCTATAAAATAACTATGCCGATATGTTTATAAAATTCGTATCTAGGGATTAAATATAGAAAAAAATTAAATGATAAGAACATTAAGATCTGCTGTGGAAACCAAAACACAAGTGGCATATCCACAAAATTAAAATGAACGACGCTTGGCAAGAAATTGCAGTTCGCGTTCAAAAGTTTTTCATTTTTACTTAATAAAGATGAACCGAGAAGAACAATAAACTGAGCAGAAACAAATGTGAGTAACATACCGTAATAAGTTAAGCGTAGTTAGTAACTGTTCCGGTAGTAGCAAGATACTTAGTAAATTTTTCTCTAATTTCTTTTGCATGTGTTGTCGCACTACGTGAAACATTCGCAATACTCTGAAGCCCATTTGTGCTTTGCCTGCAACTGCCCTCTAAAAGGCGTCTTTCTTCCTCTATACCTAAAACACCTAGAGAAATATTGCTGGATATTTCGCTACTCTAAGCACTGATGAAATTATCACAAAAGTGATTTCCACCCTCCTTCGGGCTTAGTTCAACCTGTAATTAAATATCCGTTCATTTGATCCTTTGCGATTTATTCGTCCATATGGTTTCATAATTCTTTCTGTTAGAGGAAATGCTTTGCCACCAATAAATACGTAAATAATTTACTTCTGTATTCCCGGAAGGGGCTTTGGAGGGGGTAGTTCCAAAGTGTGATTTTGTATTCTGCGGTGAAGTACGGTATTTTTAAATTTTTCTTCATCTGAAATCCTGCCATGGCAGTCAATATTTACGAGCAAGAAATTATAGTTGGTTCCATATCCATATCCGGTCTAGCATCATCACCAGCTGGAAAACCCGAGGAAAAGTCAATATAACCGTATATTCACGTGTTGA
Source organism: Nephrotoma appendiculata (assembly GCA_947310385.1). NCBI lineage: Eukaryota > Metazoa > Arthropoda > Insecta > Diptera > Tipulidae > Nephrotoma > Nephrotoma appendiculata. Next base: position 238,836,096 of record OX371224.1, on the reverse strand, counting down.
CAAACACGATAAAGTAACCATTCAGGCGCATATCATTGGTAGTAAAACCAACATGTTACCAACTCAACCAGTCAAGTTACCAAATAAAATTATGGGTCTCGAACTCGATCCTCAATTTTCATACCAAACAAAATAGACGTCCTGCTAGGAGCAAATATATTTTTCGAAATACTACAACAAGCGAAACGAACCATACATGGACTACCGATATTACACGCATCAAAATTTGGCTGGCTAGTGGCAGGAAACTGCAACAATGAATTATCAGCTGTGAACGTTCATGTCATCACGGAGCCTTTTATCCAATTTAATCATGACAAGATCAGTCAACTATTAACCAAGTTCTGGGAGATCGAAGAAGTGAGTCCACCTAGCGCCGCAGCTGAACTCCAGAATCCATGTGAGCTATATTACGAGCAAACAACAACGAAAGATGCTGATGGTCGCTTTATCGTGCGGCTGCCATTCAAAGAACCGCGAATTGAATTGGGCAATTCATCAATAGCAGCACATCATAGATTACGTGCAATGGAGAGAAAGTTTTCAACCGACCCAGTATTTTACCACGAATACAAATCATTCATGACCGAATATAGAGCATTGGGACATATGACTAAAGTACCCTGGAGTGCGGTTCCAAGTTTACCGAAGGACAAATATTATTTGCCACATCACTCTGTGGTTAAACAAGGAAGCAGTACCACAAAGTTAAGAGTGGTTTTTGACGGGTCCAGTAAAACCAGCACACAAGTGTCATTAAACGACATCCTTCAAGTCGGTTCAAACATCCAAACAGATCTCACAACAATCATTCTGCGTTTTCGTAAGCATATTATTGCAATAGTGGCAGACTTAGAAAAAATGTACAGACAAATTCGCGTATCACCTGAAGATGCCAATTATCAACTGATCTTGTGGCGTGAAAATCGAGATGATCCGGTAGAAACGTACAGATTAGATACGGTGACATATGGAACGTCATCGTGCACACCATATTTAGCCGTTAAAACATTTAAGACCACCACGAATAAGTATCGAAAATCCTATCCGAAGACCACACATTCAATCAACAATGATTTCTACGTAGATGATCTACTAACAGGCTGTGACCAAGTTGAAGAGGCGTTACGAATATGGAAATCCAACACAAAAACATTCTTGGACTCCTTTTCACAGCAAGAAATTAATAATACTCCAAAACTAATAGAGGATGATGCATCAATAAAAACCTTAGGAGTAATGTGGAATGCGGAAACAGATACGTTCGCATTCAAAGTACGATCAGACCACGGTAGCGTAAGTTGAAAAAAAACGAAAAATCTTATCAACCGCTGCCAAGGTGTATGATCCGTTAGGCTGGCTAGCACCCACCGTAATATTATTCAAAATAATGGTACAGAAAATTTGGTTACTCCGTATTGACTGGGACTCCAGTGTGCCTGACCACATCACCAAGGCGTGGCAAAGCATATATAACACATTACCAGAGTTAGAGATAATACGAATTCCACGATGTCTAGTACCTATGAGAAATCCTAAACATGTTCAATTACACGCATTCTGTGACGCATCGGAAGCCGCATATGGTACAGTAATATATGTCCGAGCTGTAAGTGATAATGGACTTATCACGACAAACATCGAAAAGTCGGGTCGCTCCGATCAAGCAGGTGTACCAAGGCTGGAGCTATGTGATGCGTTTCTTCTATGCAATGCCATTAAATTTTGCATTCAATCATTAGCATTTGACAACACCGAAGTCTTCGCATGGACAGATTCCATGATAGTCCTGCACTGGTTATATGACGTGCCCCGACGATGGAAAAGCTTCATAGGGAATCGAACAGCAGCAATCCTTGAAACCATCCCACGATGCAGATGGCAACATATTTCCTCAAAGGGCAATCCTGCTGATACAATTTCGAGAGGGGTTAAGCCTCAAATTCTATCCAAATAAGATCTATGGTGGCTGGGTTACGGAAAATCGAAGACGAATGGCAGAAGTCAACCGCAACAACAGTCACAGCAAATTCGGAACTCCTAGAAGAGCGATCAAAATACGTCAACGTACTTACCACAACCACAAGAGAAACTAACGTAGCTCTACTTATATTAACAAAATTTTCATCGTGGCAGAAAAAAAAAATTATGGCATTTTTGTTGAGATTCGGCTCACCAAACCGAAGAAAACTCCAAAGGGAACAAGGCCATTCCGCAATCACACCCACAGAATTGGATGAAGCCGAAGGGGTAATTCTGCGTAGTGTCCAGCAAGTTACATATCACAAGGAAATTATGACGATTGCCAAGAGCCATTCCCTAACACCAAACCACCATTTGTCAGCACTCGACCCATTTCTCGACTCATCGGGAGTATTAAGGGTAGGTGGCAGGCACCGAAAATCAGCATTACCATTCGCAGCGAAACACCCAATTATACTACCCAAGAATCATCGGTTAAGCGAAGTATTGATTCGCGAGATTCATCAGAATCACTTCCACGCTGGTAATACACTGACTCTCAACATTGTTCGCAGCAAATACTGGATCATCGGTGCGAGAGACATGATAAAACGGTGCATAAAAACTTGCACAGTCTGCATTCGACATAGATTTCACAAATCCGAACAAAAAATGGGCGATTTATCAGCTGAAAGATGTACCCAAAGTCGACCGTTTCAAAAGGTTGGCTTAGACTATGCAGGGCCACTGTCCATAAAATTAAGCAAAAGAAAAACTGCCTCAGCAGACAAGGCATACGTAGCAGTATTTGTGTGTCTAGCCGTTAAAGCAGTCCACCTCGAAGTCGTAAGTGGGTTGGACACCGAATCATTTTTGGCAGCGCTAAAACGCTTTATCTCACGACGAGGCGTACCTGAACAAATTTGGTGTGACAATGGCAGTAATTTCATTGGGGCCAATCGAGAACTACAAAGTTTAAAACAACAAATTATTGCTCAATCAACTAACCCTTCAATATCTGAATTTTCACTACAGAAAGGAATTAGTTTTAATTTTAATCCGCCACATGTTCCATATTTTGGAGGGCTATGGGAGGCATCGGTCAATCCTTTAAGAACCACCTAAAAAGAGTGTCTAATACAAGTCTCACATTTGAAGAATTGACTACATTAATCATTCAAATTGAGGCTTTACTTAACTCAAGGCCGCTGTGCAGAATGAACGACGATCCATCCAATTTGGAAGTATTGACACCAGCCCATTTCCTGATTGGTGAACCATTGTAATCAATACCGGAACCAAGCCTGCACGAACTACCGTCAAATAAACTATCGAGGTTCCAAAATATTCAACTACGAGTTCAAGGATTCTGGCGCCGATGGCACTGCGACTACTTAACGTCACTCCAACAGCGCAACAAATGGAAGTCAATAACCAACCAATTCACCATTGATGACGTCGTCCTCATCTGAGACAACAATTTGCATCCCAGTAAGTGGATGATTGGCCGTATAACAGCAGTACATCCAGGTAGTGATGGCAGGTGACACTAACCAGGTGACACTAACAACCGGCAACAGTGAACTAAACCGTCCAATCCACCGATTAATAAAATTATTACTTAAGGAATAAAATCCCTTAAGGCGTGGGGGTATGTTGAACCAAATTAACAAATGAAACACCACTGGTTCAGAAATACCTATTTAGTATTTATTTATATCACTACATATGGATCATTTAATAACTGCGGATGGCCAAGAGTAAACAAAGGAAAGTAGTGAACAACGAATCAGCTGACATTCCAGTTCTCATCATTCACATACTAAGCTACGGATCAGCTGACAGTCCAGTTTTATCATATACCTAAATCATGTCTTCCCATCGTAAACGAAGTCCGATAAGTACTTCATACAAAGTCAACAACGAAGTACTGCAAAGAGTCAATGAGGTTATAGACTTAGGTGTTACATTTGTCGAAAACGCCAGTTTCAATAGGCATATTGAAAATTGTATTGCGAAAGCGAATGCCATGTTCGGATTTGTTAAAAGATGGACAGGTGAGTTTAAGGATATTCAAACCTTATGTTCACTCTATTTCGCTTATGTTCGATCTCAACTGGAATACGCTGTAACGGTCTGGAATCCATACTATGCTGTACACATAAAAAGAATTGAAAGCATTCAAAAGAAGTTCCTGATTTGTTTGTTAAAGAAAAGTGACTGGTCTTACGACCACAACTTACCATACCATAAAAATGTGGCTCGCTTACCTCCATACACAACAAGATACACGGATTACAAAATATGCACGCTTGAAAATAGACGAATTCTCTTGGGCGCATCTTTTATTGGTAACGTTTTGCTTGGTCACGTAGATTCAGCTTATATCTTGGAAAACATATCAATTCACGTGCCATGCAGAACATTTCGAAACCATGAATTTTTAGCACTTGAACACCATTCCACCAACTATGGAGAAAACAACCCCATTAATAGGATGTCTAAATCTTTCAACTTAATCGACGACCTATTTGACTTCAACTTATCAAAGGACAACTTTAAAAATAACCTTAAAGACTTTTTTCTAAATTTTTAATTGTTTAAACCAAAATTTGGTTTATATTTTTTTTTTCTGTTTTAAAGTTTTTTGTTATTTTAATATAATTTTAACTATCACTAAATAATCTGAAATCATACATGTATAGATTTCTTTAAATAAATAAACCTAAAATAAAGAAAACATATTCGGATTAACAACATACACTTACCATTCTACCTGGAACTCTGGCTGCTTAACATCATTTATTAACCTAAAATTAGAATTAGAATTATGTAATTTTGTAATTATTATTATTTATCAATTAATTTTACTACTTAACTTTGTTTTATATCCATTTAAACATTACGTAAACTTTCGGACATTTCTTGTCAATGTCAATCAAAACAAAAATGTCAATCAATTTGTACTATACTTAATAAACACATTTTTTATTAATCACTTGTTTTTTGTTTCGCAGTTATTTTGAATAATTTTCAAAAAGTTTAAAAAATCACTCGATCGATTTCGACTTGTTAGGTCATCATCAGGAGTATCAAAGTTCTCGAGATACTCCTGATGATGACCTAACAAGTCAAAAACGATCGAGTGATTTTTTAAACTTTTTGAAAATTATTCAAAATAACTGCGAAACAAAAAACAAGTGTGTTTCGCCAAGTGCCTACGGCAAATAGCGTAAAAAGCAATTTGTACTAGATTAATAATGAGAACAGTGCGATTTATGTAAATTAGTACTAAGACTGTGTGCCTGAGAGCGATTTTTTCGACTAAATTGCCGACTAAACTAATTTAATGTGTAGTTATGCTATTACCCACCAGTTTCTATCATTTGGACTCCTGCTGAGGTTGATTGACTATTTAGTTGTCATTTTCATTTCTATTTTTTATTATTTTTAGTTCTTCTAAAGAATTTAGTTCTTCTAAATTCTCATTTAGTGTAATCTTTGAAGACCAACTTTTTAAAGCAATTTATTCTGTTAAATCTCAAGCTTCTGGAATGGATAATATTTCCATTAGATTTATTAAATTACTTTTTCCTTTTATTTCTTAATATCTGCTCTATAATTTTAATAATATTATAACTAAATCTTAGTTTCCTAGTTGTTGGAAGTTAGCTAAAATTACTCCATTGCCAAAAACTAAGAATGTTAATATGATGTCTGATTTAAGACCAATTAGTGCGTTATCTTCTATCTCTAAAATTTTAGAAATTATTATTAAAAATCAAATCACAAGTTTTTTGCTGGAAAATGACTTACTTTCGGATTATCAATCAGCATACAGACCAATGCATAGCACTACCTATGCTTTACTCAATATTACTGACGATATTCGGCGTAATGCGGGAAACAGATGTGCATAATTTATGCATGCATTACTGCGTGCGAATATGCAGGTAACACAAATGTGCATTATTTTTTGACACTGCATTTTATTTCGCCATATTTGTTTCCTTCATTTTGAAAGATCGTGTTGAGTGATAATTGTTTTTTTATATTCGCTGTGTAAAAGTTTGCAATGCAGTTAATAAAATACGATTATTTTAATAAAATATTGACGTTTCTGTTTTGGAGGAATGCACAAAACAATCAGTGCCGTCAAGTTAGAATAGATTTCGTTTTTTATTTGTTGTCAACACTGCCGATGCGCATCAAATTTAGAAATAGGGACTACTTGCATAATTGTGCATGCCATGCAAAATACATGTATTTTATATCATAGAGACAAGTGCATTCTAATTTTGATGCATGCATAATTATGCACATCTGTTTCCCGCATAATATTGATTCTAATAAATTTACCGCATTAGCACTCTTGGATTTTTCTAAAGCGTTTGACTCAATAAATCATTATAAACTTTGTGTTAAATTGTCGTCGTTTTTTAACTTCTCAGGATCTGCATGTAGATTTATTTATTCATACTTAAGTTGTAGATCACAGCTTGTTGAAATTAATGGAATATTTTCTGATATTATGGAGCTAAGTTGTGGAGTTCCACAAGGTTCAGTGCTTGGTCCGTTACTGTTTTCGTTGTACATTAATGATATTTCTACTTGCTTTAGATTTTCAAAATTTCATCTCAATGCTGATGACTTGCAGGTTTTTAGTTATAGTGAAATATCGAATAAAGATATTTGTATAACAAACTTAAACAGTGAGTTATTAAGGATTGTAGAATGGTCGAAACAAAATGATTTATTACTTAATGCAAAGAAAACTCAAGCTATTATAATTTATAAACGAAAGTTGAACAAGAATGGTTTCCAAAATTTGATTCTGGGTAATGAGTTAATAACTTACTCGGATACAGTTAGGAACTTAGGACTCATTATGAATTCAACTTTGACTTGGGACGAACATATTGATAAAATGTGTAGTCAAGTGTATAGTATTTTGCGCTCTTTTTGGAAATTGACTGATTTTGCAAATTCTAGACTCCGCCAGAAATTAATTATGGCTTATGTTTTACCACATTTCTTGTACTGTGATGTTGTATTGTTCGGTATGTATGGCTACTGTATGGATAGAATAAAATCTCTGTTCAATGCATGCGTTAGATATGTTTTCTCACTTCGAAAATTTGACCATATTTCTATGGTTAGCCATCTACTACTTGGTTGTGATATTAAAAATTATTTCGATTTTCGAACCTGCGTCTATATTCATTAACTTTTGCTTATTAAGAAACCTTCTTATTTGAATAATAAAATAAAGTTTTCTAATTCTGATCGCACACAGCATATTATATTACCGCATAATAACCATCGTATATTTCATTCTTCATTTTCTGTTCTCGGTATGAGTATGTTTAATAAATTACCCTTGTCGGTTCGCTTAAGTGATACGCAGCAAAAATTTATAGATAATTATAAAAAGTTTTTAGGATTTGAAATCCACTTATGAAGTTTTTGCATTTATTGCTTTCCATAATCTAATTTTTGTTGTATTTTCATACAAAAAAAAAATGCCTTATGTTTACTATTATAATATTATCATTATTTAATTTTTAAATTTAAATTATTATTTTTATATTATTATCAATGTATGTATTGTAAATATTTGTATTATATTCTTAATTTTGTATGCATTTTAATGTTTTGGGTTATTTTGTAAATAAAAGCTTCCTAGCTTAATTACATTTATAATAAATAAATAAATAAAAAAATAAAAAAATAATTTTTTTTATCAAATACATTCGAGTAAAATTGTCTAAAAGGAAATACTCTTATTCTTAAATTTCAATTGTAATTTATAATCACATTCATGAATAATGCGATTCCGATATCCATATTTGTTTTATTTTTTCTATTCCCTTGATTTTAAATAATAACAAATTGGTGTTGCTGAAAACAATATGACGTATGAAAAGTCATAATTTAGTTTAGTTTGCAATTTAGTTTACAATCAGAGGCACAGCATATTTAAAAGATACTAGTGCCAACTTTGAATGAATGATATGAATCAGTTATTAATTTAGTTTAGTCGGCAATTTAGTGGAAAAAATCGCTCTCAGCCACACAGTCTTAATCGACAATTGCGCAAAATTTTGAATTCGCTGCACTTTAGTAGTTTTGCTTTATATTTCTTGTTTTGACAAATTAATCAATTTTGCTTTAATTTTCACACTCTCTTATCTTTTGGCGATGACTAGTAGTCAAAATCATTATTATTTATAATAAATTAAATTTTATAACCAAGCATTAAGACTTTGTTGTTATTTTAAAATTGCGCTTGAGAAAACGAAGACAATTGCTGGATACAATTCTACATTTGCGGATACAGCTGTGCAACCTTCTAGTTCATGCCATACCTGCATATACAAACAGTACAATGCTAAAAAATTCTTGTAATTCATAAATTCACCAACACTATTAAATTTTGCTTGCAGATCCACATGTTTACCATCTAGAGCACCCAGAGAGTTTTTGAATTGTCACATGTGTTCAAAGTTTTGAGCAACTTTCAATCAATCGTCACCAGTTGCCAGCAGCTGAAAACCAAATAACACCATTAATAATTCTAACTTTCATTTTGATGTTATTTTTTACTACAAATTATTTAAATGACTAACTTAACTAAAACGCTACAATTTTAGTTTTAATGTATGTAATGTATTTAATGAAATTGAGACACAATCTGACGGCGACATGGAACCCAGCATTAAAAATGAGAGTGATGATAGTTTAAATTTGCAATGCACAGTTACTACCAACGCGAGTAACGCAACTATTGTGGCATTTAAAATGTTACAAGAACCGAGCTAGAAAATGCAACAGCGAAGTATTCCAAATATCTTGCAGAGAAATGAAATCAATTTAATTAACTAATTAACAATTTGATTATTGAAGTTGAAAAAAAGATCTATTCAATTATTCATAAAAATTCTACTCAAACTCAACAATCTTCGTCATAAACTTCTGGTTTTCCAAGTCCATTGCCAATTATTTCACCGTTTTCTGATATTTCTAAAAAATATGAAGTTATTATTAGTTCACCCTTGCCTTTTACACCTGTAACGAATTTTTTCGTCCCAAGAACAGTCCAACTCCACCCTTTAGTTTATTAATATATATTTTAACTATTCAAGCTTACTATACAACTTTACGAATGGAAATTGAAATTACCGAAGTTCAAGTATTTTGTAAATATTGTGAAACTGAATTTTTATTCCATCCTGAAAAATGAAACAAAAAAAATCGCATGATCATGTCGGTTACGGTTTTTTGTTTGCCTATAAAAATGAAATTTTGCGAACACGCAGGGAGTTGTGTCTGGGAATTTATTGGAGTTACATTAAAATCGTTTTAAAGAAAAATAGTCGGAAAAATAAATATAAGAATTAAATCAGTGTCTTGAGTTAAATTAAATTAAAAATAATATGCATGCCCACAATATATTGTGGACATGCTGAAAAACTTGAGTAATAAAAAAACCGTGTCAAGCAAGACTTTGGAAAAGAACAAAATCGAATTTGTGCAATCATACTTATCCTAAAAGGTTTTAATAATGGTTCATTTAGTGATAGTTAATACGATTCAAATATGAACTAATTAAAATCGTGGATAAATTAAATTTCTATCATCTTTGGATAATCAGCACGTCATCATACGAACTATGCCGTCCAACGCGTCGAAAAAAGCACCATAAAAAGTTTTTTCTTGTTGTTTTTTTCTATTAAATAATTTTTTATTTTATTTTGTTTGCTTTAAATCTAGTAATCTTACGTTATATTTATTTAATATTTTCTTCTTATTAATTATTGGAAGGACATACATATGAATATAATTTTCGAAATTATTTTTTCATTGTTTTTATTAATAAATACAATTTACTGTATATAATGATTTTTTTATTTCCGCCATTCACACCTTCGTCGTTTTTCCTTATTGATCGTTTTGTTTTTCAGAATAGAGTAACGTAATTAATTATAGGATGTGATCGTGGTAGGTATTGGTAAGGCATGCTTATATTCCATTTCCCTCATTCGGCGGTAAATCAAGATATTTTTGCAAGCTTCCATTTATACCCACCCCATATACTGAGCCATTTTTGAGCTAAGGCAATAACCCACCGCCATTGAAGCCGCTGCATTATCCCTTTTCTGTTAACAATCTGAGCAGTTACAAAAGTTCAAGAATGGAAATTTTCATTCATTGGCCATCTCGCCGTCTTGCGGATCGTTACACATCTTCCGAGGTTTGAGAAAATACTTTTACTGAATTAAACGAATTTGTGACATTCTCACAATTATAAATAAAATTATTATAAAATGAACAGTCTGTTCAAAAAATGATTGACTTACTCACTTTAATTTAAACCTTTAAAGCTTCAGCTACTGCTTTGTAAACTTTTGGGATAATCAGACAAATACTTTGTTTCAATATTTTAAACACGCACTGAAGACTAACATAAGAATCTCTTGTTGCTAGGAATCTTAGTGTCATTCCCAATTCTTATTTCACGGGTATGGATTCTCTAAATTTAGAATTTTGTTTTTTAACTTTCGGCGCAATCAAATCCACAAAAAGTTCAAAAGCTTCTATAGACACACGTAGAAAATTGTTTAAATCTCCACTAGTTTCGTCTATACCTAAAATAGCCAAAAAGCGATTTCCACCTTTATGGTGTTTGTACAGATCTTTTATCCAGTAACGTCTTACTTTTCTACAGGCGATAATTATTTATGCAACCTAGAACAAGCTAAACAAAACCTTTATAGATTTACAGTCTACCGAATAACATAGAAAATAGTTTAATTAAAAAAGTGCCATGATCGCCGAACCGCCTATCTAAGGCTGCGGGCCAATAGTCAGGTAAAAGTCAATTTTTAGTAAATTTTTCGCTAAATTAATTTATTTTTCAAAAACTTTATGGCAAACTGTTTTAAATGTCTGTTCTAAATCCAAGTTTTACCGTAGTAAATGATTTACCCGACTATTGGCCCGCAGCCTAAGTACAGCAATATTTAACTGCATTTTAAATTTACTCCGTACCTTACCGGCTAGTATTTGTAATTCCAAAAATTCGAATATTCGCTGAAATATCAAAGTTATTAGTAAACCCAGTAGCAGTTTTATGATTCCTAACTTGTCTGCTTTTAATTGTATTACAGTCCTGCAGCTGTTTAGGCGGAAAATTTTTCTCCTCAAATTAAAAAATCAAAATCTAATTTATTTTAAAATATATATAACACTTCGTGCAGCTTCGGTTTTCCATTATAATTTTATTGTTTATTTAATATTTTTAATATTTAATATCAGAATAATAATTTTGAGAACTTTTTAATTGCACATTAACCCTAATGTGAGTGACGTGGCTACTCGGGTACCTTTTGCACTTTTAGACAACTATTTTTGTATGTTTTACTCCCAATAAAAAACTTTAAATTTTAGGAGAACTTCTAGTTCAATTGGTATAGATTACGATCATACTTAAAAATTAGAAATGTTACAACTTGGACGAACGTGGAAAAAATAAGTTATTCACTCAAATTAAGATATTTTTTCTTCACTCACATGAGGGTTAAAAATTTATTGTTTTAAAAAAAATAATCGTGATTCGTCACTATGTTAAAACTCCGGCTGATGATTTTTTGTAGTGTTGCAAAAGTAGGTCATCTCTGATTCTCGATCTCCCACTTCACAAAAACAACACGTTACATACAAAAACGTAACAAAATGTTTTCCAATATTAAATTCGAGACGTAGCTGTTGGTATGAGCTGATTTGATTTCTTTCGATGGTTTTTATTGTGGATTTACCAAACTAAACTTAAGGTTAAAAGGAAACTAGTCTCATATTAAAGACGAAGAACTAGTCCCTACAGTCGTTTAATTTTGTCGCGAAACATCTAATCTTATAAAAATATAAGCAAAATATTTTTCATATACCCAAATACTTTAATATTGCCATTATACAATATTGTCACGAATTTCAAAATCGCAAAAATCCACCTTAACATTGATTTATAAATCAAATCTAAAACCAGACATGAAACACACATAAATACACGTATATGAGTACGGAACAAATAAAATCAATTTGAATGCACATTATATGATTTTTTTTTATGTACGTATTATGCTGTGTTGTTGTTCGGTAATCCCACGATTGGAAAACTTTTTACTGGTTGCTGCTTGCAAAAATACAAAAATAAATCAAAACACACAACACTAAGAAACTAATTTTTTTTTTAAATTGATTTTTTATCTGAAAGATGTGTACGTATACATACATTATACAACATTAAATCAATTTTATTTAAAATGAAAAAAGGAAGATTCAATTTGAGTAAGTTGCTCATACATTAAGGATAATCTTCGATTTATTTGTACCAAAAAAAAATTGAAATTGTATTTTAAGGAATACAATAAAGTAGAATTTTATTCGCTTATAAAGATGTCAATATCTATAAATTAAGTAACGCGTAGCACAATTTTTTCTTTCCAACTCAACCCTAAAATTTTAATAGTTGGTTTCTATTTCTATGTAGTTACGAGTAAACAGTGTAAACAGAAATTTATTTGCAATTTCTCACAAAACGTCGTGTTTTTTTTAAAACATTTAAAGGGATCCATCAAATCATTCATCAAGTTGAAACAAAAACCGCAAATTATAAATAAAAAAGAACTTTTGAACCAGACGAAATTAAATTAAATATTCAATGTTTGTATGGAGGGAATAATGAAATAAAAGTTATTAATTATGAAATGTGGAGGAGCTAGAGCAATGACTGAATTTTTGATTAACATAATATTTTAAATTACAATTTACAGTTGCTCGCATACTAAATTATGCAGCCAACCTTATCTGTTTTTGCATCAACGTAAAATCAGCTTTTTATGAGAAGACGAACATTCTCCAATTGTTCGTTGTTCTTCTAGGCAACGCAATAACATTTTATCCATTTTAAAACATTTATTCTAGAAGACAAATGAATTGATTATTGCCACGCGTTCAACCACCTTCTAGGAGCTTCGACAAAGGTGACGGCTAAGTGGTAATCGTTTCTAACTACAGAATATTGGATGCTCAAAAATAATTTTGTTGGTTCATCTCATTCCTCTATATAGATTTTTTACTTATTTAATTGATTAAACAGTACCAAAGAATTGAATTTATTCGGTTTAACGAAATTAACGAGAAGCATACGCCTTTAAGCAGGCGCGTGGCAGAAAGAGATGAGTAGACAGGATACACTGAAAAAAATAATAAGTAAATTCAAAATTGTAAGACTGACTTAATTTTTTCCATTATTCACTCTATCAAAGTAAAAATTTAATAAGCAATGCTTACTTAGTATAAGTTAAAGCAACAATTTTTGAAATGTAAAAAGAATTTGTCGAAATAAAACCTTTTGAAACGTTAAAAATACTTTATGGTATGTCAAAAATTGTATAAATCCAAAAAAAATTATCAGTATTCTTAACAATAAGTAAAATTTACTTAAACAATGTAAAATATTTTTTTAATTTACAAAAATTTACGTTTTGCAAAGTAATGGGTGCCCCGGTGGCAAAATGGTCAGCATTCTTGCTCCAGCGACAAAAGGTCCCGGGTTCGATTCCCGATGGTGAACAAATTTCATGGCTGGTTTAGGAGCAATGAATTAATCACTCATTATCCGAAATAAAAATATGATTATGAAACCTCATTTGAGGCGGCCAAATCCCTCGATGAAATATTGTGCAAGAGAGAGAGAGAGAGAGAGAGAAAGTAATGGTTTGATGTATATATCGCCCATTCGCTGCAAAAGTGATACAATCCAAAAAAAATAATTTTTTCTGTAGAGCGATTTGAAAATATCACTCAAAATTGTTTGTAAATATGGCGTTTTTCAAAAGTAAATCAAAATACATTCTAATTAGTAAAATAAACTTTTTTCTAGTTCTATATCCTCAATCGGAACTTAATTTTTATAATTCTTTAATATTTTGCAAATTTTCTTGGAATTTTACCTAATTTACTAAAAATAATACATAAATTGATACAAAATAATAAAATATGAATTATTGGGACTCGTTTGTTTCGATTAACTTAGAAATAAGTGAATTTTGAGTTTTGTCACTGTTGCAGCGAATGTGCGATATGATGAAATACCAAAACAGTTGATTGTCTGAAATGTTTAGCAAAATGAGAAGATTATTACTGGCGTGGTTGCCCTGCGTATTTTTTGATGCGTAAACATTTTACTGACTATTTTTTTACTGCAAAAACGAAAACAAAAAAATACTTAAAATTCCATAAGAGTGACAAAGAAAACAAATATCTTTTATTTCATTTTTATAGCAAAATTTATGGTTTAATTTTGACAGTTACATTTTGACTTAACCTAAAATTTTCATAAATTGTAATCGCCATTAATTTTATAATTAATTTATAATTTTTATTAATATCATCATGGATTTGGAAGATTTGGATTATTTAGATCCACTAAACATAATGAATTTAAGAAATGTGGAAAATAAGACCAAAAAGAAACGTAAATGTTGGGTACGCCCTTATTATTTAGAGCGGGATCGAACCGGAGATACAATTGTATTTTTAACGAGTTGCGGCAAGATCCAAAATTATTTTTTAATTATACCCGCATGAGCGTCAACGATCCAATATTCGAGTTTCGTAAAAATGTTCCATGTCTTATCACACACAATTCACTAAAACGGCAATAAAACATCACGAAACAAATAAAAAAACCGAAAATCACAACACTTCAATTCGAAGATGATCACTCAGTCACCGAAAACAATGAATATGATAAAATATAACACTAATCAAAATAACTTAAACTGTAATTTGAATTAGTTTCGTGGTTTCAATATGAAGTTTGCGACTGCAGTGTTCAACAACACTGTAATAAATGGAAACCACGGTGAGTCTACAGTGCAATAATTTGTTATATTTACCTGTATAGGGCTCAAGATCCATAATTTCTGGAGTGGCTGTAGGTTTCGTGAACGTGGATACCGTGAACGTGGGTTAGGTTTCGTGAACGTGGTATGGGTGATAGCAGTGATCTTGATTCCGAGTAACCGTCGCACTCATCCACATACCCGGTAATGTTTGTAATTTCCGCGGACGCTGAATATTAATCGTACTCTTCACCATAGCTGGCAAAAAAATTTTGTATCGGGGAATTGCCGCTGTCGTCCAGTTGCGATACTTGCTCAACCCGGAAATTTTCCAATACGATAATTTTTTTACTCGGTGCTGTAATTATATAAATAGATTAATACAAAATTCTCACGTATCTAATAATTTCGTCGACACACAATAAAATATTTTGATGCTACATCCACCAAATAAAATAATGCTCAATCCAAATTCCAAATTCAATAAAAACAATTTTGTACTATACATGGCATGCTTGTATGTATATGTATAATAGTAGGGAAAACAAAAAAACTAATTTAAAAAATGAAATAGAAACCATCGACATTTCCATCGATCAGAAAAATTAAAAAAAAAATTACGATACGAAATACGAATTACGATTACGAAATTACATACTCTTACGATTAAAAACACAATTAACAACTTGTGTATGTTGCTTTATAACGAGTCTCTAGGAGCTGTTCATCACGTCGGCTATCAATGATTATGTCTTCTACTAAATGGGGTTATAATGACGTCTCGTTTTTAACAGTGAACAGGTCACAGTCACGCAGGGATGCTCAATTCATTTGCTTTCCAAGACCTGGCTGCGCAATGACGAGCATGTTAATATTCCTACGTTTGAATGCTGGGTTCAGTTCAAGAGAGATGGTCAGCGGGCTGCCGGGTAGCAATTCCGTCAAAAGATTCATAAAATGAGCATAGTGGACACAAATAATTTGCCGTACGAACTTCCACTTGTCGTAGGTCGGCCTTACTTTCTCAAAAGCAATATTGACGTAACAAATGGACTGGCGAATGGAACTATGGGCTGTCTGAGGTATATCGAATGCAACCATCGTTCCCGGGACAACGATAACGATAAAAACGTCAACAATAAATAAATGTTAAACGACTCTGTATGGATTTCGGTACAAATTCACAAATTGGCAAGAAGGTCAGGCGGCTTAAAGCTGGATGGGCGCAGATAACAAATATTGACCGAAGTTTGGTGCCCATTTCTAGAAAAAGCTCAACTGTTAATCGAAACAACAATCGGACAATTAATGTTAAGTGTAATCATTTTCCAGTCGTACCTGCATGTACCACCACAATTCATGTATCACAGGGTGGTACCTATAACGAGATAGTCAGTATTTATACTCTTATGATAAAAGACCCAGTAAACAACTTGTGTATATTGCTTTATTACGAGTAACGAGTGTCGAAGGACGGTTCATCACTTGGGCTATCGATGATCATGTCTTCTACCATGGATGTAAAAATGGGACCTTCATCAAACTGAGCTATCACGCCTCACTACAAATCCTCTAAGTATAGCTCAGGTTGTAATGGCGAATTTTGTAAGAGATAATAATGACATCTGGTTTTTTAACATTGAACTGCCAGAGTCTCAGGTCACATCATCTTGACTTAACTGATACAGTCACGCAGCGATGCTCAATTTTCTTGCTTTCCGAGAACTTAAACAGTCACCTCACATAAGGAAATCGTCGTTGGACAAACAACTGTTATGAGCGTAACAACACCACCCATTGATGATATATACACGGCTGAACTTCGCAATGGGAATAAGATGCTTTCTGTAGTTGTATTCTCACCTCGACGAATAAATCTGTCGAAGACTTAATGAAGTTCATATATTTCGTCCTTGCTCCATATTCTAAAAGAATTTCAAAAATTCTCTAAGGAGACTATCATATTTAGCCGATAATTATGAGAGGAGATTTCAATATTATTTTTGCTGTTCCTCAAGCTGAACCACTTTTAAACTTCCTGCGAGACGAATTCAATTTGCACATGAACTCAGATCGAAATATATCTACACGAGATATGGGACGGCCATTGTGCAGTTTTTCAATGAAAATTAGAAAAGTTAGCGTCGACAGTATATGTATCTTATTTTAGCTACCATAATCCAATTGCGTCGATTATACCGAAAGAGTAATAGACCAATTTGACGATAATAAACAAATGAAAAACTCTTGTTAGTAAAATTGCATTCCTTCTTCCTTCAAAGTAAACTGTACACGCCCACTACACACACCATGTTTACACATCTCTTTGAGAGTACTTAATGGACTCACTCTTTTTTTTGAAAATTATCGAGTAGAGTTCGCGATAGCTATTTTCAAATCTGTCCAATTTAAAATTTAATTTTTTTTAATTTAGATTTAATAGGAATCTATGAATAACCAAAAAAAAACCGTCATAAAAGTTGTATTGTTTTCTTTTAATATCGTTGTTCTGTGTAGTTCTGAGCTACTCCGTTATTATACAGAACTATACAGAACAACGATATTTCAAGAAAATCATACAACTTTTATGATGGATTTTTTTGGTTATAAATAGGAAAAGTTAATAAAATTTTAAGTTAATAAAAGGCCAGTTTACAAAATTTGTTACAAATAAGTTGTAACGATGCTTCAATCAATCACAACTTCGTGGGACACAGTAAACGAAGTGTTGGGCGAAAGAAACGAATTGAATCGAATCGAAGATCTTGATAAAACCGACCTAGAATTGCTTATTTGTTTTTTAAAGCCCTTCAAGTACGCCACAGATGATGTCTGTGAAGTTAGCCCGAAAAATATCCCGAAGAAATGCGATGGCAACACTATAAAACAAATATCACGACATTTTTCAGTGTCATCCCGAAAAATTTTCTATATCACGCTAGTTTTGAATGTCATCCCGGAATTTTTTTTACTATCATGACATTTTTACTATCATGATATTTTTTTTTTGTTATCCCGAAAAGAATTCCTATACAGAAAATTTCAGTAAACAAATAGCGACAGGTGTTCGAGCCATCCCGAAACCAAAAAAAAATATTGAAGCGCAGAAATTTATATCACGAGAAATTAATTTAATAACCAACAATTTACTAGCGTTGTTAATCCAAAAACGCAAAACAAAGCGCTCTGGTTATTAGTAAGAAAACAAATATTGTGGATCAAGTCTATGAGTCAGATTTTAGATATAGTCGTGTGAAGTCGAAGTAGATATAGATTAACAGAGCAAGGTTGGTATGGAGTTTGTAGAGGAAGGATCCACCTTTCAAATGCCCAAAAATTTAAATCAAGTCTATTAGTCAAATTTTAGAAATAGTCGTGTAAAGTCGTAGTAGATATCAATTAACAGAGCAAGGTTGGTATGGAATTTGTAGAGGAAGGATCCACCTTTCAAATGCCCAAAAATTTAAGTCAAGTTTAAAAATTTAAATTAAAATATCTAAAATTTGACTCATAGACTCGATTCATAATTTTGGCTTTTGAAAGGTGGATCCTTCCTCTACAAATTCCATACCAACCTTGCTCTGTTAATTGATATCTACTACGACTTCACACGACTATATCTAAAATTTGACTCATAGACTTGATTTAAATTTTTGGGCATTTGAAAGGTGGATCCTTCCTCTACAAACTCCATACCAACCTTGCTCTGTTAATTGATATCTACTACGACTTCACACGACTATATCTAAAATTTGACTAATAGACTTGATTTAAATTTTTGGGCATTTGAAAGGTGGATCCTTCCTCTACAAATTCCATACAAACCTTGCTCTGTTAATTGATATCTACTACGACTTCACACAGCTATATCTAAAGTTTAACTTGTTATATCTTCTTACCATTTTAAAAAAATAAAATAATTCTATTTTAGTTCAGAGAATTGTTGTTTTTCTAATATTAAATATTTGAATTAATTTTTTTTATATTTTATTAATTTTAACTATATTGATGTAGATTATTTTAGTGTAATTTTTTCGAGGTGATATAAAAATTTATCACGAAATGTTAAATAATAATATATTTGGTACATATAATTGTAATTGAAAATTTCGTGATACTAATTTAATATTACAAAACTATATAATAATTTACTATAGATTATAGCTAATCTCGTGATATACATATTTGATTTATATGCAGCAATATTAATTATATATACTTGACTATCAGGATAGTATTAAAATATTCTGTGAATATATAATAGTCTTGCCATATTTAACTATAATGGTTTTTCGGGATAATTTTTCGCGCTAACTTCCTAGAGGTCCACAGATGAGATTGAAGGAAGCAACTATCAAACACTTTATTTAGTCGTTCTTTTAAAAATTAAAATCACCGAGAATTTAAATATTGCAAATAGCGATGAAGTATAGATACGTAATGCTAAAACGCGTGGGCTAGAATACATGACGAACTTAAATTTAGAAATGGAGCATTACGCTGCGGTTTTTCTTCATCCGCTCCTTAAACAGTTAAATATGGTCGAAGAAGTAACAAAACATGATACGATTAGTTGGATGAAAGAGAAAGTACTAACATGCACAAATCTTGTTGAAGAAATACCTTCAAGTACGGGTTCATTTTCTCAGAAAGAGAAACAACCTAGAGTAGAATCAACATTATTTGAATTTGTTTTTCCGGAAGAAGAAAATCTGGCTCCTCCTAATGAAATAGATGCCTACAAAGAGGCTAAAATTTGGAGTAATGCTGAATTTAATCTCTTGAACTGGTGACAGGACCACAAAACGAAATTCCCGAGATTGTATATTATTGCCCAACGCATTCATGCAATTCCTGCGAGCAGCGCACCATCTGAGCGCCTGTTTTCCATATCACGCAATATCATAACGGATAGACGGAATTTTATTGATCCTGATCTTGTGGACGATATCCTGGTTGCTAAAAGCAACTGGACGTAGAATCTATAATACATATTGTCATATGGTTGTTTTAAAAATTAATATTAAATTAAAAAATTTGTATTACTCTGTTTATTAAATTATTTTAGTATTTGAAATAAAAATGACTGATTATTTCTTTAGATTTTAGTTTCTAAAATAAATTGTTTAATTAATACCCAAGTAGCGAACACGTAAGAGCTTAAGTTTTATGCTGTTTGAATTATTCATTTATCTGGCATCCTAGTTAGGGATTTGGCCACCTCAAATGAGGCTACAATAACATGTTGATTTCAGATTAATGATTGATTAGTTCATTAAATCCTAGACAGATTCAAAGACTCTGGAAGGGGCAGACTACTGCTGGATACATAAATGCATACTTTTATACTGGGGAGCGGGATGGCGGGATGATCTCTTTTTCTTCTTCAAAGTATGGTTGTTTGATGTGTATAATGGTGAAATGTTTATCGTATTTTCTCTCTTTGCTAATTAATTACCGTCCCCCCAAAATTGTAGAGACCTCATCAAAATTAAACAATCGGTTCCTAAAATACTGGTGGTCGTACCGTTCATGCAAACGGTTCAAAAAAATAAACTTACTCTTGTGTAATTAATATATGGAACTGGTATAAAGCCTATATTGGTTTTTTTAATTATTTATTAAAATATGCTGACTCTTGTGTGTTCACTGGTTGAGACTTAACAAATTCATAAAAAAACGATTTTGCGGATGCGGATTTTAAAATTTTTTGCGAGTACAGATGCGGATAAATTTATATTTTTTTTTGGCGGACGCGGATACGAAAAAACGTATCCGTGCAGGGCTCTAGTATCTACCATGTACATACATATTAAAAAATTATATTAATTCAAAAACATTAATATGTGTATGTATACATATACATAATAAATATGTAATATGTGTACATATATATAATACATTCTGTTAGAAAAATAAGGTTTAAACTTTAATTAAATTTAATTTGAACAAATTCGTCCAGAGGTTTGCCTTTTGTTTTTGCTGGATTGTAGCTGAACAAAATCAGAGCACAAATTTGATGCTGACATGGGACTCCCGTCATTTCCAACTTGCATAAAATAACGCTGTAATCTGTCAACACATTGTTTTGCCTCACGGTTAGTTACTTCATCATCACTGTCATCGGATTCCACCAACGTTTGATATTTTGATTGGATTGTTGCTACAATTGCGTCGTTTTTTGTAGGATCTGTCCCGATTAAACGAAATATTGTCCCGAAAAAGCGAAGTAAATTTGTTTTATTTGCTTGGTTTTGTTTCCGTTCTTTAGGATTTGTCCCAATTAAGCGGCTGTCCCGATTAACCGGTGACCCAATTAAGCAGAATCGACTGTATATGCGCTTTTTACCACTGGGCGGCATTTTTCCTTCGTAAATGCTATGAAAAAAAGAATTTTAACCGCGACTTGGAAAGCTGGTGCAATGTCGTAATGAACAATTCAATAAATTAAAAAAAATTAAGTCGTTTTGTGGATATTGTTAGAGAAAGGACCAGTTTAACGTGTAGATTGGTAGAATTGTCTCCACATCTGAAGACCAGAAAACGGAAGCAAATAAATCGATAGGTAAATTTGCAAATAAATACTCCGCGGTCCGTTCGGGCAGACAAAACGGGTTCAAAGGATGAAGACTATAAAGAAAATTAGAGCAAAGGCGCGTTAAAACGAGACTCAACTATTCTCGAAAACGAGCGTTGCAAATTTACCTATTGACAAAGATAAATGCTAGCAGGAGAATGTCAGATAACTATTGAAAAAATAACTGCTGGAGAATACAAAATCACAGAATGTAATCGAATTTCGAACAAGGTTTGATTATCACACGTGACCCACCTATTAACACAGGAAACATTTGTTCGAAAAGTTGGCAAAAAGTACTGCGTTGTGTCGAATTTTCTACATGGCTTAGTCAATAAATTTTCTACACATGTAGACAATGTATGAAGAAAATGAAATAACTCACGTCGAGAATGAAGACAATATTGAAAATTTATTATAATCATATATTAGTTCTACTAGATATTAACAAGAAAAAATATATTATTTACTATGTGATTTCTGTGTTATAACAAAATTATTAATTATTAAATTTATGATTTGATTAGAATTAGAATTAAGAAATCTTCGGCTCTTCATAGCGAGAAAAAAAATTTAAAAAAATATGCGAAAAAAGAAATTAATATACCTGTAAACATTGTAATAAGTAGTATTTTTATGTTGCAAAATTTAAAAATATCAATTTTTCAATCCCATGTATTTTCAATGGCAAGTTTCTGAAACTTTGATCCGTCAAAGCTCAGCCCAGGAAGAACATATCGGTGTAATTCCAACGGCTATGAACTTTTTTGTCTAGAATTTGGTTTGTAATTATTAAATAAATTATAGGTTTCTAAAAATTATGCTACACTAAATTTATACAACAAAAAAAATGAAAACAATTCATCTTGCTACCCTCAAGTGGATAACGTGTGGGGTATAATTTATGAACTAGAAAAAATTTCACATAGAGATTCCAAATACATTCTCGTACACTTTATACATTGGAATTATTCAAATAATTTAGTTGATACGGAAAAATGTAAGGAAATATGGGAACATACTCATTACGACAATTTCCACCAGGTTCATCTACTAGATAGCAACTCTTGTACCAAAGGGAATCCAAAATCAGTTATCATTGTAAATAGAAGTTGCTGTAATAAGAAAAACCTTTCAGGGAATAGGAATATTTATTAGAATAAGCTAATCTAAAGCAGTTGGCTCACAATATGCTAAATAGTGCAACACCAGCAAAACAAAATTTATAAAAATCGCCAAGTGATTTTTATACCTTATTTACCTTTTACCTTCATTTCTAAGTGAAAATACATTACCGCATAACTTTGTCATTTTTCAACCGATTTTTTAGTGGATTAACTTAATTAAAATCACTTGATACAGAAAAATCGCTTAAAATGATTTAGGCGACTTTTCCTTTTACGTACAGATATATCCGTTTGTATTCATAATAATGTTTCTTAGCAAAGTGCTTCATTGATTTTATTTATTTATTTAGGATTCAAAGTCGATTTTGAAATTCAGGGTCAGGAGGATTTAATTCATTGTTCTAAAATTTGAATGCGTTTCAAAGTTTGTTTATCTAAATCAATAATGATTTCGTATATTGTGCTACGAGAAAGTAGAATGCAAAATTACGTTTAGTAAATGAAATTATCGTCAATAATTCTGCAACAAACTAATGTGTTAATCGGTGAATTATGAATAATATCTTTGATTACTTTTCAGTGTGGCGAAGTTGCACGTAGTGTAAGTGCTTTATGATATTTGGTATGATTACACATGAACACCATCAGTGCCCTTTGTACGAGGAAAAAGTAACAAATATAAAAAATTAAACGTTTATTATTTACGGTAAAGTTAAAATTATTGTGATTTTTAGTTATTACATTATCTTTGTAAATACAAATGTTACTATAATAGTACGATACGAATTTATTTTACATTTTCACTAAGATGTTAATTTTGAATAAAATTCCATACACACATCTTTGTTACCAACTGTATTAAATACAAATAATGCTCTCATACGGTTTTTAAATGTTTAATTTATTTCTTCACTAAAATACCAGAAGGGTATAAATTTAATTGCCGACACTAAATATTATCTATCAAATTAAAATTCTTATCATGTACCAGTTAATATAGAGTGTTTACATTCTAAATATAATCAAATGTGGTATGCTAAATATTTCTAACAGAATCACAGTGTGTTTTATTATATTACACGAAGACGACATTCGTACGTGACATTTGACTGTTATGGATTTTGTATTGTATTTTCTTGCGGCGTTTTATGTAGATTCACTCAGTAAAATTCGATAAATTTTCTTTGGTTTATGTACCATATATCGTCTTATGGTAATCAACAACCTACGATTATAATTATTTGCAACAGCAATTTTTCAAATAAAATTTAAGGAAGAATAACATGTTTTAAAGATTATTTATTTATGATCTGGAAAAATTCGTGTTGTACTTAAAGGAATGTTAGTATAGGGGCAAAATCCAATATCAGCACAATTAAACTTTATGAGGTAATATTAGGTTTCTGGTTTTAAAACATATTAATGGGTGGTATTGTAGTACATAACCAAAAATCTTTAATTAAGTCAAACGGAAAATTAGATTATATTTTATATTTATTTTCTAAGACAAAAGGAGCTTTTATTTTCGGATCATAATTAAAATAACTTAATTTCTCGTATGTGTTGTGATATTCGACATAGATTAGTTAAATTTTAATTAAATTAGAAATAATTTCTATACATAGTGTTCATACCAAAATAAATTTTGATCAAGTTTATTAAAGTACCGCGCTATTTATTGTGACCACAATAATCCCTGTTCTATAACCTAAATTCTAATCCCTGTTTTATAACCTCCGTTTCTTGGCTCAATTCATAAAGAACAAACATTTTGAAAGATCGGTAAATTGGGATGGAATGTGCCAGCAATTCGGCTTTTCATGGCAAATTTTTCTATTGTGAAAAACACTTAGGAGTTACTACATATTAAGTTTTTGTTATAACCGACACCGTTTGACGTACAAAATCAATTTATATTTTTTTTCGATTAGGTCGTTCAATCGGGTGACATAAAACTATACGGAGAGCAGTTAGGGTCACAAAGAATATCATGATATTTTTTTTATCATTAAGGTCAGACTGAACACGCCGATTGATAGTTTAGGAAACGAACTGGCTTGAATTATATCTTCTCATTTATTAAAAACACGTTAAACATAATCAGTGGATCAAATGGTAGACGCCAAAAGACTGAAAAATTTTAAATCTGTAATAACGGAAAACCATAAAACTTAAAAATTCTTTCCAGTGTAAAATTTCCCAACATATCAGTTTTAATGTTCCACAATAGATGTCACAGTTTTAAAAGATAAATTTGGCGCCCATTAATGTTGTTTATGGTTGCTGACAGTCATACTTTAAAAGACAACATAATCGAAAAATACATCCCAAAGATTTAGACTCCTAATCGTCTCCTTTTTCAGACCCTTCCTGGCTACAATTCGAGCTTATTTAAATCCACAGTCCCAAAGTTTTAGATTGGAGTTCTCATTCAGTTAATGTGAACCTACGGAATTCTTGTTCTGTTCGACTTGCTATATTTAACATATTAATTAATTATACAGATGCTATTTACCGGGGTCAAACTAGTTTATGTTGTCGCAAAACAAAAAAAAACTTTCCGAAAACTGATTGCCATAACAATAAGTGTGACTCACGGAAAGCTGCAATTTGTTGTGCATTTTACTTGAAACGGAAATTGCACATACCCACTAGTAATTACCATTTTTTGAGAAAGATCTGATGGCATTTACAATGTAAACATACTTCTTAAAAGACATCTAATGAATGTGGTCAAACTTAACAAAGTCAAGGCGAGATGATACCTTCTTGCTATTCGAGCAGCATTCATAAAATAAGATTTGCCGCTAAATCGAAATGACGAAATGGTCTCGAATTGTGTCTAATGATTGTCCACGATCCAACACTAGTGTGAGATTTGCACTATACCTTTTTTTTTTACGATAATGTCCTAAGCATGAAAAACGAGCATGAGAATTATGACAAATATATATGTAGAATATAACGTTGCATTTTTTTGTATTGTAGTATCAGTGTCTCCTGTGGCCCTATTCTGGCTTTCCCTGGGAATAGGAAATTGGGAAAAATATTTTCATAGCATTTTTTTCTAAATTGTATTTTTTTTGGCCTACTAAGGGAACATGTTTGGTGTTAATATTTTCGAAACAAAGTTAAATGAGAAAATATTTTTCCGTAATTTTGAAACCTGTTATTCACATTGATTTCCAATATTATTTCTATCGCTTTTTGGTGAATATCATTAATAACGAAAGGTGTTGTTTTTAATAAAACTGGTTCATTAGTAAAAAATTTGGTCCGAGACATTCATTTTTTAATTCGCAGATTTGACTCAAATCTGAGTAGGTATCGCAATCTCGCTCGTTTCCTCATCATAAGTCTAACTCATATTTGAGAGATTGAAATCCCCAGTTAATAAAATGATGTTTGATTGATAGGCCGCATTGGTAATTTCCATAATTGTGTCACAGCATAAATACGTACTGACTTATTATTGATGACTATTTCAACACACACTTGCTCGATCGAAAGAGTGCCTAACACGCCTTTTTTTTACCCCAATTGGGTTCCTTGACGAACAGTCTTGCTGGCCACAGAGTAGTGTTGTTGTTGCTTTGAAAAACTTTAGCTGGAATATTGATTTTATACGATACGTAATCATATTTCAAGCCAAAGCTTGGTTTTGGCACCATGCGTTGGGCAAACAGATCGTCAGTATTCGCGATCTTTGTCAGTAATTTGCGGAACTGTTCATTCGGTACTGAATTGTGTATGCGGATAACGAAAAGCCACTTTCTGCGTTGCGCCACTCGAATGGAGTACCCATCCGTTAATTCAACGTCGTTAGTAGTTGTATTTATTGCCGGAACCGCTGTGGTGGTTGTGATGTTCCATTTATATTATCGTGCTGGCTTTTGATGATCTATAATTTGTCGCTTTTGGATGTCTGACGGTGATGTTAGTGATGATATGGTATGGGTTTTATTCACTGCACTTGGTGTTTTGGGCTGGGTGGAGGCTTCGGGCATGAACCTTCTGGTTGAACAGAATAGTGGCGCAAGGCATGAACCACTGTTATTAATGTCTCCTCTAATTCATTCAACCTTTTGAGAACATTATCGATTATGGTCTCCTCTGATTTTCCTATTTTTTGAGTTATTTGTCGGTTTTGGATATAGGATGTTATTTGATCCATTTTCACATTTACTACAGAACCACTGCAAACTAGTAAATCGTCCATCACTAATTTCATACCTTTCCTTTTTTTAGCAATTTACTAGTCTTAGTCGCCGCACATCTGTAATATATAACGTTGTTACATAAATAACCACTGCATGAAAAAAACCATTAATCGACGATTATAATTTTTAGGTAATAAAATTATTAATTATTCAGGTTAATTACGAGATAATTTTCAAACCAAAAAAAAAGTAAAATTGAAACACTTAAAACACGAGAAACAAAGAAAACACGTCCAAGTTGAGCGAATGTTGGGTGAATACTGATGATGGCGATACAGTTAACCAAGATGAAAATAACCGTTAACTACGTATAAATTTTATCGACAAACTAAAATCAAATATATATTATTAAAATCCGCAGCAAAGTTGTAGTAGGCTTTTGATTTACTGGATGTTCTCCAAACAAAAGAAATTATTTGTTATCATTCACCTAGATACCAAAAAAAAAATCATCAGCCTTAGCTTTTATCCAATGTTTAGTAAAATAGTAGATTGTGTCAACAGGAATAAAAGTGATGCTTTTGTTTCGTCGATGAAAATAATCGCCATGTTATGATCTATGGAGTTCGCTATCGTGCCATGTTGGCAGACATCTAGCATCTAACGCTGGGAGAACATCTAATGTGAAATCGCCTACGTTCCATTCCGATCGATATGTGTGAAAGAGTGGTGAAAAATTGGATCCAAAGAATCGATCGCTGCAAACGTACTCGCAGTGGTCATATGAACGAGATCGAATTCGATTGTTAAATATATGGAGTAATGTATCGGAGTTATAATTATCCACTCATCTGTCACATACCCCAAGTATTTATTTTTATTCACAGGAACTTGACACTTTTAATATATTTTTAATACACCGGAGAAAATATACATATTGCAATAATTTTTTACCAAAATGGTTATTTTTATATTTATTATAATTTATTTTAATTTATATAAAAACGAGTAATTACATATTAGTTTTTTTATTTATACTATTTTTATTTTTTAAAACACCATGTATATCTATTTTGCGCTAGATACTATTTTTCCAACGTCTTGCGATTCTTTTAAAATATTGAATAGAACTCATTTTTCAAAACAAATAAAATTTTCTTTTATAGAGAAAATTTTGTTATTTACAGGTTTCTAGATTATTAAAAAAAAATATAAAACTTAACTATCCTAATGTTGGTATCCCTTCAACTTTTCTTTTTCCTCTGCCATCAAACACACTCAAATTTGCTCAATATAACTTTGACATCTACATGAATGACAATGACATTTCTCTAAATATGACGGAAAAAGCACAGGGGTAAACAACTGGATTTTGAGTAAGAAAAATAATACAAGAAAAGCTTATATAATATTGTCATTTTCTTTATTTATTTTATCTAGCCGCTACAAATATAACATCTGCACCTGGAATAAATTTCAACTCAATTATTCTGTGTTTTATTTAAATACAAAATTGTTATGTCCTTATTGAAAACATTCTATTTATTAATTTGGTAATTTTCTTCTAATATTATTTAAATAATACGAATTTATTTTGTTTATGAATTTATATTGAAATGGCTTTCAATCAGTGCTGACCATATAAAATTTGAGCTGTTTTCAGATATTGATCGTATATCTATTCAATTCGTACCGAAGTAGGTAGGCAAAATTGTAAAAATCATCTTTCCATTCTATTGATAAATTATGAAGAACAACAGTGGCAAAAGTGGCGTTAAAATCGCGTCCAACTTAAAATTAGATATTTAACAAACAAATTGAATTGTATGTTTACAAATAAATAAAATTGTGAATTTACAAATAAATAAAATTGTGAATAAAATTTCCTTTACTCGAAATTCAAGACTTAAAACTGGAAATCTTTTCCAGATTCCTTGTAACAATGGGTTGCATTACCGTCCAGCACCGAGCAACGCGTGATCAAAACAAAATTTTTGGGATAGCATCTTCCAAAAAATATCGCACTATTATTTTGCACCCACATCACTAGTAATAATTTTAAAGCGATCCGTGAATCGCTGGTCTTTCAAATATGATGACATCGATTTGAACAATTAGTTATTAGAGGAAGCCAAGTCTGGAGAATACGCCGCATGCTGTAGAACTTTCCAGCCTATAGCGAAGAGATGAGTTCCTCGAATGATTTTGCTGTACGTGGACGAGCGTTGTCATGCAGCAATATCATCTTCCGCCTTCCTTGGCCCATTAATGGTCGTTTATCCTCCAGAGCATCACTTAATTTAATCGATTTGGGCCGGGTAACATTCAGCTGTAACAGTTTGCCAGGTTTTAGAATCTTTTAGTAAATGACTCCTTTCCAAGTACATAAGACACAGTAGCACTTTGTTGTCCTGAATATTCATTTTTGCAACTGAAGTTGATGGCCGCTCTGGATCAACCCATGGTTTTCTGTATTTAGGATTATCGTACAAAATCGACTTTTCATCACCAGTAATGATTTCGTGTAAAAAATTCTTTCTGCTGCACCAAATTCATACAGCTGTCAACTCTTCTATTTTTGTTTTCTTCGGTCAGTTTAAAAGGAACTTATTTTCCTTGCTTCTGTGTTTTTCTCATTGCATGCAATTGAAGTACTATTGCTTGGTGAGTAACTGCTAATTTACATTAATAAATTTGACAGAAATTTGGTGTTTTTTTTCTTTTAGATAAATAAATGAACTTGTTGGACTTCTAGTTTTTTTCGTATACTCCAGAAAGCTCTAATATTCAATGTGTCGTGTAAAACCAGTAATTATCATTTGTGCATAAGTGTATCGAAGTTGCTATGTGAAATAAATTGTTTATAATTTGATAAAGAATCGTAAATTTGAGTTGTATTTTGTATTGTATTGTTAACTGTGTAGTCTTATTGTTCGTGAAGTTGATAGTAATTTTCGGTCGCTACTAGACACGTCTTCATGATTAAGCTCCTCAATGAAATTGGGGTTCCTATTGAGAACGAAAACCAAAAATAGCTTGGCAAACATTATGAATAAACTGTTGTAACAATTGATATCCACCACTCCGACCCGTAAAACATAAATGATTTGTACGTAACCACAATTCAAGGGCTTAATCGTAATTAAGCCAGTAATTTGAAAAACTAGAAAACCGCTACGTTTTCCACCATCGATTGTGATAATTTTAATATTGTCCAATTGCAAACAAGAAATGCTTAGCTGTATTTAAAAAAAATTATTCGCGTTCCATTTCTAACCTATAATTTGTTAAAATATTTAAAAACAACAAAAATTTAAATTTTGATAATTTTATTCACAATTAAAATTTGTAAAATAAAGAAATGAGTAATAAATATAAAACTAAATATGACTTTTCAAATGAATTTTACCAATAGTGTACCAAATTTTTGCAAAATTCACCAATACTAATAAAAACATATGATATTTAAAAATAGAAAATAATTAGCACGTGCTGTGAGTCAATTCGCGTTCCGTGAAATAATGAAAATGAAAAGTTTTTTCATTAGCAATCCAGTCGGTTTGCATTCCCTATAAGAAAATTTGATTTCACACAGTAAAATTTAAAATTACGGGCGAATAATTCAAACTACTAGTTGCCAATGAAAAAAACTTTTCATTTTCATTATTTCACGCAACGCGAATTGACTCCCTGTGGCCCTATTCTGGCTTTCCCTGGGAATAGGGAATTGGGAAAAACATTTTCATAGCATTTTTGTCAAAATTATATTTTTCTGGCCTACTGCAGGAATAAGTTTAGTGTAAAATTTTTTAAAACAAAGTGAATTGGG
This sequence comes from Nephrotoma appendiculata, assembly GCA_947310385.1. Lineage (NCBI taxonomy): Eukaryota > Metazoa > Arthropoda > Insecta > Diptera > Tipulidae > Nephrotoma > Nephrotoma appendiculata. Next base: position 238,805,533 of record OX371224.1, on the reverse strand, counting down.
AAACTTTTGTTCCACAAAATTTTTACCAAAACTTAGAGGAATTTAAACAAATAAATTGCAATGCCGAATTTAACAGCAATGACATAGATGTGAACGTAGAACATTTTTACAAACATCTATTTAAAGAATTGATTTATTAATTCCCGTCTCTATGAGCAAACCGAATAAATATCCTCCTCGGTATAACGACCAACTTATTAGTCTCAAAAATAAAAAAGGCAAGTATTATAAAGAAAATCTCAAACCACGGTCCCAGGATAGTAAGCAGAAATTTACTGCGTGTAACCAAAATTTTGAATGTTACTTTGAACTGCGATACAGAAGCTACACTGCATCAAAAAAATAACATACACCTTAATTTTTTTTCTTCAATAAATTGATATGTTTTCTTTACACAACATCTTCAGTATTAGATTTTTTTCTATCTACTAACTAATAATATCACATTTAAAATAATAAAAAAAAAATATAAAAATTATTTCATTTACTTAACAAAAATATAACAAAACTTAGTCAAAGAAAAAACATATAGTACATCAAAAAAAAAACATACAGTTATAATTACTAATAAATAATAACATAGTATTATTACTAATAAATAAAATTAATAATTTGTGTGCCACCCTTTCTGAGCTATGCCCTAATTTTGGCGATTCTGCATTGAATGCACCAGTTTTCCTGTTCTTCCGACGTAATTTGGTGCCACTCATCGATTAATTTAGATTTTAAATCGTCTTTTGTTCCAATATCATGTAGTCTCACCCGTTTTTCCAAATTACCTCAAAGATGTACGATGGGGTTGAGATCTGGTGATTGTGGAGGGTAAAATGTATTTGACATTGTAGATCAACTAGCTTTGTACCAAGTGGGATGCATGTTTGGGATCGTTGTCTTGAACCGAGCTAATTGTGTCGATTCAATGGGAACCTTCTATTTTTCTTTTCTTCTATGCTGCTATTTTTGCTAGGAAAACTCGATGCATTTAAGCAAGCAACCTATAAAATTAAATAAAAATTTTGAAATGAATATCGAGAGGCTTTGAAATAATAGAAGAATAGACGAAAAGATAAATAGAAGATGTACAAGGAATCGACACCAATATATCGAGATATTTCAATTTCTGTCGCACTCTTTTAAATGATTCCGTAAAATTTGCAAATATTGTTCTTTATTCCTGGTTGTCTCAACAAACACCAGATCCACGACCCCCACGGACGTATTGCACCACATACCATGACGTTTACGCCACCGTATTTGACGATGGGGATGCTATTCTTACTAGTTAGTGCAGTACCATTTTGACGTCATATAGTTCTACGGCCATCTGATCCGAAAATGTGGAATCAGGCGGCAAAAAGGCACTGCACTAAATAGTAAGCATATCATCTTTTTCGTCAAACACGTCTACGGCTATCTGATTCAACATTTTCTCTGAAAAGCCAACCCTGGCACACAACGTTATAAGATAAATGGTGTACTTCTTCAGGGAGTACTTGGAACTAAAGCCCTAGTGGTTATTTTCGTTAAAAACATGAGCTTTACTAAGCACATTAAGCTGTGCATCGCTAGGGCAAACTCCATGTTCGGTTTTGTCAAACGTTGGACTAGTGACATTTTTGATTTGGAAACAATTAAGATCCTGTATTGTGCTTACGTTCGAACCCAGCTGGAATATGCTGTAAATGTGTGGTGTTCGTTCTAAGAAGAACATATCCAAAGTATTGAGAAAATTTAAAAGAAGTTTAAACGCTCCTTGTCCATGAAAGATGGATAGGGTTATGACCACGATCTACCATACTACGTAAACATATAGCGACAACCACCATATTTAACCGGGTGTAAGACATACAACTTGGAATTGCTCAAAATTACACGCGAATTGGTAAAAAGTATAGTTATTGGTAATCTCCTACCGGGCCTAATCGATGCACCGGATGTGCTAAATTCAATTAAAATAACGGTTCTTGGTAGACAACTAAGAGATCATGACTTCCTCCACTTTGATAGGCACAGAACCAACTGTGGTGATAATAAACCATTGAAGGTGATGTGTAATTTAGGTGATAATTTTAAAAGTAGATTAAAGCAATTTTATGCCCCCCAGCTTTTTTATTATTGTTACTTACTTGTTCTTTACTATTATATTTAAATTTTCAAATCCGAAGCAGATTTATTTTATTTTGTATTTTTACATTAATATTTTTCAAGTCAAATTTGTAGACTTACTTTAATATAAATAAACCATAAACCAGTCCATTGAATTGTTTTTCCATTTGATTACTTTTTCGTAATTTACTACTGATTTCTACTCCTATTTGATGTGACGCTTCATTGGTGTAGAATTGGCTCTTACTTTTTTGACAAGTGTAGCTCCTTATCTCGATCATATCGACTTAAGAATAGTTCTAGTAATAAAATATCAGTTCAATTTTATTGTATGGTGCCTTAATATGCAACCAAGAAAGGAATAAAAACTTTGACATTTTTCTAATTTTGTATTTTAAAATTTAATTAAATAATTTAATGATTTACTAAAATACTATCAGCTGCTACTATCAACAATATGTTTAATATTGTTCGTGTACAGCATCATACATAAATGCATTATTATAGTTTTAAGCATATCACGTACTTTACCTTTCACGTACTCTGCACAAAATATATGAAAAAAGAAAAACCACTCAAAAAGGAAAATAAATCTCCCAACAAAAATACATGCTGATGTTATTTATAGAACATGCTACTAAATAAGGAACACTCACGAAAAAAATTGTAATCGATAAAAATGCAATTTAGAATGTAATAACATTTGTGGTTAAATAAATTAAATTTATATCATTGAAAAATGTTTAAAGATCACGGATGTGAACCTAAATTTTGAAAACTGAAACTACGTTAATGGATTATCGGTTGATTTTAAATTATTTTACTAAATTTCAACAATTCATGTTCTAGTATTAAACTGAATAAATTTATTTTCTAGGCACGTTCCTTAAGATCTTGAAAAATCTGTTGAAATTTTATACAGTACTGTGTAATCATCTTTCAACTGAATCTACAAAGTACTTACGTTTTTACAAAAATCGAAAATATGATGGAAAAACGTCTCACATTTATTTTTTTATTATTTTTTTCAATTTAGATAATAAAATCAATATTTATTTAATAGTCATTGTTAAATTTATTTATCTGCACAATACTGATTTGTAATATTATTTCTTGATATCTTTTCAAAACAATATTACTTCATATTTTGTTTGTTTTTGGATTGAACGATATTGTTGTGCAATGGTTAACACCTTCACAAAATAAATGTGAAATAGATTAACAATAAAAAAAGTGGAATATCTGAAATTTAAATTATAAACAAAACCGCTGGAATATTATAAAAAGTAAGCGATTATTAACTCATCAATAAAAAAATTTTGACATCAAAAATTGATGGCCACCATTCAACTCATCAAACTTAATTTACTTAATTTTTACATTTTTTTAGATTAAAAAATGTTATTAAATAATTACGAGGATCTCGAAGAAAAAGTCAAAATTTCCTTTAGAAAAACTCAATTTAATATAATGTTCGTCGGATGGCATTACTTCAATAATATGTTATAAATATTAATAAAATTACTTCTAAGATAATTCAATTCAATGGTTTAGTAACATATTTTATGGCACAAGGTTATCAATTCTGGTTAAATTGAGTTTTGCGGTTTGAAATAAGAGCCTCCATTTATGGATGTAGCAAGGATGTAGGCAATTAGTGTTTGATAATTATAGTAGATTAACAGATATACAATTTGTTGTAAACTATCAAACTGCCTATTTTATGGTATCTGGCACAATTTCTAAAAACCAAAACATCAATATTCATAATATTTTTATTTAAACAAATCCTGTAACCCCATTCGAATTTTTGATAATTCGAAAGATAAAATTGAATTGAGTAAAATAGTTCTGACAATTCCAATGTCGTGATTGTATTTGTGTTTTTACAGTCCGCGCTATGTAAAGTCACAACTACAATCATGACATTGGAATTATCAGAACCTTTTTACTCAACTCATTTTTGTTTCTCGATTTATAAATATGAGAAATCTGTGGTAAACTGATTTTTCTATGATAAGATATCAATTAACAGAGCAAGGTTGGTATAGAATTTGTAGAGGAAGGATCTCGTAGACTCGATTCACAATTTTAGCGTTTGAAAGGTGGATCCTTCCTCTACAAATTCCATACCAATCTTGCTCTGTTAGTTGATATCTACTACGACTTCACACGACTATATCTAAAATATGACTCATAGACTTGATTTAAAATTTTGGGCATTTGAAAGGTGGATCCTTCCTCTACAAATTCCATACCAACGTTGCTCTATTAATTGATATCTACTACGACTTCACACGACTATATCTAAAATTTGACTCATAGACTTGATTTAAAATTTTGGCATTTGAAAGGTGGATCCTTCCTCTACAAATTCCATACGAACCTTGCTCTGTTAACTGATATCTACTACGACATCACACGACTCGATTAACAATTTTGGCGTTTGAAAGGTGGAACCTTCCTCTACAAATTCCATACCAACCTTGCTCTGTTAATTGATGTCTACTACGACTTCACACGACTATATCTAAAATTTGACTCATGGACTCGATTAACAATTTTGGCGTTTGAAAGGTGGATCCTTCCTCTACAAATGCCATACCAACCTTGCTCTGTTAATTGATATCTACTACGACATCACACGACTATATCTAAAATTTTACTCATAGACTTGATTTAAAATTTTGGGCATTTGAAAGGTGGATCCTTCCTCTACAAATTCCATACCAACCTTGCTCGGTTAATTGATATCTACTTTTTGTTTTTTTGTAACCTTGTGGGTGTGTCGAAAGTCCCGCGCAATAATTTGGCGGGTCACATATAGGACATAAAAAAAGATATAAAAGGGCGGTCAATAGTGCGAACGAAATTTAAGTTTTGTGCTAGTCACATTCAAATTTTTTTGGTGTTGGGAGAAAAATATTGATAAAAATTCAATTACATATATTGAAACTAATTAGATTACATTCCATTTGTGTTATAACTAATATTAATAATAATTAATATTTTAATTCTAATAAATTAAAGATAAAAATAAAATTCACAAAATTTATGCATTGGAAAATTATAAAACTGATTAAAAATTGAATTGTAATAATTATATTTAATAAAAAGCGGTTGGGCTCCTTTGCCCGAAATTCAAAATCCCGGCTTTCAAAATCCTGATTTTCAAAATCCCGACTTTCAAAATCCCGATTTTTATAATCCCGATTTAAAAAAAAAAAAATTATGGATTCAGGCGCCTGCGGGCCGCCATTTTGAAATTCAATAATTGTAGAGGCTAACGGTTTCCTCTCACTGGCACGCGGGGGGGGGGGGGGTTGAGCGCCGCGACTGAGGGGCCCCTCCGAGGGGCTTTAGATTTCAATTTCGGGGGACGTAGGAGCCGGGATCAGCAAACATGTCGCACTGCGTGCCGCACGTGGGAGCGGATTATATAGAATCTTTTAATGACACCTAATAGTAGGTAGCTATGAAAATATTAAATATAAAATTTTGATTTTTTAGCTTAAAAAACAAAATTTAATATTTAATTTTTTTTTTAAAATCCCGACTTTTTTTGGGGTTTCAATTTTGAGAGTCGGGATTTTAAAATTCGAGATTTTGAAAATCGGGATTTTTTTTGTCGGGATTTTGATGTCACTTCATTCGCCAATACTATTATCTCGTCACTTCTTGCATTAATTGGTATTTTCTTAGTCGACCGAATTGACGTGACGCGGCAAATGTCATCATTTATATTTATCTGGCAATACCAATAATTTTCTAATATTTGACGGAAAATTGACCGATTTATATTTTGTAGTATTGTCTAAGCATTTCATCCGAAGATAGAAAAAAAAATCAATCAAAAAATAAATACATAAACATAATTCAAGTTTCTATACAAAAAAATGAGAAGCGTTGAGTTTTTTTTATACTGACAGAGATGTTGAGGATAATGTGATCTATATGGCTATTAAGCTATTAAGAAATATTTCAAAATTTTTTATTTATTATTTGTATCTTTCAGACTCCATAAGTACTCTCGATTGAATAAACAAGGATTTCATTCCCTACTTACAAAACTTGAACTTCGTTCTGTGTCACCAATTATAAAATTAGCGGTCGCATTACGATTTCTTGCAGCAGGGAGCTACCAGACCAGGCTGGGCTGACAACGAATTTACAGCTGGGTTAGCTCAATCAAGCTTCTCCAAAATTCTAAATGAAGTGTGTGATATACGTAAAGAACAAATTTGTCCCCAATTTATACCATACAACCGATGCGAAAAAGGAAAAATAAAACTTGGATTCTTCGAAAAATATGGGTTTCCTGGAGTGATTGGATAATGGGTCGATGGCACGAAAATAAAGGTCATAGCACCAGCTAGACAAGAGAGGCATATGAATATGAACAGGAAAGGCTTTTACAGCCTAAACGTTATGGTTGTAAGTTGTGATAATTTGCTAACGTTTGTGATGAGCAAATAACGTATATTGACAGTAATCACCCAGGGTCCTGCCATGATGTCTTTGTCGTTTTTAATACAACTCTCGTTACCAGATTGAAAACCGGTCATGATAACGGTCAAACTAATACGTGGTTTTTAGATATTTTTTAGCAAATTATGAAGTATTTTGTTAGTGGCTATTGTTTGATTTAATTCTAGGTGATGCCGGATATCCTCTTAAGCAACTCTCCAATCGAAGCTTGCGCTGTTTATTTTTACCAATATTTAATCTCCAATGAGCATATTATTATTTAAAACAAAATTATGTTACAGCTTAATTTATTTTAATTTCAATTTCATACAACCATGTGTATTACAAATTCGAACAAACATGTGTATCACAAATTTTAACAAACATGTGTTTTAAGGAGAACGGATAAAGACGAACTAACTCCAAACAAGATAAAAAAATTTCCATTATTTTTTATGCGCACGATATTTATAATTATTAGTGTTAATTGTTAGTAATCTGCTGTGCCCAACAATTCCAAATATCAATTCGCTTTGGAACCTATAATAAAATTTACCGTAGCAAATTTATTGCCATATCGGAAACGGTGCAAATCAAATTACTACCTTGTCTTTGTAATTTAATTTGCTACGTGGCTGTGCAAAATAATACATTTATGTCAAAATACAAGGAAGAGGAATACTACAATAATTTCTGTGTTTTGAGTCGATATGTCCTTTGAAGATGTGGTTGTACATATGTGGTACATTACGGGTTTATATTTTATTACTTATGTTATAACTGATTCAGAGTGTCTTGCATGAAGATAATAAATAATATTTATGTAAAAAAAAATCATAAATAATTTCCAATTTACGAGTAGTTGTGTAGTATTATTTTTGTGCCCGAGTATCATATCCAATATTACATCAAATTTGGTTTTCTTTTTTAATAAATTATTTCACGTTCTTCTATACATTTTATAAATTATCTTCATTGCAAGGAAACCCCATTTCCTGAGATAATATACGTAAGTCATAAAAATACATTTTTGATTAATACCAGAGATATGTACTGTATATGATACTTACATACATATTTGTAAACAGTCGTTTGCAGAAAATTAAATCCAAAAACAAAATAAAATGTTCGAAACGGTCATTATTTTGTTTTGAATCCTACAAAATTTTATCATTAGCTATGTTCCAATGGAAAAAGCAAACTACTCAAAAGTACGTGTATCAACTCGCAGCTACTCATACTCAAACGATGTTGTAGATGTTGAAAGTTGTTACGCATACATTTGTCGCCAGATGTATTATACGGCTTTGGTTAGGTTATAAAGAAATGTCAGATTTTTTACAATTTCGTGTTTGTTTATATTTGATTGATTGACCATAAGGGATTTTTGTAAAACTACAAAACAAAAAAATAATTGTAAAATTACAATTATTAATTACAATTATTAAATTGATACAATTATACATATACATACTATGGCTGTGGGCCAATTCTAAGGTAAATCTAGGGTAAATGGCGTTTTTAATAGTGTAAGCGGTAAATTGAAATACGGTACTAAAAAGCAGGGTAAACCGGAGACACAAAAGGTAAATAGTAGTGGTTTTTGTTTTTGCTAAACAAATCATGAAAATATGGCGGCCATCTTTCTAGACATAATCTTTTTTTATATTGACTAGCATTTCCCATGAAATATAAATGCGTTTGTATATTTATGAACACAGTTTTATTTGTTAAAATTATTATTTATTTTTTCATTAAGTTTATTATGTATATTACGCAACAAATTTGAGCAAATATGCAATTTAAATTTATTCGCATAAACAATACGAATAATTGTAACAACAACAATAAAATTTATGACATTAGTTCGTGTATCTACATACCAATTTTTGTATATTCCTTGAAACCATGTGTCCCTTTAAGCCACATTTACCTAATTTTATTTACTAGAGAATTGGTACGATTTGAAAAGTAATTTGTACTAAAATTTAAATTTACTGTACTAATCGATTTACCTGAGAATTGGCCCACAGCCTATATATACAATTATTAAACTGGTGGAAGAAAATGATTCGACTACTAAAGCGGTGGGTTTTTATAATAAATATATTTAAATTTTATTAATATTTTCTTTATTAAAATCCGTTTTAGGTTAATATTGAATCGCCAGATGAAAGTAGCAGTGATACCAGTCTATTGTACGACTCTTCAAGCTAGCCATCCATTTTATCTAGTTCTGAAGAAGATGAAGATTTCGAAAAAAGGCAAAGATATTCGATTATCTAGAAATAATTCTTAGATATACAGATATTAAATTAAAGCAGCATTTTCGCTTATCGAGAACCGTTACTGCGAGGGTTATAGGTAAATGCTATCACGATATATTATGATTGAAATAATCATTACAAAATAATTTTGTCCTAAAAGTAGTACATTTTTATATTTTCGGAGCAATACAGAGCTTCTTCTTTGTAAAGCATGGAGGCCGTGCGCAAGTCGACTCTGAAATTGAAATTTATATCATCTTATCGTTTATAGCAAACACGAAAACTTATAGACAACTTTCCGATAGATTCAATGTCACTCGAAACTCTGTACATCGAATTTTGTATCGCGTTATTATATGGATGGTAAAAGAAAGCCACAATTATATAGAGTGGCCAACAGCCTTATAATTACAAAAGGACCATGTCATGTTCAGTTTGACAAGGTGAAGGGGGTATCACGAGTTATTGGAGCAATAGATGGTAGCCATATGTGGATCAATCCGCCAAAAAAAAAATAAAGAAATTTACTATAATAGGAAAAAATATTATAGCTTGTTGTTGCAAGGCATAGTACACGCGAAAAAAATGTATATCGATATCCATAGTGGTGAGCCAGGATCAATGCATGATGCTCGACTGCTTCGAGAGTCTACATTTTATAGACGCATAAGTGAGAATCCAACCATAATCATACCAGGAGGCTTGTTGCTTGGTGAATCAGTGTTTGCTGAGTCTACCTACATTATTCCACCGAATAAAGATGTTGGCAAGTTAAATGAAAAACAATTAAAATTTAATTACTTGCATTCTGCAACCAGAATTGTAATAGTGTTTGTGTTGTAGTATGCGTTTAATCAATGCCTCCTTAACTACAGGCCGCATACACCAAATGATGACGACACGCTATGTCTACGTTGTTGTTGCTTTCTCTAGTTGTTTTGTTAGTGTAAATATCTTAATATTATTATTGCGCAGTCTCGGTTTAGACATAAATTGACGTCATGTGCAAAAAATGAGAGTAGTAAGAGGCCGGTAGTTTAGGAGGCATTGGTTTAATCGAAAAAAAAAATATTTTTATTTATTCACAAGAAATGATTTGTTTAATGTAACAATTCATGTCCCATCACAACCTCCATGGCAAAAACTAAGTAAAAATTATAGTGAGCTGAATTAGTTCTACTTGGGTAACAAACTTAAAATTAACTGTTTTTTTTGCTCTCGATCTTCCTCCTTCTTTTAAGTAGTTTTGAATGAGTTCAAGCTTTTTTTGCTTTTCTTCAATAATTTTTTATAATTTGTCCTTGTTAATATTCTAAGGTTTTGTTTTTGAAACATTCGTTGGCTGGTTCTATTGCCCTTTTTACAAACATTATAATCCGATGATGTAGATTCAGGTGTTTCGAGGATTTTTATATTTTCCACTATAGTTTCTGTTTGCATAGATGCTAGTTCTGGCTGAATTTCTACCCCGACAGAAACAGGATGCTTTGAACAAATGATTGGATTGTCATTGTAAATATCTTTCATTTCGTCCATCAATAAATTTTTTGTCTTTATTGAACCTGTGCCTCTATCCTTTGCTTTTTATATGCTCTGTAAAGGCCGTAAAGTTTTACTTTAACATTAATTTCACTTGTTGTTGCAGAAATCTATAAAAAATTAGTATTAACCATTAACAATCACAAGACTTTATTATTATGGACTTATAAATAAATATCATATACATATGTATGTGGTTAAACAAGTGCTTTACCAAAATATTTTGTGACTCCAGTTCTATCGAGATATTTTCCCAATAATGTTTCTTGTTTTGTAATACGCCTCTTTCGTACCAGCGTCTGCACTGATTAAGGCTTTGCCTTCATGATATGTCCAATTTTTTGACATTATTACCAAATTTTTTTACAATTATAAAAACAAATTTAATTTTGTATAATAAAATATGTTGCACTCTCGAACAGTCTCTCTCTCTCTCTCTCTAGCTTCACATCCCATGAAGGGATTTTGCCGCCCGCACTATGGTCCTCCAGCCGTCTCGGTCCATCGCTCTCGACCTCCAGTTTCGACATCCTAGTGCCTGTAGATCTTGTTCGACGTCGTCACGCCAGCGCAGTCGGGGTCTTCCTCTACGACGCACACCGGCTGGTTGTTGATGGAACACTTTATTGGTCATCCGTTGTTGTGAGGACCTTGCAACGTGGCCGAGCCATCTTACTCGATTGGATTTGATGAATCCGATAATATCGCAACCTCCAAGAATTTGCTTTATCTCGTGGTTCATGCGAATCCGATATTCATTGTTCGCGACTTTAATAGGACCAAAGATGGAGCGAATGACCTTCCTTTCGAAGGTAGATAATAATCTACAATCATTAGAGGTCATGGTCCAGCTCTCGCTTCCGAAAGCCAGCACAGGTCTTATTAGTGCTTTATAAAGTGCGAGCTTGCACGACTGCGATAGATGTCTAGATCGCAATAATTTTGATTGGGCGTAGACAACTCGATGTGCGGCAGCGATTCGGGCTTTTATATCTGCCTGCATGTCATTTGATGATGTTATAACTGACCCGAGGTATTTGAAGTTTTCAACGCGATCAAAGTTATGGTCGCCAATTCCGAGATTTGCCATGGAGATGTTCCTGGGTGTTGATACAAATTTGGTTTTGTTACTGTTCACCTTCAAACCAAGTCTTCTTGCGCAGCGATCGAGCGGCACGAAACTGTCTTTGATATCGCTAGGTCTTCGGCCAAGAAGCACGATATCATCTGCATATCCAAGAATTTGGCCTGATTTATTAAATATACAGCGCGAAGTTTCGATGTTGCTTTTCCTCACTACGTACTCAAGCGCCAAATTGAACAGCACAGGCGCGAGTGCATCTCCCTGTCGAACACCAGATGTTATTTCAAAGGAGTCTGACACAGTTCCTTCGATTACAATTCTACATACAGACCCAGACGTTGTTAATTTGCACAGAGAAACGAGTTTCTCTGGAATTCCTAGGCATATGAGCGCGGCCCAAAGGTTATTGCGGTTTATACTGTCATATGCCTGACGGAAGTCTATATATAATTGATGTATGGTTATGTTGTACTCCCAACATTTTTCCAAGATCATCCTCATGGTGAAACACTGGTCAGTGGTCTATCGGTTGGGACGAAAACCACACTGATAGTCGCCAATGATGTTTTCGGCGAGAGGGATGAGTCTGGCAAGTACAACATTAGCCAACACTTTGTTAGCAGTGTTCAATAAAGCTATACCACGATAGTTTTCACATTTAAGACGGTCGCCTTTTTTATGCAACGGACATATGAGCGCGGTCTTCCAATTCTCCGGCAACTCTTCTTGGTCCCAAATACATACGATGAGATCGTATAGACTTGTTGCAAGAGTAGCGCCTCCGAGTTTTATTAATTCTGCGGGGATTCCATCGAGACCGGGTGCCTTGCCGTTTTTCAATCGACTAATAGCTGCGTCTACTTTCTCCACTGTGGGATATTCGACGAAGACCTCATTACCTGGAGGAGCTATTGCTCTAATGGGGGTCACGTCGTCATTCCAATTTAGTAGATTTTGAAAGTAGGTTTGCCATACTGAGAGAACATCAGCCACGTTTGTTCTCAATTCTCCATTCCCGTCTTTGATGGCTGTACTTCTTGGGTGGAAGTCTTTAGTGAGATTCCTGGCATTGGCAAAACAGTCCCTTGAATTTCCTACTTCCGCTTGGAAGCTGATGTTTTCGATGCATAATCTCATATGATCGCGTTTCTTTTGACGAAGGACCTTTTGACTCTCGAACAGTCACCCACATAAAAAAACATGCACTACACTGCATGAAAATATAGGTTATGTTTTACTGCTGTCATAGTTTTGCCCTTTCCTTTAGTTATCTACTCCCAAGTACTTGTGAGTAGCAAATTGTTTGAATTGGAACACAGTTATTGACGATAGGTAACGTATCACCTAGCGGATTTTCTGTGAAACTAAATTCTAAGATACATTTGAAAAAGTGCTGTCAAATTAATTAAGATTAATTAAGAATTAAGATAATACTACTGCGAATTGCAACAACAATTTTTATTTTTTGTTGCTTCTGACACTGCAAAAGACATTGCAAAAGAAGAGCACTTACTTCATGTAGGTTTTAAGAAGAATAAAGATAAACCCAATTAATTTAAAGCAGCTAGAAAGAGTAAAACATATTTTTTATTTATTACAAAAGTAAAAAAAAATGAATGAAATGTGTTTTCCTTTCTTTCCAATGCAACTGAATATATGCATTATATTTATAAGACAAAAATAAATAAACAGAAATTGTATATATGTTCTTCAATCTTCATTTAGTTTTCACTTTTTCAGTCGTATTCCAACCATGTGTGTGGAAACATTATATTTACATACATTGCGTTTTTACAGATAGAACCCGGCGATGGGAATATTTTTTCATCAACGATTGATTTTTTACGAAACAAATTAAAATCCTATTTCGGGTGTAAGTTTTTTCGATAAATAATTCGCACTGAACAATATTTAGAATTAAAACATGTTTGTATGTACATGTTTGTATATATATATATATATGATTTCAAATGATTTATGTAATTATGTATTTTAATAGTATGTGTTAAGTGTTCGCCAGTTGAATGATGTACTTCAATCAGAAGATTTTTAAGTTGGTTGAAATTTGGAAGCAACCGCTTGTATGAAAAACATCGATAAACGAAAATGAAAGTTAGATGAAGGTTTAGATGTAATTAAGAACCTCGCACCCTGTACAAATGAGCTTCTATGCTCAAAATGGGGTGTTTACACGAAATTTTTGTAAATAAATAACGAAATAAATTGTAAAGGTGAAATCAAAATTATTTGTAATTATAAAACATGATTTCTAAAATCATCTCATCATACAACATACTATATATTATTTATCATTGAAGTAATGATTTTCGTATTTTTGCCTAATTCTTTTGATCATTCAGCTTCTTCCTTTCATTGCTGTTCTTTCTTTATTTTATTATATACTGATAGTACAATTAGTACCAAATAAATTCTAATGATATGATATGTAAAAGTATGCTAAAATTAACTCCAGAATTTCTGATGTTTCTAAATTTCTTTTTGTGAAGTTCTTTCAGTATAAACTTTCTAGTTTGAACAGAAGGAGATCAATAGCCTAAAATAGTGGATATTTGACTTATCCCTGAATACGAGATGTGAGTCCAGAATTGGGAAATGAAGCTCCTAATCATATAGTATTATCCAGAGATTATTAGAACCTCACGCCTTATTATAATTGGTCTTAGCTCGACTACGGCTACTTTGAAGGCGATATAATACAATAGATTTATTAATTAATTATGTATGAATTTCATAAATAAGTACATCTTATAAATTTAACGTTAGGGAATTCTTCTATTAAGATTTGTTTTAGACCATTTAATTCAGCCTCTAAAATTTGAGTGAGAATTACCACTCAGGTACGGGATAAGTATATGTTTTTACTTTAATCACTAATTCTTCTCTAGTTAATTTTGCCTAATTTTTATTCTTTGATTACCTAGGATATTTTCTGATACATTTCTCAAATTTTTGGTAGTTATCAATTGTGTTTTGATTCTGTTTACGATGGTATCTATTGTAACGTTATTATCTTGCTCGTCCATTTGTGAATGTACTACGGGCTGTATTCAAGCATTATTCATCATTTCTAATTTCGTATTCTGAAAACATATTGTGTAGAAGATTTCTTCTCTCTTAGTTGGATTCGAGAATAGTTTCTATTCTGTTAATTTCATTGTTTTTTAATATTAATCGTACTTAGAAAGTCGACAATCTTATTCTCCTTTCATTGTAGATAACTAATTTTTATATTATATTCTCCTAGCTATATGATCCATCTTTGAAGTCGAGGATTTCCGCCTTTTTCTAAATACTTCATATGTAGGTAACCATTTCAGTGACTGGTGGTCAGTATTGAATTTGAATTGCTTTCCATAAATATGTGGTCGTGAATGTTTACCGTTCTGCTTGCATATGCAATAGACCAATTTTCCCGAAATAGTATCTCATTTTCCAGTAAAAGTACTATAACTGGGTACCTTCACTACTAGAACTTTGAATTTAAATAAAATGCAGAAACATAATTTTAATAGTCATGACATAAAATTATCTTTCAAATCGTGTTATATTAAGATACGATAATTTTATGTCATTAACAAGTTACGGCATCCTGAGATCATTTTCGCCTTCTCTGTCTCAAAAATAGTGGCGTGTTAAAAATAGTGGCGTGTTAAAAATAGTGGGTTCATCTTCATTGTGATATTGAGAGAAATGTAATAGCTAATGCTAAAGCAGTTTACATTTGGAATTCATTGGATTCGAATCTGTAGTACATTTTACCTAAAATAATGGTATAAAACCTATAAAGAACTAAATTCATAACCAAGTTAAGCTCAAATGGATGTTTTAATCTGTCTGACGTAATGTGAAGTACTTTATTTATGGATCTCACCCGAGCTTAGCAATGTACGATTTTCTTTGTGGTTTCTTGTGTGAAAATATGAGTGTGTGACTGTCTTGATGAGGACGAAGACTGCATTCACTTTGTTTGCAATTGTCATGGTTCATGCAGTTTGCCAAATCATATCACATATATTTAACTTTAAAACAGCAAAATATTTAACAATAATTGAAAAATAAAGTAACCAATAAATAATTCAATTTCACAATAATAAGACTAATATCACAGTAACAAAGGTATACAAAAATTAAAATATTGCTGTACCTTAGCCAAAATAATAATAAATAATACCTTAAAAATAATGAACAGTTAGCAATCAATCAACCATATGCTAGTTCAAAATTGATTATAGTTTTTAGATGATTTTAAAAAGTTATTTTTAAAGTTGTATTTTTGCGAATGTAACAAAAACCAGCACCCATAAGAATGAACCAAACTAGGCAAATCCGAATTTGCAGTACTAACCGAAAAAAACTGTATTTTCGAACAATATGTAATAAACATCATCCATATAAATACTCGCTATATTAAGCAGAACACTTAAGATTGATGAATTGCCATCCTTCGCTCTATCTAGGATAAAAAAATTCGTAGAAAGAGAACTGCAGGACTATTTGGGAGTTCGATTCGATAACGAGAGTACTAGATTCATATTTGGTTTTAAATAAGAATCATTCGAATCACATTCAAATCAAATGTGAATCTTGTACTCTGCACAATCGCTCAGTGCCTAAATGAGTAATCTATAAGGCTCGAGTTTTCTGGCACCTTCAATCATACACTAGCAGGTGACGACATTCCACTCAAGAAATACATTGGTAACGAAACAGTATTTTTATTTAATTTCTACGCCTTTTTAATTAACTCATTTTGTTCGATAATATAAAGATCGCTGTGGCCTTTACATCAAGTAATAATTATTTCCATCAAAATCTGGATAATAAAAAGATTTCGGGTGGTCATTCTGATGTTTCTAAAAATATATATGATATTACATTAAAAAGATAGATTTATTTGGAAAGTCGGGATTGCTAAATTCATTGGGCTGGAATGTTTTACCATTGCTATTTTTGACTGTTGACTTAGTTTAACATTTTATTTCGTGTATACAATTACTTGTTTTATATTGCGATTTCAAACTGTTGATATAATTATAAACTCTCCCTTTTTCCAACATTTCGATAAACGTATCACCACAAATTGTTTCGTGACAAATAAAATGAATCAATCTAGTAGTCTTAGAAATCATAAAATAAGATTAGAAGAATGTTTACCCAAGCAAGCTGAGAACCCAATAGAAAATATGTAATTTTTGGAGTGAAATAGACTGTGTTTTGTTCGTAAAAAATGAGACATAAACTTCGTCGCTAATAGTAATGGTACAACCTTTAAAATAAAATGCAGTTACGACTACACTGAAAAATAAGATCATTCGTTACTCTAATAAAACGTAAAACGCTAATTTTATTAGTTACTTAGGTCAAAAAATACAGCAAAAAGTTACTCGGTTTTTATGTAAATGAACACGAAAAATATTACCTGATGTTTGTTGTAGTGTGTGTGTGAAAAACAAAAATAAAAAATTATTTATTGTTATGATTATTTTGACAATCCAAAATTTGGTAATTGTTCGTGTGAGTTGTTGTGATTATTGATTCCAAAAATTTTTCATTATAATTATTAATTAATATGGAGGTTAATCTAAGTGAATTTAAATTATTGTTGGATGCCAATGGTTGTATAGTCTACAAAGATGATTCTGTCTACCTACAGAAAATAAACAGTAAGTAATTATTTTTACATTCTATTATTTTATATAAAATTAAATAAATTTAAATTTTTTATTCAAGCTGGCGTTATTATAGTGGCGAAGTATTCCGAGGTGGCAAACTATTATAATCTGAAAATAGTTAATCAAAATGAAACTGGTATGTTATAATTTATAAATAGTTATAGTCGGTATAAACCAAT
This sequence comes from Nephrotoma appendiculata, assembly GCA_947310385.1. Taxonomy (NCBI): domain Eukaryota; kingdom Metazoa; phylum Arthropoda; class Insecta; order Diptera; family Tipulidae; genus Nephrotoma; species Nephrotoma appendiculata. The sequence goes on along the minus strand of OX371224.1, from coordinate 238,788,198 downwards.
AAATTTTTAATTTATTATTATAGAACTAAACGCAGAGGAAAGTCTATCCCACGCCTGTGAGCTCGTAGAAACAAATTATGAAAATGGTATGTGTTAAGTTTATACGGAAGGGCAAACACGGTTTATGCTCAATTTATATGCAGAAAATTTTGATGAGGTTGAGCCCTTAAACAAATTTAAAACCAAGCGTCTGTTATGGCAATATATAGGGTAATAATTAGGAACTGAATATAATCAACAATTTTCCGAGCTTCTGGTGGAGTCGCGTTATAAATGCGTCATGAGGAGGCGCAAGAAGGCGATTGACAACAATCGCAGAATTGGTGCTGTTTACGCCGAAACCAGTTATGAGGCGGAAACAGACCATATTATCGCATTTGAATCTGTATCACTCGGTAGACTAATATCACCTCGCGGCGTGGTTCGTAAATTTAATTAGCTTGTTCCAAAATCAATACCGAATCTAAATTACACCGCTATGAGACCCAAACCTTCCTCTATACCATCCCCTTCAGTAAATTTTTCCTCGTCCTTACCAACCACACCTTCCCTATCATTACCATTATTTTCTTCATCAACATTCTCATCAACACTATTAATATCTCCTTTATCATTACCGTCACCTTCATCGTCATCATCCTCATTAATACGAATTATGTCACCCGTATCATTACCATCACCCTCATCATTTCCAGCATACTCATCCATGCCATCAGCCTTATCCTCGCCATCATCCTTCCCAAGTTCAATTCCCGGTCCATTCACTTTGCGAGCCTGCGGATCACCTATGCAAGCGCCAATAACATCGCCAACAACAAGGCAAAAGAGGCCATCACAACTGGGTCTCAGTTAGGAGTTTCTTTCATTACAACGAGAGCGAAACGAAGAAATTGCAAAATATATAGAAATTAAGAAAAGATGAGAAGAAAATAGACGCTTGGAAAAGGAACAGGAGAAAAACCAAAAGGAACAGCGAAAAAAAGAAAAGGAACAGCGTGAAAATTTGAAAGAAGAGCTGAAGCAACAACGTCATTTGGAAAATATTAAAATTTTCAACACTTTATTCCAACTAAAAAAAAAATAATAATTTAAGTTTAGCTTTAATTTTTATTTATAAGTTGACTGAATAGAATAATATAGAAAGACGATCTAAAATTTTTTCTTTTAATCAAAATTAAAAATTATTCACAATACATGTTCGTTTCAATTCATCTAAATGTTTTTGTACGGCTACAGACATATTTTATGCATTTCGTTACAACTTCTGTATCATCCCAAGCATCACCATTGTCTATGCACAAATTATGTAGTACACAGCAAGCTAGAACAAATTTACACATTCTAGCAACAGTAAAAAAGTCTAGCCGAACTAACTGTCGAAACCGTTGTTTTAATAAACCGAAGGCGTTTGCAATTTTAACCCTACTTTGGCAATGTTTTTTATTATAAATTATCATTTTTGCCGTTAAATTTCATAATCTGTAAGGTGTTAATAAATACTTGCGTAATGGATAAACCTATCTCTCCTAAAAGATGATACTTTTCACCACATATTTCTGGAAGATCCTTTGAGGTTAACGATAATTTATAATCTCGACTATCGTGAATTTTGGTTAGTGCACCAACAGAAGCATCCATAAATGTTTTATTAGCATCACAATTTCCTTGTAATGTAATCGAAATTAGCCCATGACGGTTAACATAAGTTTGGACGAATCTTATGTACGGGCTTTCTTATATAAATAAGAAACCCCATCGATACAGCTTAAAATATCCGGAAATCCAGCAAGCTGAAATTTAAAAAAAATATAAATAAAGTTTGCCCAAACAATTCGTTCTTTATGTTGCTTGCTTACCTGTTCAAATTCACGAGATTTCTGAGCCTTTTCTTCTTCGGTTTCAGGAAATTTGATGATCTGCGGCAAAAATTTCAAAAATAAAATCCAATATATTGGTCATATGCATATACGATGCTCCTTTAGATACATTAAATAAATTTGAAACTTCCCGATATGTATTTTTGTTCGTAGCAAACCTAAGTAATAAATAAAAAATTGGTTAGATTTCATAATTTATCCCAGTTACTATTTCAAACTGTAAGCAACGCTTCTCGATAATCGGAAGTGATGTCTGAACTGTAAATACAAAATATACCATCTATTAACACAATTTCGACAAATATTTTATATGCAAAATTCAAAACTGTAAAAATATTTCGAAGCTACTCACTTTATCATCAGAAAAATTTTTTACGACGTCGTCTACAAAATGATCAACACATGGCTCCTTTTTACTGTGAGACGGATTTATTATTAAGTTAAAAATGTCTTCGTCGCCTGAACACATTAAATCAAACAGTGGATCACTGGTGTCCGAACTCCGAAGAGGATGATGAAGATGTCGACGAAGATGATGATGAGGAGGATGACGAAGTATTCATCAACTCCAACGCTATATTCCCCATTACTGTATTCTTTAATACATTAAATTCATCAATTTTTTATGGTATGATAGAACATAAAACTGTTTGCACGATTAATATAAAAACACTGTTCACCGTAACACTTTATATAATAAAAATATACCATTTATTTTAAATTTTTTAATGTAATCAGAAACACAAAATCACAAATTAGGCACAGTACATTTATTCACAAAGAAAATAAACACGTAAAATAATAATTAAAATGGCGAGGAGTCTTGTTTTGATGTTTATGTTTTGACGTTTACTTTTGACATATGCATGCGTATAAAATCTGACAAAATATCGCGATTTTTACTGCCGGTTCATACGATGGATAAAAATCTCGGATTTTTCTATCCCAGATTTTTGTTTAATTTTTTTCAACTTTTTTGTATGAAAAGAGGCGTGTCTGTTGTATAATTTACGTGATGTAATTGGTTTAAACGATGGGATAGAAAAATACGATATTTGTATCCTTCGTATGAACTCGCTGTTAAAGTTACACTGGGTAACCTGTCCGGGTAAGAAGTTTTCTACTAATGAACGTGTAATGTGGTAATGTTACCCTGACCGCTCAACCCGTGTAAGTTTTTTTACCCTGACAGCTGAATCCGGGTAAGTTTTTTTTGCCTGACATTTCGATTGAAAATGCTATTAGTAGTCTTTTCAGTGTGTAGACTATGGTTTTGAATACATACAAAGGAAAATTAACGAAATAGTATTAGGATAATTCAACGGTAAAACTAAAGTATCATGCCGATATTCAAATGAATACATACGAATGAGTTTTTATTAAGAACATAGTCCTTACGATGTATCACGGTTAATCAAGCCTGTCTTTAGGGTTTAGAAACTGGAATTTTAAAAACAGCAACAAATTTCTCTTATTTAAGGCTGGTAGAATAATTGAACTTACATGAATGATACACAACAACTATTCGACATTTTATCAATCACAAAATTATCAAATACCCTAAAATATATTTGGAGAAATATAATTTTAAATATAATTACTTATATTAAAATAAAAAGAAAGTATTTCAATTACCAGAAATAACTATTCAATTTCGGATTCGAATAAATTATTTTATTAACTATTTGTTTATGTATTTTTGTAAATATATTTAATTTTATCCCGCCAGGAGTTGTTGCTTAATAAGAATTCGTAAATTTTTAACAAAACCAATGATATCCTAAAAGCCTTTAAAATTAGAAAATACAACATTTGAATTATAATTGTAACTCGAAATAACAAATGAATAAAGTCAAGTTCGTGCCAGTCGACGTGATGTGTTTTCAAATGACTTTTGATGTTTTCAAATCAATGAAATTCGAAGTTTTCTTTACATGTTTTCTTCACGATACGATTAATTTTTTTAGGCAAAATCCAAATAAACACAATTTGATTGACCAAGCGAACCAAACTGAACCGATCACTTTATCAAGTACCTAGATATCTGGTGTAGCTTGTACTTGTAGCACTATTTAGAAAATATTTATAAAAAACTTGTATAATAAAGCATAATAGTGATCATCCCATGTCATTGCTAAATAAATCATTTCAATGCAATCATTTCTTTCCATAGATGCAAAGATAACGTCTTGATGTGATCAATCATAAATTTGATTGGTTTCCTACATATTTACATAGAAGAAAACGCAACAATCAAAAGAATCAAAAATAAAATCAATGAAAACCAGATAATCCTCGTACAATCAGACAAAGGAAACACCTCCGTTACAATGTTGAAGGACGAATACAACTTAAAAATCGATGAATACATATGAGATAACAAAATTGAACCATTACTAGAAGATTCGACCTTAACATGCAAAATGAATATCAATAACGCCATAAATAAGAATAACTTTATAATCAGCACAACGAAAAAATACCACCTCAAAAGGACTACCAAAACTCCACAAAGAAGGAACTCCCATAAGACCATTAGTGATTTACACCACCGCACCAGGATACAAATTGTCCAAATACATATACATATATATATATATATATATATATATATATATATATATATATATATATATATATATATATATATATATATATATATATATATATATATATATATATATATATATATATATATATATATATATATATATATATATATATATGATATGATATGATATGATAGAGGCGTACAGGCCAGCCATAACGGCGATCCTAGGTACGTTACCATAATCCTGAAATATCCACAATCAAATAACAAATTATATCTGAATGCGAATAATATTTCAGCATCATGCGGGCCCAGGCCCTGTCTACATCCTTAACAGATAAGGTTATTTAGGAAAGGATGTTAGTCACAGAAACAACTAGGGCGAACCGCAGCAAAGTCGTTATCTAACTACTTAACCCTTTAATGCATACTATAGCATATGTGCATCATCTCTTTCTAATTCAAACTGTATCTTCATTTGAGCATATTTTTCCGGTTTTGTTTCATACATCCTTGTTGAGTTGTTTTTCTCTCTCGTTGCATTGCTTTTTTTTGTTTTTTTGTGCGTTTGTTAAACAAAATCGTCATTAAAAATCAGTTACTCGGTGTTTTGCATAAAGTGATTAGTACTTGTATTTGGATAATAAAAAAATACAATTGTTAAGGGTTTTCAATATGTAAGTTATTATTTTTAAGTTTATTACAGCCTAAATAATAATTTCTGAATCAAAGAATTGTAATTTTTTACGAAAAAGACACAAATTTTCCATTTTTAAAACATGATGCATATCTGCAACAGTATGCATTTACAGCCCAAAAATGATATTACTTTTTAGTGTACAGTAAAACATTTTTTTTTGTTTTTTTGTTATAAATATTTATCTCTCAAAGAAATCGAAGATATTATTGAGTGCTGGACCGATAGTGAAGACGATTTTGAACAAAACGATATTGAGGATGATATTTTAGATGCCGAAGATTTTGTCACAGTAAGGCCCGGTGAAAAGACGAAGAGAACGGAGGTGGCGAAGAAGCGGAATTTGATATTGAAAACTTACCAGTTTTCATCGATGACACGGAAATTGGAGAAATACGGTGCAGAAATTTTAAAGATGAAATGAAAAATCTAAAAGAAAACTAAAAATATTCGGTGGAAAATAAATAAATTTAAATTTGATGAAAACAAAACTAAATTCCATGGAAAATCCGAATTGGAGAAAACGTTATTGGATTATCAACACCAATGAGTTATTTCAACTATTTTTTCTTAGATGATTTGATAAATAAAATAGTGACGGAATCCATTCAATGCTCCACTGAAAAAGATCCCGAACGGCCCATAGCAATTTCTACACATCATATAAGGAAGTATATTGGCATATGCATTTTAATGTCTGTGGTTCATGTTCCAAATATACGTCGTTATTGGAATACGCTTGCTGGCAACCACACTATCATGAGTACAATGACAGTCAACGAATTTGAGAAGATTCGTAGATTTCTACACTTTAATATAAATAGCAGCATGCTTCCCAGAACCGACCCAAACCACGATAGGCTTCATAAAATTAGGCCAGTATTAAACCACTTAGTGAATAAATTCCAATCGATCCCGCGAGAAGAATGCCTATCGTTGGATGAACAAATATGTTCCACTAAGGCACGCAACTACAATATATGAAGCAATACATGCTCGTTAAACCTCATAAATGGGGCTATAAATTATACGTTCTAAGCGGAGTTTCAGGGTTTACATACAATTTTGAAATTTATACTGGAAAAGAATCATCCGAATCTATTTTAACAGATGAGCCGTTTTTGGGAAGCTGCGCCAACGTTGTAATCAGGTTGACTCGACAAGTCGAACAAAATGTTGGCCATAAGATATACTTCGATAATTTTTACACAACGCTTCCCCTGGTTGTTGAATTGGCAAAAAGAGCAATTTATTCTGTGGGCACAATTAGACGTAACAGGATTAACAATTCCAAATTACCCAGTGACAAAGAATTAAAAAAGGAACCTCGTGGGAAATCATTCGAATTTTTGACCAATATTGAAAACGTAGACGTTTGTATGTTAGGTTGAAAAGACAACAAATTAGTCATTTTATTGTCAACATTTGTCAGCGAGGAACCGGTTGGGATGACGAAGAGGTTTGATAAACATAAAGGAGAATCTATACATATTGATTGTCCAAATATTATCAAGCAATATAATAAACATATGGGCGGTGTGGACCTCACTGATAGCCTTATAGGAAGATACAGGATAAAAATAAAATCGCGTAAGTGGTATATACGCATTTTCTATCATTTAATCGATATTGCAATTGACAATTCGTGGATTCTTTATCGAAGAGTGTGTGCGCTCCGAAATGAATCAGCAATGAGTTTGTGTGACTTTCGCATTGAGGTTGGGGATTCCCTTTGTAAAAGTGGATTCCAACTTCAAACTCCCAGAGGTAGGCCGAGTAATTCACCAAGCGTTGCGTTACAAGACCGAAAATACCATTTCTCGCATGTACCATCTATTGATGTTCGAAAGGATAATATATCTCATTGGCCCATATACATGGAAAATAGACTCAGATGTAAATTTCCGAATTGTAAGGGGTTTACATATGTTAAATGTGAAAAATGTTCCTCTGCTTTGTGCTTTAACAAAGCTAAAAATTGCTTTAAATCTTTTCATAACTAAATTAAATAACCAATTAAAATACAAATTAGATTTTGTGATATGAAGTAAATATATATGTGATACATTTTATTTTGAATTCATTTTGTATGTACATATAAGAATATTGTTTTTGAATATACTTTTATTTTAATTTTGAAGAATTGTCTTTATATTTAAAATCGTTATAACGTAAAAAGAATCAGATAAAATATATTTTTTGGATGTAAAATAAAAAGTTTATATAAAGTAAATATGAATAATTTTATACCACAAATGCATAATGATGCAATTATGCATCATGCCTTAAAATCCATTTTCCGGGAAAATTAGCTGATTCTGAACGTTTTTATTTTGAAAAAATTTTGAAATTTGTTTCAACCAAAAACATTATTATAAAAAAAAATATTTCAATAAAAAATAAAAAAACATGCATTAAAGGGTTAAATATATTAAAATGTTAGTCTCAATTAAATTCACACTCTAGATTAGATTTTGTTAGTTTATTAATCTAACCGAGGGACTTTACGTTCGTAATGACTCGACAGCATTATCATACATATGATGACCTAAATATTCCGTTTATATTGTAGAAAAAAAAATTAATTTATATTCGGTATTGTCAATTAGCTACCTATATTTAAATTCATTCAACTAAAAGCAGGGTTGATTTATATCTAACATTCACACATTTGACTAAAACATAATCTGAAATCAACCAGAAAGATCGTCGAAAAACAACATTCTATAGCAAAAGGTCTTTGGATCGTTAACATATTTGAATATATTGAGTTCATCCTCAAAGCGTAAGTAATTAAATAGACCCCCTGATCAAGAATGTTGCAATCACAATCTTCCGTGACCTTCCGGTATGTTCAAAAAACAATAAATAATAATAATAAAATAAATTGAATTATATTTGCCGACAACTTTATTGTTTCTTTAAAGTCAGGACTTTCGGCAAAATTTCAATTTATAGAAGGCAAAAATTTAATTTAAAAACACAAAACATTCTAGAAAAATCTTGAGCCTAGAATGCACATTTAATTAAGAATAAAAATAAAATTCGTGAATCGAATCCTTTGCCCGTAAGTAAAATTTTCGTAAAAAGAGACATCGTTAAGCGAGGGATTGGTGTAATCAAAATGATACAGAGATAGATGTATATGTACAACAATTTATGAGTAAAATGTACGTACTAGTACAACAAGAACAATGTTCTTAGATGAGAGGATATTATTTAAAGTAAAACAAAAGAGATTGTGATCGTAAAATAATTTTAGAGAATAAATTAGTTAGCAAAAGAGAATCAAATATGGTATGGTCAGAATCTACTTAAATATAAGTCCTGCTTACTCTCTCATTGACAGATACCTATTTAAAGAAAACTAACAAAGAGTGTGTTGGTTACACTAACAATGCAACGTAAATTTTTTTATGCTCATTTTTTTTGTTTCTGCACCAACACATTTATACTTAGTTATTTAAAAAAAAATTACTATGGAAAAAAAAATTCCAAAACATCTATACTTAGTTATTGTTTATTTTATATGTGTGGAGTTAGCAGGACTTATATTTAAGTAGATTCTGGTATGGTACACGAAACATATATAACGAAACCCAATAAACCGAGCACGTATATTCTCCCAAAACCAACAACAACATTGCTGTTGTTTGTTGGCTTTGTCAAATTGCAATACACAACTTGCACATACACAATTTATTTTTATAATTTGTGTATATTCTCAAGCAAATACGCATGTACATATATAGATTATAAATACTGTGTTCAAACAAAAACGTATTTCCACGGAAACACACAATAAAATATAAATAATATATAGGACCTATTTCAACCCAAATGTACGAAAACAACCAAATGCACTATTATCCCTAATGACATAAAACAGCCATCTGTTTTGTTTCTTATTCTCTAAATATCTCACAGATTCATATAAAATATTTTTATTTGTTTGTAAATATTGTAAAAAACATTTCATAGCAAAAATTGTATATCCTGATTCAGCAAACTCGAATCAACCAAAATATTTGAAATTAAAATTATCCGACAAAAAAAAAACAAAAAAATGTTGTGGAAATACAGGCGTATAATATAAAATAGTTATGGGTTGAAATAAGTTTAACTTTAAATTAACCCAAAACAAAAAACTTCTCTTTTAAATCTGCAAGTTGTACGTGCACACATTGATAATGTTCATTATGCGCTTACGTGTTACATAATTATAGAGAGTTAAACACTGCGCACAAATTAATGTCCTATAGATTATAGACACGCCACATAACTTATTCACACACTATGTAGTGTATTAATCAATCACTACAACACATATTTATTATTATTAAATTATTTATTTTTACGCACAAAAAAAAATAAATTATATTTTAAAATAAGGAGCGACACAAAACACGTCTACTCCGTTTTCTTGTTGCAACCTCACTCGGATACAAATTGTCCAAATACATCAATAAATACTTAAACAGCCAACTTAACATAAAAACAAACCAATCCATAAATAATACCAACGAACTTGTGAATAACATAAAAGATATCCAAATACCACATAACAGAAAAATAGCATCATTCGACGTAACAGCCATGTATTGCAACATATCGATATCCGTAAGTGTAACCCTCGAAATAACAAAAAATCTCTTAATAGAACGAAATGTGAAAGAACAAGAAATAGATCGGGTTATACATATATTATTAACCATCGCCAAGCAAAATTATTTTCAACACAACAACCTTTTCTACAACCAGCAAGAAGGCCTACCAATGGGGAATCTCCTATCAGGTACACTAGCAGAAATATTCATATCAAACTTCGAGCAGAAATATATTTTCAACGAAACGAATAGCTTCAAAAACAACATTATCTATTGGTATCGCTACGTCGATGACATCGTAATCTTATTCAATGGATCCAACAGGCAGCTTAAAAAATCTACACAACTACATCAACAACAGACACCCCAATATAAAATTCAGATTAGAAACTAAAAAGGAACACCAAATCAACGTCTTAGAAATCACAATTAAAAATAATATTGTAACAACAAACATAATTTCAAAATATGTATATAGAAAAGCAACCCAAACCAATCATATAAATGATCGCCCAAATAAATAAGAAATGCCACCGAAAAACAAGATTAAGATCACTCACCACATTAAAAAGTGACACTGAAAAAACCAATAAATTCATAATAACGGAATACAATGTAGATACTGCGAAAGCAATGCACAGCACTCTCAAAAAACATAACTACACACCTGCATATAAAACAACAAACAAAATGGAAAACCGCTTAAACAATAAAATAGAAAGCTATATAATAAATACAGGGATATACCAACTAAAATGTAATGACTGTGAGGCGTTCTACATCGGACAAACTAGTCGGAATTTTATAAAAAGCTTCAGAGAACATGTAAAAGATGTAGGAAAACCCACAACACAGTCGAAATATTCAGAACATCTGACTCATTATCAACATACATACACTGGATATGACAACAATCTTGAAATCCTGTATAAAATGAAGAAAGGCAGTTGACAATCCAATAAACTTAAGTTTTATTTTATTTTTATATCAACTTTTTTCTTATCGATTTGACTTAAATACTCTATCGAGTATTTATAATTTTTAAATTTTTTTTTCTCCCCATTTGCGCTTCATTTATTTTTTCTTAACTTATCTTTATATTTTATTATTTATTTTCTCTTTCTTTTTATTTTTTTCTGTCATTCAAATCTGCTTGCTTTAAGTAGACCAACAAGCGTTCTCTCCTTCTTGCGGTGGGGTATCAAAAATAAAAAAGAAATGGATAGATTAGAGAAGCACAAAATATATGAAAATAGGGACAACCCACAACTGTTGAACGGTAAGATGCCATATAAAGAGATCCATGACTAAAGAAAACATTTGTGAGTCAAAATTAGAATAGCACATTAGCTGATGAAGAGTGAAGACTCGAAACTAGTTCAAAAATAAAAATAAAATTGTCAAAAAAAGAAAAATAGTTATTCTCATTTGTTTAAAGTTAAAATTAAATACAGTGATAACAATCCACAAAAAATGGAAAATAATAACCACCAACAATTTGAGTGAACGGTCGCGCAGATTATTTTATTTATTTGTGCGCGTTTCAGAACCAAGCAACGCCCTATTTTGGTGAACCAAACCCTGGAAATAAACAAATTATTTAGTATAATTTAAATTAAATTAAATTTGATTTTAAAATTTCTTTGAACTGGCTATGTTGATTGGTTACTCGGTTGTGGCTTGGTTATCGATTTACTGACACACAATAATTTTTGAAGTAGCGGCTGAGTTACTCGAAAATTTTGACGAACTGCTCTTTTATAACGCGTTTAATATTGAACTTTATTATTTAAATCCCTCAGCATAATTTTTTTTTATAGCGTCACAATATTTGATAAGAAATTTTTAAAAACCTGTTTAATTTCAAGGAATATGTTGTCCAAATTGTTTGATTTCTCATCGCTAATGTGTGATTCGTTTTTATCCAGCTCATAATTGATCAAATATACCACTTTGTAATCTATGATATTTTTTTTTTTTTTGAAGAAAGTATTAACTGTCCAGTGGATTTAATGTCCTTTGAAGTAATACACCCCTTTTCATTCACGCACACACCTTTACACCTTTACATTATACAACCTGCAAATTGCGAGCTCCATGTCAACCTGTACATTGATATAAACGGTGGGTCGGCGCTGAATTCTGCACTCCAACAGAGGGTCTTAGTTGTGTTTATTAACATCACCGATCGTAAGCGTTGACGAAAATTCGCTTTTTGCATCCACCCTCTGGTGGGATTCGAACCCATTATCTCCCGGTCCAAGCAATTTCCGAAGCTTTAACCACTGCACCACTTGTCCGGTATTGTATGTTATTTTTAAAAAAATAATGCAATCAATCATTTTATTCTAAGCCTTAATATATTTAATTCTTCTTTTGTGTTTTCATGTATTAGAAATTCACTATAAAGTTTGAAGTTTTGCTGACGTGGCGCTCCCTTAGGTGTGATTATAGATGAGGAAACAACATCACGAATCCTTAAACAACGAAAAAGTATTAATTTAAATGGAGGTAAAACGAATTCATCTTTTTGTTTCTTTGGATTTAATCAGCTATAGCGAACTGTATTATGTACATGTACGGATCCTGTTTGAAAAAATATGACAAAATAATTTAAAGTCAACATCCGTATCAGTAAAGTTTAGGCATTTTCTTATTGCTTCTTTTATTTAAGAAATTTCCATCGTTACATATTTTTTGTTTGCTGAAAATAATAAAATACTGGTTGAAAAACAATAAAATCATGAAATTATCTCTGTAATAAAATATTATAGTACACGAGAGAGCGAAATCTACTTATGAAATTGTTCTTATATAACTATAAACATTCGAGGGGTGTAAAATGTTGTGGCCAACACTCTATTTTATTTTACTACGAATGTATGCCAATCACAAACTCCAATACATCACGCTTAAAATTTAAAGAGAAAATTCAATCTTACCGAATTTTGGTAAGTAAGAAAATTTTCATTGCACCTCTTTTATTAAAGTTGGCAGGAACCAAAGGAGATTCCGCACTGAATGTCACACTCGGCCCATGCTGAAAATGGTGTACCCTTACCCGAGGGTACTCGGAGGACTTCGGTTGTTTCTGTTTACACTAAGGTACACCCAGGGATACTTTCCTACCGATTCGCACCGGTTCGTGCGATCCGGTAGATGTAAATTCTATGGTTCGTGCGAACCGGCTATTAAAATAAGCGAAAAAAAAATTATTTACTTTGGCAAAAAAAAAAATACGCAAAAAACAAAATTATTTAAATAAAATTTATTTACCATTTGGTGAAAATTTATATAAACAATTTGAAAATTTTATCTAGTTTTCATTGCGATTCTAATTTTTTACTTTATAGAAATCTTTCAGTTACTGCGAGTTCATACGACGGATAAAAATCTCGAAACGACTACAAAACAAATGTTTTCTAGTAGATTTAGCTCTAATGATTGACATCCTACAGGAGTGCTTTCTACTATCTAATTCCCTTCAAGCTAGAAATATAAATGTTGCAAGGGGAGATCAACTGATTAGAAGAACAATTAACGCTTTTCAAATTCTCAAAGATCGTCGGGGTCATTACGAAAAAAAGTGGATGAAGTTATAAACTCTGAAGCATTCAAAAACATTATCTTCGTCGAAAACAGAATTTATGGAAACCTTCCCTTATTGACAGCATCATAAAAAATATGAAATTAAGATTGATGGATTGCTCTCATCTCGGATCAAATAGTAACAAAAAAAATATTGATAATAGCATTATTTATGAGCTAGCCAATTTGCTAGAGCCGAGCACATGGAAAATTGAAGATATTGTAGTTCCGTGGATAGAGGCCGAAAAGAATTTTGATAAATTTCGAAAAGGTTTTAATTTTGATATCGATAAAAATGATTTCCGTGATTATGTAGAAAATATAATAAACAATGGCCATCAACAAATTAGTAAAAATGCAGAAAACATTCAAAAAGCGAAAAATATGGTTAATACGGTTGCCGTTAGCAGTGCTGAAGCAGAACGAGGATTTTCATTGATGAACATCATAATTACTGATATAAGAGCCAGATTAACAGTGCAGACAGTATCAAATTTGATGACATTAAACTTAGTTAGTCGTCCATTGGAAACTTGGAACGCAGTTCCCTATGTAAACACTTGGTTGAGGAACCATAACTCAGCAGATGATACCAGGGTTAAAAAATCTAAAGCGAAAGAATATACTGAAAATCAATTAGCTATTTGGAAATATTTTAAATAATATAATTACTTTATAACAATAATATTTACTAATATATGCAATTTCACAATTTTTTTGTTATGTTCAGTTGTTTTTTATGTAAATTTTGTATCTCTTGAAATGAATAAATAAAATAATATCTTATATAGATATATTATAATAAAATAATATATCTCGTTGAATTATTTTTTAATTCTCTTTTATCCATTTACATTATTGTGCAAAGAATATGAACGATAGTTAAATATTCTTGACTTAGTCTGCTGCTCTGAAAAACCACAATATTTTGATGGAAATATTAATATTAAAAAAATAAAAAAATTTGTAAGAAAATATCACTGCGAACCGGTTGATAAATTTTAGGAAAGCATCCCTGGGTACACCGGTTGTTTATGTGTTAGTACTTTATCAGGGTTGCTGACAAATTCACACTCTTGGAAAGCAGGCGCAACTGTGCCAGTAACGTTTACTTTACAATTTTCGGTACAATTCTGTGGTGGATCAATTATTGCGTAACCCATTTGGTTGAAGCTCCAAATTTTTAAGATCACTAATATCTTCAACTTAAAATATGTTCCAGTATGAGAAGGAGTTCCCAAACTACGGCAAAAATTTAGTATTTACACGGTTCTCTGTAATTCCAAAAATTCAATAAACATTATAATGTTCACAATAAACTTAAATTAGTAACGAAATTAAATTTTTATTAACTCGTCGGTCAATAAGTCCCGAGCCTAACTATATTATTCGTGTGTTTCGGCAAAATTTCTTTTATTGACACATTTTTTAGGCTGAGTTTGATCAATGTAAAAGAGCGGCACCTACTTTGAACAGAGCTTTCTCATGCACAAATTTTCTTGCAAAATAGTGTATACATGGCTTCTTGAAGTTTGAAGGATAAAAAAGAAAACAAAAAACTTATATTTCCGTTATTTCATATAGATTTACCAAACTTAATGAACACCCCTCGTCTATCTCATATAAAATGTATTAGTATTGTGAAAGTAAAACGTGCAAGATACACAGTTTAATTTAATTTGAGTATAAACTTTAGAAAACACTCATCTCGGGAACTAAATTTTTAAAACGAATAACAATTTACGAGTATCTTTTTAGTATAACGTAAAGGTATACGTGAATTATATCACCTGCAACTGCAAACTATTATTTTATAAAATTTCACATTTATAAACTTTAAATTTATATTGGAAAAGTTCATGATGATGAAAGAAAGTGATTCACATTTTTATCAACTTAATATTGTTAAATATCGCTTACTGTAAGTCTCAACATTGTCTTTTCTCGTTATTTATTAAACTTTTGTATAAATACAGGGTGTAGGCCAGTTGCGAAATTCATAAGCATTTTATATAGCCTGTTTTGTATCAAAATAAAGTTTCAAAACTAAAACATACTACAAATACACAAAGACAAATTTTCACGGAAGCACATACAGAATGACATAGCATCCCCAATGAAATTCCTTCAACTTTTTCCTTACAGAAAAGTATGAAAAAAATTTTGAGAAAAAAAAATTTTTTTCTTGTTAGGTTGGTGATTTCCTTATGAAAAATGTTATCAAACTTTTAACTTTTTCCTTATGAGAAATACAATGAAGTAAACCGCATTTGCGAAATTGGTTGTTGTTGTTGTTTTTCTGCTTCTCACAAATTAAAAAATATTCAATGCCTTGAAAAAGGTCTTTTAACAATTAGTGTTGTATTTTGTGTCCTGTGAAAAAGTAATAAATAATATATAATATAATAATATAAAATAACAGGTAAACAAAAAATAATTTTGTAAAATGAAGTTAGCTTTACTTTGACTTTTCCCTATTGGGTATGCTCTTCATAAGGAAAAAGTTAAAGGAAAAAGTTAAAGGAAAAATTATTTTGCATTGGGGATGCTCTGTGAGATAGCTAATAGCGTTTTACTTGCGTATTTTAAAGTATTAACAACTGAAATTTTCACGCTGTTGTAAGAACATCATTACATTATTGAATAATATTCCTAGTGAGATGGCAGTAAGTACTAATCCATGTAAAATCTTGATTTATAAGAGGTCAAAGACAAAAAAAAATCGTTTTTTACCGAGTTGTTCGAGAACGCATTCAATTTTGAATTACCATCTCAATCATCAGTTCAGTTGCAGCAGAGACAACCTAAACGAGATATTTTATCCTATGTAAACGAAAAAATTTAAACTGCGATTTCATTTTCTGTAAATAACCGCATACAATCAAAAATATTTTGTTTTTTACGTATACGTACAAGCAGTTTAACGAAAAATCACAGATACACCGATGACATTGGAATTATCAGAAATATATTTTGTTTTGGTTTTTTAGTTCAAATGAAACATCTAATTTGATTGTCTGTGGTTGCAGTAATCAGTATGCGTACAGCCTCAGCTATTGATATATGTTTTTTGTTTATTAACATTAATTAGTGGAACTTCAAAAAACAAAAAAAAACGGGAAAGACAGGAGTACGGGAAAGACAGGGGTCTATTATGAAATTTTTCCGACGTTGTAAAACCTGTCTCGCGTCGGATATTCATATTATGAAACTAAAAAAATACAATCCGCCGCGGAAATTGCTATTATGAAATAAAAATTCGAGTAACGCGAATTTTACGACAAAAATCAAATGGCAAATCCGACTGCTAGTTAGGTGACGGATATTCAGCCTTAGTGTGAATATCGTATCGATATCGATATCATACAGTTCCACGAAATTGTGATTGTGAACATCGATATCAATCGCCATCTATCGTTTGATATGTCATATTTCAGTCGATGCCATATTTGTTCTCAATTACCCACCGCGCAAAAATTTAAACAAATTTAAAAAATGTAAGTTGAAAATAGTAAATTAATAATAATTTAATATTTTTAAATACATATATAAAAAAAATTACATATTTTAGGACTAGATTAATGACAAACAAACAGCAGTTTGAATGTTTGGTGCGATTAATGGCCGAGAACGAAGATACAGCCCGTGGTTTGGTTAAATCAGGGAAGAATGTAAAATGTGAATTAAAAAATAGATGGGCGCGTTTTACAGAAGAACTAAATAGTTTAGGAGAGCCAATTCGTGACACGGATGGATGGATAAAGGTAGTAGTAAGTATAGTAAGCATATCCGTATTCATGTTAAACAAAAACAAATATTTTAGGTATGGTCGGATCTAAAATATAAAATTCGAAAGAAACTTATTCGAAACAAAAAAGAATTAACAGGAGTGGTGGTCCTAACAGAATGATGAGTTTCTCGGCGACAGAAGAATCGATAATCGATATTTTAAATTTAAATACATCGGTATATCCACCTGGTACTGCATTTGGGCTTAACGAAAACAGAGAGGAAAATGTTGAATTAGAGGAAAATGTGGAGATTCAAGTTGGGCAAATAAAAGGAAACATTGCAGACTGAAAACAATAGGAACAATATAAATAGGAAAAGAGCCAACAAAAATCCTATTATTGATTTCAATAGAAAAAGATTTGAACTACTCAAAACACAAACAGTAACGCAGGAAAATCTATATCAAGTTTCTGAGGAAAATAATAAGCTCTTACGTAAAATATATGAACAAACAACATAAGGAGACAAATAAGCTACTAAAACAAACAACATGAATTAAACAAGACAATCTGGAGTTATATAAAACAGAGCTAAAACTAAAACGAGCCTACCGAATTGATAAACTGAAAGTTAAAGTTCAATTCTTGGAATTGCAGAGAGAGCAAATCAGCGTCCAACAAGGAATTTAAGTTTTTTTCATAAGAAGCTGAAATAGGAAATGAAATACGTAACCTTTACTTTAAAATAATGAAATTTGTACATTTATTTTAAATATAAAATATTTATTTTTTAAATATATAAAAATTTATTGAAACGAACTAATTATTTTGTTTCTAATTGTAATTGCAGTAGGTATTTCTTCCTCATCCTCTGAAATGTCGTCTGAAGCTTCATTCAACTCAACGGTCCTCCAATTCTCTAGGACTACATCATCTGGATCTTCTACTCGATACTTGACGCACATATTATGTAAAGCAACACACATATTTATTATTGTGTTGTTTTCTTAGGGGTGTAGTGAAGCTGTCTTGCGCTCAACAAGCAACGGAATCGTGTTTTTAATACACCTATTGTTCTCTCAACAATATTTCTTCTCTTGGAATGGCTTTCATTATATCATGATTCTGCCGTCCCTTGTTCAGGGTCGAAAACAGGTGTTAGTAAAATTGGATAGAAAGTGTAGCCCGTATCGCTTTAAATATATATACAAGATACATTTTGTAAATTAAGATGTTTGTTAAAAAAATAATACCTAGCCATCTAGTATTTCTATCACCGTTTTCATAAAAAGTTTCCATTGTTCGTTTTATTCCAGATACATTCCACACCATATAATCTTGGCAAGCACCGGGATATTTCGAATTTACTTATCAAATTTTTTGCTGATGGTCGCATACCTATGGAGCAATTATACACTGATTTATTGAGTGTTTAGATTGACATAGTTACTTACTATCATCGCATTGATACTATGATACGCCTTTCTGCTGTAGTATAAATGCTATACATTCTCTTTCAGTTTTATAATTCGTATGTGCGTACCATCCACGCATCCGATTACGCCGGGGATCGAACATTTCCTAAAGAAATACAATTTAGCAGCTTTTTTTCCTCTTCGGAATAATCAAAACAAATCCATTTATTGCAAATGTGGGTTTCTGCAACATCAATTATTTCTTTTAAAATTAAAGACATAGTTGGTTGAGCCAGTCCCAAATTAAAATCATTACCATCTCCACGCCGGTAACCGCCTTCCGCTACAAACCGAAGTAAAGCAAAATCTTTTAATATATTTGGTACCGACGATATGCGCCTCTGTACCGTTAGATGTGGGCTCATCTCGTTCAATAAATCTTGAAAGCACGCCTTGGAAATTCGAAAGTAACGAATGAAACTAAAAAAAATATAAGTTCAATATAAAGTACAAATTATGAAATTATGTATTACTTACATCTGATCATGTAGTCCTAATGGATTCAATGAATCTCTTAAAATTTTACTTGTTCTTTTTAAAAGTAACTTCTGACCTTTATCATCATCAAAAAGTTCCAAGCAACTCATTATTTATTTATTTATTATATACACAAACAATTATTAAAAAAAGTATTTTATTTGAAATTTTATATTATGGTAATACTTATTTGTGGTTTCGATTTAGTTAGACAATACGAAACGTAAATCAATACGATAAATAAATGTCCATCGCTTGTCGATTGATACGACTTACACAATATAAGGCTGATTGTATTATACTCACGCACTGAAAATAGATCGTTCATACTTTTTATGTTTCTTAATTATTTAAAAATTTAATTTTTAAAATGTAAGTACATATTTTCTATTAAATTATTTTAATCAAATTTAAATAAAGTGACAAACAAATATGTACTGAAAATTTCGATGTTATAGGTCTTCAACATATGGACAACAGTTCGAAATTCTTATTTCGATTATGGAGAAAAATGAAGGTTTAGCAACCACGCAATATAACCAAACAAGCATTAATTTATGGAAAGAATTAACAATAAAATTGAACGAAGCGGGTCCTCCAGAAAAAATACCAAATGGCTGGCAAAAAGTGAGGTTAAGTTTATGTTTATTTTATGTATGATATATGAATTTTAAAATATATTACTAGGTTTGGAGAGACTATAAATAAAGCATAAAAAGCAAACTACGGTCGAATAAAACTTCTATATCGGGTACAGTAGGAGGGCCATATAAAATTAAAAAGTTCAGTTCATTTGAAGAACGAGTCGATACACTATTACAATTATCGAAAGAGGTTGAAAGAAACGACATTCCATACTACGGGTTTAATGACGTAACAACAGAAAAGGAAGTCGAAATGTTGATAGAAGAAAACGTTACTTAATTAGATATATTTAACATAGAAGAACCAGACGTACAATTTAATTCCACCATCCAACTGAACATACCTACAACATCTACATAAAACAGTTCTAAAATAGTTCTCAATTAGGCCGCCTGTTAATAGTCGTGTCAATTCACAACCTCTAACCTCAAAAAACGAGAGACTGCAAAAATGCTTCTGAAAAGACAAATAAAGCTACAAAAAGCACATCACAAGCGCTTCAAAAAATTTGCTGAAAGTACCGAGAAACATCAACGGGAAAAAATAAAATTATCACGGGACATCAAGGTAACAATAAAAGAAAGATAAAAATTTTGAAATGAAAAGTGGGCCGCTAAACAAATAATTATGCTTGAAACCAATATATTAAAGGCCGAGGAATTAGAAATAAAAAGAATGGAGTTCCAGATTAGAGAAGAAGAGTTAAATAAAATAAGTTAGATTAGTTTAAATAAAAAATAAATTATATTTAAATTTATTTTTTATTTAAACGAATGTGATGAATTACATATAATGAAATATAATGAACTGAATATAAATATCCAAAAATAAAAACGAATATTATTTGAAGTTTAAAAATTATTTTTTATTAGACATATTTCGAAGTCTTTTAGTTTTTTCTGCAAAATTTTCAGTTGTTACTAAATTCTCAGTAGTAGTGCCTACTAAATTTTCAGTAGTGGTGACCCCGTTAAAAGTTATTACACGGGCAGCAGTCAACTTTAAATAATATATGTAACACATTTACATCAGCAACGATCAATATTGCAACTAGCCACAAGAAGGGAGCATTTTAACAGCCAGTTAATTTCAACCAACTTCAAGAGGGAGCGTTCTGGAAGCAGCCGGGAGTTATACAATCGGAATTTGCGGAAGCAGCTAGCCATTTAAAATAGTTATAATTGTAAGTACTAATTATATTTTTTTCGTGCGTACTTTCTGTGTGTTCAAGTTTTTTTTTAATTTTAAGTTTCATTTTTCGTTTCGTGGTGCGTGGTATTAATACTGATGATGAGGAATGGAATGCACCCAATTTACACTCCTCTGATCGGCGAAATATTTTAGTTAGGAACGAAACGATCACTGCAACTCACGAACAATTACGTTCATTAGTGCAGGATCAAGTCCGTATCATTTTGGCAGCACAATCAAATGGTTCTTTCTTTGCTGAATCGCCAGTTTAATTATGAAAAATAAAGGCAAAGATTCTTATACCTTTTTTAAACAGGAAGTGATTAGAGTGCTAGGTGAGTCGGAAAGATCGAAATTAAATAAATTGTTACATGGTTTAAGGCTGGCGATCAAAAACCTTCGCAGTTGCTTGAGCAGATGAATATGAATGCTGGCGAATATTTTGAGGAAGGTACCATAAGACGTTTATGGTTACAAAGATTACCGCAACAAATACAATTAGTTTTAGTTCCATTTGAAAACGATGTGACTTAAGGAAAGTTAGCTGAACGGGCGGATGACTTAATGGAAACTATGTCGCAGCAGCAAATTTATGAAGTCAGTGAAACATCGAAATTAGTCAAGCAAAAGGAAACCTCAGCTTCATCAGTTAATGATCTTCGAGAGATGTTAGCTGAGTTTCGTAAGGATATATTAATGGAAGTTTCTGCATTACATAGCCAGGCGAGAAGATCACATAGTCCGCATAATTCTTCTAGAAGCCAGTCAAGCCATCGGACAAAGAGCGAATGTCCGATAAAAGCGAGTGCTTTTATCACCGTCGTTTTAAGGATAAAGCAACAAAATGTGTTTATGGTGGTCGTTACCACAACAATTTTATCGTTAGTCAATCCCAAAATTCGTGTTGAAAAAACTGAATTCAAGTCAGCATTCTGTGACGTGTGTTGACGAAATTCATACAAATCGTGTGCTTATTTTAGATCAAAATTCAAAACGTAAATTTCTGGTATACACAGGTGTAGTTTTACCCAGGAATTTCTGTAGCAAAAAAGTCATTGAGCCGGAATTTTATTTATATGCGGCAAATGTTTCTAAAGTTAAGGCCTACAAAACGCATACCATTTCATTAAATATTGGGTTAAGTAGGGTTTAAAATGGGCATTTATTGTTGCCGACGTATCAATACCAATAATCGGTGCAGATTTTTTGAAATCAACTGGATTAATTGTAGATATTAAAAAAGGCAGAGTGATAGATCCGTTAACAAATTTGTTTACAATGAGATCGATCACGTAAGATCATAGTCTTTCTTTAGCATTGGTTGATAAAACCAAAATTAATCCAGATATTAGTAAATTGTTAAGCAAATTCGAAGTAATTACACGGGAATCCGTTAATATGAACACTCCTAAGCATAATGTGACGCACTGCTTAGAGACTCGAGGACAACCTGTTATGTGCAAGACGAGGCGCTTAACTCCTAATAAATTAAAAATTGCAAAGGAGCATTTTGAGAGTATGATGGCTCAAGGCATATGTAGTCCTAGTAAAAGTGAATGAGCCAGTCCGCTACAGGTGGTACCCAAAAAAATGGTGAGTGGATACCTTGTGGAGATTACAGGGCATTGAACAATGTCACTATTCCTGACAACTACCCTGTGCCACATCTGCAGGATTTTTTGTTTCAGTTAGCAGGATGTACTGTTTTTACAACATAGGATTTAGTAAGAGCATATCATCAAATTCCAATAGAGCCAAGAGATATACCTAAAACAGCCATTGCAACACCATTTGGACTTTTCGAGTTCAACAGAATGACATTTGGTCATTTCTGAGAGGATTGCCGTTCTGTTTTGTTTATCTCGATGATATTCTGGTTGCATCCACTTCGTTAGACGAACATTTATCACATATCGAACAAGTTTTCAATCGCTTACCCGAAAATGGTTCAACTATTAAGCTTGATAAATGTGTATTTGCACAACAAGAAATCTCGTTTCTGAGTCATTTGGTAAATGAAAATGGAATTTTACCATCCCCAGGAAGTTTAGAAATTATTCAAAGTTACCCTCAACCTGTTAGTGTTCAACAGTTAAAACGATTTTTAGGGATGACCAATTTTTATAGGAGATTCATTCCATCCGCGGCACGTGACCCAGCTATACTAAACGATTTTTTAAAGGTATATAAGAAAAACAGTAAACCAATCGTTTGGGCAGAAGAGTCAGTGTTAGCATTTGAAAAATGTAAGTTAAAATTGAGTGAAGCTACACTTTTAGCTCATCCAGTCACGTCAGCAAAATTATCGGTAATGGTTGATGCTTCAGACACAGCGGTAGGTGCGGTTATGCAGCAGTGGGTAAATGAGGTTTGGGTTTTTACTCCATTAGGTTAAAAGAGACGCAGAAGAGGTACAGTACCTATGATCGTGAGTTGTTAGCGGACGAAATTTCATTCTCATTACGGACCATAAACCACTCATTTACGACTTTCGACAAAATTTGGACAAAGCATCACCAAGACAGAGACGTCAACTAGACTTTATTTGACAATTTATAACGGATTACAACATGTAAACGGAATGGATAATGTAGTTGCTGATGTATTATCCAGAGTAGGACCGATTAACATACATGAGACTACTTTTAATAAAAACATTTTTATTAACCACTTGTTTTTTATTTCACAAGATTATATTTTTCGAATATTTTCAAAAAGTTTAAAAAATCACTCGATCGATTTCGACTTGTTAGGTCATCGTCAGGAGTATCTACTGATTTGTTACAATAAAAATTTTGTTATATAGTAGAAAAAAGCAAAAAATAAAGAAAAGAAGGAGGGACAAAAAATAAGCAATAAAAATTAATCTAATGATCGCGCAGGTAGGCGATTAGTCATCGGCTGAGTATCTAATATAAGGTCTGATGATGCCACCAGCGTGTAAACCGCACCAAACAGTGCATTTTTCTGTCTGAGTCTATTAATGATGATTTGCCAGAGTATGCTGAGATCTACCAGAGTATATTTTTCATAAAAATATCATGTTTGTTTTATTTTTTACAATTTCAAGTTCTATCAGGCTTAACAAAACACCCTTTATAATAAAAAGCTAAGATATGGAACACTCTTTTATGGTGATTATCGTAATTAGCTTATATTTTGAGAGTAGTAGTGTGGCGATGTTTACAAACTTGAACGTCAAATTTAATTGTGAAATATCCAAATTACAATGAACTCTCTAATATTATAGAAGAGACAAAAAAATCCGGTCTACCAACGTAGGTAGTGAAACAAAAATAATAATAATGTTCTATTGTGAAAGTTATTCCAAAATTAAATAAAAATGACGATTCGATAAATGTTTCCTATTTGTATTTTGTTTCCAAAATACATAACGGCCGCGAATTGTGCGAAGTACTGCACATATTATAGCGAAGACGAATAATCTCCTATAAATTGGTGACCAACGACGTGAAATGAAGATTTAATTGTGTGCGCAAAGAAACGGCAGTAGACCACGGACGTTTTTATTTTAACGAGGATATTAAAATTCAACTGTGAAGCAGTGCAACAGGCGTCGCAACAACAATACTATAAATATTGCAACGGGTGTATCAACACCAGTGATGGTACAGTGGACAAGTCATCTTCACATCAGGCGGCAGGATAACCATTAAGGAATCACAACAAATTGTAAACGTGAGTTGATCGGGGGTAAGTTTTTTTATCTTAATTTTATTGAGTTAGTTTTTTTTTTAAATTCACAAATAAAATTTTATTTAAAAATTAAAATTAACTCCGGCATTTTATTTATTTCAGCTTTCTTTCTTCTACTCGTTTCTGCATTTTTTGTTTCGCATCTTTGTTCAGGTTTGTTAATGTCGTCCGATACTCCTTCTAATTCCATGGTCAAAGACGAAGTTTATGGAGATGCAAATTCCGTAGATCCAATTAATTCTTCACCGCAACTGCAAAATTTATTCGCAGAGCAATTTCAATTGTTTCTGCAATCTCAAAAGTTTTCCGGGATCCAGGAGTTGCTCAGTCGTCTAGGCAGTCTGGCGCAGGACCTGTTTGGACTGATGTCCAAAATCCAAATTTGAAGATTGGAGCGATGCGATTTCGGCCTGCGCAACCGTTGTACGGTCAGAATCCGGCAGTTTAGTTTACGATTCTGAAAACATTAGGTCGGAGGCTACCAGGTTCTCTCACGCAGTGGAGGCGTTGGACGCGAGACTACATGAGGTTTCGCGGATTTAATTCTCCGCGATAAGGGTTCACTTCCCTATACAGTGTTTAAAGAGGAAATGATTCGCGTGTTGGGCGAGTCGGAGATATCACGCCTGAACAACGTCCTGACAAACCTGACTTTGGGTGATAAAAAATGGTCACAGTTACTAAGTCAGATACGTTTGAGCGCTGACAGTAATTTCAATGACAAGTTGCTCGGACAACTTTGGATGAAGAGGTTGCCTTCGCAGGTTCAAGTTATCCTGGGCCCTATTTCTGAATACGAATACGAAAATGTATTCGTTACGAAAATGCAATTCGTTTCGAATTTAAATTGGTATTTCTGAATACGAACGTACGTAATTGTTTGGTGTGT
Source organism: Nephrotoma appendiculata (assembly GCA_947310385.1). Lineage (NCBI taxonomy): Eukaryota > Metazoa > Arthropoda > Insecta > Diptera > Tipulidae > Nephrotoma > Nephrotoma appendiculata. The sequence goes on along the minus strand of OX371224.1, from coordinate 238,762,753 downwards.
GTCCTTGCTATAAGGGAAATTTATTTTAAATGGTTTTACCTATAATAAAATTATACAACTTGTGCCATTTTGCCTTGAAGTTTCGTTCTTGTTTGTATGTAATAAAAATGGATGGTTTATTTATGATTGTTATTATTATTAATATTCTAGTTTATCTTTGGCATTATTATATATTAATTATCAGTAAAATAATAAAATTATGTAAATGCAATGTTGTATATTTTTAATTTTATGTGTGCCATACAAACATTTTTGTTATAATCTAACATAAAATTAGTGAATCAACGAATAATTTCTTGTGGCACATCAGAAATTATTGTAACTCCAACCTCCTACATATAAATTGGTATCATAGGGTTTGGTAAATTTGAGTTTAAAAATATATTCTATCAATTACGAGTATTCCAGATTCCAAGATAAATTTTTATTATGTTCCGTGGGGATTTTAACAGTGAACTTTACCATCCTTCGGAAGTGCATTTGGTGTAGAACACATTAAATACCATTTAATGTGTTCTACACCATTCCATAAATTTTATGGAAAAAGAGAATATTACGGCCATCGTTAGGCTTTCAGAACTTCTATAAAATTATTTTATATCGCTTTAATAAATGTAATTCAGAAATATAATATATGTGTAACTTATTTAGAAATCAATTTAAGCTTTGATTTTTCTATGGAGTCGTTAACTAAACATACATCGAACAAAAATTCGTTCATGAACGTACAAAAATCGTTCGGATTCGTTTTGCCAGATAAGGGAAATTTGTGAACGTATCAAGTACGTACGAATTCGTGTTACAATTGCACGAATTCGTATTCAAAAATACCAATCATACGAATTCGTACAATTTTTGTTCGTATTCGTATTCAGAAATAGGGGCCCTGACTTCTTTCGAGAATGATGTGACGTTAGATGTTTTAGCAGCACGTGCAGATAATATGATGGAAGTGATGCCATCGTTAGGGTTAAATGCCGTTAAATCGTGCAACCATTTCAGCTCATTCTCGTCTGCAGCATCTAACGGGTGCTTCAATCCAACCGGCATTCCTGAATCATCTAATTTAGACGCTAAATTAGAGGATTTTAGAATAAAAATTTTGGCTGAGATTAAAACTATGGTTAACCCTAGATTTCGATTTTGTTCAAATAATATAACTCGCATAAATTCTCGTTCGAGATCTAGAGGTTGGGTTAACCCAAAATTCGAATTATGTTATTATCATTTAAAATTCGGTGCGGCGATAAGGCTCAGAAGTGCCACGTTGGATGTAAATTTTACGATAAAATCTGCGGAGGTCAGTTGATCAAAAAGAATTTTTAAATGTTCATCAGGACATGACGACCGTCACCAATGAGCCTACTATCAGTCGTATATTAATAAATGATGCCAATTCAAGAGCTACATTTCTAATTGACACTGGTGCTGACGTTTCGGTTGTTCCACTCAAAATTTGTCACATTCTTCAGGCATAGCCTACTTCCAAATTATTTGCTGCGAATGGAACACCAACTAAAGCATATGGAACAAAAATTCTAAATTTAAATTTTGGGTTACGGCGTAATTTTAAGTGGGAATTTATAGTGGCAGATGTCGCGCTGCCCATTATCGGAGCTGATTTCCTTAAAAGCTCTGGATTAATAATTGTTCTTGGCAAACATCGCCTTCTAGATCCAACGACATCTTTGTTGACGGTTGGTTCTATCAGTCTCACAGCCGAGTCAACACTGCATCCGAGTCAATCCAGCAACTTCTTTCTAAATTCTCAGAAATTATGACAAATTCCCTGAACGTCAAACCAGTTAAGCATATGATCATTCATCAGCTGGAAACTTTCTGACCACCAGTTTCCAGTAAAACTAGACGTTTGGCACCTGATAAATTAACGATTGCAAAACAGGAATTCGAGAATCTGATGGCACTAGGAATTTGTCGTCCAAGTAATAGGGAATGATTTAGTCCTTTGCATCTTGTCGTGAAGAAAAATGGCGATTGGAAACAATGTAGAGATTACCGAAGTTTTCAGATATTCATGCGTTCCGTATTGTTGAGACTTAATTTCGCATTCATCTACTTAGATGATATTCTGATAGCGCCTAAAACTTTGGAGGAACATCTCGTGCATCTCGAACTAGTTTTCCAAAAATTATCAGACAAAGATTTAATAATCAATCCTGGAAAATGTGTCTTCGCTTCACTTGAATTTAAATTCTTAGGACATTTTGTTAATGCAAATGGCATTTTCCCTGTTCCAGAACGACACAGCTATCGGTGTAGCAGTTCAACACTATTTTGCCGACATTTGGCAACCGCTCAGCTTCTTCTCGGTTCGTCTTAATGAAACGCAACAAAGATATAGTGCTTATGATATAGTGTTGTTAGCAGCATACTCTGGCATCAAGCATTTCAGATATCTTTTAGAAGGACGACAGTTTACGTTGTTTACGGACCATAAACCACTTGTCTACGCTTTTTGCCAGAATCCGGAAAAAGCATCACCGCGTCAATTCCGATATTTGGATTTCATCGGGCAGTTCACAACCGACATCCAACACTTTTCAGGCATAGATAATGTCGACGCAGATACACTTTCCTGCTTTAATCTATATTCTATTCCTGAAAGAATAGATTATGCGCAAATAGCGGATGCCCAAACCAAGGATGTCGAACTAAAAGATCTGATGCGCGATAATTTAACTTTAAAGTTTGTCCAAGGTCCGTTGAGTTTTAACTCTAGCAAAACTATTGTATTGTGATATTTCGACATCTAATCAAAAACCTTTTATTCCGGTATAGAAATTTTTTGATGCCAAAGGATGCTCAAGATAAGTGTTTTTTCATTTTTTTCATTGTTTTAAATTTTTAATACATATTTTGTTATTACATATTTAACCGTTGGCTTAGTTATAATTTTTGTGTAATTAATATTTACTGTTTTGTGTCATTTTTGTTTGATCATGCAAAAGTTGGTGCATTTTTCACGATCGCGTGTGCTTTTGTTATATGAAAATAATTAGGGTTGAGGTTAAATTTTGGAACGCATTAACATGTTCGTATTGAAATATTTTGTATTTCTTGTTCTCTTTGCGTTGTTTTGTTACACTCGTTAAAAATTTTTGTTGTTGTTTTTGCGAGTAAACAAGTTCGATGTCAGATGATTTTCGTTTTTTTCTGGGTATCGTATAATTTTGTAACCTACGTTGTCTTTTATTTACATATTTACTTGCAAATTTAATGTAAAAATGTGCTTCAATGTGTATGTGGGTGTGTAATGAACGTGCATGAATGAAGAGTATATAACAAATCAGATAACTGTTTCATCAGTGTCTATGCATGTGTATGTGGCCGTCTCGAAATGTAGGGACTTTATTTGTACGTATGTGGAACGTAAACACGGAGAGAAGTTTTTGTGCAAATGCTCTGAATTTTTTTGGAGAGTTTTTTGGCTTTATTGGTTTGTATCTTGTATCAGGTGCGGCGGATAAATGAATTTTCATTCTACTGGGCATTGACTTTGTTTGTATATCATATATTTGGTGAATTGGTTTTTGTTTTTGGGGTGGTTTTCGTTTGGAGACTTGCCATTTTCTGTGGTGGTGTCTTTTTTAGTCTGGTTGGAGTGTATCGTATGAAGAGTGGTAATTTCGTTTGTTTTTCTTCTCTATTGTACGATAGTCATCGGATTAGGGACGTCGTAGCGGAGAATGGTGAAGTTCTGAGTGAAGATTTGCTTGAGGGTAAAGGGTACTTTATCAGAATGCAGGACGGATGGACAGAGTTTGTGTTCGGGTGACTGGGGGGTTTGTTTCTCCGTCACATGTGCGAGATGTGAATGAGTGGGGTCTGCATTCGTGCAATTTGGGCCTGCATACGTACAAGCCGTGTATTTTGTCCGGCTTCTACTTGGTCGTATTTTGACTTCCTACTAATAATAATACTAATTAAAGTGTTAAAATTTCTAAATATTTTAAGATTCTTAAGCCATCTGAGATAATGAACATTAATACTATATTTTATTTATTTATAGTTTCCAGATTGGACAGCTATCAATATTGAAATTTATTATTAGAAATTAATAAATTATAATTTGTACATAAACGTTTTACTCCCGGGTTGAGTTGGTTTAGATATATATTCTGTAATTAAGAATTTCTTTATTTATAAGCTCTTTCAATAGGTTTTACTGGGTATAATGCTTCCAAATTGATCGTATTTGTTAACCGCCATTTATGGTTTCAGATCGAAGTTAGTTTGCTTCAAGAACTGCATTGAAGTGACAATTGCCGTAGCTAGGAGTATAATAGATTTCCACTATTAACCAGATAACAAATTTTTAATTAAAGGTCGAATTGTAGTTACAATTTAATTGTAATTTTTCTTAATTTAATTTAATTTAATTATATATTTAAGATTTAATTTGTCCCACGACACTTGGGTTACAAATATTATTTTAATAGATTAAATGACTATGGTTATATGTAACATTGAAGTGTCGGTGGAGGGAAACTTTATGGGTTGATTTATTTTTTGGCTTGGAGGTTACACAATAAAATTTACAATCAGACAAATATTGATACATAGATGTTTTTTTTTTTTTTTTTGTTTTTTGTATTTTTGGGATCATGGCACTTCTTTAATTAGATTATTTGGTAATAGCTACTTATTACTAATTCTGTCATCTTACAGATTCCTGATTAGCTTAATAGTTTTATTTAATTCTGATTGGGAATAAATTATAATGTGTTAATTTTTATTTTTTTTTTTTTTGGGGAGGGGATGGCGGAGGAAATGGTATTAAATAAAATTTAATCCCTCATAATAATGAAATTTTATTTCAGGAAATTTACTAATTAATCAATAACTTTTTAGGATGTTGATTGCTGATTATTTATATCCCGAAAAACAAAAATAATTGTGCCGTCTTGTGCTTTACTAACTATTGACTACTTAGGTGTCTGTAACCGGGTCAAGTCTATCATACCTAACAACCTTTCCTATCCCTCCATCTTGTTATATGTAAAAGGGGTGTACGGTAGGCCCGGCGTATCCGGGATCCTTGCTTAGTCTTGGCCGTACATTCTAATCAATCAATCAATCTAATCAAAAACCTTTTATTCCAATTGAATTTTGGAAAAAAAATTTTGAAGCCTTTCATAATCTTTTACACCCTGGAATTAAAACAACAATTAAATTATTGACGAAAAACGTCATCTGGCCGTCCATCATGAAAGAAATAAAAACTTAGCTTGTCAGAAATCCAAAATTTTAAGACACACCGTTTCACTTCTCGGATCTTAGCAATTAACTGCGCAACGCTTCGCAGAAATTCACTTAGACATCATTGGTCCTTTGCCTATTTCTGACAATCAGCGGTATTGCGTTACATTAATCGACAGGTATACGAGGTGGGCTGAGGCAGTTCCAGTTCCTGATATTACTGTAGCTACTGTCGCTTCCATGGTATACTCCTCATGGATTTCACGCTTCGGGGTACTAAACGTCATAGTCACCGACCAAGGTTCGCAGTTTGAGTCTTTTTAATGAATTGTCAGCGTTAATCGAATTCAGTACGTTAAAGACCGCAATCATGTGTCAAAAACGAGCTGATTTAGTAATGTTCTTGCCAACCGTACTGTTGGGTTTACACACGTGACTTAGTGAGGAACTTAAAACTTCACGTGCTGAACTTGTTTACGGTAGTACGTTGAGCATGCCTGGTCAATTGCTATATTCTTTTTCGACAGATAACATTCATCAGACAGATTTTGTCTTAGATTTTTAGAATGTGACGCATGCACAAACAGACACAACACTAGGTATAGGATAGAGAATAAAAAAGCGACGAATGAAACCAAATAATTAGTCACCATAGTAATCAAGTTCAGTTACCCGACAAGTGGTGCAGTGGTTAAAGCTTCGGCACTTGGACCGGGAGGTACTGGGTTCGCGTCCCATCAGGGGGCCAATTAAGGTCGAAAATTGACTCACGGGACAAAAATACCCGGAAACTGTTTGTATTTGTAAATGTTAAGTGTGTGTCTCCGCGCCATATTTTATTTTTTTGTTTTTTTTTCGTGTTTTGACATTTACATTTTGTGCGTCAGTAATAAAAAACTTTTCTCTCGTGTTTTTAATTTTATAAAATAATTTTTAACTATAGAAAGATGTTTTCGTACATTCCATTTCAATATTATGATCGCACATTAAAAACTAAGCGATATAATGAGTATTTGCGCGATACGCTCGATCCATTCAATGTATCCGATCGATGGTAAGCTTACAATTATTTTCTTTATTTGTTATATATACATATTTCAAAATATGAAAATTATTCTAATATAAAAATATGTGTTTTAACAGTTTTATAGATAACTATCGCTTACCGAAGCAATTAGTGCATCAGCTTATAGCTGATTTAACGCCTTTTGTGGATGACCCAGAAAACTCTCTTCGGATACCACTACACTTAGAAGTGCTCTCTTCATTAAATTTTTTTGCAAGTGGCAGCCATCGGCGTCGTGTTGGAATGGATCCATTTGCGGTAATGAGCCAAAGCAAAGTTTCGTTTTCCTTGTCGCGCATTAGCTCTTTAATTAGTACGAAACTGGCTCGGAAGCACATAGTGTTTCCATCCAATTTACGGACGGCCATACAAAAAAAAACAGCAATTTTCCGAGAAATTTTGAGTACCGGGGATTGTTGGTTTAATTGACTGTACGCATATTGCTATCGCAAATATTGATAAAAGGAGTGAATATGCCTACGTGAATAGGAAAGGATTCCATTCATTAAACGTTCAAACCGTAATTTGATTTTAATATATTATGTTTACTTGAATCTATAATATATAAAAAAAAATTATTTACAGGTTTGTGACTTAAATTTAAAAATTGTCGCTATGAATGCGAGATATCCCGGGTCGACACACGACTCCCACATATGGGATGGTAGTCGTATAAAAACATTAATGCAACGCATTAATAGTGATGACAATAAGTCATGGCTTTTTGGTAATACATTTAAATTATATTTTACATAATAAAACATGTTTTTATTGCAGGTGACAGTGGCTACGCTTTAAAGCCTTATATGATGGTTCCATTTCGTAGGCCGAATTCAAATGCGGAACTCCGTTATAATGTGGCTCACGCAAAAATTCGGAGTGGCGTAGAGCGCTGTTTCGCCGTTCTCAAAAATAGGTTTCGATGTCTTAAAACAGCTTCGGGACACCTACACTATTCTCATCAAAAAGCCGCTAATATAATATATTCCTGTGCAGTTCTGCATAACTTATTAATTAAACATAAATCGAGGAAGGTGATGGAATAGTCGAGGAAGACGTACCAATAGCGGATTATATAGACGACGATGATTCCGGACAAGAAAACCGCACATTTATTGTTAATTATATTCAGGAGAGGGACTTTAACTTTAACTTAAATAAATACATTATAAATAAAACATAATTTTTTTTAAATTCAGACTTCAAAACATGTATTTACAAAATATAAATAAAAATATATAAATTATATAAAGCGGCGGATATTATGGCCTCTCATTTAATTTGTCCAAAATTTTTTGCAGCAACTCTACTGATTGTTCTTGTAAATTTAATGAACGAATTACAGATGTAACTGCTACGCTTTCCTATTAAAAACAAACAGTTTTAAATTACTTACGAGAGAAGAAGGTAGAAGGTTGATGTGCTGTAGGAGGTTGATGTGCTGTAGGAGGGCTGGGATTAGATGCTGATGGAGTCAATTGGGGTGTTAATAATATTGAGGAAAAATAAGGAGTTTGATTTTGGGATGATGAGGATGTTGTAGGCCCTGTTTCATTCGTTGCAGGTTGATATAATATAGGAGGGGGGGGGGGGATTAGGTTCTGATGGAGTAGATTGTGATATTTGGATATGAGATGAAAAGGAAGGAATTTGAATTTCGGATGATGAGGGTATCATAAAAGTAGAAAAGGCAGGAGAGGGTGGTGTTGCATCTTCGGTTTCTGACTAGTAGATATAAATAAAAATAAGTTTATTATATGAAGTTTCATTTTTATTTTACTTACGTAAGCCATTTCGGGCACGCTACGGTCCCCATCTAAATTATTCAAACCGCAGATTCTGATAATTTGATCGTCTTCCGGGGTGAGACAATCTAAATTAACTTCACCACCCGGTGAACCACCCGGTCACATTTTGCGCCGCTCGGTGTTTGTTTAGTTTTCTTTTAACACCTTTTTTTAAATCCTGCCATGCCTAAAAATAAAAATATAATAAATATGTTTATTTAAAAAATTACTATGCAATTTTCTTACCCGTTTCCACTAGTTCACAGTTTTTTGGCTTTGTGAGCCTTGATTTAATTCGGCGGTTACTGCGGCCCACAATTCCGTCCTTTTGCTATTGCCACTAGCTGCTTGAAATGAAAATAAATCTATATAGTTCGATTCTACAAAATTTATTAGTTTTGTTTTCTGCTCAAATGTTATTCTGTTCTGTAATTATAAATATGTGTAATAAAATTAATATATTATATGTATCATATTAAAAATAAAATTTGTTTATAAAAAATTTCAAAAAAATGCATAAAAATTATTTAAAAGAAAATGTGATACATGGAAAAGGGGCTTCCCCAAATTTATTGCGGATAAAAATATTATAAAAAAGTTATTTTAATAATTGTATTAGCTTTATTATTATAACACATAGTAAAATATGTAAAAAATAATTTTAAAATTTAATTTTGTTTTATTAATTGCACTAACAAAAAATTATTTAATTTTATATCGTACTTACCATGTTGCTGGACGAATGAAATATGTATGTATAAATAATAAACAAAACCAAAAAATCTTTATTTCCCTATCGATAGAACAAGGGAAAATGTCTCACGTAAAAACCCAATGCGCCAAAAATTTAAACCGATTCACCCGATTCAATTATTTTTGGTACTAACCAACATGAAATGTCACACTAACACAGCAAAATTAATTGGGAGCACACAATAATAATTAGTATATTATGCGCCTTACACGTATACGGAAGTCTCGTGTCCCGTGTGTCAATTTTCGACCTTAATTGGCCCCCAGAGGTTAGATGCAAATCGAATTTTCGCCATCGACTACGATCGGTGATGTTAATAAATACAACTAAGACCCTCTGATGGAGTGCAGCAATCAGCACCGACCCACTATCCACGTCAATGTACAGGTTGACATGGAGCTTGCAATGTGCAGATGATATACTGTAGTTGTATGAGTAGGTGAATGGGTTAATGATGTGGCGTGAATGAGTGGTATCACAATGTGCTAAAATTGGCCTAAGTGTGCGATAGCAACCACTGAAACCAGCCAATGATGTTCAGTAAATTCGTGATTTACATAAATCCATGGTAAAAGAAAGTCGTGCGTAGGTCAAAACGTATACACTATACACCCTTTCATTTGTAAGAAAAGTGTTTATTTTCAGATGACTACCTTCTTATGTTGAACCCTAAACTTCTAACTTGTTTAGGTACCGAAACTGTATATCACAAATTTTAGGGGGGAAAATTGTATTAATTTAATATTTGTTATTAATAATTTTGACAACCACACCAACAAAAAATTACTTTTGAGTTGAGAAATATACCGGTGGTCACACAGGGATTCTCCAAACTTTGAATCTTTAAATATTTTCATAAACAATTTTACGGAATAGAATTGCATTGCGTATTGTTTACTCAAAACTTTAAGGACTACCATACGTACGAAACAATATCCTAAAAGTTTTGGGATGGCTTATTTTCGAATCGGCCATTCTCATATGACGAAGGTTTTAAATCCCAGTAATACTGTATTCAATTCCATAAGTTCAAATAAGACCAAAGCGCCAAAATACACATGGGAAATTTAGGAAAATATTCAACAGCATAAATTGATAATGCGTTCGTGGGTGTGGTTAATGTCTTTGGATTTTTTGTCATGTATTAAATTTTGTCTAGTGATTGTTTTTATTATCTTATATCTCAATGTGTATATAGATCTAAAAAAGTAATAATAAAAATAATTTGGAAGAAGCAACACCAGTAAAAAAAACTTTAGTAATATTTTCTTTGTAAGAAGATTTCAATTTTGCCTTAGGCCGTATTCAATATAATCAAAAAAAAAATTTTTTAATAACTAGATTAACCAGAAAGATGCTTGTCGAGAGGAAATCAAAATTTATATTTACATACATGCCTGGAATAAATTTAAGAAATTTATTTTTTGGTTGCTGGTATTGTAGTAAGTAGCTGCTACTTCTTATTTTATTATTCACTTATTTTAAAGATAATAATGCCAAAGTATATTATCTTTGTTTTGTTTTGTGAATGAGGAAAACCTTTTAATCTTGGTTTTATAATACACTTTTGATTCTAGTTTTAATTAGAAAAAGTTTATCTGATTGGAGAGTTTCAAAAATTAGAGATTCGTTCTTATTATCAAAAAGTTGTAAATTTTTATAGAGAACCAGATTAAATAAGGTTTTTATAATATGTGGGTACACAAATTACTTTAAAAGTTTGATCCACTATCTTATATACATGATATAAAAGAATTATTCTCGTTTCTTTTATAATTTTAATCTTATATACACACTTAATATTTAATTAGCTAGGGTATTTTTTTTAAAAAAATAAAAAATTAATAAAATTCTCGTGAAAACAATTTCACTTCTCAAAAGTTTTACTGGGACGGTGGTTGACAATGAAGCCATTTTGTTGGACGGATATGTCGTACAAAAGTATATTGAATTAAAGGATCTGTAGGTAAATAAAAGGCAACAAAATACATCTTTGCTAAGTTTTCGCTTCAAATATATATTCGCTGTTTTATTATTTTCTTGACGACAACGGACAAAAGTTTGATTGTGGAAAGATTGTCTATTGTATATATACACAATCAATTAAAATATGTCTTTGTTACCTTGAATCACATCAAATGTTTAAGGACGATACGTAGCATTATTTAAAATATCTATTTTAAGGAAGAACAATTTAAATTTTATAAAATTTCGTCATGAATATGGTTCTACCACAAGAAGTTATGTGAGTATGCAATACTTCTACGTTTACTGAACTAAACGGTTATTTCAATATTAAAAGCTTACTTACGTGACCTCCGATAGAAAACGCGGCATCAATTCAACACAACCATAGATTAACCAAGCAACAAGTAGTCACTTTCGGCAAATTTGCGACACTCCGGTTTGGGTGGTAACAGTATAAATGTAGGTAACGATCACAATTTCAAATAAATTGGATTAAGCCACGTAACAGCGTTGGTTAAATGAAACCATGAACATATAGTGAAGGTCAAAATTATTTGTGTCTTGTAAAAAATCTAAAATGTTTCAGGAAAAGTAAAAATTTCAGCTAGAAACTTAATTAAATAAATTACCTAATCTGTACTTTATTAAAACTAACTGAATTATCTATAGCTAATTCATTTATTTTTCTGGTAGGATTAGTAAGATGTACTTCCACCTTTGTTTTTAATTTTTAATCACTCTATGCAGCCGTTTTGGCATGGATTGGACTAAATTTTCTAAAATTTGTTTGGGGATGTGCTCCCAGATGTTTTTTTATTTCTACGAATGTTTCATTTGTCACTAATATAAGCAAAATAAATTATTTTTTAATTAATGATATGTTAATATTATACATATTTACAATATCGCATAGCTTGTATAACCTTATGACGGTTAAAGATGTTACTCATTTATTATGTCTGATATAGTTTTGACATGAATACGTCTTTATTTTTGCTTTCATAGGGAGGCAATCCAAAAAACTGATGATACCGAAATATGTAGATACAGTTTGACTTGGAACTACTTACCTATCATCTTCATCCAAAATTTAATTACACCTTTCGATAGCTAAAGGCTCAAAGACTTCGATACGATGCGTGGGGACTGTGACGCACCACTTGCGGTGGAGGGACAAACACCGCCATTTTAATGTTTTTCGTTCGTATTGAACTCTTTATTTTCTTCACCGATTAGGGTGAAATTTGGTATGTTAGGTGGAAATAGGATTCTTAAATGATTTTTGGAAGAAGTTCTGAAATATGGCCACTTGGGGCAGAACTCGGTAAATTCACAACCGATTATGATGGGATTGGGTAAGTTGGATAGAAATGGGATTCTTAAATGGTTTCTGGAGGAAGTTCTGGAATTTGGCTACTTGGGACGGAACTCGACCATTTCCTAACCGATTTTGATGGGATTGGGTAGGTTGTGTGGAAATGGGATTCTTAGATGATTTTTGGAAGAAGTTCTGAAATATGGTCATCTGGGGCGGAACTCTGTAATTTCTTAACCAATTATGATGAGATTGGAAATGTTGGATGTAAATGGGATTCTTAAATGATTTTTGGAAGAAGTCCTGCAATATGGTCATCTGGGGCGAAACTCGGTAATTTCTAAACCGATTATAATAGGATTGGATGTTTGGGTCGAAAATGAGATTTTTAAATGATTTTTGGAAGAATTTCTGGTATATGGCCACCTGGGACGGAACTCGGCCATTTGCTAACCGTTTATGATGGGATTCGGTAAGTTGGATGAAAATGGGATTCTTAAATGATTTTCGGAGGAAGTTCTGGAATATGGCTACCTGGGACGGAATTCGGCCATTTCCTAACCGATTATGATGGTATTGGGTAAGTTGGGTGGAAATTGGATTCCTAAATGATTTTTGGAAGAAGTTCTGAAATATGGCCATCTGGGGCGGAAATTTGTAATTTCTTAAGCGCGGATTATGATAGGATTAGATATGTTGGATGGCAATGGGATTTTTAAATGGTTTTTGGAAGAAGTTCTGGAATATGGTCATCTGGGGCGGAACTGGGTAATTTCTTAACCGATTATGATGGGATTGAATATTTGGGTCGGAAATGAGATTTTTAAATGATTTTTGGAATAATTTCTGGCATATGGCCACCTGGGACGGAACTCGGCCATTCCCTAACCGATTATGATGAGATTGGGTAAGTTTGACATAAATGGGATTCTTAAATGATTTTTGGAAGAAGTTCTCTAATATGGCTATCTGGGGCGGTACTCGGTAATTTCTTAACCGATTATGATGGGAATGGATATTTTGGTCGGAAATGAGATTTTTAAATTATTTAAATATTACATATTAATTTAACCTTAATACACTTCATGCTATGTGAGTTCAATCTTTCTTCTAATGTTCACCAGAAATTTCGATGAACCGCGTAGGCCATTTCCTTTCCAAAACATTGTATTTATTCACATCCTATGTGCGTACACGTGGTATAGACAACCACTTTTTTCTATTCGCCGCATATTCACTAACACAATTTTTATTGTGACTTCAACTCATATGTGATAACATCTGGTTCTGTTTATAACTTTAGTATTGCATCGCAATTTTTTTGATAGTAAAACGATGGTGACGGCGACAATATATATTGACAAAATAAGTTGGTTTGCTGGCGATGTCGCTTTGGTAAACAGAACAAATCAGTTTTGAAGCGACAAAACAAGAAAAATAATAACAAATTAACCCTAAAATAGTCATTTAACTTTCTATCGACTCCATTTAATTTATTTTACATAAAACATTGTGTTCAAAGCTGTTCCAAAAAATCGTTGCATAATTATCCCGGTGAATTCATTTCGAACAAGAAGGTTTTTAATGTATATCTTTTATAATGCACAAAGAAAAATGTACAGAAATGAGTTTCATGATTTTGTTCTAGTAAGCCACATTTATAAATTCTTTTGTTTCATATTCACAAATTTAATTTCGTGAATTATTTTTAATAAAAAATTTGTCTTCTTTATAACCTAAATCCCTTAGTTTTAAAAATTAATAAGTTCTTTTGTAGAAATTTCTTCTTTATAAGTTTACTAGCTGACCTATGACTGAATAATCAGTCACGTGAATACATTTTATTGAATTTTTGGATAAGAAATGATTAAGAAGATGTAAATTTGATGCACTTTTATCAAAAATAAAGTAAATTCATATACGCGGTTAATTTTTAAATCTTAAACGGCAAGCACGCGTTCAAATGCACACAGTATGACTTGCGTGCCAAGTCAAATATTCATATCTTAAACAAAAAACGCGCGTTCGGGATCACGGGGATCCCGAATAAAATGTATAATCTAAATCCTTCAATGCGAACATACATATCAGCAATCCATTGCAAGAACAACTTTTGTGCATGATGTAAAATACTAAAATCGTCGCGAATAGCAAGTCTATAAGATGCGTACTGTAACATAGTTATTCTGTTTCTTTGCATATTGGAATTTGAAATTGTAAGTCTATTGTGAACCATATATATTTACATGGCACCTAAAACATATATTTACAAAATATATATTTACATGACAAGAAAAAAACTGCACTTGTTAAATTTGCGCTTGACAGCTCAAGTAACAAAAGCAGAATAAAGAGGAAAGTAACATCTGCACTCATGATACAATAATTTCCCTTGTGGTTGGTTCATGTACGTGATCAAAAATGTTTGATCACACTATGAAGTTAGGAACAAAAGCTAACTCTAAATATTAAGCTATTTTCCTTGACGTATTTTACGTACTTCTTCAATCGGTTTGATAGCACTTTGGTGGTTGATTTTATACATTCTGAAGAACAGCCGATAGTTTTTAATGCTTATGTCAAATTCTTACTTATTACACAAAACTTATAACATAAAAATTAATATGATTTATAACATTTAATTTAAATAAACACTATTATCTTATGTAAACGCACGACAAAATATAAGCCCCGAATTATTTATAATGCCAATAATGATAATTCCGCGTGTTTTGTTTGTTTTGGATATTGACGTGAATTATATAGAAATTACAGAAAAACAGCAAAATTATATATCCCTTTTCCCACACAATTGCGTCGGTGACATAAAAATCATGTCAAAAATTTGTTTTTGTATGTGTTTTGAACCAACTTACACATTTGTGCATTCCATTCACACAATTGTGTTGGTTGTACTTCAAATCAAGCAAAATTTTTTATCAGAAAGCCATTACATACTGTTTTTTTACTTACACATTTAAGTGGTTCCCAAGTATAACAAAATTCGACTTATTTGTCATTTTTCGAAGTAAAAACTTATATTTAGTTTCGACTTTGACATAGTTTTGCTTTCGACTTAGAATAAGATCCTGTATGAAAAGTGTCGCGATTATTCGAAACTGGACGAAACTCAATAAATAAAATTGTATACATGTATGTGTGAACTGAAGACAAAAAACAATATGGCGGGAACGATCTTGTGCAACGACCTTGTAAAAGGCTATAATTGAAAATACATATTAGAGGATAAAGATGGCGTCCAAATGTAAAGCAAAATAATTTAGGTTTAGAACAATGAATATTTTATTGTATAAAAAAAATATATACATATATACACAACTAAATTATATTATAATTAATTTTTTAATTATTTTTTATTATTAAACAATGATTTAATATTATTCCTTGATTGTAATATTAAAAGTTTAAATATTTTCCATAGAGCTCATATCAAGTTTATTATTTCGCATTTGTTTTCCACTTAATAATTTAAAACTGAACTAGAAATTAATTAATTTATACGAAAAAATTTTGAATAGATATAAAAATATATTTTGGTGTAATTTTATTTAAATTAACGCACATCTTTAAATTTTTTTAAGAAAATCACTTTTATAAAATTACCAAACTCATGTCGTGAACATGTAAAATAAATACGATACGTAGCTCTATTTTGTTTCGTCTTGTTGTACTTGGGACATACGCACCAATACTAAAGTATTGATTCTTCGACTTTTTTCTAATATTTCGAAGGGAAATACGATAGCTCAATTTTGAGTTTCGTCTTGTTATACTTGGGATATTTTTATCTTTGCGCTACTTGGATGATCAACCTATAGATATCAAAAATGAAATATGGGCAAATTTCTTGCTATTTTATGACGTCATTTAAATTTTATTTGTGTTTGGTTTGTTTGTTGTGTCGTTATTTCGTTTCGAAATAAATTTTATAAATTTATAAAACTAGAAACTTATTTATATACGTGAAAAATTATATATTATAATCATGGATAAAAGTAAGTATTCATTTATGCATATAAATAAAAATATATTCGTGTGTTTAAAGTAAAAATAAATTCGGTACCAACATGTAATTATTACATTCGTTTCGAGATGTTTTCGATAGAATAATTTACGGACATAGTCCAACTATACAAAATCACAAATAATTTTGTGAATTACACACCACATTTTGAGCATGATAGCTCATGTGCAGCTCAATTTATTTGAAAAATTAAATTACCTTCTATATAATTTGTTGCTCAATGAAGAATATGCGCTTCCAAATATAGTAATGCTTTTAGGGACTCTAGGTCATCGTTCATTACTTAATTATATTGCGCTTAACTCCGGCCTGCAACAAATTAATGCATTTGGACAGATACACACTTAAGAGTTGGTACATGTTTGTGATTTTTTTATATCTATATTTATATTATATTTAGTACTTGTTACATGGCTTTAAGTTTACATCTCGTTTTTTATTAAATTGTCATTATTGCAAAAAACTAATAACTCAAAATTATTTTATAAAAATAAAAATAAATGAAAAAACAAAAACACGTCTGTTCGATATGAAAGTCAAAGGCAACTCCAAAAAAAAAATATTTTTACTTTTAAAATACCGTTATTCTATCGAAAATGAATGGATTGATATAATTCAACTAAAAACATAATAGATTAAGTTAAAATTCGTTTTTTATTTTAGAAGCCGATTTGGAAATAATTTTTAAAATTATCGCATATAAACTACCTCAACAATCTATTGAAAACCGTTGTGTGGGGTGAAATCGCTCATGAAGTTAGTATATCACACACTTTGCTGAAGTCGGCCGGTGCAAAATACAATAGATTATTGAAACCTGCGTGGAAGTCAGGGAGGCATTTTAAAACAAAAAGATGAGATTTTTATGAGAGAACTGGAGTTTCTAAAACCCCATTTGCTTGAAGAGTACTATGTAGCCGGTGTTTAATTAAATAAGCGGTTAGCACGGCGCCCATCGTTTGGATGTCCCGCGACAAAATATTTATTATTCTTTGTCTTGAAAAAGACACTTTTATTGTTTTAAAATAAAACAATAAATCACACAAAAAAAACACGTTAAAAAATCATAAGAAAATATTATAAAATTTATAGTACTCATACAATGTCAAAAATTTCAACTGAGTGAAGGAAACGTCAAAAAATGTAGACGAATTTTATTAAGCAGAAAGTATTATTTACTAACTTCAGACTGTGAGTGCCGGTAAATTCTCACAATCGTGCAGCAGGCTTTACAGATAGCTCAATAGCTCAATAGCAAAGTAAACAACTAAATTGGTGAAACCAATTTATTAGTGTCTTATACTCAAACACATTAAAAATCTTTATACAGACAATGAGGGGAATAAAACAAAATGAAATATTTTTCGGATATACCCAAACTATAGTTGTGTTAACCTGGTAGCAGCTAGGAAATTTTTAAATGTGTATTGAAAAATTGGTTTCACCAAAACACACATAGTAACGACAACCGGTTTCTATTGAGGATATCTGATAGAGAATTTTTTTTGTATCATGTCTGCACTTAAAACAAAAATGAATTTTTCATGTGCGTATGTGATTAAAAACAATTATCAGTATAGGCAAAACTTTACTTGGCTTTTACCATAAAGCAAAATATACATAAGATTACTCATGTAGAGATTCCGAGGTTAATCTATTTTACTATTGGCAATCTATATCAGCCTAACAAGAACAATGAACTATAAAATAACTATACCGATATTAAATATAGAAAAAAATTAATAAATAAAAAATTTGTGTCTATAAATATATTTAAACTATAAAATAAGATTAACCTCGGAAAAACCTGCTTATAAAATTTGCACTACTTGATTTTTCTTATATATTTATTGCTCGATGCTTTTACACCTATTTCCCGTACACGTTCTTTAATAAAACATATATTCTGCACATACATATATGAAAAAATACCTTCCACCTGTTATATATTTAAAACCACCACCAACCGTCACCAGCTAAAATGTACAAATTAGAGTTATTGTTGTTCTTTTGAAAGGCAAACGTTCTTTATCACGATTATCACGTGCATTGTTTGTAATAATTATTCTCCTTTATTGCCATAGTACAATTATACCAAAAAAAATATTTTATATTGTTGTGAAATTATTTTACGTTTTTTGTGAAAAATGAAAAAGAAAAGAAAAATTGTACTTAATTAGGGTACATATAATTAATTAGATTCTCAAAAGTTTAATTTACGTTAGTGTAAGTTATTAAGTTTTGTAACACTATTTCAATTTTAATTTATTTTTAAATTTTGTAATCGCATCTTTTTAGATCTTGAAAACGAGCATTGTGTTCGAAATATCGATCCAATAAAATTTAGTTTTTAAATGGAAAGATATGCATGTAGCTTCAAATTGTATTGGTATAGGTAATGAAGGTGATGTGCAACGTTGGGATAAATCACAGAAAAAATACATTTCGATAAAACAACTGCAAATAAACCGACCAAATGGCACAGTGGTTAAAGCTTTGGCGTTTGGATCGGGAGGTACCGGGTTCGAATCCCGATAGGGGCAGGATGCAAAAGGGATTTTTCATCATTTGATTACGATCGATGATGGAAATGAACACAACTATGACCCCCTATCGGAGTGCACAACTCATGGGCCAACCCATCTTCCATGTCAGTACTATAGGCTGGCATGGAGCAATGCAATGTGCAGGACGGTAAATGTAAACTGCGAAAGAGTTGGGAGTGCTTCGGCCCCAGAACAGATTGCATAGATTAAAACATAAAAAAAACCGCAAATAATAAAAAAGTATAACATGAATTTGGGAGGAGTAGATTTTATGGACCAGCTAATAAGTTATTATAGAATATTTATGAAATCCAAAAAATGGACTTTGACAGTCGTAACCCATTTTATAGACTTCGCTGTTTTTGCCAGTTGGATAGAATACGGAAATTATTAAAGACAAGCAGGAATTCCAAATAAAAATATCCCAAGGAAGGGATAATAAGGTTAATTTGTGTTTAAACAAAGAACGGAATTGTTTCCTTAAGTTCCACAAAAATTTAGACCTAAATTTGGTACCTAAATTTAGACAACATTTTAATTTGTAATGGAATTTACTGTTCCTAATATTATTGTTATGTTTTCACGGCGTTGAACCCACTTTTGTCTCACTTCAAGTTAATAAAAAATAATTTTCATTTACAATTTTATTATTAATTAATTACCGACGTTTCGAAATGTTATCCATTTCATTTTCAAGGTGACTAAAAATTACAAGAGAAAAAAACAACAGTAATCACAGATATACAAAAATATAACACAAAGGTTATTATAAAATAAATTAATTTATAAATCACTTACTTAAAATTAATTGTAAATATGTTTATCACAAACAATTATCACATATTTTTTTCTCAAATAATAAGGAACAATTAAACTTATTAAGACCAACAAAAAACTGGCACTCAATTGTCAAAAAAACATTTTCACATAAAATAAATAGAGGTTTTTGCGGGTACAGTACAAAAAATTATTGCAACAATTAAATCTGTCAACATATACCTAGTATTGTCAGAGTTAATCGATAATATTAAGGTAGCTTACCGGTAAACATTGACTATCGGTTTGACGGTTCATAACATTCGGAAAAGACTTTATATGGATCATTTCTAGGATATTACGTTTTTTCCAATTATTTTCTTTATCCAAAATTTTAACTTGATCAAAATTTGGAAAATGATTCAATCGCAGTGAATGATCTACTAGAGCACTATGTGTGGGGTTTTTGATATCTATATGGTAATTATGATCATACATACGTTTTTTAAGATATTGCTTCGTTTGTCCTACATATGTATGGTTGCAGTCTTTGCACGCCACCTGATAAATTAATTTTGATTGTAAAAATGTATCTGTTTTATCTTTCAATTTCGAGAAGCTATGTTTATATACTGTGTTGAAAGGTTTTGCAACTAAATTTATATTATGTACTTTAAACAATCGTTTGAGGGAATAAAAAATGCGTTGCTCCTATCGTACTGATACAAATTTGTTTGTGGTATCATCAATGTTTTGATCAATACCCGGTAAACCACAAGTCCAAAAATATAATGAATGTTGGTCTTATGTCTGACAATGATGTTGAAATTAGTCGTTTGGCTTCTGCGCCGTTTACATGTCTACGAGTAACTAACATGAATGCTGAATGTATATATTTAACTTTAATGCTAGGGATGCAACAGACTTAAACCTGTTTTTATAAAATCCGGCATATAAGTCGATCGACTGGCCGGCTTAAATGGCCGTTATCCTAAACCAGCTTTTGAGTTAATTTTGCGACAGGCTTAAACGTCAGGTACTTGATATCGACTTTGATACCAATTATATGGCTAACGTCGATGTCAATTACAGAAATGTGACTTATATACCTGTTACTCGATTAGCGTAAACGCCAGTGTTTTCTTCGTTTCAGATGTTTGTTTTGATTATACATAGTTACCAAAACATTCCGCCGGCATTAAAACGTTGTTTTAACATACTGGAAGGATGCATAGCTTATGAACTGGACGTTTGTAGATTCCGCTTGCTGTCTTTATCGTAGCTACTCGAACGATACCATCATTACCGGGATGCACTTCTATAACACGGCCAATTGTCCATCGCGTGCAAGGTAGGTTTTCACCCTTTATTATGGCAATGTCATTGACCTTGACATTTACACATTTGCTGGTCCATTTACTTCTTCTTTGTAGGCTAGTTAGCTAATCGCGATGCCAACGGACCCATATATATGTCGCTTGAGTTTCTTAACTAGCTCCCATCTAGCATTAGTTGACATGGGTTTATTTAGTAGATCATCTTCTGGTAATGTATGCATTGGTCGCCCAATAATAAAGTGTGCTGGTGTTAGTATCATCTCGTCAATATCGTCGGATGCTGAATCTGCTGCACATAACGGACGTGAATTCAGAATGCTTTCGATGCCGGTCATCAGTGTACTGAACTCTTCCAGTGATAAAATGGAATCGCCAACAACCCGTTTAAGATGCGTTTTGGCCGACTTCACAGCTGCTTCCCATAGCCCATTCATGTGAGGAGCGCCTAGTGGATTGAAATGCCATATGATTTCTTGCCTTAAAAGATAAGAATTGATATTAGATTGATTTGTTTTTAAAAATTGATACAATTCTTTCAGTAGTTTATTAGTTCCCACAAAATTTGAACCATTATCGCTAAACATTGCTCTACAGAGACCACGCCTTGCAGTCATACGACTTAAAGCCGCCAGAAAACTGGAAGTGGATAATTCTCCAACAACCTCTATATGCACGGCTTTTGTACTTAGACACACGAATATGCATATGTATGCTTTGACTGATTGCTGTCCTCTTCGTCTAATGGGACTAATTTTAAATGGCCCAGCGTAATCGACTCCAACATTGACAAATGAATCAGCGTACGTGACTCTTTCTGCTGGTAAGTCACCCATCAACTGAGACTCTAAGGTTGGTTTTTGTTTTATACATTGCAGGCACTTGTGGATAATTTCCCGTACGACATCTTTGGCATGTAAAATCCAATATTTATCACGCAATAGGTTGCTTGTTAAGAGGATGCCAGCATGATAATATTTGACATGATAATCTCGTACAATTGTCTTAGATATGCTGGAATTGTTTGCTAAAATCATTGGATGCTTTATTGTGTAGGGTGCATTCGAATTTTTAAGTCTACCGCTGACTCGTAAAACTCCGTTCTTATCTATAAATGGATTTAATGATTTTAGTTTGCTGGATTTGCTGATTGGCACACCTTTCTCCAAATTTCTCATGTCTTCTCCAAACGATATAATGATTGCTGAAATCGCACTATGATCCCAGCTGCTTCTTCGATGTTCATTGGTAGTAATATATTTATGCTTCTCTGTGCCTTTGGAACTTGACAGTTTCGCGAAAATCGTAACATGAGTGCTAATATTTTGCACATTTTATAAAAGCTGGAGTATTTCTCGATGATGTGTTGGATGACATGGTTCTCTACAGCTACTTTAAATGTTAATGTCTCACGAATTTTTAGCTCTTCATTGGTTCCATATGATACAAGTTGAGGTGGCCAAAAATCACTCGGTTTCGCTAACCAATACGGACCATTCCACCACTGTTGATTTTCAATCAACTCATTGGAGCTCATTCCGCGAGACGCAAAATCGGCAGGATTGTCGGCTGAGCTTACATGTTTCCATTGGTCTCTGCTAAAAGATGTCAAAATTTCTGATGTCCGATTGGCGATGAATGTTGACCATTTTCGGGGATGGGATGACAACCAGTCAAGCACGATTTTCGAATCTGTCCATAACGTAGTTTTCTCGATGTTCAGGTTCAAAGCATTTTGCACTACCAACATTAAATTCGTGAGCAAAAATGCACCATTAAGCTCCAATCGAGGTATACTAATCTGATTAATTGGTGCTACTTTGGTTTTTGCTGCTATGAGACTCGTTACGATTTTGTCACCGGAATTACTACGACAATATACGGCTGCTGCATATGCCCACTGACTTGCGTCGCAAAACCCATGCAATTCGATGTTCGTACGTGATCCAAACCATCGCGGAATTTGTACGTGCTGTAAATTTTTCAAATCGCTGCGTATGTTTACCCAGTGTTCTCGCGTTGCTGCTGGCAATTCGTCATCCCAATCAATATTTTGCAACCAAGTACTTTGTAATAATATTTTTACACGTACGATCGTAGGCGCCAACCATCCCAAGGGGTCGAAAATTTTGCTCGATTCCGATAACATCGATCGGTTGGTATGTCTCACTCGCTCCTCAAAATTAGTGGCAAAGTAAAAGCGATCGGTTTTAGGGCTCCACTCTAAACCCAACAGCTTGGTTTCCTCTGGATATACCGCGATTTTTAGGCTGCTTGCTGTGTCTCGATTTCCACATATTATTCTTCGAATTTCCTCATCATTTGATGCCCACTTTCGCATATTGAATTTAGCTGATTTGAGAATTTTGGAAATCTCGGTTTTTAATTTGATAACCGCTTTGCTTGAAGCTCCTGTCATCAAATCATCTACGTAGATGTCTCGGTCTATTGCTAATGCTGCTGCGTCGTGCTGCTCTCTGTTTAATATGGCTAATTCTTTAAGACATCTCGTGGCCAGGAAGGATGCTGATGCGGTGCCGTAAGTTACTGTTTTCAGTCGATAGTGTCGATATGGTTTTTCTTTGTTGCTTCTCCAGACAATGTTTTGGGACTTAGCGCTTTCTGAATCGACCAACACTTGACGGTACATTTTCTCTATGTCACCGGTCAAAACAAATTGATGTTGGCGAAAGCGCAAAACTATATCCATCAACGATGACTGTACTACCGGACCCACTCGTAATATGTTGTTTAGTGATTTTCCAGTATTTGATTTGGCTGATGCGTCAAATATGACCCGTAACTTCGAGGTTGAGCTGGAAGCTTTAAGGACACCATGATGTGGTAGATAATACATCTGCTTTGTTAATTGGTCGCTTGCTATTTCTTCCATATGACCCAATTCTTCATATTCCTTCATAAAGTCAATATAAAGATCTTTGAATGTATTGTCTCGCTCAAATCTTCGTTCCATTGCTTTGAGTCGACATTGGGCTAAATGAATTGATGATCCAACTGCGACTGGAGATTCGGAGAATGGCAGCTTCACTATAAATCTACCGTCTGTATTTCTTGTAGTGGTCTTGGAGAATAATTCCTCACACTTTTGCTCATCAGGAAATAACTTTGCTTTAGACGGAACTAATTCGACTTCCCAAAATGCTCGTAGGGATGCATCGATATCGAGGAGGATGTTGAAACATGTGGCAAAATTAGTCTTTTGCTCTACAAATCTGCCTGCCAAAACCCAGCCTAACAATGTTTCCTCTGCTACTAAATGGTTATTTAGCTGTAGTCTCTTACCTCCCGTTACGCTATAATATATTTCGGTGCCAAGCAAAACATCGACTGAACCTCTTTTATTAAATTTTGGATCCGCTAGTACCAAACCATTCAGTTGCTCGCAGTTGAAAGGATCGAAGTCGTTAGACGGAATTAATGATGCTATTTTTGGCACGACGTATGCTTCTATTTCGAACTGCGGATACTGGTTATTGATTGGGCGCACTGAAAGTACGACTTTTCCGCGAGAATGCCCAAGTTTTGTATCGCCAAGACCTCTCATTAACATTCGACCATTTGCTCGTTGTAATCCTAATTTCTGTGCACATTCTTCCGTGATGAATGACTCTTGTGATGAGGAATCTAACAAAGACCTACATTCGGTTTCGTTCCCATCGCTGCCCCTCAATTTTACCATCGCTGTGGGTAATACGACTTGAGACGATGTGGTTACCTGATAAACTTTTGTGGATGTAGTTGCTTTTGACTCGGTAGACCCACTTTGCTGTGCTGAGCTGCTGTTCGCTTTTTGTTCTTCGTGCAGCAAAGTGTGATGTTTACGCTGGCATTGACGACATCTGCCTCGGGATTTACACATGTAAACGCTATGATTGTGATTGAGACAATTAAAGCACCGTTTCTCTTCTTTGATGGTTTCTGCTCGTTGCTCCACAGTTATTGCTTTGAATTTATCACAATCAAAAAGTTTATGATCATCTGTTTTGCACAACGGACATGATGGTGGTGTAGATTTGCTAACAGCTGTCGTAGAAAATGTATTTGCTTTAACGGCTTTCATCGGTGGAGCTGATGTGGACTTCTTCGTTGTATACGCCTTCAAAGATTCTAATGCATCTGTTCGATTTTCTAAAAATTCAAAAAATTCGGTTAGTGTGGGAAAATCTTTGTCTTCGATATTTTGTTGCGACCACAAAGCTTGAGTTTCAGTATCAAGCTTGTTCAGCAGAATGTATATCAGCCAAGGATCGCGACGTTCTGCTTTCGTGCCTAAGCATTTGAGCCCTCGAAGTGCTTCATCCGATATATCAAGTAACGAACGAATGTTAGATGCGGTTGGGACATTAATTGATAGCTGCTTTAAAAATGCTTCGATATGCGACGTAATTGTGTGACGTTTTTTGTCGTACCGCTTGATCAGTTTTGCTAAGGCTTCATTATAATTTGATTCCGTTACGTTCGTATTTCGCAAGAAACGCTCCGCGTCACCCCGTAGAAAGCTTTTGAGGTATTGGAATTTTTGTGCCGACGTTAAATATTCCTTTTCATGAATCGTTGATGAAAACAAGTCAAAAAACGTCTGCCACTCTTTGTATTCACCAGTGAAGACAGGAATATTTATTTTTGGTAATTTTACATCTGCACCACCATTTTGTGATTGATTGATCGTATCATTAGTCACCGTTATTCTCTCCGAAATGCTTCTTTTCCTTATCCACGAGTTGAGGCCCGACAAAACGGTATAGTAGTTTTCTTCAAACGGACCAAGGTCAGACTGTTCCGTTGCATTGCACCGAATAATTTGTTCTTCGACATTCATGAACATATCGAAAATTTCTTGAGCGCGCTTTGCTCTAGTTTTGAGCTGTTCAATATCTGGAACACTATCACTATTTAACTCACTCACATAGTTCAATAATTTTGTCATACTGCCTTTGGCATTGGCTCGTAGCCTTTTTAAACTTTCTAATTCGGACATCACGTTTTCACTTTTGTTCTTAACACACGTATAAAGTTCCTTACTATACTACACTTTTATCACTATTCACTTAGATTATCTTTTGTATGTTTATGTGTGAATATTGAATATATGCACTGAAACGATTTTAATAACCGTATAATTTTCACGTTTCAGGCACAAAGGTGCACAAATAGCAGTTACTCGGAATAACTGCGCTTAAAGTTCAAAGCCGAACACAATTTAAATTTATACCAAAAGCGGATAGTACAAATAATGCTGATATATTTTAATTTAATGTTAAGAAATATAGTAATAAAAAACGTGTTTTGAAATATATTTGGCTTTATTGATAGTGAAAAAACGTGTGTACTTAGCTGTTTTGTCCGCGTGCTTCTCAATTTTCCGATTACCGTTATTTCCACCGTTGTTAAGTCTCGAAAATCTCCAATATCCAATTGCTGCTTTGTGGCTCCTTTGAATCACTGCTTTGTGGATTGCTGCTTTGCTGCTGTATTTTCCGCTGCTGTTGTTCTGCTGCGCCGGACTATCCGGCTTTGAAGGACCAATGTTTTCTTCGTTTCAGATGTTTGTTTTGATTATACATAGTTACCAAAACAGCCAGTTATAAAAGTTTGGCTTTGAAGTCAGTAATTTGACAAACACTTACGTCAAATACCGATATTTGACTCTCTTTTCAGTTATTTGTAAGCAATGAAGAAGCTTCGTTGTTAACAAATGATAATACTTAATTGTTATTCTTCTCATAGGATTCACAAATTTACGTAAACCACATGTTAAGGACGCGATAACAGGTATAAGTTGAATGTATATTGAGCTTAGTTATTTTTGTGCATAGAGACAGAATTCGTTGTCTTGAAAATAAAATGAATTCAATTTAAAAAAACAAAAAGAAGCGAAATAAATGCATTAATAATGTAAAATATAAACTAAGAAAAATTAACAGTGATAAATTGAAAACTATGTATACTAGAAAAAAATAGTCTCAATGTGTTAATATGGGTACAAGTGTGTCGAGTAGTTCGGAAATAGAAATTGTTTTAATGGAATCTAGTGATATCGAAGGATATGGTTCTGATATTGAGAACAATTTATCAAGTGAAAATGGTGTAAATGATAAATTAAGTGAACATCAAGTGACATTAATATATGTATGTGAAGCATTTGAATATCGAAGTGATCCATCCTTTTTAAATTTTATTCAAATTGTCAATTTAACTAATTGTGCAGGCCAGCCATTTAACGATTCACAATCAAATATCCTTGTCGAATCCTCAAAAGTAATATTGGTATGTACTTTTATTATTTACGCAAGATATATACTGATAACATCTATCACAGCATATATACTGATTGTAATCGTTTTTTCAGCCACCATAAAAGATGCAAATATCGAATGCAGTCGGCGACTTAATTATACAACGTCGGAACAATCTGATAATGAAACAGGGCAACACCATCGACTCCTGAAGTTGATGTGAGCAAGAAAGGCGTTACCCAAAATAAAACAAATTATAATGATTTGTTTGACCAATTAGAAAATAACTTGATAAATGCAGACATAGAACCGAATCTGTAGGAAGTTCATACAGATCCAGAAATGGACCATAATATGTGTGAAGGAACACCCACTGTGGCAGAAAACAGTGTGATATACGTTCGATATGAGTCATTACAGAAAGTTTTAAATGAATTAGCAGAATTAAAATCATCTTACAAACTGCTTCAGGAAAATATGGAAAAAAATGCACCACAAAATGAAATAATGATGCAAACAATATCGGACGTTGGCCAAAGACCACCTGCAGCAGCTTCGTCTTTTCACCAACATCCCCAATGAACTTGTTGATGAAGTGATTGAGAAGAAATGGAACGATCTGCAATTGCATACTAACATGAATTTAATAACTTTCAAAGAAGGTCTCTTCTTTGTGATAAATAATTGCTTTTTCTCCTTCAACAATGAACAATATCATCAAATTTCAGACTCACCAATGGGTTCTCCTGTCTCACCGGTTTTAGCTAATTTAGTCTTGGAATATTTAGAAGAAATAGTAATTAATAACTTGACAGACAAACCACTCTTATATTATCTCAAATAGTAGATGATATATTATGTATTGCGAAACGAAAAGATATAGAAAACATTCATAGTTCTTTCAATAGTTTTCATAGCAAATTACAATTTACTATTGAACACGAAGTAGACAATAGCATCCCCTTTTTAGATCTTAAAATAATAAAAAATGTAACTGGACATTTACGTACAGATTGGTACCATAAAGATACTTGGTCTGGCCGTTACCTCAATTATTATTCCTATTTACCGTTAACCTACAAAATAAACACCGTCACGATTCTTACTAAGAGAATCCTTTTACTATCCGACCAAGAATTTCATCAACAAAATTTTAAACTTCTTACAGCTACGCTAATTAATAATAACTACCCACAAAAAACTATTGAAAAAATTATTATTGCCGAGAAACGAAAACTCCTTCATTCGATTACTATTGATCAAAACATTGATGATACCACGAACAAATTTGTATCAGTACCATATGAGCAACGCATTTTTTATTCCCTCAAACGATTGTTTAAAGTACATACTATAAATTTAGTTGCAAAACCTTTCAACACAGTATATAAACATAGCTTCTCGAAATTGAAAGATAAAACAGATACATTTTTACAATCAAAATTAATTTATCAGGTGGCGTGCAAAGACTGCAACCATACATATGTAGGACAAACGAAGCAATATCTTAAAAAACGTACTCGTATGTATGATCATAATTACCATATAGATATCAAAAACCCCACACATAGTGCTCTAGTAGATCATTCACTGCGATTGAATCATTTTCCAAATTTTGATCAAGTTAAAATTTTGGATAAAGAAAATAATTGGAAAAAACGTAATATCCTAGAAATGATCCATATAAAGTCTTTTCCGAATGTTATGAACCGTCAAACCGATAGTCAATGTTTACCGGTAAGCTACCTTAATATTATCGATTAACTCTGACAATACTAGGTATATGTTGACAGATTTAATTGTTGCAATAATTTTTTGTACTGTACCCGCAAAAACCTCTATTTATTTTATGTGAAAATGTTTTTTTGACAATTGAGTGCCAGTTTTTTGTTGGTCTTAATAAGTTTAATTGTTCCTTATTATTTGAGAAAAAAATATGTGATAATTGTTTGTGATAAACATATTTACAATTAATTTTAAGTAAGTGATTTATAAATTAATTTATTTTATAATAACCTTTGTGTTATATTTTTGTATATCTGTGATTACTGTTGTTTTTTTCTCTTGTAATTTTTAGTCACCTTGAAAATGAAATGGATAACATTTCGAAACGTCGGTAATTAATTAATAATAAAATTGTAAATGAAAATTATTTTTTATTTACTTGAAGTGAGACAAAAGTGGGTTCAACGCCGTGAAAACATTACAATAATCAAGAATAAAACCCAAGAAAATAATATATAATTACTGTTCCTAATATTTTATATTTTTATATTATGAATTAAATTTATTTTATAATTTTCTTTATTTTATAAGTTTATTTTTATTTTTTAAATGATATTATTGAATTGTGATAATTTGAAATTAAACATGTGGTAAATAAAGCAATGAAATTAAACCAAACTTAATTTTTCTCTTATAATATGTTTTGATCGATTACACGAATTGGATTGAATTAAACCCATTAGGCCTAGCTAGGCGTTATTCCGGGCATTTGAAAAAAAAAAGTTTCGAAATAATTCTATAATACTCCTTGCCTTGCCTTACTCTTTTTACATCAGCGGAAAAACTTCACGACTGAAAGAGTTAAGTAAATGAATTATGCTCGTGTCTTTTATAATTTTAATCTTATATTTACACACTTAATAATTAATTAGCTAGGGTATTTTTTTTAACAAAATAAGAAATTAATAAAATTCTCGTGAAAACAATTCCACTTCTCAAAAGTTTTACTGGGACGGTGGTTGACAATGAAGCCATTTTGTTGGACGGATATGTCGTACAAAAGTATATTGAATTAAAGGACCTGTAGGTATATAAAAGGCAACAAAATACATCTTTGCTAAGTTTTCGCTTCAAATATATATTCGCTGTTTTATTATTTTCTTGACGACAACGGACAAAAGTCTGATTGTGGAAAGATTGTCTATTGTATACATACACAATCAATTAAAATATGTCTTTGTTACCTTGAATCACATCAAATGTTTAAGGACGAAACGTAGCATTATTTAAAATATCTATTTTAAGGAAGAACAATTTAAATTTTATAAAATTTCGTCATGAATATGGATCTACCACAAGAAGTTATGTGAGTATGCAAAACTTCTACGTTTACTGAACTAAACGGTTATTTCTAAATTAAATTGCTTAATTATTAATGCTTAATTTTTATTTTACGAAATCTGTATAATCACAAAGCACTATAATAACTAAGAGAAATCAAGCGGTGTGTTTCTTGGATGCCATTTTTTTACTAGCGACGCTCTTCATAGATTACTTTTTTGAACCTATATTAACTTCCGACATAAACCTCAGACTACTACAATAACAAAATTCATATGTAACAAAAACCTCGGTTTGATAAACAGCAAAAAATACAAGCAAGAGTAAAACTATTTGTATGTATTGAGTGTAGTACTTCTACTGCCAGATGGAAAAGAAAAACAAAATCGGAATAAATAAAATAACATGTAGCTGCCTGTTTTATTAGATTACATGCAATTTTGTTGTATTTTTTGTTCTTGCCCATTACAAAACCGAACACAATCATATTCTATAAGCCGTACTGTTGCGACACGCATGTAATTTTTAACTTCTGTTTAATTGTATTATGCGTATACGAACATGAAATTTTATTCTCTATTTACTCCAAGTTGTGCAGATGTTTCGGAAATACATTTACGTAAAAAAATGTTTCAACCATGCCAGACGAGCATTTTTTGTATTTTGGCATTTTTTTTCTACCAATGTTTTGTTCTGCTAAATATATTTTTTAAAATATTTTTTATTTCATTTATGCTTGAGTTGTGTGGTAGAACAGAAAATTTGTTTAAGTCGCAATTAAAACTTGTATCATAGGTAAACGGGGAAAGAAACGAAGAAAATGCGGCATTTTTTTTTTACGTGTGGCATGAGCCTTTAAATGGAAAATTAGAAAAAACAAAAACTAGGGGGTGTGTTTTGTTATTTATTATATAATTCAAAAGTGCATTTCGATCACGATTTTGTTTTTAATTTTTATTTTTCATTATTGTTTTAGTCTTTTTATGCATGAACGAGGCGTGGCTACACATATTTGATCTTCAAATCTATTTTGTTTTTTGTTGTTTGTAAAAACAAAAACGAGAAATCTAGAACAAATGTGCCATATTTGATTTCTATTGGCCGTGTACAAATATCAAATAGAAGTTAAAAATATACGCCAATACTATCAAATAGGAGTTAAAAAGTGGCATTAGCCGCGTGTATAGCCGATTATTGTACGGCTTATAGAATATGATTGAGTTCGGTTTTGACAGTATACATATACGCACCAATACTAAAGTATTGATTCTTCGACTTTTTTCTAATATTTCGAAGGCAAATACGATAGCTCAATTTTGAGGTTCGTCTCGTTATACTTGGGTCTTGACTTCAGTCAAAACCGAACACAATCATATTGTATAAGCCGTACTGTAGCGACACGCATGTAATTTTTCACTTCTGTTTAATTGTATTGTGCGTATACGAACATGAAATTGTATTCTCTATTTACTTGAAGTTGTGCATATGTTTCGGAAATAAATTTAAGTAAAAAAATGTTTAAAGGGAAAAATAGAAAAAACAAAAACTAGGAGGTGTGTTTTGTTTGTTATTATATAATTCAAAAGTGCATTTCGACAAAACCGAACACAATCATATTCTAGAATATATTCATAGAATATGATTGTGTTCGGTTTTGATTTCGATCACGAATTTTGTTTTAATTTCTATTTTTCATTATTGTTTTAGCCTTTTTACGCATGAATGAGGCGTGGCTACGCTTATCTGATCTTCAAATCTATTTTGTTTTTTGTTGTTTGTAAAAACATAAAAGAGAAATCTAGAACAAATGTGTCATACTTGATTTCTATTGGCCGTATACAAATACTATCAAATAGAAGTTAAAAATGTACACCAATACTATCAAATAGGAGTTAAAAAGTGACATTACCGCGTGGATAGCCGAGTATTGTACGGCTTATAGAATATGATTGTGTTCGGTTTTGCCCATTAGCATAATTGTATGTAAATAAAAATATTGAATGCACATACATACATACATAAATAAATGCTATACTATTTTAATTTTTTATACGTAAGAGTGTGTCATAATATTTTTTAATTTGTTTTTTTGTTTTTGGTTTTTGAATGTATTTACTAGAAAATCAGAAATAAGATATTTCATTGTGGTTTTCGTTCATTGTGTCAGGTGTTAAAGTGTGAAGTGTAATATTTTACGTAAATCGTTCAAACTAGTGTTTTTCTTGTTTTATTATAATATTTCAGCAAAAATCATAAATTTTTATTATTTAAAGTTAAAATTAATTTTCATTTTGAAATTAAGATTTTACCATAATTTTCTTTTAATCGAAAATACGAGTAAATTATATACATATTCGATTGAATTTGATTATTTCTCTTCATCTTTAATATGAGTAAACCGTCGGGCGTTAAATGTGCAGTTTTGCATTGCAATTCTAAGCAACGAGACGGTGCTCGCCTATTTAAATATTCCACTAATTATTCAAGCCACGAACTTTGGTTAAAAAATTGTGGCATATTACCATTGAGTAAAAAGCGAATATTTTTATGTTCAAAACATTTTGAGCCCAGCTGCTTTCTAAAGCGGAAGCTTAAACTAACGGCTGTCCCAACGTTATGTCTGCCTCGTTTGGATATTGATGATGAGGGCATTACTTTACAAATACCTTCATCATCAGCGACTGCAATTAATTTAAATAACCGAACCTTCATCGATAAATTAAATTCGGAAGCTGAGTTATATACTCAACAAGTGAATAATATCGAAACTTTACAAGTTTTACCATTACCAGAACCGAGTTTTGATGGTGATATTAGTGTGCAAAGTCTACCCCAACGTGTAAATACACCTACTTTACAGGCCGATTGTACAATTGATGATATAAATTTTGAGACTAAAACTCGTACTCAGCAATTAAACCTACCTTCTGAAGTTTCACCGTTACCAGAACTGCGTTTTGATCCTTCAAATATTAAAAGTTATCCAAAAAAACAACATGAAGAAATCATGTCATTAACCGAAATCTCACAATTGCCGGACCCATATTTTGACGACGTATTGGAAGTTGAACAGCCCACGTGCAGTTATTGCGAAAGAAATGAAAAAAATGTAGAAGTTTATCGTTCTTTAAATCGAAAGTGTTTTCAACGAATCAATAAACTACGAAATGATAAGTTGAAACTACTAAAAAAAAATAAAAACTTAGAGCAACAAAATAGAGTAGCAAAAAGAAAATTCGTAGAATTTAAAAATCAACCAAAGTCAAATTTAAATAATTTAATTGCTAATAAAAATAAAAGTGAACATTCTAAAAATTTTTGTCAACTGTTGCTTTCAGACAGGTCAAAAACGCAGAAGTGGCCAGAACCTTTCAAAATATTAGCTCAAAATATTAGCTCTACTACCGTTCCCCTAAATCGTACAATTTCATGAGAGACAGGCTAAATTTCGATTTACCGTCGAAAGCTTCGCTTATTCGGTGGCAACCAATAAAAAATTTCTTCCCGGGAACGAATAATACATTAATGCTAACTAAGTTAAAGGAAAAAATTGAAAGTTTAGATATAACACACAGGCAATGCACTTTAATTTTCGACGAAATTAAGATTCGTAAAGATTTAAAATATAATTCAATTCGAGATTGTGTCGATGGGTTTGTTGATTTAGGTGATGATTGTAGAAAGTCTGAAATTGGCAGTTACGTGTGTGTTTTCATGGTGCGTGGTATTGTTGGTAACTGGAAAACATTTTAAGCTACTACGTCTCAGAAAACGCGATTTCATCAAATTCGTTAACTACGTTAATACAGACTAACTTGAGATTGTGCAGCTCCTTAAACTTAACTGTCAGAGCTTTAATATGTGACCAAGGGTCGAACAATCGAAAAGCTCTAAATAATATGGGAACTAATACTAAAAATCCTATTATAAATCACGACAGCAATTTTGAAATTGTTAGTATTTTTGATCCTCCACACTTATTTAAATCCTTCCGCAACTGCATGCTAACGTCTGATATTGAAACGCCTGGTGGTATAGCTAGCTGGGAAGTTATTCGTGAATTGTACAAATTAGAACAGTCATCTCCAACTCGAATGTGTCCAAAACTAACAGACAAGCATGTTAATCCAGGCCATTTCGATAAGATGAAGGTCAAACTATCCACTCAAGTATTTAGTCGAAGCGTTGTGGCTGGAATAAAAACAGCATTCGAATTAAATAAGTTCTCTGATACCGCGAGAAAAAAGGTACCCGCCACTTTAATTCTTTTTGACAATTTAGACAAATTATTTGATTGTTTGAACTCAAAAAGTTTGTATGATCCAAACAAATTTAAGTGTGCTTTAAAAAATGAGGAGGATTGCGTCACATTCAAATTCCTTAACGAAATGTTAACTTATATGCAAACAATTAAATTAGTTAACCAAAAGAAAGTTTACTCATTTGATGGGATGGTTCAAACTATTCGCGGAATTCTCTCACTGCTTAGGTCTTTAACGCACGAGAACCTTAATATAAAATATTTACTTACGTCAAGACTAAATCAGGACGCTTTGGAAAATACGTTTTCTTTAATTAGATCTGCTAATGGAAATAACTTCAATCCATCCGTTCAAGAGTTTAGCTACACAGTCTCTAAATTATTATCTATTAAATACCTCACACCATTCACGACACTATCAAATTGTGAAGAAGATATTGATGATAACCTACTAGAAGTTATTCGAGAAGATAGAGCCCTTGACAAATGCTTACAAGAAAGTTTTGAAACGCCAAATTCTAGCTTAACTTGCACAAATAATGACCAAAACGCAGAAAACGATTTAGACGAATATTTAGTTGTAATTGAAATCGAGGAAGAGTTTACCGATACAGGATCATTAGTTTCTACATCAGATCCATCAAATAGGTATTTTACAGGTTATTTGGTAAATAGAATTTTAAAAAAATTTAATTGTGCTGCTTGTGCAATAACACTTTTAAAAGAAAATGACTACGTAGAATGCACTTCTGAGCTTTTAATAAAGCACAAAAATTATATGTCAGATTGCTTTGGAAAACTACAAGCACCTTCTCAATCATTTTTTAAGCTATGTCGAAAGCAAATATCTATATTTGATAATTTTTTTAAATCGCATGCCCATATTGTGGGCTTGAAATGTAATGTGGTTAATATTCTATTAAATGAACAGTCTGACAAAAGCTCTTATAATAATAATCATTCCTGTTATAACCATCGTGTGGAGTTGCTGAATTTAATGATTTTAATACTGATCAGAAAACACTGTAAATGGCAAATGGAACGAGCCAAATTAAATAAAATAAAACCGGGATATGGACCAACTAAACGACAGTGGAGAACAACATTAGATTAAATTATGTGTAAAGTTGTTATAAATAATAATTAATAAAAGTTGTTATTAAATTGATTTTTAGTATTTTTTATTTTTATTGACACCTATCCTATGCTCGATTTTCATTGGCGTTACAATATATCGGGATTCATATTTTGAGAGCTTTACCAGCTGTTCCTGATTTTACTTCCTGCACATCATGGGGACGGAATAAAAATTGTCGATTTAAATTGGATTTTTCAATCAAATTCATATCAGTGACTATGATTTCACCACCATTGCTGCCTAAACTAATCTCGAAATTTTTGATCAGTTCACATCCAATTGCGCCAGCGCCAACATTAAAATATCTGAAGGATGAGATAATTTGTAATAAGTTTACCATCGCGTTATGAATCACCGAGTGACGCCATGTGGATTCTTATCGTAATTTGCCAAGTTTATCCTGGAATGTTTTACCAAATCCAGCAATTTTTCCATCATACCGGCTGCCAATCGGTTTAACATCATCTTCTGTTGGACGTTGGTTTCTCCTTTGCAAAACACTCGATGGTATTAAACTACAAATATTGGAAATAGGTAAAAATGTATCATTTCATTCTTTCTTAAATTATTGGCCACTGATGCCGCCAAGACATGCGTTGATTGGGTCTAACTTGCCGACACAAGTCGATAAGAATATTATGATCTGGGGATATTATTTAATAGAAATTGAGATATTATTCAAAAATATAGTTCGTATTACCTTAGCGAACGTGACGACCAAGTCCTCAATCAACTCTCTACATCTGGTCGAATTCCATTGTCAGTTTTTAAAAACTGTTGCTCCGCTTCACACCATGGCTTTGGGAGCCTGCCATGTTTCGCCTGGAGTATGTATATTGCATCGATTGCAATATGCAAAGTAGGTGGATGTTCAAATTTTCCGTAATCAAAGATCACATATTCGGGATTTTTTTGAGCCTCAGCGAGAGGTTTATATGAAATCTGTGTTGACATTTTAACATGGTTTAAAAATTGTGTCATATTACCATTAAGTAAACAATGATTTTGAATTGAACAACGAACACTTCAGAAATATCTTTTCTTGATTTTGAGGTACATATAATACAAAAACCAAAAATACAAATTAAAAAATATTACAACACACACTTATGCCTAAAAAATTAAAATAGAACAGTATTTATTTATGAATGTATGTATGTGCATTCGGTTTTCTTTATTTACATACAATCAGGTAATGGTCAAGAACAAAAAATACAAGAAAATTACGTACAATCTAATGAACCAGGCAGCTACATGTTATTTTATTCTGATTTTGTTTTCTTTTCCTTCTACTGCTACTACACTCAATACAAACAAATAGTTTTATTCTTGCTTGGTATTGTTTGTCTGTTAAAACAAAATGAATGAAAATAAAAATAATATTACACAAGAATAAAATATTTGTACGCATACACGCATAGTAATGTAAAAGGAAATTGGTTTCTTGATTAAATATTTTGTCGTCATCTTTTTGCGGCGCCTGTTGTTTAGCTTGACTTCTCTTAATTATTATAGTGCTTTGTGGTATAATGCATCAAGACACATGTCAAGCAAACCGTTATTTAGGAAAGCGAATATTCTAACAATAAGGAATGTATACATTTTTAAGGTGCTAAAATTATTTTTTATTCGTAGTGGAAATCGTCATTTTAAAGAATCATTGTATCCATTAAGAAATAAATATTGTGTGGTTCCTGCTTCAAAGAAAGAATTCTTCTGAAAAGGGTCACCACACCAAAAGAAGACAGACTGATGATTCAACTTGTGAAACGAAATCCTATATATAAAATAAAATCTGTGCTGTCAAATAAATAGCTCGAGGAAAAATAAAATCACCGAATAAACTGTTCGAAGTCGGCTTGGTGAAGTAAATTTTAAAGCTTATGTGGTACAAAAGAAACCATTCATCAGCTCGAAGAATAAAGTGAATCCTATCGAGTTTTGGCGCAAGGTATTGTGGTCGGATTAATTGCGTTTAGATGAAATGATTAAAGATGGTGCTTTTGTTTCTCACTGTAATTTGATTGTAACTGATTTTATTTTAGAACAGTAAGTTTATAACTAAATTTCTGAAAGATGTGGGTCAAGGAACATTAGACTGGCCAGCACAGGGCCCGGATCTTAATCCCAGAGAAAATCTGTGTCATTATATAAAACAAAAAAGGACGACATTTATTTATAGACAGCAAAATGAAACATTCGCAGACATAAAAGAACATTTGGGAGCCCAATAATATTATACAGGGTGTCCCCGATTGGGATGCTAATCCGTTAAGGCTCCTTTGAGATACAGGGCGTTTGGTTCGGGAAAAAAGTACAAGCGAATATTAACCTGTAACTTACAAAATATTTATCGGACTACAAACAACAAAGCCTCAATTGACGGGCAATTGAATTGAAGAGCTATGACGTTTTAAAGTTAAAAAAAATAAAAGATTTTTTTCTCAAAAAAATTAAGTTTTTCTCAAAAAAATTCACTAATAATTTTTTTTTTTTTACCCAATTTTAATCCGCTATGATCTCTTCTGCAATCCCCCAATCCGTTATTTGTATCCACGTGCTATAGTTTTTTACTTATGAGATGAAGAATGAAAACACTACACACTACTACATACAAATATTAAACTGTACTTCCCAAAATATTTATTTAAAACTATATTATTTTTATAAAAACCGTATTTTCGATAATATTGCTGTGTAGTGTTTTCATTCTTCATTCTTTCCTTATTATACTTTTATTAAGTTTTACTAGCAAAAAATAACGCGGCGAAATCTCTCCATATTAAACTGCTTGAAATTCATATTAAACTATTAAAACCGAGATGGCAGTGCATTTGTTTATCACTCTATCGATCACATAGAAGATGGAAATGGTGAGAGTGGTAAACAAAGACCGATAGCGATAATATTATACAACATGCTGACTGCCAATGGAGTGATAACACCAGGTAAGCTAACAATCTAGTAAATACATTTTTTAAGTTAAATTCAAAATAATTCAATTTAACTTTAGCTTTTCATTTTACTTTTAGCTAAATAACAACAAATGTATAAAACAATTCAATTCTACTACAATTACATAAAACAAGATAAGTAAATCAATTAATATACAATTCAATATTCGTTTATCATAACACTTAAATTTTAATTCCAGGTTTATTATCCTGAATACCAGATATTGTGTGTTAATTACTAAACAATAAAGCCTAATAACCAAAATAATAATAAAAAAATCTTAATTTTCAGCTTCTTCACCTTCCCCCTCCCCGCCCAAACTATACCGATTCATCGGCCGCTCCCTCCAATTCCGACATCCTATTGGTCCAATTTTTTTCGATTGCTTGAAATTTCATTTTATATTTAATTTTTTTAGCTTACAGTTAAAGTTAAAGTTAAAAAAATGTCCGTGGTAATTTTTGTTTTTAACTTTTTATCTGTTTCAACTGGTTTAATTTTTTTGACAATTGCATGGTTGCTATTTAACGTAACTATGAAAATAAAATTATAAAAATGGAAAATAACTAAAATTACTACTATTTCAAAATATAACTTTCAATTACGGTCAGTTTATAACTAAAAATTACGATTTTTATCAAATTTAAACTTCTGTTTTCAACAGCAGCAACTATTTTGTGTCAGCCAAATGTTGCTCATACAAAAATTTTATCAGCTCCTGAAGCAGATAAAAGGTTTGACATTTTTATTCACCTCAATTTTTAACTTTTTATACGGTAATTAAAACACAACTATTTATGAATTTGTCAAAAATTTCTCCTCACATAACTTATAGCAGAATTTTTTTAGATTGTTCCGCAAATTATCCAAAATAATTAAACAACAATATTTTTTTTTTTGATAGTAAAATTATTATTACATTTTGTAGCAATTTTTGGCATATAAAATGATTGTCAAAATTAAACATTTTCATTTCAGTTTTTAAATAATTTTTAGGTTAGTGTTTGTTGATGTAAAAATTTCTCCAACTTTTTATAACTTTTTCTTTTTTTCTGGTGGAATAGCGGAGAAATTGTTTTAATTAATTTTTTGATGACTTTAAAAGGATATCTACCGACCAAATGGCACAGTGGTTAAAGCTTTGGCGTTTGGATCGGGAGGTACCGGGTTCGAATCCCGATAGGGGCAGGATGCAAAGTGAAATTTCATCAACAGATTTCGACTTGTGGTGAAATGAAACACATCTATGACCCCCTGTCGGTGTGCAAAACCCATGGGCGAACCCATCTTTCATGCCGGTATAGGCTGGCATGGAGCTTGCAATGTGCAGATGGTCTTAAATCGGTCCTATAGCCGTACGTCCTCGAGTTGGCCGGAAGGCATAAAGTAAGGACGTAAAAAAGCATAACCGCGGAAGAGCAGGGTGAGCCTTGAGCCCCAAAACACGTCGCATAGTTACCAATAAAAAAAAAAAAAAAGGATATTTATAGATTACTCGTATAGCTCGAATGGTGTATGAGCCGATAATCTTGAATCCTAAAGAACAAACTTTAATGACCTTCCCCTACTTTTTGTAATAAACAGCTTGGTCTAATTTCTTCTTATATTGCATTTTACAAAATAAATTATAAGTAAAACATTTACTTGTTTTTATTGATTAAATAATTTCGATTTTTTTAATTAATGATGTATGTACATAATATAAAAGTACTCAACCCAAAACACTCACATATGATCTTTAGAAATATGGATTTTCATTCCACGCAGTATACACCAATGTTCTTCTTTTAGTATTTATTTTCATAATTTTTGAACAAACTACAAACATCACATAAATTATCCGTATCAAAGTCGTTTATGCTTTTTTCTTCCATTTATATATCTAATGTCGGAAATTGTGACTTAATAAAAATTTGAATTGCTAAATTTAATTAAATTAGCAAAAACGCAAAAGTTGAAATCGTTATTTTTAAAATATGTGCTGTCTTCCTATGATATACTGAAGCTTATAAAGAAACGATTTGGTACACAGAAATGGCACGCAATATTAATTGAAAATTACATTTTCATATTTTTAATAGTTTAATAGACAGCAGTGTTGTGTACATATTCAGAATATCAATTAAGACATGTTTACATAAAAGCTTAGCTCTTTTACAAATGTTTGCATTGAACCGGATTAAATTTGTTTAAAGGATATAAATACGAAGCAAACAGTTCCTGCTTATTCAGTATAAATAAAAAAGAAGAATCCTTTTGTTTAATTATAATTTGTTTTCCCCATTCTTCCGACAATCATTTCAATTTCGTAGAAAGAAAAATGCTCCTATTTGTCAATCAAAATAATTGTAAAAAAATTAAAATCAATAAAACTGTCGTTTGAACCTTAAAACATTGAAAATGCCCGAGAAAAGTAAAATTAGAAATTCCCATTGTAACCCCATGTACACCTTTACATTAAGAAAATTTACCGTAATTTAGGTAGGATTTCGATTTTATCTTAATAATTTAACAAGGGTTAATAGAAAAGGCCAAGTTTAATTGAGTAAACATTTATTATCTTCCATAATAATTTATTCGCGGTTATTTATAGCATTATACTCGAATTTATAATACAATTAAAAATTGGAGCATATCAACCCTTTTCTATTTTTTGGTGATTTGAGGTAGTTATATAAGAAAAGGTTATTTTTTTACAAGTAGAGTTATAATCTTAAGCGAGGTATGCTGCTCGTGTTAAGTAAAATTGTAACGCGTTCAAAAATGTTCAAATTCAGTTTTCTAACTAAGTTACATTTATTTAAAAATGATGAAGGTTGTGCTTAAAATTTCAAATAACAAAACTAATATTGATAATTAGTTTTATTATTTGAAATTTTAAGTTTGTCAAAATTTATGTTTTAATTTACTGTGCCGTCCTAATAACTATGTAATGCAAAATATATGGAGATATCTGTGGAATTAAACAAAAAGTGGTTATCTCTGAAACTTCAAATGTTGGGAAATTCAATTCAAATTTTTCTGTTTATACAAATAAGTTTTTATATTAAAATTTAAGGTATTATCAAATTTCAAATTAAAACTGCGTAAATATCTAAAAAAAATTATAATTTAAAAAAATCGAAGATACCATGTTTAATTTGTCAATATTTTGGGAAACCTGATACAAATTTTGTTTTAGATCACAAATTTTGATTGGAAATCTAGTAAGCGCCAAGAAAGAATTTATATTTATTTTCTATTCAAACATTTTTTTTCCGGCATACGGAGGTAAAAGTTAATGTTAAATTTTTTTTAAACAAAATTAAATTGGGAATAATTTTCCATGCCAATTTAGATATGGAAAAATTATTTCCAATTTATTTACATCAAACTTTTCTTGCAGGGAACTATCAGAATAGTGCCACTGGTGGTGATCCCGCTCGTTTTCTATGTTAATTTTTTCATCTTTCGTTCCCAGTTTAATTCGCATGGCAAATTTATCGCACTTTTGGCAATTATCAAGCTGTGGTATATTGAATTTTAAATTATGTGTCTTAAAAACATAGTTTTTGTGCCCAGTATTCCAACACATTTTTCTTACAAAGGTTCAGTCTTCGGGATGTTTGCTCCTCTCGTCTTTTACCTAATGCTGTGAGGTAGCCTTTCCCGGATTTTTTTGTAATTTTCGGACATCAATTTCTTTACGTTTATTAATTTTTTTATTTGGTGGTTCACCTCGAAACGAATTATTTCCTGATTGTGAAAGAGATTTAAGCAATTGTTTAACCAATTTATTTTTTATACTCAATTTATACAGCAGTGGCACTATTCTGGTTTTCCCTGGGAATAGGAAACTGGGAAAATTATTTTCATAGCATTTTTGTCTCAATTATATTTTTCTGGCCTACTTTTGGAATCAGTTGGGTGTAAATAATTTTAAAACAAAGATATATTGGGAATTATTTTTCCCTATAAAATTTTTATGGAACAAAAGTTTCCCAATCAACTTTGTTTCGAAAATATTTACACCAAACTAAATCCAACAGTAGGCTAAAAAAATATAATTTAGACAAAAGCGCTTTGAAAATATTTTTCCCAATTCCCTATTCCCAGGGAAAACTAGAATAGTGCTACAGGAATTATTTCATTTTGACGAATCGTTTAACGAAATGATCTAAAATCGATGTTATTACGGTAAACAACTATAGTTTTGTAACGACGTAGTAGTACGTTGATATGTTGAGAGTTGCGGAAGTGAAGATAATATAAAGCGGGCGGAGCTCTTGGTAAACTAATAATATAATAATAAAAAAATGATAAATAAAAGAAACAAAATTTAATTTAATTTTAAAAATTAATCAAAAAATTTTATTTGAAAAATAATTATTTTTAATGTGCTGGTTGCTGAACAGCTGTTGCTGCTTCTAAACTCCAAAAACTGACTAAAAAAAAATTCAAAATTTTGTATAACTTATATACAAAATTTTGTACTGAAATCTGGATCATAAAAGTTGGATTGATCCAGTATTGTTGCATTTGGTAAACAAGACAATAAAAATTTGAATTGCATCCACCAAATCTGGTTTCAGCTGGTTACCAATTTGTTTGGATAATAGACGTGCGTACGCCTATGAACATTATTGCAATGATAAATTAACTTTTTTTTTATTTTTTTTTACTTTGGTTTTTATCAATTGTAATGGTGTATTGTGATTGTTCCGTATATTGGTCTATTTCAGCACTCTCGAATTAATTACACAACCGTAGGAAATTCTTCCATTTGCGTCAATCTGTATGACAACGACCATGATAATCGACACCTACTTATACACAATCAACTTCCCAACCATCCCATACGTTTTTCTTTCCTTTAACTTTAAAAACGTATGGGGTGGTTGGGAAGTTGATTGTGTATAAGTAGGTGTCGATTATCATGGTCGTTGTCATACAGATTGACGCAAATGGAAGAATTTCCTACGGTTGTGTAATTAATTCGAGAGTGCTGAAATAGACCAATATACGGAACAATCACAATACACCATTACAATTGATAAAAACCAAAGTAAAATATAAAAAATTCGTGAATTCGAAAAGTTAATTGTTAAAATAGAATATAGATGGAAATGTGAAAGAATCAAAATTTCGTACGCTACGCAGTAATTCGCTAGTAGTACAACTACATGGTATTGCTCTATATATATAGACAATATTTCAATGTAATAAACAACATCAGTCGTCGCGACCTGATGAGAAGACTGATTTTTTCAAATCATTAGCCTCATCTGTTCGAAACTGATTGTTGTGATTCTTACACATTAGCCATCTATAAGTCAAAAATTTAAATAGATAAATTAACTTTATACTAATTGCCACGCCATCATGTTAACTATGCATTAAATGATTGTGTCATTGGTTATCACAATCATTTAATGGTGATGAGGGGGCATCTACAATAAGATTTTAACAACTACCGTGCCATCGTTTAATTTAAATATTTTGTGTCTTGGTTATCACAAAATATGATGGTGGCATCTATGATGCAATTGCAATATTGTTCGTTTCAATGTTTGGTAACGATCTTGATTGGCATGCAAATCGGTATGATAATAAAATTTGTTAATTTTGTAATGTGTACAAAATTGTTTTGTTGTATGTACCGATTTTGCATGAGAAGACTTTTGTTGCATATTCTTTTGGAATATGCTTATTTATACACGGAGAATTGTCCGTTAATAAATAGTTCAGTCTACGGAGAATTGTCCGTTTGAAATTATGTATATTGTGCGGTGTTTCTTATAGTTGAAGAAACAGGCCGCTACAGTTTCATGGAATCACAATATCACAGACTTTTATATTTTAACTAAAGAGAGAAATTTTTTAATTTAACTCAAAAAGTACAACAAAAATGTATTTCTGATAATTCCAATGTAATACCTCCTACATAAGATCTGATTTGGTCAGGCCCGACCGATTTGGTCAGGCCCGACCGATTTGGTCAGATCAGATGTAATATCAGGTCGTGTAGGGATGTCATACAAAAAAAAATTCTTTTGGGTGATGTCATATGGTAAAACCGTCACCCGACCATCCAACCAAATCATGTCGTGTGTAGCGTTGTCGGGTGGTCGGGTACAGAATATAGTGTTTGAAAGGAAATATGTGCCTTTTGGGAAAGAAATGTCAGTGAAAATTAA
The DNA here is from genome assembly GCA_947310385.1 of Nephrotoma appendiculata. Classification (NCBI taxonomy): domain Eukaryota; kingdom Metazoa; phylum Arthropoda; class Insecta; order Diptera; family Tipulidae; genus Nephrotoma; species Nephrotoma appendiculata. Next base: position 238,718,109 of record OX371224.1, on the reverse strand, counting down.
AAAAAAAATATTATATGGTGAAGTTTGCTTGTATACATTTTAAATAAATAATAAAATATGGATAAAATAATAAACGAGCGAGAAGTAATTACAGTATTAACCCGATTTACCGAAAGGCACATAAATTGTTGCTTTCATATAATCGGACATTCGTTAAATCGGATATAAAAGGGTTTTTGATTCTTAAATTTCTAGGAAATATCTAAAAAATATATCATTAATTTCGAATTTATTAAAATAAAACTAAAACTTAAAAGTGTATAATTAAAAATTAGTTGTATTATTAGGTGTTTGATTAAATTTTTACTGATTTTTCAGCAAATTTATTTTATGTATTTAAAATAGACAACGAATTTAAACTTGGAAATATTGTCCATCATTTTTATGATCTTGCGCCATCTCTTAGGTAACATACGAATGCCGTCGCGAAAGAAATTTGCAGGCTTCGACGCGATAAAATCATCGAAGAATTTACGCATGTCATCCAACGTTTTGAACTGTTTCTCCACTAAGCCGTGCTGCATTAACCATTTTTACCGCGTGCGTGAGAACTTCCCATCCCAAGTTCAAGAGAGTCTTCTGAGTCACGTGAGCAATATGGGGTCGAGTGTTATCATGCAGCAGTATGACTTGCCTGCTTCCTTGCCCAGTAAATCGCTTTTTCTGAGCAACTTCTTCGCTAAATTTGTTAAATTTACGGCTGTAGCGTTTCAGTCACCGTCTTACCAGTTTCCATGAGTTCGTAATAAAGTATGTCCCACCAGGGACGTAGGAGAACCTTCTTTAAGTGGACGTTCTGTTTAGGTGTCGATGTACTGGGTTGGCTGGGATCTGTTCACAACTTTTTACGTGTAGGGTTCTCGTCAAAAACATACTCTTCATCACCAGTATGACTTGCCTGCTTCCTTGCCCAGTAAATGGTCTTTTCTGAGCAAGTTCTTTGCTCAGTTTGTTCAATTGTCGGTTGTAGCGTTTCATTGACCGTTTGACTAGTTTCCAGGAGTTCGTAATAAAATATGTCCCACCAGGGACCTAGGCGAACCTTCTTTAAGTGGATATTCTGTTTAGGTGTCGATGTACTGGGTTGGCTGGCGTCTATCCACAACTTTTTACGTGTGGGGTTTTCGTCAAAAACATACTTTTCTTCACCAGTCACAATTTTCCACAAGAAGTCTTTTTTTATTGCCGAGAAAGCAGTGAAAAGCACGTGTTCATACGCTGACCTAGGTTGTGCTCGGTCAACACATGTGGGACCCATTTTCCAAGTTTCTGAATTTTTCCCATTTGGTGCAAACGCTTGGAAATAACTGTTTGGGTAACTCTTAGCAGAACTTCAAGCTCTTGTTGCGTTTGCGTTGAGTCTTCATCCAGTAGAGCTGGCAATTCAGCATGTTCAAACTTTCGTGGTTGTACAGGACCGGTCATTAAGATCAAAATAACCACTTCTGAAACGTTAGTACAAATAATTACACGTTAGGCCAGAACGTAGGCAATAACAACACTACAAATTGATCCCTGTGCTTTAGAAGCATTTTTCCGTTTATCAGTTGTCACCATAAACTCTGTTATTCTGAGGGGTTATGTAACTCATGGTGACTTGACACGCAATAATTTTTCAAGTTTTCTTAGCTTTCGTAAAATCGGATACTTTTTTTTTCGTACAATCGGATGTGGCAAAATCGGTTATCGTCTAATCGCAGATTCGTTAAATCGGGTTAGACCTGTATTGAGTTTCTCGAACTTTATTAAAAGTATCCCTGCTTGTGGGGTATATCTTAGACACATAACCTCAAAAAGTTTTTTTTTCATTTCATTCATTATAAAGTAAGAGAGGGGGGGGGGGGGGCGACGACATATGATCCAACTCTTTGGTACTATAATAATTTGACATTTCTAGACTAACATGATAAAATAAATAGAAGTGGCGTATTTTCTCTTGATGCGTGCGATATAGAAGTAAGTACAGAAGACCATTAACCATACAATTGTTATAATATCGGAAAACAATGAAGACTTGGTACCACCGAAAAAGCAAGCAATGGCAAAAGCTAAAAAGCAGAAGTGTCTGATCGACACTGCCCAAAAACTATTATATAATACAGACTAATCCTCTGAGGCGTATGGAACATCAATAGGCACCAGTTACAGGAGATGATCCAACGCAGCGCACGATCGCTGAAAAGTTAATTTCGGAGGTAGTTTGCTATGGGAAGCTTCAGAAACTGACTTGAAACAACAATAAATCTAAATTCGCATATATGTAGTTCCTTAAATCTGCTTACTCCATCACCACCACCATCGTCATCATGTAGTTTTGTTACGAGTGCAAAACTTGTATAAAATAAAATATTATGTCTCCAGTAAGCTCAGTCGTTTAGGGGTGGGATATATTTTGCACTTCAAAATAATTTGAGAAATCTAACCAACTCATAGTTCTACAACAACCGACAATACTTAATTCCGCTTAATCGGAGATTAATTACATAAAATTAATCATGTAAACCTTTATTATGTATTCATGTAACTCAAACAAAAAAATAAAAAAAAAACCAATAAATATAAACAAAATTTAAAATTCGTTATTTAACTGAAAAAAAAAAATTAATTACGAGGAAAAAAAAATTGTGTTACAAGTAAATTTAATTAATTAAAAAAAATATCAAGAAAATAATAATTATTATATTTATAATAATAAATAAGCAAAGAAATAAAATACTTGTTTTACATATGTACAGCTACCAGCACGTACACCCGGCAATCCGCAATCCAATCCTTGCTCCTTCGCTTTTAAATATTATCAACATTTTATGATTTGAATTAATTTTATTTATCAGCACAGCAATGAATGTTATCTCCGTTGTTGCACCAGCATGCAATACTCATCAAAGATTATCGAATGAATCAAACCAATGTAACTTTGTTTAATTATTCCTGCACCATGTACGACTAAACCAGAAATTCAACTTGTTTTTTTTTATTAAATTTTTTGTATAAAATTATGAATATAAAATTTTGTCTTTTACAATTACCAAAAGTAAATAAAAAATTCACAATTTTTTTTTTATATTGTTATTTTTTTTAAATCCTTATATGAAATCAACGTTTAGAAATTTTTCCTTTCATTTAGTTACATATTTTTTTCTCTTTTTGCTGAGTACTTATGTAACATACATAAAATATTAATCCTGTTCAGATATATTGTTTCTGTCTTTTAAAAATAAATTGTAACACTCAACAAAACTCACTTCTTTGGTTCACACACAATATAGAAAATGTTTAAGTTTTAATTATAACTTTCAACGATCCTTTGCATCGAAACTTTTCCAATCCCAAATTTTTCAAAAAAAAAAACAATTTCCGTTCCAAAATTTATTTTTTCCAAGGCTAAAGGATACCGCGAAAATTACAATCCAAAACCCGATCATTGCATTTTTTCTAGCTACAAACGCCAAAGTAAACCCTGCTGAGTGTCAATTTTTAGAATTTTGTGTGACAATATTCATATTGTAACAGTTTCCATAACGAAAATCGTCGTTATGGAACACACATCAACGCCGTTGCCAAACATAACATATGATGAAGAAAATGAGCCTAAATTTGAAGATGGTCTAGAAACGTATACAAACATCAGCTCATATTCGTTTCAGGACCACATTTTAATTTAAAAAAAAAATAAACTAACTTTAAATTCCGAAATTCATGTCAATTTAATTGAAGTATTTTTTGACATTATTTAAATTGGAAATTAGCTTTCTATGAGTTTAAGACTGAAATTTATGTTTTGTTTTGCATATAAATGTAATTTTGTTATTAAATTATAATATAATGTGGAATTTTATTTACCAAAATCCGCCAAAAAAATTGATGTACATCAAAAATTTTGTTCTATTTGCCAGAAAAAATCAATTTTTTTTGATGTACATCAATTTAAAAAAATGTACATTTTTTCGTAAATTTTTTATTGGTGTGACCAATATTAATATAAAAAGAGAAATGTCATTTTTATGAAAGCATCGGAAATGTCATTCTTCTAGTGTTTTAAGTGGTTCAAGATCTAAAAATTTTAAGTTGTGAATTTTTTGCGCTCGTTCAAATAATATGAACTGAAACTTTATAAAATCATCATCATCCTATGAAGAAAAATATAACAATAAATCATCTGATGATGACAACGCCAACAATTCTTCGAGAATTTCCATTTTATCCATAAAAACACTTTTATCAGTATAAATTCACAACCAAACGCTTTAAAACACAAACCACAAATGTCATGAGTAATGCCATTTCTTAAACGTCAAACGATTACCACTACTAACACAAAAACAAATCAATTTATTTTTTGTTCTGTTTGAACCATAAATTTCACATTGGTTTGAAAAAGTAAATAAAATTCCACATTAGTATTTTAGTCTGAATTATTTTACATATGCAAACTGAAGTATTTATATAAAAGACTGAAATATTTTATCAACCAAAAATTTATTTTTATCGAAAATTTTGTTTCCAATTTATAGAATCAAGAATGACATTAAAATTATCCATAACATGTCTGTGTTTCAATTAATTTCTCCCCACACATTTTTATTATCCGGTCTTGGAATGAAACTCGGCATCCCTTTTTCTGCCTGCCATCACAACTGTGTGGGTAACGCAAAAGAATCATGTCAAAAATTTGTTTGTGTATGCAGTTTGGACCAACATGCACACATGTGTATTCCAGTTAATTCGTCCGAAAAATAACACTATAACTATAATAATAGTAAAATAATTAATATTGTCAAAACCAAATAATTAAAATGTTCTATAATTTATATTGATTGATTGGACTGTAGAACCAAGTACTTCACAGGTGGTCCCGGATAACGCCGGGCCTATTCCTACGCCTGTTTACACATAACAATAGGAGGGATAGGAAAGGTATTTTTTTTTTCGGACGGAACGACCCGGTTTCAGACACATAGCGATCGTACGGCACAACACAATTCTAATCTACTTCTAACTACTAAAGGGAGGATAAAGGCTTAATAGGTTTAATGGATAACGATGGTATTGGTCTTAATTCAGCCCCGTTACAGACAGCTAGATAAAGTCGATAGTTAGTAGCAATGACAGCACACTTCTAATCTACACAATCAACAAATGGATGCTTCATTTGCCAAAATGTTTAACTCCATAAAACAATAAGTTGAGAAAAATGGGAGAATACAAAAATGTTTTTTTTTTAAATTCCTTGTAAATTGCAACTTTAGTTCCTTTCAAGTTTGTCATCTAGTGGTGTTATACAGTTAGGAGCCAGTCACGTGCGTTGATATTAAAATTTAAAGCAAAAAAAAAATGGAGTTAATCGGTTTGGCTTGTAAACCATCCAATTAATATTTCAAAGAGAGATAAAAATAATATTTCAAAGATCTGTAGATTTCCTGAAATTTAATTCTCAATTAATATTTTCCGGCTTCCTAAATAATATAAATATTTATTAATTTAATCCTACTGCAATTTCACAACTAACAGTAGAATTTCCTGAAACCATAATTATTTAAATTGTATTAAAAATTACTCTAAAATCCATTAGTATTTAACAAAAAATATTTGGGGCATCCCAAAGGCAATGGTTCCCGGAAAAGTATCAAAGTTATTCAATGTCAGATCAACTATCGAATTGGACATTTCATATAAATTTAGGTTATTTCGCAAAAATTTCAAATGTTTTATTAATTTTGGCCGATTGTTTTCAGATTTGTTTTGTAGAAAATTCCAGAATTCATCCGGGGTTTATCTTGGAGTCTCGATTTAGCTCAGCATACCAGATTCGAACATGATTGGTTAAGAAAGTGGGTAGCACCGCCGAACTCCAGAACTTCTCTAAAATCTTTTTTTTTTTAATCCCCACCCAATTCTGAATGCCTGATTCGACAATATATATTTTTGGGATATGGTTTTCAAGTTCTATTCTCAGAATGGTCGAATTATAGAACTTCATCAAAAGTACACGAAAATCCCAATGTTAGCTGACCTTTCTTATTAGAATCCTAGCCCAGCTATGCAAAATGAATTTTTAAGTTGTCGGTTACGATACCAGGTCATATCCTCTTTGGTGACCAAAATTAATAAAAGAATATTCGATTAATTACCAAGTAAATTATACTGCACAGGACATATTATCAATGGAGCTTCACCATTCGAAAACCAATTACTGTCAAATATGGTACGCAGAATTGGATTGTCAGTCTAACATTATACTCAATGAAACTAGGTAGGCCATCTCTCTCAACAAATGATGGTCAAATTCGGTGTACAAAGCTGATTTTGACGAAATTTTGGGATTCAGATATAATGAATGAAGAGGAGGATATGACCTGGTATCGTAACCGACAACTTAAAAATTCATTTTGCATAGCTGGGCTAGGATTCTAATAAGAAAGGTCAGCTAATATTTTGATTTTCGTGTACTTTTGATGAAGTTCTATAATTCGACCATTCTGAGAATAGAACTTGAAAACCATATCCCAAAAATATATATTGTCGAATCAGGCATTCAGAATTGGGTGGGGATTAAAAAAAAAAAAAGATTTTAGAGAAGTTCTGGAGTTCGGCGGTGCTACCCACTTTCTTAACCAATCATGTTCGAATCTGGTATGCTGAGCTAAATCGAGACTCCAACATAAACCCCGGATGAATTCTGGAATTTTCTACAAAACAAATCTGAAAACAATCGGCCAATGAACTATCAAGTTTCTCCATTCACCATAGCCGAAACAAAGTTGGCCTTAATCCGAGTCAAATCCAGCTTCCCAAAACTAAAGTTTACCCAGAATTCCAATCCAGCCCAATTCATACCCAAAAATTAATTTATTCATCTTCCGCGGTATACTGCCCAGAAACAGATTACTGAAACAATTCCACACATGTCAGCCAATAAAAAAGAGGTGAGGTGATGGCACGAACGGAAGATAAAACCACGCTGAAGCTTCTTACATAATTGGTGCATGAGCAAGTCGTTGAATAAGATTTAGAACTCAAATCAATCGATATTCGTGTCTGATGTTCCCATATAATTGCCAATCTGTTTCGAGAAATGTTGTTGAGCCAGATAAATTCTACCACAAAACGTAGCGCCAGCAGTAAGCAATCTTAAAAAAATAGTCGCCATTAAAAGCCCGAGGGAACATCAAAGATTTACTTGTCGTTAAAAATGAAAATAAAAACCATTTGCCCTTTGCCATGCCGTAACACATAACGCACATAACATGAATAAGTGACACAACCCAAAAATTAAATTTGAGCCAAAACAAAAATTACTAATTACGTTATTAAATTCCAAAATCTTAAAACGAACAACGACATTTTGCGCTTTTCCTTTTCGGTGAAGGAAAAAAAAACAAAAATGTTCTTATTGCGGGATATGAAATCTAAGACTGCGCATCTTTCTAGTGAATTAACTCAAAATGATCATTTTTTTCAGTTGTGTCACCCCTCCATACCACGTGCGACATGAGGTCTCACCGTTTTCAACCAGTCTACAAAAAATATGTTTTATTTATATTATTTGAAATTGGAAATTAATTACAAATTTTTACCGTGCATTATTAATAATTATTAATTAGAGTAATTTAATTAAATAAATTATAAACCAGTTTAATAAACATTAAAATCAGTTAATAATAAATAATAATAACACCTATCAATGTATGTACATTTTATATATTCCAACACATACATGAATTTAAACTACATTGGGGTTTCTGGACTCAAATTACCATTCGCGCGCACACACGTCACATGAGTCCCGACGCATCGATAAATGTCTATGCATGTGTAAAAAATTGTCGGAAAAAATTACTTTGAAATGTCCTCGCATAGTTCACGCAATATAACTTCTCATGCACATTCATATAGCCCCCCCCCCTCCTTCCCCCACCTACCAAACGTATAAGTTTTATAGGTAAAGGAGAAAGAAAGGAAAAAGTTACCGGACTCAAGCCATATGCACTATGCACATCGAAAATAAATTACACAATAACATAAATGATAAACAGAATTAACACATACATATGAATTATAAATAAAAATAATTAATCATAAATATTATAATAATATCAATATAATAATAAATTAAACTCTAATTATTAAAATAATGATAAAGTAAAACAATCAACTATATATACATACATACACATACAACTAATTATCTTTATATATTATATAATATACATCTATATACATACACACCCACTTATATATCCCTTTTTGAACCAAATTAAAATGTTCTATAATTTATATGTTATCAAATTATAATGTTTTATTCAAAAAAAATTCCGATTTAACTAAGATCCGTTAAAATCCGGAAGACATTACAACTTGTATTTTATATTCACACATTTGTGTGGGTTGGGCTTAAATTGAAACAAAAACTAATTTTTTATGTTAGAAAAAGGGTTATCTTTGAAATATTCCATAAATATATTTGTTACAGTTTGGTCATCTTCTGTTTGTTGACTATTCCGATCTAGGGGTAACATACGACTCTGGTGTCGCCAGTCGGCTTCCCGGAACGTTGCATTGTCGACATCTTCATGGTCTACACAATTATTTGCCATAGTTATGATGATTTTCTTAAAAAAAATTTTACAGCACAACTGGCTAATACGACCCAATATATTTTATTTACGTCAATTAATATAGGTTTCTGGAACACTCGGAAACGGGCTGTCAAAATTTCGAAAACGTTCTCAAACCCTTCTTGCCCTTGACAGGCGATAGTTGAAGATACGTTTCTCTTTGACGAGATTTTTTTGCGGAAACGGTTTCAATATGTTTGTGCTCAAAGCAATGCACTGTCACCTTAGAAGACAAAAAGTGCCAATGTATTTATGCCAGGCAACTGTGTTTAGCTAGCAAGTTTAAATCTTCCGAAGGTAACATGTCGTAAAATGTTGTTTGTTTTAGTATTCCACCATCAGATACACTTCCGTTAACGCCAGTATGTACGTATATAAATTTGTAATTCGCTTTGATGACAGCAAACAGTACTACACTAAATGTCCCTTTATAATTGTTGTACTTGAACCCAGTGTTCCAGTTTTAGTTATTTTAAATTATCGAATAATAAATTAAAAATATTTGTGTACCTGGTGTGTATACATATATCTTCAAAACTTTAAAAATGGCTTAGCAAGTCTTCGGAATTATTTTTGATAATAATTGTGGCGAAATTGCGCTGCAAAATTTTAAATCGGGTTATTCCCTTCCTCTAGCGACAAATCGCAAGGTTGCGACTAATCTTTCCTCGGCAGTAACGGCTTGCCTCATGGTGTTATTATGTTTTTTAATTAAGGGAGAGACTAAATCCAACACAATTTTTAAACGTTCATGGTTAATTCGTATTTTTTTTTAAATCATCACTCTCCAGTTCTTTTAATAAACTAACATGGCTAAACCTTTCGCGATGTAATAGCCATTTTCCTGTTTGCAGTAGTGGTTATACATACCGCAAGCGCTATTCCAATTTTTTATTTTTCAGTTAAATATCGAACTATTATATACGTATTATTAGTATAATAAACAAAATTAAACTAAAATCAGTTCGTAGGTTGGATCGTGTTGATGCCACATCTGATCTGGTCGGACCGACAAGTCAAATCGTGTGTAGGGGGTTTAATCTTTGTATCTGAGACTTTTCGGTAAACTGCGTGTACGTATACGGAAAAAACAAAATATTTTCAATTGTTACAACTATTTACAGGAAATGTAAACGTAGTTTAAATTTTTACGTTTATAAAGGATGAAATATCTCTTTTAGGATGTCACTGCCAATACAAATTTATACAAGCGAACTCGTACGAAAAATACTTCTTGCATCTTCCTTTCAAATAAGAAAAATGATTGCTGATTTATATATTTAAAAGAATTATGATAACTGTCAAAATTTTGTTTGATAGTGCCAAAAGACTTACCAATATTTGCAACATCGACAAATTGCACATTTTCATCGTGCTTTATGCAGATGTATTCTGCTTTTGTAAAGATACACAAATAAAAATAAATAAATTTCAATCACGACAGTAAACAAATATATTTATATTTATTTATATATTTAAAATAAAATGTAATAAAAAAAGATTGATTTTTGTTTAACAAGGAAATGAAAATTAAATGAAATTTCCACAGAATAAATACTCGTATACGTACAATGTACATACGTGTACATACATACAATATAATTGTACATACTCGTATTACAACACAAAGTATGTAATCTACATTTAATGTAAATAAAAAAGCAATTGAAAATTTTATATAAATTTATTATATAAATTGACATCAATCATAATATTAATCCTGATGTTCAAACTATTAGTTAAATAATTTTGACAAACATGTATAACGAAACGATAAATAAATTATATTACGAATTTCGATATAATTAAAAACTACTAAACCGCCACTACATACATATAAGATTTAGTATTTTTGTATAATAAATCAATAAATTTATGAAAAGCAAATAACTTATTAATCTGACAATCACATTCATTAATTAAAAAACAATTAAATTATAAATAATTATTTTATTTAAGTATCGTACTATGTGGTACTTCTGTACGTTATTAATTAAATAATCCACTCAAATGAAATGAAATTAATTTTTTATTTATATGATTAGGTTATAGTCATTAATTGCTCTTGACTTCCATTTGTTTTGTGGTATATTCACATTAAACATCATGAACATTGTACATAAAAAATAGGTATGTAATGTGTATAATTTTTTCTGGATTAGTTGACAAATTACACAAAATGGTAAATGTTTGCAAAAAACGGTTAGTGAGTGGCCTTTTTAATCAAAATGTAATTAAATTATTAAATGATTGATTAATAAAGAAATTTAGTATTTAATCATTATGTGACACATTTTAAAAAAATAACCAAGTCCTGACAATTTGGAAAATATAAATAATTAAAGCCATTTTCAAATTGCCGTTTAGGGATACATGAAAAATTACGACTAGTGCTGGTGCTGGTACCGTTCAAAATAGTTTTGTGATTAGCTTTGTTCGAATGTCGAAAATTATTTATTAATTTTTGGCAGTAGCAGGTCTTCATTTTCTCTTGTAAACTCTCGTGATACTGAGAAATGACGTTCAAAAATCTCATGTGCGTTTGAACATTCGAAATAAATGGCGGTATTATATTGAATAAGACTAATGGTATTGTGGCTCATCGAGGGAGGAACTGAGACATCGAAGATCTCAAGAATGTTCCAAAAAGTTTTATTTTTTTTAACAATTTTATTTATTTATTGAATCTTTCAAATATTGAAAATAACAATAAATTTTCAAATCTTAATAACTAAGGTTATTATGTAAATCTGTGGGAGCATAATCTACTTCTTTTTTACTTCTAATTTGAGTTTGTGTTGGCTTATACCGTTTGCGTTCCAGTGGCATATCTTTAGATAATTTATCGGAGACATTCTAGTTTCTGGATGATAATGGTTTGGTTTTGTAGCATATTTAACTGCATCATCAGTTGCATGCAGTTATTCAGAGTAGGTTGAACATTTGAGGATTCTCCTTGAAGAACGCTTGCATATGTTGGATTGCTGGTTGGTGTTCTGGGCGAACGAGAGTCATTTGGCGTATGCGAAGGTATATTATTCTGCGCATCTGTGGCCCTATTCTGGCTTTCCCTGGGATTAGGGAATTGGGAAAAATATTTTCATAGCATTTTTGTTAAAATTATACTTTTCTGGCCTACTGAAAGAATAAGTTTAGTGCAAAAATTTTCAATACAGAGTGATTTGGGAAACTTTTGTTCCACAAATTTTTTGTAGGGAAAAATATTTTCCCATTTAACTTTGTTTCGAAAATATTAACACCAATCATGTTCCCTCAGTAGGCCAGAAAAATACAATTTAGACAAAAATGCTATGCAAATATTCTTCCCAATTCCCTATTCCCAGGGAAAGCCAGAATAGGCCCACTGGTGTAGTTTTGTCCTGCCTCCTAGCACGTGACAATTGACTAATATTTCAGTAGACTGGATAGTTTGCAGTGTGGTTTCCAACGTATTTGCTGCATTTCTTTTCAGTTGAGGAGATTTTGGTTTTGCGCAACTTTTGGTTTGGTGTAGTTCCCTGCACATGACGCACACTGATATCAGCTTGCAATATATCCTAGAGTGACCATATTCTTGGCAAGCACTGTATTGGTCCGGTCCTTTTCTTTGGTTATTCAACAGTTATGCGTCTGGTATGAGGAGCTATAGTTTATACAGTGAGTCGCATTCGTATTCGTAATTGCAGCTTTAAAAACGATAAATGAATAAAAAACACTTACGTGCAACAAAAAATTTAATTAATTATTTTTAAATTAGAAACACTATAGTTAACTTCATTTTAATATTAAAATGTGTGATTTATGTGTTACATATTTTAAGAAAATTATAATAAATTGAACTTAGTCTTAAATTCATATAACTTTCGTACTCGTAATTCATCACAGAAGGTTACTAAATTAGCCAGTTAAATAAAAAAGAGCTAAGTCTTTTTAATAATTAATATTTAGTTGGATTTCGCTTGATTTTGATCACCTCTGTCAAATGATTTGGTATTGATTGCACCAACGTATCCGTTATTTTCGTATCAATATTATTCCACTCCGTCCTCAATCGATATATAAAATCGTTTCTATTAGATATCGAATATTTTCGAATTCTATTGTGCAATTCTTGCCACAGATTCAATGGGATTGATATCGGGCGATTGCGGTGGGGTTTACATGACTTTTGGACAAATATATAATAACCATTTTCGTGTATCGTAAGCTTTATGTTTTGGATCATTGTCCTGGTAAAACATAAAATCATCTCGTATGCCCAATTTTATCACACTTTCAGGTAAAATTGTATTTAAAATTTCGATGTACTTTGTTTTATTCATTATTCCCTCTATTATGTGCCATTTTCCCACTGCAGATGCGGAGAAACAACCCCATACCAGTACAGATCCTCCGCCATATTTTACTGTAGGTCGTAAATTCTCTATATTCATTTCGGTATTTGGTTTTCTCCATACAATTTGTCGCCCGTCAGACACAAACATCGTCTGTAAACAAAACCTGTTTCCAAAACCCGTAAATCCTGTTTACATGACACTTTGCAAAATTTAATCTTATTTTCCGATTCTTCTTATTGATCCGATCTTCTTATTGATATTATTATTGATATATCTTATTGATATAATAATGATATTATTGATATTGTTTTTTTGTGGCTACTCTACCGTTATATCCAGCTCTCTTTAGCACGCGCCGAACAGTATCTAAGTGTACATTTTTATTAAGAGAAGTATTGATTTGCGCTGTTAACTTTGGAACACTAAACGAGGATCTCTTTTAATTTCGCGCACAATATACCGTTCCTCTGCAACAGTAAACGTTTTACGGTTTGTGTTTGGCGGTAAATATTCTACTCGATTTTCAATTTGGTGTCGTTTTACGATGTATTGTATTGTAGAAATACTTCTTTGCACTATTTGCCTGATTTCTTTAAATGTTTTTCCTGCTTCCCAATGTAAAATTACTAATTTTCGTAATTCAATTGATGTTTCACCTTGCTTACGGCCCATTTGACTAAAACTTGAATTAAATTAAGATAACTTCCAGTCAATTCGAAACTAAATGCTTTACTGATATTGAGTGCAAAGCGAAACCGCAAAAACAAAAAAAGGATAATGATAAATAACGGTAAAATTCAAACACAAATGGAATTTTACGAATACGAATGTGACGCTTATTTTTCCTCATGTACAGATTTTAGTTTTTTTTTTCTCAGAATTGCACCGTTATCGAAACCTGTTATTCATTCTATTATAAAGATTAAGAGTGAAATTAAGAATTATGCAAATGATTAAATTATAATATCATTTGTATATTTTTTAATCGAGTTTTTTTCGAAAATTTTTGATTTACGAATACGAGTGCGACCCACTGTATATTGGATGAACATCTCCCTTTTTTAAAATGCTTTCGGATGGATCTAGTTCAATTTTGACCATTGGTTGTGGTTGCTTCAAGGAATTCATGAAACTATATACATTCTGTATATTAAATCTATCTTCAATAAGAGCATCCTGGTTTTCGGTAGTTTCAACAAGGGCATCGATGCCTTTAATAACCACAGAAAGACCTTTTGAACACTTAAATCGACATGTATAATAGTTTCTGTTGTGAGCATTGTAATAATTAATGACTTCTCTATAGTCGTTGACATTATGTGTTTGAATTTTTACTTCGTGTATTTTGTCCTGAAGTAAATGTATTACGTGAAATAATTTTCCATTCGTTAGCATGCTTGATTTGAGTTCTTGCACGACCTTGTGAGTATAAGTTTCGCGCAAGTAGTTTGCAGGTAGCTTGTATTTTCGATTAGCTTCTTCTTGAGTATTTGCATTAACAGTTTGGCTCTTCCGCATCTTTTTCAGTGAACATTTCAAACCGGTTATTTAACGGTATTTTGCAGTTGTTCCGATTTTGGGCTATCCCTTTTCCGTTTTACAGTAATATAGCGATCAATGCCAGTTTGTGTCATATGAACATTGCTTTTAGCGCTCTCTTTAAGGCTTGTATCGCTACTGTGCTTTTCAAGGAGTTTATTCATCTGTTCATCTTCTGGTACCACTTCTGGCTTCATATTCAACATAGAAGTTGAAATTGATCGTTTGACAGTACTGCGGCTGACGGTTTTATAGGCGATCGTGTCACCGTACCTCTTTTTAATTGTTATATTAATTATTAAATAAAACTTCTCTGGTCTACTATATAACCCTTGTTTCCTATATTTATATTTTTTTATACAACAACGTTTCGAACAACATTTATGTTCTTCATCAGGAATGCATAGGTACTAAAATACGTTAAGAAAAAGTTAGAAAAACATAAAACAGTTAGCAAAAAAACAGAAAACTTACAATAATATAAAATAATTAATTAATTAAAATTTAAAAAAAAAAATACAAAAAATAGGAAAAAATTAAAACAAGAAAAACTATTTTTGTAAACATTTTAAGAAAAGCAGTATTGATTCAATAAGGAAAAAACATGTAGAAAAAATAATTATAATGAAAGTGTTAGCCCAAAAATGAGTTTAGATGAAATTTTGGATCGAAATTGCCAAAATAAAATGTAATTTGTCATGATAAGCTATTACAAAAATGAAAAATACAATAAAACTTTAATTGTTATAAAAAATTGGTGTAAAAATCTTGAAGATATGCATAATCACTCTGTTTAATAAAACCCGCCTATTATTTAATTTACTTTCTTTTTCGATTACACGAACGTTGTCTAAATAAATATTGTGTTGGGTATCATAAAGATGTCTTGATAAGGCACTGATCCATCACGATGAACAGATTTTTGTTGTTTTTTTAGCATCTCGTTTATGTTGACAAAATCTTTCACTTAAACGTTGCTGCGTATGTCCAATGTAAATTTTGTCACATTCACAAACAATCTTATACATTACGTTTGTATTATCACCTAAAATTGTAGGATCGTTAAGGTTTCAAAATATTCGCGTTTTTAGACTATTATGTCCTTTACCCACTATTTTAAAATATTATTTGTTAAGACCAAAAACTTGTTTTTTCATATAGAAACTTTACATATGGAATTGATATATATATTTATAATTGTTATTGGCCACTGTTGGAACATTTTCGACAGATTGGCTGTTACCAGAAAATTTGTACTGATAAGAATTTAATATTGGATTCAAAAATGAATTTGAATAATTAATTATTTTTTAAAAGAGTTGTTTTAAGAAGCCGAAAATTACTTTTGTGGAAAACAGGGTCAGATAATTGAATTATTTTTTGAGATAATAATTTAACAGTATTGCGTAAATACGAAATAGATAAATGAGAATCAAAATTAAGGTATCTGCCAGACCAAGTCGATTTATGAAACCAATCTGTCGAAAGTGAACCATCGGTATTATGAATAACCATTACATCTAAAAATGGTAATCTATTATTTGACTCTAACTTCATATTAAACTTTATATGGTTATTAAACGAATTAAATTTTTGAATAAAAAGATCAATTTTTCTAAGGGAATCGCTGTGATGATGTCATCTACAAAACGATAGAAAATAAAATGGCTGGAAATCGAGTAAGTTTAGTACATTTGATTCAACATATTCCATCACAAGATCGGCAATTGCAGGACTTGTAGCATAGGTGAACCAAATAGTTGCTTATAAATTTGATTGTTAAACGAAAACTCGCAATTATTTAGAACTAAATCCATAGCAGAAATATATTGTGTTTTGTTTAATTGCGTGTTTGAATTTCTAACCATAGTTCAAGCGAATGACACACACACACACACCGAATTAAAACTATGTGGGAACATTCAGATTTTAAAAGCTTAATTACACCAGCGTTTTTGCCAACCACCACAGTTGCATTGTTTCTATTGGGCACAGTTGCCCAATAGATACAAAATTTTCCAATTTCATCTTGCATCGACTTAGACATTCTAATATTGCATCTACGATTGCTTGAGCAGTACTATTTTGTAACGGTAAGTCAAAAAAGTATAAACCGTTTTATTTTTACTAGCCAGTGTAACGCCCCGGGGTTGTTCCATTTTTTTTGGTTACTTTTCATTTTCTCTACATTTCATGCTAGTGGTGAATAAAATCCCGGCCGTCAATACGTTAACGTTTCGTTAGCATTGTAGCTAACGTCGAACTACTATGGGTTTTACCTTTGTTGTTGGATTCGAGATCGAATTAAGGTCAGCTGTTTGTTTTCCCCTCAACAGCGATCGTATAAATATCGCGACAATCGCCACTGAGGGAGACAGTCAGTTATTATCTTGTTTTTCTCTTGTGAGGCTGATGTTACCTCGACAACACCCAGTAGTATTTCGTTGAAATTGTTAATTAGTTAAATAATGTAAATTATTACTTAATATTAGTGTTGTTAATTGGAGGTATATATAAATTAAGAAAAAAAAAAAAATAAATATTTTTTTTTAAATAAAATAAAAGTAAAAACAATTTGCGATAAGGAACGATATTGTATAATTTTTTTTTTTCGTGTGAAGAATATTGAAAGTTTCTGGTATTTTTTTTGTGAGGGACCAGCCAAGATGGTTTATATTAATGGGGTCTAAAAAATTTAGAACCACACATTTATTTATGTTTTGTTTTTGGGTTCCAAAGATAAGTTTTGTGTTCGGCTTTCAGCCTTTGAAAAAAAGCTCGTATGTACTATGTATATAATATGTTATTATCAATATAGTGAGTTAATTATCATAAAAACTAAATTCATTGACAAATAAAAAGAAAAAAAAACCGATGTTATGTAAACCGAATAAATATAATACCATTTTTTTTTGTTGTTATTCATTATAAAATAAATCAAACTGAAAAAAAACAAATTTTATACAAGTGTTATTATTATGTGACGGTATCCAGTAATCCGCTTTTTCCCTTAATTGTTCATGCCGAAAAGTTTTCGTCCAGTTAAGACGGTTGTGCGTGAAAAAAAAGTATAGAGAAAAAAAATACAAATAAAAGTTATAAAAAAAAAACTTCCGCAAAATTTATGCAGCATACAGAAAAAAAAAATAAATAAATTACATAAATCTTCACGAACGTGTTAACCGGTGTCATAGGGTTAATTAGTGCTCAATATTTAAAATAACCTGTGTTCCAAATTAAATTAATGGATTTCGGAAAAAAAAGGTTTTTGTGTGTGAATCAAATTTAGATAAATAATAAAATTGAAAACCATAAAGTTAAAACAAATCAACATTGTCGAGTCGTGCTGCCGCCTTACTGTATTATCCATCAGCTGATCTTCAGGTAATTGTTTTTGCATTTAATAATTGTTTTGCTTGTATATACCGTGTGATAGGTCACAAAACAAAATATAGAGTATCAACGGTGATTTCCTTTGGTACTATGCGGACCTTCCTATAAACCAATACGTATTTATATTAGTATTGTCAGTAACAAAAGCATATGAAACCGTCCAAGTATTTCTACTGTTTATGTTTATAACTATATATATATATATATATATATATATATGTGTGTGTGTGTGTAGTACAGAAGTGATAATTACAATTAACTAAACGGTAGATGGTGTTGTTGACTTAAATTCTTAAAGTGTACTATTGATAAATACGTAAATTATTATACCCGTACATATGTTTTGATAAAAATGAATTTTAATTAATTTGAATAATCACTGGCTGTAACGACACATTGCATAACAGAGAGAAATCTACCTAACGATTTATCACCAGCCATTCCATATAACCAACTATTGTTAGTTTTATTTTTACGATTACTATAATAAATTATTACTATTCCTAGATATTTATTCACGCTAATGTCCGTGCTTTCATCTACTAACAAACTGTAGTGGGAATCTCCAATATCGCTCAGCAATTCCGATTTAAAGTGTGGTACTAACACATTCATAATTATGGCTGCACATTTTGTTTTGTGAAGTTTGAATGAATCTGAAGCTTTAGAATCTTTAAAAGCCGACTTAGCAAGAACAGCGAGATGATCAACGCTTAAGAGAGAGCTATGTTCAGCGATATACAACGAAATCATTGCTTCAGCATTTTTTGTCAAGTTGAAATCAGATAATTTTTTAAACGGTATGGGCTTTTGCAATGCTAACATCCCAATCGATTTAATGTGTTTGGCCGTAGATGCATGTTGTTTTAAATCGCTTAATTTATTCCTAATATTGTATGGCAATACTTACATTTCGCGTGTTTTTTATCAGTCGGTGGAACAATAACACATGTGAGCCACTCTTTCAAATCTGGATGTTGTAACCAATGCGATAGAAAAGAATTAGTATACTTTTTTTCGGTAAGCGGTCATTCCTTTTTGTTCGTTTCCATTTATTCTATAATAAAATTTTAATTGAGCATAAACACAGAACATAAAAATAAATTAAAATCACCGTTCTAATCTCAACTGAATGAAGTTGAATTTAGCTGTAGGAAATATATAGCGTATTTTTGATAATTACGATTACAAATCTATCACAAATGGTTTATATGTTTCACTAATTATTAAAAATTACATATATAAAAGTTTTACGATCTTACGAGTTAAATTCAAATAAACCTGTTAACCAAAAAACACCGAATACATAAAAAAAAACAAAAATTTTGTCAGCAAAAAATGCACATAGGACTAGTAGTAAATATTCTTCTTATGGAATAGTCATTTTTATAGTACATTTATAAGCATAAAAAATTTAATGTTGAAAATTTATTAAGTAAAGCTTTAATTGGACGATCTTTTAAATAAAAGAAATCTGTACAAGTCGCTGCCATAGAAAAAAATCCGCAAAAAAAACGCCTAGCGGCACAATTTTGTTCTTGCCGCTGCGGGAATTCACAAACCGCTAGAATTAGCGGCAAAAGCGCTAAATTGGCAACACTGTCATTTGTTATTATAGCTGACTCTTAGTTCTACAATTCGTCAATTTATTTATATAACCAAATTACGGTAATATTGCAAGATTTATATAAACGAATAGTTTATAAAATATTTAAATTTTTGTGTAATGCTTAAATTTAATGCATTGCGGCACCACATAAGAAAGGATTGTTCACTTCCGTAAAGGTGTTTGTACTTCCGTCAGTCGTACTGAATGAACCACCCACCAGACTGACAACTTCAGTGGTATTGCTTGTAGCTGTATATGGTCAATCAATTATCCGTCGTGGTCAACATTCCCGTAAAATTTACATCAATTCTTATACCTAGGTATAACCTTAAACTAAGAATGTTTAAATATGTATCAGGTCACAAGCCTCATTTTGCAATAAATGCATTGTTAATAAATTAGCAAGTTCGCTGATAATAGTGCTAGGTACAGTTTAGCCGTTACAATTCAAAAATTGTATCGTTACCATCCCTAGTCGCTTGGAGACATGTACCGTCCGGTTACCCGGTCTACTAAAGCGCACTGTTACGTTCTTTTAAGACGTTGATCAGTTCGGCGCAATATGCCCGAAACTGTGGGAGTACTTCGGCACTCAGTAGTTTTGGCAGTGATAATTCATATAAGTTTCAGTTACCAAGCCACTTTTGTTTTAATGACTTGACTCGTTACATTCGAAAAGTAGGTGGTTTACATCTTCTACTTCCGAACCGCATAGACATCGACAATGGTTTATTATTTTAAATCTTTGGAGGTAGGCCTTAAACTTACCATGCCCAGAGATTACTTGACTAAACGAGCTCGTTAGTTGTAGTTTCATTTTTAGACGATCTTTTACGTCTGGAATGAATGCAAATGTATGCCTTCCATTTGCTGATTCATTCCATCTTCTTTGCCACAGGTCAATCTCCATTTGCTCGATTTCATTTTTGTTGCTATATTGAATTTGTTCACTATCTGCGACATGTATATGTTCACCTGATTCATTCATGGCGCTTCTTCTAAGGTGATACATGAGCGCTCACTTTTTGATTAGAATATCCACCGGGAGCACGCCGGCCAGAACCACAACAGCGTCGTTAGATACCGTTCGGTAGGCCTTTGTTACTCCTAGCAGTATATTCCTCTGATCACTTGCTAGTGATCTGATGTGGTGACAGTTTAACCTGTCATACCAACCAGCTGCGGCATACGTGAAAAGCGCCTCCGCCACACCTTTGTATATTATTACAAAAGTGTTTTGTTATTCAGTCCCCAGCCCTCTCTTGACACTCTCGCCGTGAGTGGAATAGTTTCTTAGCGTTTTCACAGCCTCTAAGAACGTGAGATGTTACGCCCATTCGTTCATCTAGGTCCACTCCTAGATATCTAACGCACTTCACCATTTTCATGTTTCGACCGTCTAGTGATATTGTTGGTGGTCGACTAGAGTCAAATTTGCCTTTTAGCTGCAGCATCACTGTTTTTTCTGCAGATAGTGACATTTTATTTGTTTCGCACCATTGTATCATGTTATTTATGGCGATTTGACCCTGGCGTTGAAGTTCAAGCCTCGAGTTGCCGTGCACCAGAATGACTTTGTCATCTGCGAATGCTATTTCGTCCAGGTTATTCATCATACTCGTATTAAACACGATATTCCAGATTAGGGATCCTAGCATTGAGCCCTGAGGACATCCTTTTGTAACTTGTTTTGTTACTGAACCATATTTGTCTCTAATTTCTGCGGTTCGGTTGCTGAAGTAACTCTTAAAAACATTCATGATGTTTCCAGGTAGATTGTAAACTGATAAACTTGCAATGACACTAGGCCACGTTAAGTTATCAAATGCTCCAGCTATATCCAAGAAAATACCCATAACATATTTTGAACTTTGGGTTTTGACAGTGTTTGTTAGGCGGACTATCGCGTTCTCAGTAGACATGCTACGTCGGAAGCCGAATTGTTTATCCGAGAATAGTCCGCTCTGTTCGATTCTTGGAGAGATACGAACCGCTAGTAGCCTAAGAGTTTCCCCATGACAGGTAGCAGCATGATTGGTTTATAAGGCTTCGGAGAAAGTGGATCTCTATCCCCAGGTTTCCTGATTATAATCATTTCACCCTTTTTCCACACCTTCGGGAAGTAGCCAAATTTTAGGCAGCTGTTTAATAATTTTACTATGGAAGTCATTATTAAGATGGACCAAGCCAGTTGGATTATTTCAGCGTTCAAGTTGTCAAGTCCGGGAGACTTGTTACGCTTAAAGCAAGTAAGGGCACTGTTGACCTCCTCAAGACGAGAACTCCTCAATCGAGTTAATTTCAGGAAGTGCTTCTACACTGTCCCAAGAGCCGACCAGGTGTCTAGCAAATAGACCCCAATCAGCTATCTTTATGGCAAATTTCGGAGTTTTGCTACTTGCAAGAGGACGATTCTGTGGCGCGTTTGATAGTTCAAACGTGATGACTCTATGGTCACTAGAGGTCCAATTTTTTCTTACACACCACTCAACTATCGAGCCCAGCAAGGCTCCGTTGACTATTGTTAGGTCAATGTTGGAGTTCCCATTAGACGAGAACGTCGTTGAGTGTCCCTGCAAGTTCATTGTGAAGAGGTCATTTTTAGACACGAAGTCCTCTACTTTTCTTCCGTTTTCATCGGTTAAACGGTCATGCCACATTTTACTTCTGGCATTGAAGTCTCCGACGATCATTACCTTTTTTTGTTGACCCGACAAACAGCCTAGGATCGTTTCGATTTTGCACAGATGGTACTCGATCGGTTCACTATATTGGGCGTAAAGTAGATAGAATGAACCAGCTTCCGATGATATTTCAACACATGTGCAGTGGCTATCACAAGCCTGAGTTAGCTTCATCATATCCATGCCGACGCTATGAAGGCTAATTGCAGTCTTGGGATTCTCAGAGCATCCTGTTGCTACTCTGGCTGTAGAAGGCATGCCGCTGATTTGACCATTGACAGAGTGTGGCTCTTGCATACGCAGAATATCTATGTCGTGGGTGGAAATGCTTTCACATATTTCGGATCCGACTATTTTAGCACCCTGCATGGTGAGGTGGGCGATTAGTAGGTTGCTGTTACAATTCCTTTGATTGTGACTAATCATCATGCTTAGTATTAAATCTTAGGCGTTGCACAGCACTTTTGTATGCGTTACATGAAACGCGACCTACTTGGTGGTCATTTGGTTTTTGTATTTCATTGCAGCTTGCACAGCTGGCAGGTTTGTCTTTATTAGGACATCCCTTGAAGCCATGACCATGATGTGCACAGTGAGAGCAGGTCTCTGTGCGCGCCCTACAGTTCTTTGCAATGTGACCGTATCGCTGGCACCTAAAGCACCTAGTTGGAGTCACATAATCTCTCACATGGCATCGAACCCAGTCCACTTGCAGTCTACCACACTTTAGCAACATGTTTCTGGTTGCTGGTTCTACTTCTACCACCCAGTGAGCGGTCTCTTCGTTTCTCGCACCAGTTCTAAATAGAACCTTAAAATCTTTTTGATCCAGGCAGTTTTGTTTAATTAGACAGTTAGTTACCATGTCCCCATCAAGATCAGAGCTGACGTCAAAGATAATTACCTTCGGTAATCTCTATATAGGCGCTGGTTCGGTGGCTACTAGACCCACGCCTTCCAGATCTTTGTTTTCCAAGAAAACTTTTAAATCGGGAGAAGCATCGACAGTAACCGCGACGCCTTTCGGGCCGGCGTTCGTTACATAGTGAATCTTTACGTTCGATTCGCTAGGTCGGATAACTTCTTTGATTTTCTTTGTAATCTCGGTGGTCGTTAGGCTAGATTCATTATCCCTTGCTGAGATAATTATCCGTTTTGTTGTCTGTTTTGGCCAGCGTTTTCTGTTTCTCCGATTCTTTCGCTTTTTACCGACCACTTGCCAGTTTCCTCCGTTTCCGTTCGGATCGGTTTCCACGTTTCTGGTTTTGTCCGAATTAGCACTGGGAACTGAATCCCGTGCCTTTGGTGCCTTTTCCACAGTAACTATTTTTGGTTCCCGGCTGCAAGTACACCTATGGTTGCGTGCTTCCTCCAGTTTGCCAACAACCAGATTCGTTTCCGCAACCACCTCGAGGATATGGATTTTCATGTTTTTTATTTGCATGGATAGATCACGAAACTTAGGTTCAGTAAGTTTCGTGTTTTTGACTTGCTTAAGCATCGTTTCAAGAGAAACGATTTCAATCATGAGGTTCTCATGGGGTCGTTCACTTTTTGCTACTTGACCACTACTGTTTGGCGAAGTGTTTTCAACTTCAGCCGTCGTCTCATCATTGCCGACAAGCTCGGCATCAGAGGTTGAATCATTCAGATTCTCGTCGAATTTAGCCTTCTTAGAGGCTCGTTGGAAGCCATCTTCTTGCGAAGATTGACCCGGACTACGCCTTGACCCCTTACTCATATCTCTGCGTAATCCGCTAAATAAATTTAGCTACGCTTGTTGTTGGATATTTAAATTAGTTTTAAATATTTACTTCACTCCACTTGATATCACCCAAATCTACTTAAATCCCTTCACTAATTTTAGCCGTGCAGTGGATTTTTATTGCACCTTTACGGTGGAACCACTCCTTCGTTGCCTCCCCTCGGACCACGTAGAGGTATTAGTAGACTTAGTAGTTTTGGTTTTTTAGTCTTAAAAGACTTTTTATGAAATATATATATATATATGTATATATATATATTTATGTCACTCCTTAAATGTTTTACTCGTTTTATTTTAATTTTTAATCGCTTTAATAAGTTATAGGCAGCACTATTAACTTATCCCCGAGGGGAAATCCCCGAGCTGTATATGGTGTAGTAACCAAGCCTTGAATCACTACATCACTGCGACCGCTAGATCTCGACCACTAGGAGTCCGCCTGCTTACTCCTGAGACCCGCCGGTACTGGGTGTCTGATACCCTGCACCATCTCGTTGTTTTCCATGGTTGACTCCATTGAGTATTTAGATTCTCGGTTCCTTCCCTTAGCACTTTATACCTACTGCCAGGTTTTTATCAGTCGCCCCGTGGAGAACAGACGCTTCAGAATTTGACATGGGTATTTCCCCCTCAAGGCAAGTAGTAA
This sequence comes from Nephrotoma appendiculata, assembly GCA_947310385.1. Taxonomy (NCBI): domain Eukaryota; kingdom Metazoa; phylum Arthropoda; class Insecta; order Diptera; family Tipulidae; genus Nephrotoma; species Nephrotoma appendiculata. Next base: position 238,693,518 of record OX371224.1, on the reverse strand, counting down.
GGGATTTACCGCGCCCATTCGCGGGGTAATACTTTTAGCGTTACCCAGCGTGCAGCGCGAGAATCTTGTATAACCAGCGCACCCCGTTTCAAAAAATGGAGCAATGTCCTTGATATATATAAAAATTTAAAAGATCCAAAAACTGGAACCGCACCAACTGCAACTGATGCGTCAAATTGTACTTTTTTCGAAAAAATTAACGATATTGTGGCTACAAAACATAATATTCGACCACCGTCACTAGCAGAATCCTCACCTCCAATAGATTTGGAAGATTTAATTAAATATTACTCAAAAGAGAAGGACTGTTCACCGAAACTGACATCTGCAACATCGAGGGCTGGGAAAGTAGAAGAGCTTCTGAATCTTCAGGAGTTGAGAGTGATGCCACTCAACTCGTTTGCGTGTTTTCCCAAAACTGCAATGTCGCGTCCAGGATATAGATGTAAAAAATGAGGGGTGGTTTTCAATATTATTATCACAATAAATTTGTTTTACTTAATATAATTTTAGGTGCTCACTCGTTCACGGTGTTTTTAAGAAGAAATTTTTTATTTTTTACAATTTTTTGTTATACAATTTTTTTGTCTTAATAATAATGCGACCTCTAGAATTGAACATTTAAACTTAATTTGTTATTTTTAATAGTACAATTTTTTCTCTTGATTCTTACTTAATCTAGTACATCATGTATTTTCAAGATTTGCATCTGTCAAAATTTTAATATAAACAAGTTTTAAGAAAAATATAATTCGTGATGTTAAGTTTATGTCTAATTTGTAACTAATTATATAATGCAAATTTAATATATAATAATATAAATTTTCCTTTTATCTTACAAGTCTATTCCGAGTATTTTTTACGAGTATGATGATGATAATTTATTTGTACAAGACAAGTTCGCATCAGAATCAGAAAACTGTTGTATTGTATTTTATTTGTTCCTCCAATTTGTGGTTTTCTTTATATTTCTAAAAACTCCTGTGAACAGAGAGAAGTAGCGACCAAAATCACACTCAAATTTTTTTTAAAGAAACACTATTTGAACACATTAAGAAGATGGGGATGATAAAATTATCAAATCTGAAGTAGAAATATCTAGTTCAGATAGTGACTAGGACTATATTTCGAACTGACGTGTGCTTGGGTATCAAGTACATTTTATATGAACTGAAATAACAATATATTGAAGAATGAATTATGTTAATTGAATATTAAATGAAATTTTTTATGTTTAAGTTAATTTATATTTCATTATTTTTTTATTTGTTTTTAAATATTTAAAAAATCTCCGGCATCTTTTTATCTTATTTCCTAAAGCCCTCAAAAAAATATATCGCCATCTCGTCTTTAATTGTGCAAAAGCTTATTCTACTGTAATTCTTGCCTTACGAGCGATTTTCAGTGAAAGGATTGATGATAGCAATGGGTTCCAAGAATAATTTATATCCACTGTCAACAAGTAAAAAGTAACCTTGTCATTGATATTTTTTATTTAAATAAATGTCACTGTTCCGGAGAACTCGTTAGTCCTGAACGTATCCTTGCCACCCAAAACATATATTTATGAAGTTATGGTAAGAATCACAAATGGCTAAAAATAACATACTTTTTATTACATTAATCGATACAATAATAATTTCAAAAACCACACATTGTATTTGAATATTGTAGTCCAACTTTCTAGGATGATCCCACCTGATTTGCAAACACCTTGAGCTTCCAATTTTTTTTTTGCTTAGGAAACGATATTATTTTAGGCATTAGTTTTAAACTTGTACTCATCGTTTTCTAAATTATATTAAATATAGCTGTTGTTGAATGTAGCACTAACTATACGATAAGATAATCCAGCTGCTAGCCAAAACAATGTCACCGCCAATTCAATTTGAGCATCATATTCATATCGTTTAATTGGAAATATTCTACTAATTTTTGGAAAGCCTCTACCCATACGGCTTCGCTTACTTATTTAAGATTGCGACAAATAAGTTTCAAATAAAATAAGTAACTATAATTGGAAAAAGGCATGTTTTCCAAATACCGACTTATTTGTGGACACCGACATATTCAAATAAGTCACCTCGCGAGGAGACTTATTTGAATAAATACGTCCACACAGAAATGTTCCCAAAATTATGTCGTATTACAATACATGCAGTTTTTATTTTCAAATCTAGTGACAACGACCAACATGTCAAGAATTTTTTTTTCATATAAAAGAAATTGCGTTTTGTTTTTTGTTATAACGTCACAAATAAGACGGTACAGTGGATTATAATCCTAGTGTTCAGTCGGCCAAAAATGATAAAAAATATCATGATATTTTTTTATCAGCTTTTGCCATAAAACGCACTCCTTTATCACAAAAAAAGCCAAGAATATTTTCGATTCTGGCTGTCAAAATTTGTGTACATTTTATTTCTAATGTTTTTGCATTATTATTTTACATGGACAGGAACAACATTTTGTTCAACTTTAATATTATATTTTTTTATTAAACAATAATACATTAAAAACAATGAATGCATCAAATCAGTGTCTGGAATAATATCAACTACAAAATATATTGTTTGTGCGTATGATTTGTGTGTGTAGTTTCTTTTCAATGTTCTTGTAAGTTCAATGTCCATTTCATTTTCTCTGAATGATTGATTAGGTGACGTTGTGTGGTTAAAATTATTCGTATATTCACGAATTGGGAGAGAATGTGACTTCCTTATGTGTAAATGTCACCTAAAAACGATTTGTGAAAGTTTTTAGCGCAATCAATAATCTATAAATCTCTGCTACGTCAATTATAATTGAATGCATGTTTAAATGAATGAATTACTATACGTACTGTCCGGGTTTGTTTTATTAGCTTAAAAGATGTGAAACTATTGTGAAAGACACTTAAGAATTAGTATAAATAGTAAATTTTTGTTATGACAGCAGCATGTTTTGACGTGCAGCATCAATTTATAATTGTTTTTTCTATTTGGGTGTTCAGTTTGGTTTGACATAAAATTATACCGAGTGAAGTTAGGGCCACAAAAAACATCATGATAATTTTTATGATTTTGGTCGGGCTGAACACGCCAAATAAGAATAATAATAATTCCGAACGACCAAGCACCCCTCCCTGACCGCACGTGGGGAGTCACCAGCAACATTTTTATTTTTTGTTTATAATCCCCAACGAGGACCTTATTCTACTAAATTAAAAATTAAAAAAGAAAGCAAATGTCAAAAATAAATTAATATTAAATAAAAAATGTATTAAAATAGCTATGATTAGGAAAATAAAGGCTGTACTTATATGTACTAAATTTTAAAGAATGATACCCCGCAGCAAAATAGAAGAGACCGGTCTGCTTAGAGCAAGCAAATTTAAAACTGGAAGCTAATTAGTTCATCCATTTTGATATCCTTCAGTATGCCTATTAGTTTTTTTGGACAACTGTGACTACCCCAATCTACCACAAAATTATGTCGGTTCACGCACCAAGCACCCAGTATAAGTTTATTTCATTTAATAAAATTCATTACATAAATCTTCAGTATACCTACATTCTTCTACATAATTAATCACTGAGGGAGTTCTATACCTTATATAATTCCTTCGTTCGATTATAATATGCTCTCCATTTTTCAATGAAATGCGCCCTATTAATTATAAATATATTTTTACCGAAAAAATCGGTAAATTTGTAAAAATTTACCGATAAATGGGGAATACATTTTATACAGTAAATCGGAAAACGGTGTTGCACTCCCTATCCGTGATATTTTCAATTTTATATTTCATTCCATGATTTGATTTTCGCTTTTTTGATTTCTTGGGACAAACTTGCTCTGGTTCTAATTTAGTGCTATGACTGTTTGTAATGTTCTTCGCATGATTATAGTGTGTTTGATCCTTTCGTTTCTTATCCAAACTTTGTGAATTTCTTCATTCCGCCAGCGTTTATTTTTCAGTCTCCTCCTGTTAACATCAGGGGCGAAGTGTCCATAGAAGCTACGGAAGCACTGCATCCCTTTCAAAAATCACTATCGTTAAAATAAAATTTCAAATTTTATTTATTTTATGTATAACACGTTTGATTAAAAATATTTTCATAATACTTCTTCATTATTCATAATGATATACAAATGTACAATACACTATTATGCCTTACAGGTCTGCACATATAGATATCTAGTTTAATGCAATTAACTTTAAAAATATTTTGTATTTTTCTTTCCCACTTTGATTTTTCATTATAATTTATACCAAATATCTCTCTTTGATTATTTCTATAGCATGCGTCTTGCATCAAACGCAACAAAACAGAATAATAAAAAAATATTCTCTCTGATGGAAGCTGCTTTTAGTTTAGCTTTACCTTATTTCCCTTCAGCGTAATATTATTAACAAAATTAATTATCTATGTGTATGTGTTTTATCTATTCATAGATTTGTTTATACTCTCACTTGTTACTCTCAGAATACGCTGCAACTTTAGCAGCTTATTAAGAAAATACTGAAATGAATTATTGGTTTTCAATTTTGCACAAATTAACTTCTCATGTTCTCGTGAAGCGACAAGTGATCGGTTTATTGAATAAATTTATTATAAAAGGTAATAAAGGTGTGAATAGGGATAAATTTGAGAGTTGGGAAAAAACTAAAGCTGTCGTGGAAATTGATGAAACGCGCACAACTCGAGTGAGAATCACACTCGAAATCATTAAAAATTTAAAAACGTCTTATAGAAAATTATTTTTTGAAATAATTGATCATATTTCAACAAAATTAAGTACTAGATTTCAAAATATTGCTGAGTTCACGTTCTTAGAACTTATAAATTCAAAAAAATTTCTAAATTTAAATTGAATTTTCCGGAGCAACAATTCAAAAATCTCCAAGAATTTTATGGCAAACGATTCGGTTTTCCAAAATTGAGAAGTGAATTAATTGTTGTGTATAGCGATGAGGACTTTTTGGACAAATCAATATAAGAGATGTTAGAATTTCTAAAGACAACGATTTAATAAGTTCATTCAATGAAGTATCAACCTTATGTCGAATATTCTTATCGATTTCATCTATAAGTGTATCATCCTAAAGAAGCTTTTCTGCTTTACGTAGAATTAAAACTTATTTAAGAAGTACTATTGCAGATGATCGGCTTTCTCATATTTCTCGGATTTCTATACATTAATTTGTAACGAAAATTTTTGTTTTTAAAAAGAATCGTTGTAAATAAAACATTTTTATGTTGTCAATAAAAATCAGGCTTAATTTAATTTTCATAGTTATTGTATATTTTAGGTCTAACTTTTTATATTTTGATGTAAGTATAAAAATATGAAATTATTTCATCAATTTGTCTGATAGTTTGGCTCAACAATACTTTTTATTCTAAATCCCAAGAAAATTAAAACTCCATTTTATTAACCCAGCTTCCTCTACTTTGCAGTTCACGAGTCGCCTATGGTTAACATGTAACTATCTTTTGTATAATATTTGTTAATGCCTCAGTATATTGTGGTTTAAAACCCATGTCTTCATTTGTTGTCGCAACTCGAGCGAATTAATATGTGTGTAGACTGTATATATATGTAATAGCGCGCTGGCTGATGTTCACGACTATAGGGATGGTCACACGCACCAAGATCTCCAACAGATAAATTATTGACTACAACACTTTTATTTCGATTAGAAAATTAATTTTAGCACAATGTTGATTGGCGTACAAAAAAATAATGATGCGTTGAATTTTGCAAGATTGATTGATTGATTGATTGGAATGTGCGACCAAACCTTAGTAAGATTCCCGGTTGACGCCGGGCCCATCCGCACACTCTTTTACATATAACAAGATGGAGGGATAGGAAAGGTTTATTAATTATTATGGAAATTGACCCGGTTTCAGACACCTAAGTAGTCAATAGTTAGTAAATTGTTAGTTGAAATGTAATATAAGAAGGTTAGCACAAGACAACACAATTATTTTTGGTTTTTTTATATAAATATTCAGCAATCAGCATCCTAAAAAAATTTATAATTAATTAAATTACAGTAAATTTCAAGAAATAAAATGTCATTATTATGAGTCAAATTATACTTGAATACAATAAATGTAATGTTCTGATTAGTATTAACTAAATTCAAAAACCCTCACAGTCTCCCGAAAAAACCTAGAAAAAAGAAATGCCACGATCCTTGGAAAACTATCTAAATACAGCAATATTTAACTACATTTCAAATTTACTCTGTAGCTTCCAAGCTAACTGTAATTTCAAAAAGTCAAATATCCTCTGAAATATCAATTTAATTAGCAACCAGATAGCCATTATGATTCCTGCCTTGCCTGCTCTTCTGACTTGTAAATTAAAATTTTGTTTTTAATTTTAAAGTATGCTGGCTTCAAATAACTTCTGTAATCAAAAATCTTCATTAGGACAAAATAAATTAGCTAAATCAGGAACTGCAATTAATAATAAACACCTGATAAATCTCGATAACTCTAAATTGCTCAACAAATTAAAATATAAAAAATATAATATTTTAATACTAAAATTCTGAATAATTGGATGAAGGAATATTAGTAAATTAGTTAATCTCTGAAATCAAACTGTGGAAAGAATCATTTTTATAAATAATGATAATAAAGTGTATCAAGAAAAACATGTAATGTTTATCCAGGAGTACTCGATTCACGCTTTTCTAGAATCAAAAATCAAACTCACTATGCGGCACATACAGTTATTTTCGGAACGATCCCAATAGTCGAATCTTCTCCCTGTGAAACCTCTACTATTTACCAAGCGATCTTCCGCGCTAACATCACTAATCAACAACATTTATGACAAAACCGTGATGAAACCATGGCAGATTATAAACGTATCGTGGTAAATCTTATAGCTCAAAAATTTCAGCGTACGACTGATCATCCTAAATTTCAAAAATGATTCCACTCGCGCTAAATTGACGCTAAACTTCAACAAAAACATCTATAATATTCATTAAAAAGACTAATTTAGATATGTATATCTAAACCTCAGACAAGGGTTCTGTGTAAAACTGCAAATTTGCCTTCTTATATTAATAATTGATAAATACATCAACTTCCAAACAAAACAATTTAAAATGACCAAAAATAGCTTAGAAATATAGGTAACAATAGAGCCTAATATTATATGAATACAACCATCCATATAAGCTGAGAAACATAATGTTGAATGAACTAGCATCACAAACCGCAGACACCGACCTACTACTACTCATAATGAACCCATTTAAAGTACTCTAATATGAAAGAAAAACACAAAAAATAAACAACAAGTAAACAATTTATTTATTTATCCTCGTCGCCACTGTGTAGATTGATCTAAGATCTAAGATTCGATCGTTGTTTTTTGTGTCCTTTAATTCAGCAAAACATTCACACACACACAAGCACAAAAAGCAAATATATAATAAATATATTATAATTAGCTATATACCCTACTGGAAGGCAATCGATGAGCTCACCGATGGGCCCATCATGAATCCCTCAACGAAGTCTCAATGAACTTTATTCCGTGCCCGGAACCAAAGTTATTTATATATCCAATGAAATCCTTTGTGATCCAACGAATGATCCTCATAACGCATTGACGAACTCATCAACGACCCCTGTAAAGAAGTCACTGAAACAGAAATAAGGCAGTTCCTACGAAAATTCATGCAAGCAGTGTAATATAATTCATTAAGGGGCATTTTGAATGATACCTTATGTTCAATATTTTATGTTTCAACCACAAAACAAAAGACGTCTTCATTTTTGCAAGCACTTTCAGTCCAGGTACACACATTGAACTAGCTCCATTGCACGTTCCTATTATCAAGAAAACATCCCACAATCAATCTAAAGATAAGGAAATAAAATCTGCATCCCTAATCACTTCCAAAACCCTTACCAGAATGAAATGCCTACACAAGCTCAAAAAATTAAATTCGATAGCAACTGGATTTCACCATTAGAAAAGTAATAATAGCCTCTCCAATAACGACCTTCATGAACATGTTAGTTATTTTTTGAACTTGTTGCCTTCGATAGCACAGCAAGCAGAGCGCCCGCCATGCAATTCGGGGGTCCCGGGTTCGACTCCTGGTGGTGACAAAAAAGTTACGACTGGGCGTTTTTAATGTGTTATGTGTTACATTGTGTATTGTCTTATATATCTCAAGCCATAGTTATCGGCTTTTCTCTATAAATATTTGTCTATTCAGTAGAACGCCCAATACACAACTTCAACTTCTCACGGAGAGAAAGATAATCGCAACACACCTTCTGTTCAGAATTTCATCAAAAAGCCCACCCATGCTGTCGTCATCAATTGCCCGACCTACAAAAAATTTGGACACATACAATCAAATAAAATTTGATGGCTTTTCAATACCAAATCAAAAATCCATGCAATTCGCATGCCTGTGAGAGCTCCCGCGCCACTGTGTTCGAGCCTCAATGAACATTTTCCGATAGGGTAATATGAAATGAAGTAAATAAAATAAAATGAAAACAAAACAGCCCTGATCTCGTACATTGTTTCTTCTTATACCTATCGATACTCACACATAGCAGAGCAACTATACCACATTTTCGTGGGTATCGAAATGTAAATCTCATTGTACACCTCCAATGCTACATCCATGTAAATATAATACATATAGCTACTTATGAGTAAAATCATATATAAAACAAAACATAGGATTCAAACAAAATTACCAAAAGCAGACAAAAACAAAAAATAATCGTCGAGCAAAAACAACAACAAAAATTATTAGCCAGTGTGATAAAACAAAACAACAGAATTGAAACACCCTTTCTTGCGCAAACGATACTCGAATAACCTACTAGATGAGAATACTAGTACTCTGCGCCTCTATGAGTTATTAAATACAGTTATTATGATTATATACTTAAAATTTATTTGTAAAAGTATGTATTAATGTAACAAAATATGTGTTAAAACAATCAAAAAAATGAAAAACACTTATCTTGTGCATCTTTGGAATCAAAAAAGTCCTACATATTGAAGAATTACATACAAAATGTATAATATGCATTCAAGCAACGGTATCAAAATACATACATATAAACAAAAATTGTTATGTACATATCCTACACCATTGCAAGCGCACCATATACAAATTAATATAACTGTACAATACGTACAACTTTTCACTTTACTGATTAAATTCCACAAAATATTATTAATATTATTATATATTTATTTATGGACACATATATATTAGTTAATTGATTAGTTAATCAAAACACATTTAAATTATAAATTATTTATTTGTTTAGAGGAGAGACAAAAAAAACACGTCTTTTCTCTACCGCGTTGAATTTTGCAAGATGACAGCTCATTTTTTCTTACAAGCGCATAAATATTGTAGGTGTTGAAAATGATCCACCCCAAGTATCACTACTTCCAACTTATTTCGACTTTTATGGAACAATTGTTGGAACTAAGTTCCACGGTCAAGTTCCATTTTATTACAAGTTTTACTATGAACTGTGGAACAAAAATCCGTAACTCAACGAACTGGATATTATGCGAGTTCCATGTCTTCCATGGAATATCTCAATAATGTAACGAAAGTTGGAACTGTCAAAATGAGTTCCATTTTGTTATACTTGGGACGTGAAGCTAGTGGTGCTAGCTGTGTTCTCATCTTGCAACATTCAATATACATACTGCTATAATCTACTATACTTAATAATTTGACAGGAGTGACACCAACACAAAAATACCGAACGATTGTTGTCATTGTCAAATGATTAAGTAAGTAATTTATATTAAACTTAAAATTAAACATTAATATAGCTAATTAATGAATTTACATACTTTTAGGTAATGGAAAAACTACGTACGCAGATCCATAGTGTCCATGATAACTTAGCCGATACACATAACCGAAAGCTAAGTATTGTTACTAGTGGCTCATATGAATAAAAATTAATATAACATTTTTTTGTTTTCAGAATGAATCGATTTGGACGTTATGGATCCTCGTATTTTTAATAAAAAAATTGTTTACCAAATCCAATGATAATATCGTTATGTCTATTGCAGAATCCGTGAAGTTATAATAATTTTGATGAGTATAGGGTATCCGTTGCTAATTTTTTTATATTGATGTGATATTATATTATTTTCTGTTTCCTAATCCATCATTTTGATTATTTCTCCCCCATAATCGGCTTTTGGCATTAATATCTCCTCCTATTATAGTATTTTTTTTCTGACTCATATTTCTTTAAAATACTTTCGAATTGGTCGTTAACTTGTTGGTTGAATGTAATATTTCTAGTTGAATTGTAGAACGTTATGATTCTGTATATTCTATATTTCGTTGTTGTGTTTTTATTTTGCTTCCATAGCTTCAAGAGAAAATTTTATTTATGGGTATTAGTTGTATGTTATTATGAATGAGTAGTCCACAACCGCCGTACCCGCTCCTACTGCTGTTGATTAACACACTTGTATCTAAATATTCGCTATTTCAATTAATTTCCTTTAATTTCTGTTGTGTTCTTTGTCAATGATTATAGTTTATTTAAAACTGATTTTGATCTTTTTCTCAGGTTAATGTACTTTAAAACTGTAAGTGTACTTTATAATATTTAATGTTTTTTAATTTTGTGTTATATAGTTAGTTCCTTTTACAATTAAACTTATATGTACCACAAAACAAAAAATTATACAATAAAAAGTGTCCCTAAAGAAGATGCAAAAAAATTTAAATCAGCTGTTATTATTGTAAAAAAAAAAATGTTTACTAAAAAATTCATTATCATATTGTTTTATTGCTTTGTTGTAAGATGTTCTCGATTTCACCCTTATAGCTTGAATGGTCACCTCTCTTTTTACTAGGGCTATTTTTCGAATTGGACTTTTCTTCGTTCTGACATATGTATGTGGCAGCTGACTGGGTTTGTACATATTTTATCCTTCTCCAATTCATGAATTTCTGTGCAGTTTCCATATCTCTCCTCTTTTGTTACACAAAGTTTTTTGTATGTTCATCTCTTAGACATTTTTTGCAAAACATACATAGGTTGTGGGATATAAATTGCTACACGATAGTTGACTCCATATATTTTGACTAAATCAGGTTTGTATTGTGATTTAAAAGTTCGTTTCATAGATTTTGCGTGGTTTCCTGTGCGATATCAAATCTTGTTTCAATTCTGAGCACTACTCCAAGCGATTATCTCGTTTATTTCCTTTATTGATCTTTGAGATCGCTCTAATCAATCCATATGTGTGGTTGAAGATTTGGGTGTGAAGATTGCATATTTTTGTTGCTTCAAGAAATCATTTCTTGTGATTTTGTTTGGATTATAGATGACCCTGTATATTATTATAAATCGTCTCTTTTTGATTGTTTCGATGATATTCTCCTAGTCTCGTATTAATTTGCCGTAATATTCTCGCCAGAGCAATTATATTACTATCTTTTTTTCACAGGAAAGATGCCTTTGCCTTTTGACGAATAACGGTTACTTTCCTGTTCTTTGTACTTATTGTACCACTAAATTTCCATCCAGTCACTATGATTGTTAATGTTATCCTTATTTAAAAGGATTTTTTACACAAATAAATCTAGCATAAAATAGCACGTGAGTTAGAATTTACACGGTCTGAACGCTTGATGAAGATTGTTGTTTCCAGTAAAATTCAGAAAAAAACTACCACAACTATTAGCTTCATTCTTGTACATCACGTCGAAGTGAACGGTTGCGCTAAGTACTTGAAATGCAAAAAATAATAAATAATAGAATTCTAAACAAGTTAGTAATTATGAAGGGACATTTTTTATTTTCGCGTTAATTATCTAAATTTTAACAAAGTCCAGGGATTGTGAAAAATATCTTAAAATATCACAAACGTGTTATAATTTTGTTTTATGTAATTATGGTTTAATTGCTGTGCTTTAAAATGTCATACACCTAAATTTTAATCCTTCCGTCTTGGAATCGCGATTTGGTTTACTCATCACTGACTTCGTAAATTTGATATTGGTGAAGAGAATGATTTCTTCTCCCTTTAGAAAATGGTTCTCTAAAGCCTGTGTTTCAAAATCCTGGTCTTAAAATCCTAATTTACAAAAAACCTGGTTTTTAAAAACGTGGTTATCAAAATCCTAATTTTTAAAAACCGGGACTGTAACTCAACTAATACCCTAAAACATTGGCTAATAGTCATTTAAGTTGACTTACACATTACTGACAAATGAACTGCAAAGTAAGCTATGGTCACCTTTCAGGTAATAGAGATCGCCAAAGATGTTGCAAATCTTATTTTTTATAGTATTTTAGGAAAGATAACTCTGACAAAAAACCATTCAACTCTTCAGTCCCACACTGGCTATTTTATAATTCAAACAATTCAATTGTTTGTGAGAGGAATACTCTATGGTATATAGGCTATTACTGGTCTTACCGCGTCTCGTATAATAACTTTCAAATCAATTGTTTAAATCAATCATTTTGTCAGCCCAACGAAGATTTTGGATACAATAATTATTCCTGTGCATATGAGAGTAGCCGGACGGAAAACAAAATTAACTGATTGCCTTTAAAAGTATATATTGATTTAGGTCATCATCGAGAATTGATAAATTAGGTATTAGACAAAATTACTAACACATCTTATCTCTGGTATAATAACGATCTTTAAACTTTCATGTTCATTGCAGGCCTTGTCATAGTTAGCTGAAATACTGTAATTACAGAGTGTTTGTGCCCTGCAGAACATCAGCCTCGCCCCTTCCTAATAAGGTTGGTTGAAGTCTGTAGACACAAAAACCATTATTACATCGTATCTGTTTTCACGAAAACATTTCGCATTGCTCTATTTAGTATAAAATTCAAATTCATAACAAATACCAAATTTCATTAGTATAAATTTCCTTTATACTAATTTATTGCCTCGGTATGAACGTTTCGGAGTAGCATTATACTATTTGGAAGCTCCGCAAATATTTTCTTAGTGATAGCTGAAATAAAAAAAAAAAATTAGGAAATATCAGTTATAATATAAATTTTGAGAATTATGTTAAAATTTTACCGTTGGTAATGACCTGACCATGAATACTGTAAAAGCAATTCATAGGAGCATAAATGCTCTAAGCAATTTTTAACCGTTTTATTGCTTTTTTCAGTAGAAAATGTATGCTAAGTCTGGAATAAAAATGAATCTAATTAATTCTTATTTGATTATATATATAGTACTAATTACCATGTGGTCCATGTAGGGTTGCGAAAATAACTTTGTATTCAATAAAGCGAGATGTTATTCATTCGGATATATCATTCGGTTTCGGATATACAAATGACAAGTCTTTTATAATCGGAGATTGATTTTCCAACAGAGTTGTTATATTTAATTTATTTTCTGTAATTATTGATTTTTTTTTTTTTAATTTTTTCATCCAATTTTTAATTTTCTCTAAAAATTTTATGTTACTGCAACTTTCTTTATTGACTGAATCTTCGATGGAACAGTTCTGTCAGTATACTGCAGTGGAAATATTCACTATATTTGCTGTATCAGGAGCTAATTCGTGCCCAAAATGTCCTGTGTTGAATTGTTTCAATTTACAGGCGTGAATCCTTTACTAGATGGTAGTGGTACTACATGGTAGTGGTTCATCATTGCCAACACTTTCCTGTGTGGACAATGTTCAACAATAATTGGGGTTAACAGTGGCATCTTTAAGTACACATTGGCTACATATTGGTTGTGGATTAATTTCAGAAGAATTTTGTATTAAAAGCAGTAGCTGGTGATATTCTAAATTTTTATATTCTAGTTTGAACTAGCTATGATAATTAAAATAAAATTAAATGACGGTAAATAACAATTTAAAAGCTTTTAAATCCATTCAAAATTATTAAGTTGATCAAAGATTTTATATAGGGTCAACCATACAAAAATTATAAAATTAAAAAAAATTAAAAGTTTTGACGAAACTAATTGTTACGACTGTATGGTCGCAACGACGATTTTTTTTGTTATTTTATTCACCCCAGTTGTTGTCTTCGTTTCGCCCATCTTCTCTTATGTTTTTATTCACCTCTGTGTTTGTCTGTGAACGCACCCGCGACGTTTTGTTTTATTCCCCATCGTGTGGTGGCGCAGAGGTGAAGAGAAGACGAGAAAGAGAGAACAATGCGCATCGAGTGTGTGCAAAGTAAAACGTTTTGGAAAAAATGTTTTTTCTTATATGTCTCTCTTTTGTACCAACGAAAATTTGATATAAAGGAGAGACAGAGAAGAGAGATTCATTTCTTCTAGAACGTTTTACGAGTTGTGCGGCGCTCGAATTTTTTTTGATTAGTCAGTCAAGTGGTGATTTTTGAGTTTAGAGTCTTGATTTTTTTTTTAAAAAAAAAAGTTAAGTTTTGGTTGGAAAAGTTTTTTTTGGTTTTTGACTAGGGGTCGAGTGGAATGTATTCGGCTGCCTACTTTATTTTTCTAAAATTAAATAAATAAATTAAATAAACAAAACGTGAAATTGTAATTAGTGATAATAAGACGTGATATTAAAAGGAAAAGTTGTTCCTGTGGCCCTATTATGGGTAGTACAATTAATTTAATAAAAGAAAAAAATATAAAAAATTAAAATAAATTTGAGATTTGGTGATTATTTTTTGTGTGACCAGTTTTGTGTACCGAGAATAAAATTCACGGTTAGTCCGCGGTACAGTTTGGAGGATAAACGAGGAAATCCCGTCTCAAGGTTTTCGGAAAAGGAAAACGCTATAAATTAATTTTTTTGTTCTGCGGCTATATCGAGACTAATTATTGAGTGTGTGGGCGGACGACCGTGGTACGTGCACATTACATATCGGATACAAATTTTTCCACGAGTACCGAATTATTCGACGGGTACCACAATATTCTTGCGGGTGCCGATAAGTACCGTATTTTTGAGAGTGCTGTTTTACAACGGGTGGCCAGGTGAGGCCATTCGCAACGTTTTTTTTTTTGATTTTTAAGGCGAGGCAACGCCCGACAATAAAAATTGTTTACGGTTTTCGACGTGCCAACGCATAATAAATTTTGGGCACGTTTTGGGCGAACGGACACCGCGGCTATAACGGGTGTCGTGCGTACTGTTATTTACGGGTGGCCAGTTGAGGCCACTCTGCTATCAACGGATCCGGCGGCCAGTTGAGGTTAGCCGTATGGTTATTAGAGTTTATCGGCAGAAGAATCCGGCAACGGGGTAGTCAACAAGGGACCCCGCAACGGTTTGAGTAGCCAACCGGTCATTGTTATTTTATTTTGGTATCGGTGGTCTGCCACAACATTACGGTAGCCAACCGGCTATTGATAGTTGTATACCGTGGTATCGGGGAAAGGCCCCGCAACGCCTAATTTATTTTGGTGGCCAGTCAAGGCCAAAATACTTAACGGCACCAAAGCCGCAACGGTCCGGGGCGGCGACCCTGAGGCATGACGGCTGCGCAAGGCCGCAACAATTTATTTGATAGTTATTTAAGGTACGATTTTTTTTTGATTTTTGTTTATTTTATTTTATATTTTTACAATTTTATTTTTTTCTTAAATTTTTTAAATATAATTTTCTGGATTTTGTAATCGAGCGCCGCACAGCGGGTGCGCGCTCGGTGCGCATTGATTTTTCTCTCTCTCTCGTTTTCTCTCATCGTGGGGCGGTGGAGGGGGAAGTTGTTTTCCTGTTATCTGTTTTTCCTCTTATTAAATAAAATGAAATATTAAATTTTTTCGGTGTGTATGACGGGAGCTGAGACTCCCTCTGTGTCGGTTTAGTGTTTGCGGTCCCTTGGTGCCCGCATCCAATTTCGTAACCGGGGCTTTGCCCTGTTTGAATTCGAATGGATGCGCGCACCAAGGCACCTCTACCGGTTTATAATTTTGTTGTGTTGGTTCCTCAGGTTCCGGCCGACGAATTTCGGCGGAACTCGGTTTTATTATTATTTGCGTTCCCCTAACTTTCTGTATGATCACGGTGTAAGCCAGGAGCGTCATGCAAGCCTCAAACCCCACGACCTTAGCACTTCTCCTTGAGAACGTAGCCGGCAAAAATCACCGTGGAGGCCTCTGCATGCGCTTAGTGAAATCTGCAGGTTGGCAGTAGCCAGCCTGTAACAGTAGCCAGCCTGTAACATAATTTTTAATGACATTCCAGCCATACTCGACGTAATGAATATGCCGTAAATATTGTTGAATGTTGAATGACAGCTGTTTGTTTTAATTAATTTTCGAGTTTGTTAATACGAGTATATAGTGTATATTAGTGTAACAAATTAACATGAATCACGAAAAACAGATGTCTCAATTGAATAATCTTTTTCAATTGGTTGCCCTTGAAGAACGTCTTGCCCTTGAAGAACAGAAAATTTACTAAATGGTCCTGTAGCGTGCGAGAAATTGATAGAACACGGCATATACATGGCTACTTCACAATTACCTTCTTAAAAATGTACTATGTGGACCCGGGCCAGTTTTTTTACATACGAGGATGTCAAAAGAATTGTTCTTTATGCTGCTTCAGTTGGTCAGACCAGTAATGGAAACATCTGGAAAAGTGACAATAAACACGGAGTTTTATTTAGCATTTACATTTCATGTATGTTAGAATTTACAGCAGGTAACCTATAGCACCTTACATATTGACTTCAGCTTATTCCCAGCTACTTACCACAAGGCGGTTCTATCCAATCTTTGGCGTGGAGTTGGAAGATCGGGAAGGAAACGGCACGCTTAATTATTTTAGATACTTGCGTAGCGATTTCATTAATTGGTCCGTTATACGTCTCTAAGCCCAATATTAAAGATTATAACAATATTGCTCACGACTTGTGGAATATGCCAAACTGTTTGGGGGCAATTGATGGCAAACATGTCTCAATACAGTGCCCACCTGGAACAGGTAGCCAGTTTTTTAATTATAAAAAATACTTCAGTATTGTGTTAATGACCGCGTGTGACGCAAGGTACATATTCACAAATATTGATGTAGGTGCATATGGTTCACAAAGTGGTGGGGGTAATTTATAATTCACGCAAATTATCAAAATAGTTCAAATATATTTCCAATATTTTTTCTCTATTTTAGGCATCTTCAATATTATTGCATTAGGTAAAATATTTGTAGTAAACATTTACAAGTAAAAGGCAAAGAATTTACCTAATTCAGCAACCAAATTACCACATTTATACGTTGGAGATGCGGCTTTTACTTTAACAACCAGTCTGATGAAACCGTACCTTGGAATGTATTTATCAGTTCAAAAGGAATTATATAACAAACGGTTATCTAGAGAATGACGTGTAGTTGAACACGCATTTGGTATTCTAGTAAGTCGGTGGAGCATAATGCTTCCGACAATACACATGTTTCCGAATAACGCCGAAAAAGTTATACTTGGTTGCACTACACAACTTTTTATGCCTCAATAAAGTTAGCTCGTATATATATGTTCCAATTATGTAGATTGGGAAGATTCGAACCATGCCATGCACGAAGGCGGCGCAGTGAAGTGAGACAATCTTTGGGATCTAGTACACCATCATATAGCACACACGTTTTAGGCGGCAGAACAAGACTAGAAATGCGAGATAGACTATGTGCCTTTTTACATAATGAGGGCATGTTACCTGGGATGAGCCAAATCTTGTAAATAAATTTATTTTAATAATTTTTTTATATTATCTTTAATTTTGGGGTCATTTTTTTAAATTAAGATTAATAAACAAATGAAATAAATGATACATAAAAACTAAATAAAATAATTATTTTATTTGTATTGCTTCAATAACATAAGTCACGGTAGATTATTTACTTCATTTCTAAATAATAATAAAATTAAAAAAAATCTACTTTTATCTGTTGGTATAAGTATTCTGCTCATAGGCGATCTCGTCGGGTGTCCACATCAAATTGCATAATTAGCGCTATAGCATAGTCTTGGTCGAAATCCTCTAACGGTTCAAGCAGTAATACAATCGACTACATGAAATTTTCCGTAATTTCACGTCTCCCAGAAACTTCAGACGGCGGTTGTGTTCTGTTTTGAATCCGACTAGATTCGGTCGCAGATTTAATTGACTGACACGCTTAAGCGACATCCATTTCATTTTTTTCACCTGCGAATTATTTTCCGACGTACTACTGCTTGAACAGGTTGACTTGACAGTCTCTTCAGAAACTGCATTTTTATATAGGTTTTGCACTCCAAATTCAACCTTTTACATGTTCATCAATTTGCATCAACAAATCATGTTCATCAATTTCCAAATAAAATTCACCTGTACCCAAAACATTTTCAACCTTTTCCAAATCAAATCCAATTCTATTCAAATCAAATTCACCTTTATTCAAAACATATACACCCTTTTCCAAACCAAATTCACCTTTGTTCAAATCAAATTCACCTTCATTCACACTTTTCCATTTCAAATTCAACCGGAGTCGTTTGGTTTTATAACGACTACGGTTGAATTTGAAATGGAAAAGAATGCATATGATTTGAATAAAGGTGACTTTGATTTGAATAGAGTTGGATTTGATTTGGAAAAGGTTGAAAATGTTTTGGTGAATTTTATTTGCAAGTTGAAGAACATGATTTGTAAAAGGTTGAATTTGGAGTGCAAAACCTACATAATCTTTTTAAATATATACATATGTGCATACATAACACTCTTACACAAATATATATTATTGAACCTATTTATTTTATATGTAATACTTACAATTAAAAAAATGAATTTGCTGGTTAAAGAATCAAATCAACTATTTTCCGTTATTGACATTTTATTGTTTATTTTTTTTTTCAGATACCAGGATACAAATTTTATTTTTTTTACGTTTGGACGGAAAATTTCGCTCTAATAATTTTTAAAAGTGACAATTCATATTTAACGAAGGTTCGTTAAATTTTTTAATTTAAATTAATTTTTCCATGGGCGAAAGCACAGAAACGGCATTTATCCAATGCCTCCTAAACTACAGGCCGCATACACCAAATGATGACGACACGCTATGTCTACGTTGTTGTTGCTTTCTCTAGTTGTTTTGTTAGTGTAAATATCTTAATATTATTATTGCGCAGTCTCGGTTTAGACATAAATTGACGTCATGTGCAAAAAATGAGAGTAGTAAGAGGCATGTAGTTTAGAAGGCATTGATTTATCGCAAACATAATTTTTTTAAAGTTACGTTTATATTTTTTTTTAATTTTTGTATGATTACCCCTTTAATGCTGCTTTTATATATTAAATTGTGCGAAAAAACTAAGCGCAAACTTGATTTATCTTACGTTTAAATATTTAGCCATCCAATTTTAATTTAATAACTTTTAACTGAACGTTAAACATTTACATAAAAAAAATCTAGTTTTATCAAGGTTGCATAGAGTTTTGTGTGTCTGCGAAACAAATTTTCATATAAAATATTTAATTGGCGCACAACTAACTGGCCGGCATTTTCTGTGCAACCGGACATAAATGAAGTATGCACAAATGTAGATTTGGAAGTGGATTAAACTCGATAATTTATAATAAGTGAACGAGTAAAATAAAACTATATTTTAATATTCCTTTGAATTTTTAGGTCGGTGGTAATTGAATAAGAAGGCACAATAGACGAATTTAAATGGAATTTACAATTCAGTAAACCCCATTTGTTGCCTGTTATTCAGACCACCAAAACATTTTTCGCCTTATTACATTGATTCAAAATGTAATTATAATACATATCTTACCTTGTTTTATTGTTAGTTACGGGGTTCAATTAATTTTCGTTATTTTATTGTTTTGTTTTTCTTTTGCGACAGACCTTTTACGATCACCAAACCGCAACTTGTAATTACGTATTATATTATGCTGCAAAGAAAGGCCATTCGGTTTTATTAATTTTTTGTTCACGACAGATTTTTTAAGGACACAAAACCATAAAATTTACGTGCTATTTATTTCGTGATACAATCGGGTTCTCTTGCAATTCTTTTTCGTTATTTTAATAATAAAGTTCGTATAATATTTTTTGTAAAACACGATGGTTTAGGCTATAATCGGCTGCGGTCGATATATTTAGCTTTTGTTTTAGCATGATCGGGTAAGTTTATATTTTGTTATTCTAATATATCAAATCGGGAAAGCCTTCGTGATAATATTTTCAATTTTGCATTAATTTGACAACCGAATTTTTACGGTAACCAAACCATAAAACCTCTTGCGGTCCCAAATTGTTTGTCGGAGGCTTGGTCCAAGTCTAATGGAATCTCACGGACAAGTGGTGCAGTGGTTAAAGCTTCGGCACTTGGACCGGGAGGTACTGGTTTCGAATCCCACCAGAGGCTGGATGCAAAAGCGAATTTTCTTCATCGATTACGATCGTTGATGTTAATAAACACAGCTAAGACCCTCTGTTGGAGTGCAGAATTCAGCGCCGACCCACCGTCCATGTCAGTTTACAGGTTGACATGGAGCTTGCAATGTGCAGGTGGTATACTGTAATTGTGTGAATGGGCGGTCTGTGCGTGAATAAAAGGGGGGTATTAATTTACCTTCAAAGGACATTAAATCCACTGGACAGTTAATACTTCCTTTAAAAAAAAAATTAAAAAAAAAAAAAAAACATCGCTGAAACACAAGCAATTGTGATTTCTATAGGTCTATTATGAATGTCACTTACTCGTCTCTCGATGAGGAGTCGTCACTATAATTCTATTTTGGTATCATGATTTTCGCAGTGAGCGAGTGATCGTCACATGCTTGTTGCTTGGCGCACCGAAATCACCACATAGAATTTTTGGTATTACAATTGTCACAGTAGCGAGTCTAATGTCATGTATGCTCACCTAGAATATGGTGGTGATACTCAAGTGAGCAAAAGCTAGTACGTATTTTTGGTATTAGAAATATAATATTTTATTAATATTTTAACATTAAAATAAATAATTTATATTTTTCTTATAAGAAATTAAGAAGAAGTTTCCTGGTGATACATAAATACATTTTAATTTACGTTTTAGTTTATTTTTTGTTTTCTTTTTATTACTAATTTGTATGGATAAAAAGCTATGCTTTATCCTTTATGCTAAATAAATAAATAAAAAAAAATTAATAAACAAAATACTTTCAATCCTTAATTCCTAAAAATCAAAAATGATTCAAACAAATTTAAATTAGTTTTTGTTTCCCTTAAGTTTCGCTTTTTCAGTACAACATCAAACTTATAACTCATATTCACTTTATTACGATCCGAAGGTAAATTCCACAACAGCAGTAAAAAATGGATATACTTTTGTACACACGGTATAATTCACACCATTCGTTTTAACTAAATCGAATAATAAATTTTTTAATTGAATTTTTTTTAGTTCATTCTAGAATAGTTGTTATAACGTCATTTTCCTTTTATTATACCTTTTCTATTGTTTGGTGCTTGTGCAGTTCAAGCAAACAATAGTTTTATTTTAGAATTCCTTAATAATTCAACCATAGCTAATAACTTTTTTTGTGCTTTTGAAAATAGTTTAATTTAACCACCATTTGTAAGAATTAAAAAATGTAATTTATGTAGTGGTATGATAATGCACAGAATTAATAAAGATTATCACCATTTTAGTGTTTGCTGTCTCAGGCAAACACTACTTTTAAGGAAATGACTACACAGGTTAGAGTAGTAGAACTTTGAAATAATAACAAAAGTGTCCCAAGAACAGTTCAGGGGCCTATTTGGGAAGTCGAATTTGATCAATCGAACGACATTTTCGAATTATCGGTATTTGGGAATTCGAAATTGAATTATCGAACGTATAACAAGAAACGATCGAAAATTTCCCTTATCGGTCAATTCGATTACGAGCCATAATTCTACAATCATGAACAAATTTTTATTCGTAGTTAGTTTTGTTCACGAAGATGAATACAACGAGTAAAATTTTAAAATATAAGTACATACTTTGATTTTATTTATGCAGACGCCATTTTTAAAATAAAAATATCGTTTAATGAATTACTATTAAATATACATATAATAAAATAATAGAATTTTTACAGTTCTATAGAACTGTTTTTTTTGCTTTAAAAGATATATAATCTTAAAGGAGTTTAAAATGTAATTTTTAACCAAAATTTATTTTATATATTAGGACAGCGAGAAATACGAGTTTAAACCAATTTGTCATTTTGGTCACGTTTATGGAAGAACATTCGGACTTCGCGAAAGGCTACAACGTGTTGCAGATGCGCGCGTATCAAATAAGTGGCTCTGGGATGAAATTGGAGCACGATTAAACAGTTACCGGACCGCCAATTCAATCCTCCCATGTTTGGAAAAAAGTTTGCTGACAAAAAACAAACAAAAAACATAATTGCAGTTAAATGTCAAAACATCGCTAAGATTTAAACTATTATTACAGGTATAATGATTAAAATAATTTCCTTGGTTGTGTATGTTTTTATTTTCGATCGAATTTCCAAATACCAAATCATGTTCGAAACGAAATGATCAATCGAATTGAAAAGCAACTCGAATCGATTTCCCAAATAGGCCTCCAGGGCTGAGCGGAACCACACATTGAGCGATAGAGTGAACTCATAAAGACAGTATACATAAGTACACATAAAGACTGCTAAAGCCATTGCTATGGACACCTGGATATATTATACAAAAAAATAATGTGTTAAAATAAAATACGTATAAAAAAATATTGTCCTTGCATGTGGATTTTAAACTAATTATTAACAATCACGATTAAAATGGGTGAAAAAAAAATATTGTTTCCATGGTGGTGGACACCAAACAAGTGGTTAAAGCTGCGGGACTTGGACCGCGAGGTACTGGGTTCAAATTCTACCAGAAGCTGGATGCAAAGCCAATTTTCGCCATCGATTACGATCGGTGATGTTAATAAACACAACTAAGACCCGACTGTTTTAGTCAGAATTCCGCGCCAACCTGCCGACCATATCAGTGTACAGGTTGACATTGCTTGTAATGTGCAGGTGGTATACTGTAATTGTGTGAATGCTTGGTGTGTGCGTGAATGAAAATGGGGGTATTAATTGACCTTCAAAGGGCATTAAATCCACTGAAGAATTAATACTATCTTTTATAAAAAAAAAAATAAAAATAAAAGTAGGACCAGAAAATCAACTAGTATTTGTTATATGGATCTGGGCCAATCCTCAGACCTATCAGTGAGAGATTTGATTTTTTCAAATCTACATTATCGAATTTTTTTTTGAATGGTTGCAACTGTATTTTTATAAAATTTCCGGATCGTGCTAGAATATTATAAGAAAAAAACTGTACAAACTATACAAATAGAAAAATGTTTCCCGCAGTAACTTTGCAAGCCATTTGTGACCACCAAATTAAGTTTATTGATTGTTTTGTGGGCTATCCAAGTTCGATGCATGATAATCGAATTTTCAAATCCATGCATTTTTACGAAAAAATTGTCAAATTCGGCAATATACTAAAAATGTCGTGAAACCCCACCATTGTTCCTAGCTTAGAGAAAACAATTTCGATTTATATTGCTGAGCAGTGAAATGAAAATTTCTTTCTCGTAAAGTGTCGGCACTTTTTTTTTATAATAGCCACTTCTAAAGCTCCCTTTAGCTGATCGGTGCTTTAACTTTTTAAAACCCGATATTTTTAAGAATTTGGACTTTGGTATTTATATTTATTAACATTTCAAAAAGTTCAAAGATGGAAAGTTGGTGTAGTTTGAAATTCAAAACAAAAGAGAACTGTGTCGTGCAAAATTGTGAAACGATTATTTTCGCATATACATAAAGTAAAATTTTATTATTAAAATTGAAAAAGGATAATTTCCTATGATCTGTGAAATGGTTGCCAAAAATGAAGCGTTGAAAAAATTTGGTGCGAAAAATTTTGAAATCACTTCTTCAGATCCTATAACAAATTATAGCCGATTAGTGCAATGGATTTAAGTTCCATATATAAAGTATTTCTTTCATTAGAATCCTAACAAATGGCAATTTGATCAAATTTAGGATTACCATTACTATTGCCAAAGGCTGACAATTGAATTATTTTCACTTCCTAGGATGTGTAAAAATATAAAACTAAAAATGTATGTAAGTTAAATTGTTTTCTAATAACAAAAAAATAATTAATTTGAACAGAAAATCTGTGAACCACTGTTGTAGTGGCGAAGCCTTCTCCTCCTCTGTTCCTTTCATTTTATGATTCACAAACTGTGGTGGAAAATCGGCCTTAACCAATTTGTAATGAACCTGAAGCTTCGATCGAAACACTCGATAACTCAAAAACGCAGCTCTGCGCTGCAAGTTATTGTTTATTCACGAATAATATAATTTATATTCACCATAGTTTTATTCGAGTTATTCACCATAGTTTTATTCGAGTTACGTCCATTAGGCATTTGACAATGATGTATCCAGTATAGGCGAGGATAATACGTTTTCGTGTTAAGACCTCGAATAGTTTCCTTCCCAGAGGTGTTTCACTTTCAGTGATAGTCAACAAGACGAAACATTTAAAGATGAATTTGATTTTGATCTACAAACTGAAATACCCTCAACATCAATAGGAATTTGCAAGAAGAACTTATTGTATTCAGCTTCTACCACCAAATTTATACTGGCACGCAAATGTTTCAAGCTAGAAATGCGTTTAAAAGAAACTAATTTTCAAATCGCAAATTTAAAGCAGCTGCTAAATCGAAAAATAGAAAAATGCATCTATTACAGAAATTTTAGAAAAAATAAAAAATGAGAGATTAGTAGACGAGGAAGTATTAAAAAAAATGAGACGAAGAGGAGAAAGTTCCAGTCGCCTAGTTTAAACGGTATGCATCTAATGAGTCGCTAGACAAAATCAGCAGGAGGGAATATTTAAAGGAGATAAAAACTCCATTTTTTATTCTACCAAAGTCTAATAATTATGTTCGTGAAGCTTTTACATGTGCATTGCTACATCACGAAAAGGTACGCGGTTGATATATAAAAGTTGATGGTACGCCCGGGTTAACACAGCAAGCTCTAAGTGCGACAAAGATGAAAGCTTATTCTGATAAACAAAATGGATTAGAATTGTATGTCACTCTAATCCTCATGTGAGTGAAGAAAAAAATATCTTAATTTGAGTGACTAAGGTACGCGGGTACCCTACATGCAACTTTTCTGGAAACTAATTTTTTTTACATTTTTTTTTTTGCAATTATGAAATGTATAGCGGATTTTACTAAAATTACATAAATTGAAAACAATTTTGCATTAGCTGAAACTTGTCAGTTTTCGAAGAACGTTCTTTAAAAAAATGTAAAAATCCAACATGTCACATCAGTGAACAAAATGATCGATAGTAATAAAAAATGTTGGTTAGTTTTTTGAAATATGTAAATAAAAATATAAACATGAATTAAATGAAATAAATAAACAGAAATACAGGGTTATCCAATTCGAGGTTGATAAAGTAGAAATCTGTATACCGACATCTGTCAAAGATAAACGTCAAGTACGCTGTCATTTATTTAGTTGACATTCTGCCATTTAAGAATATGGAGCATTTAACAATCGACCAACGCTTTAAAATTATTAAATCTGCTGATGCTGATTTTTCGAACAAAATTTTCTTCAGTGATGAAGCTCATTTTTCGCTTGGTGGATACGTTAATAAGCAAAACTGTAGAATTTGGGGCTCAGAAAATCCACAATTGATTGTAGAGAAGCCATTACACCCGGAAAAAGTCACTGTTTGGTGCGCATTGTGGTCTGGTGGTGTGATTGGGCCGTATTTTTTTGAGAACAACCATGGACGAACCGTTACCGTCAATTCTGAGCGCTATGGCCGCATGTTAACCGATTATTTTTTTACGAAAATCGAAGATTATGATCTTGACGATATGTGGTTCCAGCAGGATGGAGCAACCAGTCACGTAACACGAGCAAATCGAGATCTTTTGCAAGAGAAATTTCCTGGACGTTTGATTTCGCGATTGGCTGATGTCAATTGGCCTCCAAGATCCTGTGATTTCACGCCTTTGGATTTCTTTTTGTGGGGCTACGCGAAAGATCGTGTTTACGCAAACAATCCTCAAACTCTTGACGAATTGAAAACTAATATTCGTAAGGTAATGGCCGAGATACCGCCCGAAATGTGCCGAAAAGTCATTGAAAATTACTTCAAAAGAATCAAGGCCTGTAAGAAGTCCCGTGGAGGACATTTGAATGATATCTTGTTTAACTAAAAATGGCAAGGATCAATCTGTAAAATGAAATAAAAATTACAATACATTCCGAATATTTTGTGTGTTTTTTTTTAAGTTTACTTTATCAACCTCGAATTGGATAACCCTGTACAACGACATATAACACAAAACTTTAAAATATTTGCATACTATTTCTCTCAAATGTAGTGTAAAATATAAAGGTACCCGGGTACCTTTGTTACTCTACTTCGTACAACTAAACTACTTTTTGCTCTCACGTGCGTCCAAGTTGTAAAGTTTCTCATTTTTAAGTGTGATCGTAATCTATCAATTGAACTAGAAGTTTTCATAAAATTAAAACTTTTTATTATGACTGGAACATACAAAGCTAGACTTTTAAAAGTGCAAGAGGTACCCGGGTACCTCGTCACTCACATAAGGGCTAATGATGGATGAAATGGTCATTATGGACTGAATTGGCCTGTAAAAGCTGAATTAGTTGGTGGCCGTTTAATTGAGCAGGTTGTAGAAATTGACTATTCGAATGGTTGTGTAAAGGATCCTAAGATAGACCAATTGCTACACTCCGTCAATTTTTCGATTGACAATACTTCTATTGTCAATCGAAAAATTGACGGAGTGTAGCAATTGGTCTATCTTAGGAACGTCGAAAATTTCATCCTCGGAAATTGCGGTTGTGTTGTAAATGCAATATTGATGCGTATACAATGTACATGCTTTTGTCTCAGGTAATAATGTCTCATAAATAAATGGTATTTCTTATATTCTGTTAGTTTTTAATGCCTAACATTTAAATTACCAATCATTTTTTAGAGTGATACTACTATAGACTGAGTGGGAGAGCAATCTTCAACATGAATCAAGTACGTTGAATGGTAACTTTTATACTGTAAATTATGATAAATAATTATGTGTCTTAATTACAAATTATTTATTAACAGTAAATGGAGAGTTACCTACTAAACCAAAAAATCCAAGAGAGCGGGCAGCTGAGTTATAGCAATTTATCTAAGCACATGCAATTAGAATCCAGCACATTGGAGAGTTTAAATAATAAACGATCCTCACAAGGGTTAGACGAATGTTCCTTATACGGCGAGTTCTTGGCGGCCAAGCTAAGGACACTGAGTACTAGGACCAGAAAAATTCTTACCAATAAAATTGATTATTTGGTGTTTGAGGCTGAAATTCAGGAAATCGATTACAACATATCAACCGACAGAGACCTATAGTTGAAAAAAGTTCTTTAAACAATCGTTCAATAGCCCGATCATCATATTCACAAAATTCGAACATATCCCAAGCTAATCAATATTCCTATGCATCCTCCACACCCAAAAACTCCTTATCGATAAATAATTCCCATACTAATAATACTTATTTTCTGACACAAACTAAAAATTCATGCGAAGAAGAAAGATTATTCAGAATTAACAACAGAACTTCAAATGACTCTAATCAACCTACTGCTGCCAAATCAAACAAAATTCATAACAGTTTTTCATCACCGTCATCAATAGCGCATCCTCCTAATGAATATTCCTCCGTTTCCAGCATTCCACTTAAAAATTTTAAATCACAGGATTTGAATCGAGAATTCATTCCTAGCGAAGGATACGACATTGATTTAGAAAACATTTCCCGCCTTTCTTTATCACAATCACACTTTTCAAGAAATGATAAGTATTTGATACCAACCACAACAAATCCCTTTTCAACCCAAGTTTCTTCCGACTACCACACCCTATTTAAAGTAAGAAAGGTAGGTGTAGATCGTTTCTAAATTAATTACGGCGAACCTATACCCAAAATACCCTTTCCTCAAAATATCAAATATTCAAGGTCACTTGCAGGAAATTTCTTATCAGAAAAACATTGCTCTATATCCCAATTTCAAAATAAAACTAAAAATGCTGATGAAATCGGCGGAAAGTCAAAACCAAATTATCAGTCATCAATCTATCAAAATAACCATTCAAGAGCATCAACAGCCGATTCTTCATCTAATTTTCAAACACATTCTTCATCCCCATCATTTTCATATTTATACTCATATGAAATCACTCCAGACAGTTATAGTCTCTACCCTCTCCAGAATAATTTTTATGAAGAAATGATGAACTCGCCGAACCCAACTACTGATAACAAACAGTCAGAAGTAATAATAGACATAGCCCAAACAATCTCCTTCAAAGATTATTTCTCATCCACTTTAAAATCATTATCACTGGACATGTAAATAAAGTATACGATGTTAAATAATAATTTAAATAATATATTTGAAATTGAAATAAACAAAAGCAATGAATTAATAACATTTGTATGAATACATAAAAAACAATGACTGAAGTATAAAAAACTGACTTGATTTTGTTTGGCGCAAACAACACAATGTTGTTAGTGCTTACTAGATTAAAAAAAATTATTAAAATATTGAGGGATCTTTTTTGTTTTGAGATAAAGTTTGAAACAACAGGTGGTCGGTATATTTAAATATATTGTATTTCACCAGATTAAAAATAAAATAATATAATATTGAAAACGATTTATTAAAATGACTCCGGTGTAATTATTATTTGATCAAATGTATGAAGTGTGTGTTTTATTTCATGAATTTATTTTAGCATAATTTATGCTGCCATTCAACGGCTCCATCATTCATAAAATATTCGGCAAATTCTTCTTCCCAACCTTTTCAAAGGAACAAATGAATTAATATTGTTAATATCGTTTCGCCACATGCCCGGTAAAAATTCGTATCCATCTTCTTGTTCTACGTCAAATGTTCCTGGTGGTGCGTATGTTTTAACAATTCTGCATTTTCAACAATTCTGCGAGCTCTCGACAGGCGGTAATTAAAAATCCTTTGTTTTCTTCCTTTAGAATGCAGAGCACCATACGGTTTTATAATTCTTGTGCCTAACGGAAAAGCGTCATCGGACACAAACACGTATGGTACAGGTTTTTCTCTTTCGGGAAGCGGTCGGTTATTAGGCAACAATAACTGCTCTTTTTCCATTCTTTTGAATAACGAGGTATTCCGAAAAACCCGACCATCGCTGACGCATCCCGGGGATCCTACATCTGCATAAATAAAATTATAGTTTGCATCGACCAAAGCCATTAACACTATGCTAATGCTATTTTTATAATTATAGTACACGGAACCACTATTTATTGGGCGACACATTGGGGAAAATTCCACTTTTTCTCAAATCGATCGGCGATAATATTCCATTCCTGTGTTGTCTTCATGACCTGAAATTATCGAAAGTTTATGGTAATCAAAACTCAATGGACGTTAATGTAACGTAAAAATATTGTTTACTACTAACTACAACAATACAATTTTATCACCTTAACTTTCGGCTCCAGATTCTCGTTCAATGCCAAACACACCTCAGGAATAATTTTTGCGATTATTTGATGAGACATTTTAAAAAGGAAGGAGAGACTATGGTAACTATCACCAGTTGCTAACAATCGCAACGTCACCGCTAGTCTCTCTTGAACCGGAATCGCTTTCCTCATGTTAGTGTCATCTTTACCAATTAAGGTTTTAATTAAGGTTTTCAAATTTGCCCGAAGGCTCACGCCGTAAATCTGCAAGCAGATTTTTACCACTATATCTGCAAAAAAAATCATATTTTAATAAAACTTTCTAGAGAAATTGGTTTGTATTTATTAGCATTTACTTGCCTCTACTTTTATTAAGCGACATCATCTACCATCTTCTTTCCTTTGTTTTTTTTCTTGCCTAGCCTTAATTTGGGCACAACAAAATATTATTTGAGCTGCACTTATAATAGCAATCTCATTTTCGATATCCATGAATAAAATGTTTTTAATAATTATTTAAATATCTTTTTACACGATTATGCGAAGTTACTAAACGGTTAGTGTCAAGAATTCTCAAATTTTATGATAAAATTGTGGGGAATTTCTAGTAAAATTTATAACGATAAATTACTAGTGGCGACAACTAACAATAAATATCAATATCGTATCTCAAAATTGGTACTCATTCGAACAAAAAAAAATTCCGGTTACACTCATTTCGTTTCACACATTTTGAGACAAAATTGATATACTGGTATACACTAATACTGTATTTTCGTATGACGGGATTGTCGCATATTGCTGGTCATCGTTGGTGATTGTGTTTAAACAAGAGATATAAAGTTATATTAGTGATTGTAGTGAGTCAAGAACATAAACACTGTAGTGATATCAAATCATTAGCTAAACCGTAAACGCTTTTTGTATAATAATAACTTTTAACCCTTATGTGAGTGACGAGGTACCCGGGTACCTTTTGCACTTTTAAAAGTCTAGCTTTGTATGTTCCAGTCATAATAAAAAGGTTTAATTTTATGAGAACTTCTAGTTCAATTGATAGATTACGATCACACTTAAAAATGAGAAATTTTACTTTTAACTTTTTTTACTTTTAAATTTTTTTTTAAACTTGGACGCACGTGAGAGCACAAAGTACATAGTTTAGTTGTACGAATTAGAGTAACAAAGGTACCCGGGTACCTTTATATATTTTACACTATATTTGAAAGAAATAGTATGCAAATATTTTATATTTTTGTATTATATGTCGTTATATTTCATTGTTTGTATTTCTGTTTATTTATTTCATTTAAGTTATGTTTATATTTTTATTTATTACAAAAAAACTAACCAACATTTTTTTATTACTATCGATCATTTTTTTCAATGATGTAATATGTTGGATTATTTACGTTTTTTTACAGAATGTTCTTCGAAAACTGACATGTTGCAGCTAATGCAAAATTGTTTTCAATTTATGTAATTTTAGCAAAACCCGTTATACATTTCGAAATTGCAATAAAAATTTAAAAAAAAATTAGTTTTAAGAAAAATTGCATGTAGGGTACCCGGGTACCTTAGTCACTCAAATTAAGATATTTTTTCTTCACTCACATGAGGGTTAATAATTTCATAAGAAAACTCTTCATCTGTTTAATAATTTATTATAATCATAGCAAGCTCGTTAATAGTAAATTAATTAAAATAAAATGTTTCATCGAACTATGCATGTATACAAATTTATATGCGAAATTGTATCGTCAATCATATTGGTCATTCATAAAATTCATAAAATCAAATACGATCACAGTGTCTTTCGTTTTGCATGCACCGAAACAAATTCTGCTGGAAATCACCACGAACCACGTAAAGAACAAATACCAACGAGGAAGTTACAAACTAGTAACTGTTATCATCTATAGTAATACCTTGGTTGTTTCTGATTTACCTGCAACCACAAAATTTGATGCAGAAGAGGTAACGAGCACAGTAAAAAAAAATTGAATTTTCAACGCAACTTTTACCAACTTTGTCTCACAAATTTAAATTTTGACTGTAATAAAGCACAATACTATGATTATTACGTGTATTTTCTCTCTCTTTTGAATATTTCTGTATTTTTCAACTGGAATTTAAAATTACATGAAATGTATCGTACAATTACAAACTAATTCAACCAATTTTAATTTCCTCTTTAAATTTGATGTTTTGAAGTTTTTATTTAAATGAGATGAGCTTGTATGTAGCGGAATATTATAAAGAATCATTTTAATCATGTAAACACACTAATTTTTTTTAAGCTTTTTTGCAACAATATCTTCCGACACCCTATTGAAGAATAAGATCCCTCCCTAGCCACTGTCAGCTATCCGTTATAGACAAAGTGTGTCATGGAGTGTCGTATGGACCCAAGCCAAAACGTTACAGGTGGGAGCTAAAATTGTTGATCAACTAGACGCTGTGTTAAGTGTGAATGAACCTAAACCATCGTTTCATTTGAAAAGTAATTTAATTTGAAAATTTCGTTTTACAAATTATTAAAGTGATTTTTATTTTTCATGTCCATTACACAACATTTACATAATTTTAGTGAGATCTTATTAAAAATATCTTCTTGCTAAGTGCTTAAACCAGCTTAAATTTAAGTTCAAATAAACTTTTCATAATAACGACAACATTTTTTCTATATCACACTTTCATTTTTGTAAAAACCCTGTTTTGTGCCATTTTAGAAATTTTTGAACTATTTTTTTTTTATAAAAAATACTCAAATTTACTAGTCCGGGTAAATCATTTTAAAATATGTTTATTGAGCTTTTTTTTATTATTGTAACAAAATTAAAGTTTTTCCTTGTTTTTAATCTATTTTTTATTATTTATGTTAGAATTTACAAAATTTTGTCGACGAAGAGGAAATAAATATAGAAACTGTTGGTAAATCAGCTTCAAATATAAAAAATGCTTCATGCACTGGTGGTGTTGAAGTGTAGGCAATGATTTGTTAGTTTCTTTAACTTTTGATTCCGAATGTTCCCCAACTTCTTTGTTTGTTCCTAAGAAATTCTTTTGTTTGTGCATCCAATCAGTTTCTCTGGCAAGTTCCTCATTATAAGTATGAAAGTCAGACTTAATACAGGCACTTGTGCTGTTTTTATTATAACTCTTAACCGTTTTCTTTAATTTAGCGATTTCATTGCTAA
Organism: Nephrotoma appendiculata; assembly: GCA_947310385.1. Taxonomy (NCBI): domain Eukaryota; kingdom Metazoa; phylum Arthropoda; class Insecta; order Diptera; family Tipulidae; genus Nephrotoma; species Nephrotoma appendiculata. The sequence goes on along the minus strand of OX371224.1, from coordinate 238,660,727 downwards.
GTTTTTCTATTTCTATTATATGTATTTTTATTTTATCTATCATATTTCACTAAGTCTTTTGCGTAATTCAGCATTTTCGTTTTCCTACTGAGTCGCGGACTGTTTTGTGTAGGTGGTGATCTAGATATTTTTGAACTTTGTATGAATGGGATTTACATTGGCTTGGTGACTCCAGAATCCATTGGGCCGGCGTCGTTAGAGGTTGAATTATCCAACTGACCAATTTTGGTACCACCGGGTGAGCATTTATTTTTGTTGTGATCTCATTGCTTTAATAACTGGTTATTGAAGCAGTTACCAACCTAACCAGTGAAAATGCTAATGGGTTAGTGGAGAGAAAATCATTTGCTAGGTTCTTGTTGGTTAATTAGCGAGGAGTACTTCGTGCAGGTGAGGTGGCCATTTTGGGTGTATTGACCTTTTAGTCCGAAATTAAAGTAGTAAAGAGTATTTTCGTTTGTTATAATTACGACACTTGAGTTAACAAAATTATCAAATTAAAAGAAGTCTTTTCATTTGGTCGCGAAGATTGTAGTAAAAAACGTGAACAGCAAAAAAAATCTGGCTGAGGTCGTTCGCCTTGATTAAAGGTTAAAACAAGTTTTACACAACGTGTTTCTAAGTATCGTATTTTGCAAAATGTCAAACGCTGCACGAATTATATCTATTTGAAAAGCGTTTATTGAGCTTAATAGTCTAGAAAAGTATAGAATTATCTCCTTTACCACTTTTAATAACTTAATATTCATTTTAGTATCTGAGTTTACATGCAAGACTAAACAGACATCCTTAACATATTTTTATAGCTACATTTACTTTACTACATTTTGTATACAAGACGCAAAACATAAAGCAACATAATTTATCACTTTCCATACCAATAAAACTAAACTGAAAATAATGTTTTGTGACCTCAAAGTTTTAAAATGTACTTTGTACAAAAAATCTCGGCAAATTTAAATAAAATAAAAACTTAATTCAAAAAGTTTTTTGTACTTTTCCAGAAATGTTTATGGATTTTTATGTCAAAAAAGTAATTTACTAAAATTTACATGCAATGAGGAATACCCTAGAAGATTTGCAAACAAAAAATTTTGTAATGGAATGAGCAACAAAAATAAGATGAAAGGTTACCATTTTATGGCGTACTAAATTAAACGAAAAGTTGTTAACAATGCTTTGCTACACTAAAAATATTATGTGGTATCAACATTTCATAAAATGCTACAACATAATTCAAAACTGATTTAGTACCTTTTCTCCTGAGAACTAAGTAGTATTTTTGGAAAGTTTCGGGATGTTCGAACATATAAAAGTAAAAAATGCCAATGTGGCCATTACATTGGCAAAATAAGTGGCAAAATAATGAAAATATTTTCGAAATAAAAATTAGGCCGGACAATAAAAAAACCAATAATTCGAAAAATAAAATAATAAACTATAAATTCTAATAAAGCAGGCCCCTGTAGAGGGAAATTGTAAACTCCATATAAATGTTCCAATAATAACCTTAATAAATTGTATCTGGTTGGGATTTTTATTATATTTTGTTGTTGTTGATGTAAAAACAAATCTGTTGTAATATTTTATCGTTATTTTATTATTATTACAATTTTATATGTTTATTATAATCCGTGTGCTGGATGTAATATCGAAATAATATTTTTGGCTGGAAAAAATACATCAAAATTGATTGCCCATCTTTAAAAATAAAAATTATTAAATTCTTTTTCTTGTGCATCGTTGTTGTGGTATCATGTTACCGTCTTGTTGAGCATTATCCACGAAACAATGTGTTCAGTTTTCAGAAGAACTATTAAAAGTTTTAATATTTCAATTTAATGTATGCAACTTTGTTTTATAATTGGCTATTTGTACATGTGACTATTCACAGTATACACAGTTGTTAAATGCTAATGGAGTTCATATTTGGCCAATTCTGCATATTATGTTGAGATAAAATTTTGTTTTTTCTAGTCCACCCTACATGAAAAATAATCAGTTTCTTCGTCCTATAGAACAGATTGGTTGTTAAGGGTGGACGTATTTGACATAAAATTTTAAAACTTCAAAAAGGGGTTGAAATTAATAAACTAAACTCTAAGACATCAAGCAACTCTCAAGCACCAGCGACCAACGCAAATCCCAAAAGCGGTTATAGGGATCAGTGACAGACGTCAAGCAATGTGTTAAATCATTAACTAGCAAAAATCTTGCTTGCTCGCAATAGAAAAGTTGTTGTTTAGAAATCAGGAAAAAATAAAATTCTGGTAAAAAAAAGCCATGAAACATTCATTTAAATGAAGGATTGTCGTAACTAGTATTTAGACGTTTAAGATTTGTTTCTGAAAATATAGTCCCCGTAAAATATTAACATTTCCCAATGAACTAACAAAAATTGGCAAAGTAGAAGATGTGTCTGTCGACGGTTGATATAAAAACCATCTTTTTTAAAAATGACTCGGAACTCGATTGGAAATAGAATCAAATTTTTAATATACAGAACTAATTCTACCCCAATCGGTTAAAAATTGGCCACAACTAGATTTGATATTGAAACCCATTTTCATAAACGTAGTCCTGTTTGGGGCGCCGGTAGATCGATAATTCACAGGAAACATTTGACCGAAATTAAATCATTGAAAAGGGCAGTTATTATAAAACAGATAGCCTGAACGAATTAATCTAAAAACGATACGATAATTCATCGAACACGGAAACTCTCTGAAACGACAATTCATCATAACGCATCGAATACGACTATACACCGCAAACGACAGTTCACTGAACTGAAAATAACAGTTCATCGAAAACGACAATTAACCGAAAACGACAATTCACCGCAAACATCAATTCATCGAAGACAGCAATTCATCGAAACCGGAGGTTCTTCGAAATGACAATTTATCGAAAATGTGAGTCAGAGCTGCATATTGTATCACGTTTGTGTAGAATGATTTTGACAAAAATTTTAAGAGAAACCGTTCGTATCTAAGATGGGATTAGGAAAACAATTATTCAAAAATTATTTTAAGAATAAATTCTGATATCATGATGAAATTTGGGTGTGTAGGATAAGAAAAAAAGGATAAAATATTTTTAGAGAAGCTTCTGAAATATGTGCAACCTGGACAGAAGTAAGCTATTTTCTGTCCGATCATGATTAAATTGGGTATATGAATGGAAAATATCTTATCGAAATTAGTCATTTTGTTATTGGAACAATGGTACCCAATAATAATAAAAACATGATTTTGTTTTCATAATCAAATAATCATCTAGGATAAGGTAATAGATTGTTAACTTAAGGAAGTAGTTGTTAGTTTTTAGCATAAGTTAGAGAAACTGGGATAGAAATAAGTTTTTTCCTATTTTAGATTAAAATGGAATTCGAAAATGATTTTCGTAAGAAATGTTTGATTAAGATCAACTAGATGGCAGCAGACTATTCCTTTACCGAGGAAACTGTCCATTTTTGAACGAAATGAAATTTTAAAATGTGATGCTTAAGTGAAATTCATTAATGTGGTGTCCGATAGGAGTTTTACCATGATCGGTTAAAAACTGGCGTAGTTCTGTCTCAGTAAGTAATATTCCAGTACTACATCCGCAATCATATTCAAATTAACTTTTCATCGTATAAACCGAATTTTAACAATAAAATAATATGAAATCCATTGTACAGAATTAGAACTCTTGGCACTGGAGCAATTCCTTCTTAGACTTTTATCAAAGTCATTCACCAAATTTATGATCCAAAACACAAACCTAGGGAATTACTCATTTCACATATTTTCGTTGAATTGTCATCCTTAGTAGTCTATCGTTTTTGGTGAAAGCTCGTTTTCGGTTAACTGCCATTTTTGTTTAACTATCCTGCAACAAATAACCGAAAATTGCAATAAAGGGCTGTTTACCAAAAATGCTTAATGCTTATTGGTCGAAAGCAACAACTTACCGAAATCAAAAAAGTTCATTTAGACCAAGTCACGTAAATTATTTTAAAATTGAGGTCGATCTGTGTGTAGCAAATGAAATATTTTGATGTTGGTTGTTTCCTTGAGCGTCGACCTGATAATAATTATTAGATCGAGCATTCAAGATTTTACTGATTTGTAATATGAAGATTTTGGTTATTCTGCGTGAGGTGAGGTTACCAAGACGCCAAGACGGTTGGGTTTCAACACTAATGGAACACTGAATTCTTTAAATTAAAATAATCGGTCGTCTCATCAGACTATAGCTACCAAACTGCAAAAATATGGAAAATACTTTGAACTTATATTCAAAATATAGTCCCAATGCCTTAGAAAATTATTATAATTCGCTATGCATTTGTTAATTCAATCGTAACCTCGCATTATTGTATTTAAAGGATACATGCGATTTCTTTTTGAAATTTTTGGTTATTCTTAATATTAGCCAGATATTATTTTTACTTCAAAATGAGGTTACCAAGACGTTCGGCAGTTTGGTTTTGACACTAATAAAATAATATTTCATAAAATATTTTTAACAAATTATTTTTCCGATCGGATTTCATGATTCTGTCCCTAGTCTTCCACCGCTGTTGGACAGGTTTGTTGATCATTATCCGCAATCTGCTTCAGAACTGTCGTACACAGTAATGTGCTGCTAGTGTCATGTCATAAATTGCGGCAAGTAAATTTAATTCTATTATAAGGTCGGATGGATCTCCAAAAATTCTTAGAAAATTTGTATCGTGTTTGCTAACTAATATCAGTTTAAACATTTTTCCAGTCCTGGCAAACAGATTTTCGTTAAGAGTTTTGCTAATTTTGGTCGGTGGTGTGTTCGTGGCAACTCTAACTTATGAACTTGAGCAAAATGTCCCGAATTTAAAAGTGATCCGATTTGTTGATTTGGAGTATACGACCAAGCATTAATCCATATAAGCTGGAAAGCTTGGCTCCACCATACAAACGTTCTACAACTAACGAAGAAAAAGAAAGTAATAATGAAATTTTAAGTTATTCTAGTTACCAAGACGTTGCTAGTTTGCTTTCGACCTAGGGAAGTATGCGTGAAATACAATAAAATACTGGGGTTGGCAGGTAATTCTCTATTGCATTGTGATTATACTTTGTATGTAAATTCAAAGTAATTTCAATATTTTTTATCACTATAGTCTGATGAGACTACCGAATTTTTTGTTTCAAAGAATTCAATGTGTCATCAGAAAACCAAACTGCCAACGTTTTACTTGGTAACCTCACCTCGATGTGAAAGTGAGAATGGTGATAGACTCGGTTCGGTTACAGACACTAACTAAAGTGAATAATATGAGAGTAAGTTGTTAGCAACATGAAAATTCTGAGTTTGGTTATGATTTTGATGTAACACGAAAAATTTAAGTGCAATTCTGTGAAAATGTAAGTTAGGTATCCAATTAAAATATTTCTAGCCCGCCAATATTTTTTTAGTGCCACTAATAATATAAAATTAAATTTTAAAATTATTTTTATATATTTTATTATGTGTTATAATAATAAAGATAGTAAAATTAACATTTTTTTTTTAATATTTTTATACATTTTTTTATAAATAATTTTTTTTTTTTTGATATGATACATTTATAATATATTCATTTTATTTTATTTATGATTACAGAACAGAATAACATTACAACAAAAATGAAAATTATTAAATTTTGTGCAAATCAATTTTATTGATTTATTTACATTTAACGCCGCTGGTGGTAACAATAAAAGGACCGAATTGTAGATTGTAGGCTGCATTAACCGCCCTGTAAGATGAAGGTTCACCATACCAAAAATCTGTGGGCCAGTGAAACCGGGTAAAAGAATTTCATAGTAATTTTTTTTTTAATATAAAAATATTTATTATGTGTTTATTTTTAGGCATGACCGGTTTTAAAAAAGGGAGTAAAAAGAAGATTGAATAAATTCCAAGCGGCGCGATATGAGACCGGATGTGGTGAGGTCGATTTAGATTTTCATCTCACCCCGGAAGATGGGCAAATAATCCAAATATGCTGTTTGGAGAGTTTAGATGGGATCCGTGGCATCCCCGAAATTGCTTACGTAAGTAAACTAACAATTAAACTAATTTTATTATATCTAATAATCAGAACCCGCAGCTTCAACACCATCCTCTTCTATATTTTGTACATATATAACACCCACATCATCCCAAGTTCAAACTCTTTTCTTTCCGTCAATGTTAATAACACCACAATTCACTCCATCAGTATCTAATCCCTCCCCTCCTACATTAAATGAATCTTCCACTCCTTCCCAAATCGCAGTACCTTCAATACAAATCGCAATACCTTCAACGCCAATCTCAGTAAAATCATCACAAGTAGCATGCCATCACCACAAGAGACCCTGTTGCAAGTGCCCAATGAGCCCGGTTGCGAAAAAAACGAATATCAGAAATTTTGCCCCAAGATCACAACGGCATAGGTATGATCAACCGAAGTATAAGTAATATATGCAAATTATAGAGCGTAGAAAAATTCGTAGGCTTGCTGCGGAAAATTTTAAATAAACTAAATGAGAGGCCATAAACTTCAATAGAATTTAAATTTATTTACTTTTATTTATATTTTCTAAATATAAACGTTTGAAATCTGAATTTAAAAAAAAACATGTTTTATTTATTATTCAATTATTAAAGTTAAAATTCAAAACCCCTCTCCTCAATATAGTTAACAAGAAATCTGCGGTTCTCTTGACGGAATCATCCTCATTTGTATTATCGTCTATTAGCACGTCTTTCCCGACTATTCCATCAGCTTCCTCGATAGGGTAGTTGTTTTTAATTAATATATTATCCAGAACTGCACAAGAATATCCCTTTTACTGGCCGACAACACAATTGTGTGAGTACGGCAAAAGTAAGATGTCAAAAATTTATTTTTGTATGCTTTTGAACCACCTTACACATTTGTGCATACCTTTCAAACTTATCTTCGTCCGAAAAAAAAAACACTATAACTATACACACAATTGTGTTGGTGTTACTCCAAATCAAACGAAATTTGTTATCAAAAACGCCATTACATACTATGGTTTTTTACTCACACATTTTTGTGGTTTGGACTTAAATTGATCCAATTTTTTTTTTTTTGGGGTGAAAAAGGGATATACGATATGAGCCGCTTTTCCAAGGGACACCTATTTTCAGAACGGCGAAGAAGCGCCCTACGCTACTCCGAATTTTTACATGAGCCATATTATATGGAGTTCCTCATTTGAATTTGGTATACGAAATGGAGCCTTCATATAAGGTTTTAAATTGTAGCCAGTGTCACCTGCAGTAAAAATATGTTTTATTATGTAAAATATACTAGTATATTTTTATAAATGTATTACCAAAACGCTTTGACTTTTTTTGACACTTGTGTGCAACATTTATTATTTAGAGAAAAAGCAAGCTACAACTTTTTGTCACACAGATAAATATTTTTTGCAATTTAAATGTCTTATATAAAAATGGGTTTTCTTTTATAAATTCTGTAATTTTCTCCTCCATCTTGACAAAATGTAGTGTCAAAAGTGGAAAATATCAAACAATTTCGCATGAAGTTGACGAAATTTTTTTTTTTTTTTTTTTTTATATATTGTCAACACCGACGGCGGACGGATGCGCAGTCAAATTAGAAATAGAGACGACGTGCGGAATTCTGCATGGCATTCGTCGTACATGTATTTTAACCCATATACACTAGTGTATTCTAATTTTGATGCATGCAGAATTCTGCACATGTGTTTCCAGCATCATGCTGGAAACAGACGTGCGAAATTTAATTTCATATATTTTGATTGGTACTAAAACATTTATGTTGGTTGGTACTAAAGTTTTTTGTACGACCTGTCAGTTTCATATAAACTTTTATGTCTGGTCGATGGTACCAAATGATACCAGGTGGTTGGCGAAATGAAGTCGATCCTTTAACATTTTCATATGGAATTTCGCAAAATAATTCATAACGTTCGAAAATAATGAGAAAATTGAAAAAAAAAAAAAAAAAATCTCAATAAAATGTATAATGCACCCACAGTTGATATAAAAATAATTAGATGTTTTAAATTTTTATATTATATTCCATTTACAACTCTGGATGTTTTCGTCTGTAATTTTACAAATTTTTCAGTAGGGATTTGTTGATTGTCGACTTGCTCTGCACTATAATCACAATAAAGACGCACATTCAATTTTGGTGGTTCTGGTGGTTTGTCAAATGCAGTTTTCGCTATTTTAATAAGCTCCGTCATTTCTTTGTTTGCTGAATCCAATACCGCATTTCCTTTAGATTTTGACGGCTTATTAACTCTCGATGAGCTACTACAGCTAGTCGCATTTTGAGTATCGAAGAGATCGGAGTCATTTGATATTGACGCTTCTGTGCAAACATCGTACTCCATTGAGTGTGATATATTGATTCCTCATCTGATTGAGTTATCCCAACATGTTGCAGTCATCCTTATTACAAATGAACATATATTAGAAAACATATTACCATAATTTTATGATACCAAATAATTGAAAATACCCAATATACGTACCTTTCGTTAGAATGGGTCACATTTTTTAAGAACTTTAGTTGGTTCAGCCATTTCCATTTTTTGGAGTTTCTTTTCCATTTCCCGATGCTGTATTACATTTAATTTTTTAAAGAATGCATCATTTAAAGACCTCCATCGTCTTTTTATTTTGTCCACTAAAAATACAAATCTCATTAAAATATATTTAATTCATATAAAATTTATACAAATACATAAGTATTCTTACTTGAAATATTTAATTGCCGTGCCAGCTTTCTAAATTTCTGGTCCCGTAAGTACACATTTTTATAATTTTTATGGCTTTTATTATATATAGATTCATTTTTTTGACAAAATTAATAATGGCTTCATCCATTTTTGAAAATCTTTCTATGTGTCGGAATACACAAAACAACGAACAAAAATACTTTTTAAAAATCAAAATGCCGTTGTGAAGTTTGCGTTAATTTATTACATATTTTTTTGTGCCGCGGTGCATTTTTTTATAAATAGAGACAACTTGCGAAATAGGGAAACCATATGGAATCCCTTAAAAAAAATCCCAGCTATACAAAATCCCTAAAAAAAAAATTAATTCCATATATAAAATACAGCATAGAAAAATCCCAAAATATAAAATCCCAAACATAAAAATTCTAAAATCAACATTCCCAAAGTAAAACTATTGATTATGTTACAAGTATTTCATTAAATTTATTGGTATTATTCATTTAATTTATGAGATGTACGTTATAAGTATTATTTTTTAAATAATCAATTTTAGTTGTCATCAACCGTTTTTTGATTACTCTTTTAAGTTGCTTACACCTTTTAACATTTCGCCTATTTTTGGGAAATTGTTCACCGCTTTTAATTTTTTCATAAGTGGTTTGTGATAAAATAAGCTCCTTCTTTAAATCGCCTATAATTTTATAGGGACCACTATTTCTTTTCCCTACGACCACTTTTAGCCTTCGATGCCAGGCCTCTACGCTATTTTGAATGCGCGGAAAGTTTTCTTTCCATGCATCTTCAACGGACCAAAAACTTGGATCATATCTGGGTCCAGTTGCACGGTTAAGCTCGCAAATATAATTTGTTTTTATCCATTTGCAAATTTTTTTGGTATCCGGATCCTTGAAGTGGTTATTTAACTCCTTAAAATAACATTTAATTTCGATAGCAGGGACAAAAGCAAGGCTTTTAATCATTCTAATTTCCAAACTAAATGCTTCGTTCTTTCCATATTTTGTTTTAAGTTTGGACTTTTGAACCTGACGCCAAATAATTTGCCCAAAGTGAAAAAGACACCCTTCAAATTCAGTTCAGGGGAAAAACTCACGTGCTGAACATGAATAGTTTTTTCGAAATCGCAGATAATTCGCTTTGGATGCAATGAAATGTTGTAATCTACTGCAATCCGATGAAGTTCGAAAAAAAATTCCGAATAACATTTTTTGTTTTTTTTGCTCATTAAACAAAACACGAGTGGAACTATTTGGTCGCATGATATTTCGCATGAACACTGAACAACTGTGCCATAATTGTCGGAACTACATTAAAAGTGCCATCCATTAGCCAGCAAGGAGTTCAGATAACATTTTTATACTTGAAATAGTCCCTACCTAGTATTATAATTTTTTCATTTTCAACAGGTTTTTCGGCAAGTATAAATAGTTCCTCTCCTAGAAACTGCAAGAACTCTGGGATGTTGATTTCGGTCAGATTTGTTGGTTCCTTATATTTATTACTCCGTATTCTTTTAATTTTATTATTTTGCGATTGTTTATTAGGAAGGTAAATACGGGATACCGGATCACAATTAACAGTTACTTCCCGAATTATTTGCGATGGTGGCATTGCAGTAGATCTAGCTTGGTCTTTTAATTCATTATTAGCTTCTGCAACATCCACATCCGCAGCACGCGGATCATGCGAATGTTCTAGTTGTTTTTGAACTGCTTTGTGGGCATAATTTTCCACTACTGTCGTCATCTTGCTTTTGCAAAAAAAAATTTCCTTTCAGCACATCTCCATTTAAAAATATTGTCTTTTTCATTGTCTAGGTAATAAGCGTAACCTTTGTGGAACAATTTTTTTCCACCTTTATTGCTTGTTATAATTCTCATATTTTTAAGATTCTATATTCACCAATGATTTGAGAAAAACTAATAATATTAATAATAAAATAAAAGATATACATATATATATAATACATATATATATATATATATATATATATATATATATATATATATATATATATATATATATATATATATATATATATATATATATAATACATATATATATATATATATATATATATATATATATATATATATATATATATATATATATATAAAATAAAAGATATATTCATAGCTTGCTAGATTTTACTATATTTGATTTTACACAGCCAGTTCGGTTTAATATATTAACAACAAAGTATAAATTATATACATAAGTACGAGTATACTGTAAAAATGGTAATTATCCATTTTTATCTTTTGTTTCGTCTACTCGTACATCACTTGTAATAATTTAATTAAAAAAAAACTAGCTACTATACATTTAATTTAAATAAAAAATACATTTATGTACTTTTAAAAAATTATATTATATAATCATTATAGATATATGTAGTTTCTAGTCATCATATTATATTTTAAAATATAAATAACACCCACCACTTTAGTCAATTAAATGGGTTAACCTTAAAAGGCTGCTTAAAGCACGTCTATCTCGTTCGACTAATTTTTACCGATCATATTATGGTATTCAAATATTGATATTATTTATTAAAATTTCCCAAATAAAAAAATCCCAATATGAATTATAGATAATATTTATTAAAACATGCGCGCGCATGTTTTAATAAATATTATCTATAATTCATAATGGGATTTTTTTATTTGGGATTTTGCTAAATGGGATTTAGAAAATTGGGATTTTATAAATTGGAATTTTGTATATTGGAGTTTTGATAATTGGGATTTTGAATTTGGGATTTTGTATTTGGAAATTTGATTTTGGGATTCCATACCCAACCCGCGAAATAGCGCATGCTATGCGAAATGCATGTGTTTTATTTCATATAATGGTATTATGACACTGGCTTGAAAAAAGTGCAGTAAAAAAAATAAACGGTGACTAGGACAGAAACAATTAAAACGAATGAGACAACACAATTTTTCAAATGTCATGTTCATTTTGTTGGTAAACAAACATTTTTTGTACCAATAAAAATGTTAAAAATTATCTGAAACGGTTATCAAATCACTTCAAATAGTTTTAGAATACAATATTTTTGTTTAATTTGCGTAAAAATATTAGTTTTGACTGTATGTATTTGATAAACAAAAGTCGGATATGTCAAAAAAAAAGAATCAAAATTGAATTCTTTTTGCTCGAATAACTGCTAGAAAACACAACAACTTTTTTCTGACATTTATTTTTTTTTTGTCATGGCTACTGTGTATACATTCACATTCATTAAAATTATGTATACCTGTTATTTTTCTCCCTTCAATTGGATTTTTCAGCGGCTGAAGCAGTTGCAAAAAAGCCAGTATCATAATACCATAAAGTAGTGGATTCTAAATTCTTCGCATGTGTAATTTCGCACGTCTGTTGCCAGCATTATGCATGAAACAAACGTGCAAAAATTCCGCATGCGGAAACACAAAGTAACTCCATGAGCGTACTTTTATGGCACTGCATTTTTACTTTTCGGTAGAGTTTTCAATAACGATATACAATTTGTTTTTGAATTTCTGTCAAAACATTGAAAAGCCGTCGTGATGAATTCATGATATTTTTTTTTGTTATGTAGTCAACACTGCTGCGGTGCGTTTTTTTAGAAATAGAGACAACTTGCGGAAAAACGTATCCCATATGGAATACGTAATGTATTTCATTTCATTTAAAGTAGTGTATTCTAATTTAAACGCAAGCATTTTTCCGCACGTCTGTTTCCAGCATTAAATACAATAAAATTCGATGTTAATCATTAAAATTCGCTAAGGCATTGTGATTATACTTTGATTAGTTCAAAGTATTTTCAATATTATTGTAGTTTGGTTACTGCAGTCTGATGAGACGACCGAATTTTTTAATACAAAGAATTCATCGTTTCATTAGTTCGAAACAAAACTTCCAAAGGCTTAGTAACCTCATCTTGATATCTTTATATAATTTCACAATTGCACAACTTTTTCAAAATACAAAACTATATTATAATTATTTTTCATTAAACTTTGTCATATTATTCAATTTTGGTTTTTTCTACTCAGTTTTTTAATTTTAATCAGAATTTTAACCAATAAAAAAAATCGTTTAAATTATATTGCTATAAATAGCTAAGTATACATAAATATTAAAGTTTGGTTTTAAAATTAAAATTCGAATTGATCAAAAATACATATTAAATAAATATGGCTCTTTTGGTAACAACCCATAAAAAATAACATTTGTATTTGACCAAAAATCGTGAATGAGAAATTGAATAGAAACGATTTGATCAAAAATATCGACTTCATTGATTTACTCTTTTGATAGTTAAATTACTCGTCCTGCAAAATCTGAATACATACTCAAATATTTTGCGCGAGAATGAAAAGAAAAACAAATCTGTATGTTTCATTTTGATTGAGTATTTGCTCTCGACCTCTCGTACATATTAACCGAATTCGCATTTTAACCGGTTAGTTTAGAAAGTACTCAACAATTGACTGTCCGGACAGTTTGAGTATCAGGTTAAAATTATTCGGTTAGAGTGAAATTGGCCCATAAACATACAATGAAAGAGAAGTGCGCTCTAGCCGTTCAATGTTATAGCAAAATGTTGACATTTATACTCGTATGTATCTTTGGTATTTGAGTAACACAATCACGTTTCGGCAGCTCGGGAATCTCTTTAAAGAAAAAATGGAAGTGCATGTTGACCTAGAGCGTGGGATCGTGTAAATGTACCGTTGACGCTTGACACGCCATAGTAGAAAGAGCACTGGATGATCCACAAACAGGTTGATCGCCAAATATTTCATCTAACTCGTTTTCGAAAGGAATTATTTTAGTAGATTCCACTTTTATTCGCAAAAGATAATTGCACTTTTATATGCTTTTTCTAGGCGTTTAAATTTATGGTGTTCAAACAGATTCCTAAAAATAATTCGTTTATGATATTTTGATTATATACATATAAATTATAACTATTTAAAAGCACATGCATTGATGTTAAATCTTCGAAAAAATTGTTGTATTGAATTAATTAAAAAATGAAAGTATAAATTCGCCCTTTTTTCTTGCATTTTTAAATAAATTTTTTCTGTTGTTGTAGCAATACAACAAAGTCTTAGTTTCATTTCGGCTTCCATTTTTTAGTTTCGCTATCTCGAAAACGAAAATCATTTTTTTATTAACCCACATAAATCGCACAAAACTTAAAAATCAACAACAAATGTTAAAAATCACAAACTTGGTGATATTATAAAAACAACAAAGATTGTGATTAATTTAGATTTATTTTAAGAATTACAAATCTTTTGTATGACATTTTTGATTTTTCTTGTCTAATTTGACAGTTTGACATATTCTAATGAAGTTTGCCCCTCCTTAAATAGAAGCTCTCGGTAGCATCTCCTGATAAATATGCGGAGCTAAATATTTTTCAACGCTAATTACGAGCCCAACTATCGGTAGCGAATAATAAAACGCGACTATTGATTTCAGATGCTTTGTCTGCCGATACTGGCAACAAAATTGTGTGTCACACTTCTAATTTCCAATTTACCTATCCTGAGTGTATTTCATCCCCTTTTTAAAAAAAATTTCAAAATATACAGTAAATAAAATAAATGAACAAAAATAAAGGATATTTAACAATTAGACAAAACAATTAATTCTAAACCAACGAAAATTAATTTTCTTTTTTATTTATTTATCCATTTATTTGCACAAAATAAAATTTATTTGGGTTTGATATGTTAATTTATATATTTGTTACATTGGTACGAACAAAAAATAAATAAATAAATAAATTGGTTTAGGTGTTAGATTTAATTTTAGCAATAAAAAATAAAATAATATACATCGGCCAATGGTGGAGTGGAAGTATGTAGATAATAAAGCACTCGTATACGTATTTAAATAATCCGTAGGGGATTTTATTGTTAAATCCATCAAACTGTTGTATTAAAATTTAAATAAAAATGAAAATTTGATATGCTGGCTAAATAGGAAAAATGGTTTGAACTGAATTGTTTTATATTAAATTGGTAGCAAATAAAAAAGGCGTGGAACTGGAAATGGCAAATGTTTACGTACATTCAAAAAATAATCCTATTATGTTTGATCAGCACTTTATAGCCAAGTGGCTTCACTTGGTGATTATGAACCAACATATGAACCATCAATAAGCGATAGTGCCGAAATAGTAATATGGAAAGTTCATAATTATTGAACTATATTTATCGGATCGACGGAACGAGATATCCGAGATCGAAAATAATTCCGATCATGAAGTTTTAGGTGACCGGTTGTCATTGAATCGACTGTGGTATGGATGGATTACAAATACCGCATTTTTCTTTTGATGCGAGCAGTAGCGGTGTACAAATTGAAATTCAGCGTGGCTACAAGTTTTTGAACAAATTTTTAATCCGTTAATTTTCGGATCACTCGTAGAATCAACAAATGTGTATGGTAAAACACTGTGAAAATAACCACCCAGCAACGAGGAACTGCAGTATTACTAATTTTAGACCTACCTGTTCCGAGGAAATGTATAAGTTTTTGTTAAAACTATTTATTCGAAATTTTTAAAAGACATAAAAAGAACTTTCAATAGAAGAATCCCTTTTAATATGAGACTGAGTTTCAAGCAACACATCAAGAGCAAGAAAGCTAAGATTGGAACCGCACTTTAGAACTAAGTAGTATTGGTTACGTATTAAAAATTTAAATGTATCAGAAGTAAAATGATGTTTCTACTTATTTCAAAGTCAATTACATAAATCTACTAATGGACCCATTTTTTAAAAAGTAGATGTATGGATAGCTACTATAACAGCGTGGAGCTTTGCTTTTCATGGGTAACACACTGTAACCCATGAAAACGCGGCAATAACTCTTCGATCGAACAGGAGAGGAAATCCTGTGGAAGTAGTAACCAAAAAACTCAAAGGAGGAGGATGTAAGAATTTCCCTTCATTCCCTCCACTTTGTGCTGGTAAATGCTTCGAAAAATTTCAAGCAAGCTAAGTAGACTAATTTGTTATTTTGCAAAGTATTATTTGCCTGAATTATACGTTGTTTATATTCGTATCACATGGTCCAGAAAAACTAAAATTTATTTCACCGTACTTTCATAAATTTTTCACACGAATTAAGCTCGATTTATATTATACGTTCCTTTCAGTTCCTTCATTTATCGTATCAGACAAAAAAGAAACATTGTTACATATATTTTATATAGGAGTATTTATATTATCCGTTCCTACACTTATGGAACGGATAATATAAATACTCCTATGAAAATACATGTAACAATGTTTTTTTTTGTCTGACACGATAAATGAAGGAACTGAAAGGAACGTATAATATAAATCGAGCTTAACTGTGACAAAAATAGAGCTTATTTATCATGAGCAAATGTTTCTATTACCAAAATATATGTTCGGAAACGTTAAGAGGATCAAAGGAAATGGAAATCATACATTGCCAAAACAGCATACAAAAAAGGTTTTCACACATAAATGAAAGTGGTAATCAGATTAAATGTCGGTAGATACGCCCTACTTGTAGCTCTTGTTGGCATAAATGTACAGAAAAAATAACCGCCCTCATCAGAGAACAAACTTTCATAGAATTTTGGAATCTTGGTCACCGATTTCGTCTGTGGAATTCTATTACCGAATTCACTGAAGAGACAGAAAAACACTGAATGAAATATTCAACCGGTCGTTCAAGGATTCCAACCGAAAATATTTTTTGCTAAACTGGAGGAAAAATAACTATAAATTCGACAAAATGAATAGGTATTTTTTACATTATTTGGTTATTTCACTATCATGAGAACATTTTTTTTAGTTTTGTCAAAACATGTTTTTCAGCACACTTGATATTAAAAGCTATTGGATAACAACGGCATACGCAAACCAAAATATCGAAAATTGAATCATGGATATCGACCGAAGAGGAATGTATAAAAAAATCTATAAATACAGAAAAATGTGACCATATCAAATCATTTCCGTGTGTGTACTCACAATATTGTCGAAAGGAATGCAATAAAGCTCTCCTAGGTGGACATTTAAATGTCGCTAAAATGAACAAATTATTTATTGGACAAAATGTAGGATGAAGTTCGATTGAATAGACCGTAACAATTTATCACTAACGCAACGTTTTAACTCAGAACTTGAATATAGGATTTATTTACCTAAGATGAATGCGACCAGTGCATAGAATTTGACAATTTGGCACGACAAGTTCAGGAGGAACAAACATTTTTACAGGAGCAACATTTTAGGTAGATGCCCAAACAAGTCAAAATACCCTCATAACAGCGCTAGATGACTTACAAAAATGTAAACGTTACCGTAGAACGTTGTTCTACTTTTTATTACAAGCGAAAATATTTCGTATGCAGCTTTACCGCATTTTTTATGAACAATAATAACGCATACTATTTTGTATGGTACGAAACAATTGGCAACCGCGGAGGAATAGAAGTGGTCAATTGCCTAAAGCATTTCATTTTACTGCATCCAAATCATGTTCTGATTTTAGGTTTTGTTGGATCCACACCAAAATAGGAATAAAATTGATTATTTTCTCTATCTGTGGGCAGCTAACTATTATAATGTTAATATTTCACAGAAATATTCAGAACGAGCACATATCCAAAATGAAGGGGACAGCATTCATGCTTGTATTGAGCGAGTGACCGAATATCAAAAAATTTGTGTACCGGATTGTGGTGGTATCAGCTCATCAAGTGTGCAAAAGTTAAATCACAAAAGTATAACGTTATTAAAATATTCACGATTTTCTTGATTTTAAATCACATATAGTATAAATCTATTAAATTTTGCGGGAGCGTATCGAAATTTTAATTCTCGAAATCTTACTTTTATCAAAATCTTACGTTTTGACGGATCTTACTTTCTTAAAATCACGATTCTTCAATTCTCACTTTTTCAAAATCTTACCTTTAAAAAATTTTACTTTTTAAAATCTTACCTTCGTAGATAAAAAATCTTAATTTTCTAAAAATATATTAAAATGTTTCAAAATATTCGAAAAAACTATAATATTGAATTAGTAAAAAATAATCCAATTAACAAATAATTTTAATGATAATTATTTTCTTTTTTTTAATTGAACGGTGTACCGGTCGTTTTGAAAAAACGGATAACAATTCTTTCATAAATAACTAAAAAATATTAGTTCACTTTTTAAAATATATAGTAAAATAAAATAAAAAATTCAACTTAAAAAACTAATAAAATTCCTTTTCGCAATGCCATATTGTGCGCTATACTTTTTAAGTAACTAGCTTTATCCATATTCTGCCTTTGTATTATAACGTTGGAAATTTTTATATTTCGTTTGTTTACTTGACAAGGTGCTTCAGCTCGTTCTTGCTGTATTTGTGTTTTAGCTATTACTAGTTCCTTTCCTAATTCAAAGACAAGTTGGTAAAGCCAAATCTGCGATTTCCCAGTTCCAACGCGCAACCGCCGATGCCGACCTTCAACGGAGTTCTGCGTATGCGGGACATTGGTATTTATTTCATCCGAAATTGTCTAAAAATTTGGAGAATAAACGGGTTTTCCTTCTGTTGTATTCTTGATTTTTATACCTGTTAAATAAGTTTTTTTCGAACCATATTCCGATTTTACGAGCATCAGAATCCATCGATATTTTTAGTTCGCTGTAATACACCTTAACTTCATTTGCTGGTACAAAAGCTAAACTTTTTAGCATCCGAATTTGAAATGAAAAGTGTTCGTCGTTCCCATATTTAGTAACAAATCCTTGCGCCTGAACTTTTCGCCAAATTATCTGTCCAAAATGGAAGAAATATCTTTTAAAGACTGCCTCTGGGAAGACCATTTTTAAAGCCGATACGCTTGCCTTTTCGAAGTCCGATATTATTACTTTTGGCTTCAAATGTACATTCCAATCGCATGCTAATTTACAAATTTAGTAAAAAGTTTCGAAATATGTGGCTTTAGTTTTTGAGCTCATCATACAGAATAATAATGGAACAATTGCATGTTGAATTTTGCAATGAATAGTAAATAGGTAGCGAGATCAGAGTTATGGTTGACGGGCCCTTTCTTATATTATGTGAACTGTTTATTATCGTGGTTACCACTCTTGCCTTACAAAATAGTGGTTATGTGTCAGAGCATATCCATTGGAAAGTATCGACTTTTCTTTGTAAATGATACGCATACCCGTCGATAATTAATTTCTCTTTCCCCTTATTTGTTTTCACAATCTGTATATTCGTGATGAATATAACTTTAAAATCACTTACGAAACTTTTAGTTTAACTAACCTCGCTACTATCAGTAATAACTACCTACACCTTATAATCACTTTAGTTATTAGTACTATCACTTGTATCACTTTATTTTATTTAATTATTCTGCTTTATTGGTTGTGCTCGGATCCATTTATTATCGATTAATAAATGAATACGAGCACAACCAATAAAACAGAATAATTAAATTTTATCACGGATCAATGAAAAACATAACACATTTATTTTATTTACTTACCACTGATTTATCTCAAACGAACAATTCAATAAACGATTAAATTTCATCACTTAAGAAACAGTATTACATGCAAGAAGTAAAATTGTTTTCAACTTAGGAATCCCCGCCTTTTAAATTTTATATAATTAGGGGATTTCTCTTTTATGAAATTTTTCATGTATAATTCATTCCAATATTTTTTTTTATGTTATTTACACTGCATCTTCAATAGAAAACATGACTTTTGTCTTACAAAAAAGTATGAAAAAAAAAATTTGCGAAAATAATTTTTGTTCATTAGGTTGGTGGTTTCCTTACGAAAAAGTTATCAAACTTTTAACTTTGGTTATTGTTGTTGTTATTTTTTCTAGTTTTCAAAATATAAAAAAATAATTTGTTTGTTTACCATTAGTGTTTTAATTTTGCGAATTGTTTTGTGGAAAAATAATTAATAATATATAACATTTAATATAATAATACATAAGAATAAATATTATATACGAAATGAAAGATAAATTAATCGAGGCGGTACGAAGTTATATTTATTTATATGATAACAGTGCAAGTTGTATAGAAATAAAACTGCTACCGAAACTGCCTGGCAGGATATAAGGAAAACAGTGCGAGTGCTACCATACGAGTGCTTTAAAAAATGGAACCAACTACGCAATAGCTACTTGAAGGCAACGCAACGCACCTTGTCAAAAACATACCACGTAGCTCGTGCTGGTAATAAGAAAACTAATTCAAGTTTATGGAAAAATGAGTTTTTTGCAGCCATTTATACAAAAAATAAAGTAAGTTTCATGTGTTGAATGAATAAATATAAAAACCTAAACAAATAAAACTTTATTTTTTTTTATTTTTAGTTTGGAAATATATACTTGAATTTAAATAGTCCCCAATACTTCCAAAACGATCCATCCAACGATTTGGATAGTGGTGAACAGAACGATCAGCCCGGGTCATCTGATACATTACCGTACAATATTTAACAATCAGCTCCAATAAAACAAAATTATAATAAAAAATAAATTTGGAGGACAAATTAAGAGTCGATTAAGATCGAAATCAACAACTTGAGCAATTTTCAGAAGGTGATCATTTTACCAATTTATGTTCCTCAGTTCTCCGGCGTCAAGAATCAAAAAAAAGACGGAACAATTTTGAAATTGACAAAACTTGTATATTAAGAAAAGAATCGAAAAATGAAATTATGATCTAAACTTAAGTACTTTGAAATATTATTTAGTCTGTTTATTTTTTTATTACATTTAAATGAAATCTTTTTATTATTTATTTTAATATGACCGACTGGAATTAGGAGCAATTGAATTATTTTTTTTAAATGTTTTTTTAATAAAAGAATTTACATAAAATAAAATTTTATTTATAAGCTAAGAAATATTTAGAAATTTGCCCTTCCAACATTCAAACTTTTTAATTGCCAGCTCAGAATATTGTCGTTTATAAAATATTTTGCAACTTCGTCATGCATAGCAAATTCTCTTTGCTTAATTGTATGCCACTCAGCCTCAATTGGCAGCTTTAAATAATTATGTTTTAGAGCCATCTAAATAGCTTCATAAACCTCAAATATTATTTTTGTCATTGTCTTTGTTCCTACTCGATACTCATATATGGCATGCTTATCATTGAATTACCTGAAGCAAAGTATCTGAAATAAAATTGTATAATAAATTAGCTACATCGCAACAATAATTTTGTTATTTATTACATTACCTTAAAGTTAGCATTAACCTGAGACCTGGTTGCATACTTTTTTTTATAATGTTTTTTTAAAGAGGTGAAACCAATCTTAAGAACTCCTTATATATCTTTACCGTTAATCGGCCATAGTTTTTAAATTTTAAGGGATACTTATACAGGTCTTTGGTCATATTCCTTGTCACTAGCCACAGAGATCTTGAAGTGGTGCTTAGGTATCCATAATGACGATATTAGGCATTAATGAAATATACCAGGAATTAGTCTTTTGAAGTTAGTAATAAATATCCGCATGGGGTGAAATTTCCCAGATGAGTGATTCCGGGTTTTCCGTATGTGATAGAGCATTATCATGAAGAAAAATTACTTTGTGTTGCCTTTTTCGGCATTCTGGCGTTTTTTCAAGCAGCAAACGATTCAAATCGGTCAATTGTCTCAAACTCAGAGCATCGTCTTCCTGTCAAAGCGATTCGGTCTCGCGGTCGATGTGGATGATGGGCCTGTGTCAACCCATGATTTTTTGCGCTTAAGATGGGGTAACTATAGGATTCAAAACGACTTGTGGTACCCTTCGACCGGTTTTCTGAATCTTTCACATCTCTCGTAGCCGATTGGACACAGTAACTTGACTAACGCCCAATTACTCGGCGAGCTGCTTTTGGGTTAAAATATAATAAATAAAGTTGTGTTTACGATTTTAAATATTTTAATTGATTTATAAAGCAATCTTAAATCTTTAAATGAAAACATTCACAATTTTTAACTCAAAATTAAATTCAATGGCAGGAAATTTTATCAAAAAAATATCACAGAATTCGGGCAGTAAAACGAGAAAAATTTCACTAAAGAAAAATTTTTTCACGTTAGTGGCAAATATTTGTGCTAGAAAATATTTATCACACAATTCGGACACAGCCTTAAGATATAAAATCTAGAGTACACAGATCAACTAAAGCTTGCACAACGCTAAATTTTGAGTTGCTCTCCGCTTCCAATATCGAATGCAAAATTTAAAGATTTAATTGATCTTTGAAATAAAAACAGCATTAAATCAGTTTACCGCCGTTTTTATTACAATCTCCCTCACGCCATTTAAATAAAATTCAGATAACGAATAAGTTTCCTTTATTCGTGCTTCTTTTCTTATTTTATTAATTATTATTTTCTTTCATGATGAATTTATATTTTAATTGTGATACGTTGTTTTTAAAAGGAAATAATTTTAAATTTTTGAAATAAAAATAATTGCTGACAAAATAATAATTATAAAGCATTTTAATAAAAAAAATTCCAAAACTGTCCTATTTAGACTAGGTCTACATTATATAGACAATCAATTTCAGAAATAGTCGAAGAAGACTAAAATACTCTATCAAATTGTATTCCAAAAATATTTCGTACAAGTTTATTATAAATGTTTTCGTTACGATTCTCTTTCAATCTACTCTTCTCTCCCTCACGATTTCTCTTTAAAAAAAACGGAAATAAATTGGTAAACGTACCTACTTAAAGATAAGGTTTTGACAAATGAAAAGTCAAAAGTATGCCCTTCCTATGTCAAAATAATGCGTTTTGGTTATCCAAACTTATTACAGAAATGTGCGTTCTGTAAAAAAACATTTCGTAAATTACCTGATGATTTTGGACAACATGGACGTCCTATGGAACCTGGAATTCTCAAAATGGTTGAGACATATGAACACAATCGTTAACTGATCTTTTGTGGTCAAAATTGGATGAAATTGATTAAAGATGGTGCCATATGTCACACAAATCGTGAAGCACTCGATTTATTGCTAACCAAGTTCGATGGTCGCATAATTTCAACAAATTCTGACGTCATTTGTTCACCAAGATCATCACCGTTAGATTTTTTTTCTATGGAGTTTTTGGAAAAGTAAAATATATAGCAATGCTCGACAAATAATTCAAGATCTTAAGAATAACATTCGAGATGAAATTGAGGCCATTAAACTGCTTTTATTGGAAAAAAATATCAAAAATTTTAATATTCGGATGCAGGTCTATAACAGGAGCCGTGATGGTCACATATATTCTATGGGTATGGATGGGTAGTTTTCAGCTTTGATGGTCGCGTTGTGAATTGTGTAGTAAACAAAAATATGCGTATTTAATACAATTAAATGTATCCATAATTAAAACCACTCTTCAAACATTATAACAAGCAAAAACATTAAAATAAATAATAAATTTCTGTATTTTTAATTAGTTTCGATTTATATGGCGGCAGCAAATTAATTCCATTTAATAATTTACATAAACAATTCAGTAATTGAAAAAAAATGTTTAAATTTTTAATTATTTTTATTTCATTTAAATACCGATTTAACAACAACAAAATTGAATTAAACATTGAAACTATTGTAGATGTACAAAAAAGAAAATTATTTATTTAAACGATGGGAAAATATGAAAAACTTATTTCATTTGATGTAAAATTTTCAATTGCATATTTATTATTGGAAGAACAGAAGGGAACACAACGTTTATAATTCGTGTACGTATGCTAGTATAAATAATATTGGCAGTAATTGTTGAATGCGATTCAAATTATAAATTAAAGTTTATACGGATGGTAACATAACGTTTTCATACACATTTGGTTTGCTATTAACGATAAACTAATCAAAACTACGATAAACTAATCTAAAGCATAACTTTGGGTTATAAGCCAAAATTTTATATAGAAATCGAATGTATGTGTTAACTACAATAAAATTTGAGGTAACGAAGGGGTTGACAAATGCGTAGCGAATTATTAAAATTCGCTAAAGTATTGTGATTATACTTTGAATATAAGAAAAAAGTTATATTCGATGTTTCATTAGTTCGAAACCAAGCTTCCACCGTCTTGGCAACCTCATCTTGATGTAAACCTTCAATACATGAAATGCATTTCTGCATATTCATCGTAAGCTTGTGAAACTCCCACGCCTAACAATTCTGATCTGCAATTCTGAACGGTTGCTTATCTGAAATTTATTTTATAACTTTCAGTTTAGTTTCGTTACAGCAATAAGCGGTCAAAAGACAAAAAGTGACCAATACTGGTAGATTAGAAACCGTTGAATATGGTGCCTTAAAGGCTCAGATACTTTTTAAATATACTTTAATAGGTAGATTGAATTTAATGCTGTGATTATGTGGTATGCAGTTTCGAAATATAGTATATCATAAAGGAAGAAAATATTCTTCCCACAATCCGCTAAGAAAATTTAACAGTCGATTGCTGTATACGTCCAATAATTTTTATTTTTTTTTTCAATTTCTAGCGACGAAAAAATCCATACCGTTAATATCTCATATACCAAAGACAGACCTCGTTATTTAGATTATTAAGTTATTTCTTCCTGTCTATCTGTTGTACTCGTCTATTAGAAATTTGTCATTTTTCGTTTGGCAACCAAATCAATCACAGGTAATTAATATTTGAATGATAATGAAAACCAATTCAGATTGTGCTAACTTTTTCAATGTTAGAAAATGTAATAAACTCTCCCTCTCCTCTAGCTATCTCGCCCCATGAAAGAATTTGTCCGCCTGCACCCTATTATACGTAGCTCTTGTTCGACTTGATTGTTCGGATGATTCGGATGATTGTTGCTGGAACACTTTTAAATCATTCGATGTTGTGGGAACTTGTAAATAAAATATAATTTATGTGAATGTTTTGGATCTTTTTCTTGTTGAAAGTTAAAATTTTGACATAAAAGTAGAATTCCTGAAGGTATTGAGTGGATCTCCAAAATTTGTCGGTATCCTTTTTTTCTTAGTATTCCGTCAATTTTCACAACATCGCCTACATTAGTACCAGCAAAACAGACCCAAATCATAACTGAACAACCCCTATGCTTTACGGTCTTTGCGGTAGCGGCAATACACTTCTGATACGTTCTATTCATCTTGCTAGTAATCACTATTCTATGATCATCTGCAGATGTTGTCGCTCTTGGTCTTCCACTAGGTCGTTTATTAAAACTGCGACATCTCCGATATATTTATCGAAAACTTATGGCTCTCATATATGCTTTGGTATTGGTCGGATAAATATTTACACGAAACATACGGATACTAGTATAAAAAACGTGTTCTTAGGGTAACTATATTTTTTTTAATATTTTTTTTTTTAATTTAATGTACTAATCCTAAAATGTCAAGAGGATTTTCATCAGATAATAATGTATTTTATTACAGTCTCGATAGTATTTTATTTTTTTTTTTTTGTTTGACATGCTTTTTACAACGTACACAACTGATCTGCTAAAAAACTTATCCGAATGTAGACGAATATTGATTTTTAAAGATGTGTTAGCAATTAAGATTATGTTTTTTGTGAAATTCATAAATGTCAATAACATTCATTTAACATTTTCTATGCTTCGTTACCATTTTAAAATGTTGTTTTTAATGGGTGTCAGATCTAATATTTAATTTTGTTTTGATGTAAAGCTTTTACGCTTTTACTTCACTCTCGAGCCGAATTTTATGTTGAAGAATATGACGTATATCGTTGAAAATAATTTAGTTTGGATTTACAAACGCGTACACAAATCCATTTTGTATAAGGAGTGACGGATGTCCGATAGGTTGAATTATAATTAATGTTCAAATTCAAATTTACTATTATAATTATTTAATTTTCGTTTTAATAAAATAATACGATTTTTACTCTAAACCAAAAAATGAACACTCATATAACGCAAACTATAACTGAATTGACGAAAAATCAATCGATTACCGTCAACGAAACTAGGTGTAATAACTATTTTGTTAATTCAATAAGTCTTTAAATTCGTACTAGTGACGAATCTTTGTCACAAGGCAAAAACTTTAATTTCTCATTATTCCATCAATATGAAATATTTTTTGATAAATCAATGAAATTTTCTTGCGAAAAAATCAACTAAGAAACTGCTAATTAAAAAAAATCGGTCAATTAATATTTTCTTGAAACGTGGCACATTATTTAAATTGAAGAACATATCAAAAATATTTTTTTTTTAATAATTCAAGAAAGAAACGGAAAATAGTCATCTCGTCAGCATACTTATTTGAATAAATTACATAGGTTCCAGAAATAAGTGTTTGCCTTATAGCGTAGACAGACACAAAATTTATCGCGATTTTCGTTTATCTAGATTGCAAATTAAATTATAATAATCGTGATAAACAAATTGTGGTGCCAGACAGAACCCGATTTTAATGATTCGCAATTTACAAAATATAAGAACTGCCATTAAAAATAGTGCAAGGTTACGTGGGAATTTGGCATTGTTTTACTTGGAAAAGTATAGAAGACCAAAAAAAATAAAACCCACTTAAATTGTCTAACAATTACACATGTGCTTCTGCAACCAACTACATTCCTCGAAATCGATATGTTTCGCGCTTTGTTAGTAATACATTTAAAGTAATTAAATTAATTATTTAAATTAAATTAAAATTTTGGATGTTTTTGGGAAAAGCAAGTTCCGAGTTTTTGGATTCCAAGATTGGTTTCGAAGAATAGCGAAACCTTTCAGTATATTTGTGATAAAGTGATAAGGTTTATAAAAAAAAGAGGACACGAACTATAGAAAAGCGGTTCCTGTAGCTAAACGAGTCGCAATTGCATTATATTCGTTAACCTCATCAGCAGAATATGCGACGATTGCTGATCTGTTTGGAGTTGGAAGAATCGCTGTAGGTGAAATTAAATTAGAATTCTGTCAAGCAATAAATAATCTGCAAAACCAATTTATAAATGGATAACCACTGAACAACAAATTGAAAAAAACATTAAAGGTGTTTCTGATATTTCGGGGTTTCCCCAGTGTTATTCAGTAACATGTACATATACATACATATTTCGATTATTTAGTTACTATTTATTTAATCGTAATGCAGACGATGCTACCGACTAAGGTAGATTACAGGTAATACGTGTATACAGTATACGTGTTCGACTTAAGTAAACCTATAGGTGTTACTAATTATTTGTACACATTGTAGATATCGCTTTATCTATATAAATGTAGGCTCACCTGGCCGAAACAATGACGCATTTAAATATGGAAATTCCAAATAAAAACAATACATACCCAAAATTCCACAATGAAAAAATTTACAAAAATTATTAACAACGTAGAGGTGCCCGTATTATTAACCGGTGATCCAGCATTTCCACCATTTAATGAATCCGTATAAAACTATTAAAGATGATGCCGAATTTGAATTCAACAAAGCAATAAGCAGATCAAGATGAGTAAAAAAATGAGTTGAAAATACTTTTGGTAATTTAAAAGCGAGGTTCAGGAGGGTTGGTAAAGGCCTGGAAGCTAAAATTAGTTAACGAGAGTTGACTCCTCGATGAGGATGGAAAATCCCAGCCGAATTTTGTTAGCACTTCAAGAGCACGAGACTTTAGTGCTCCCAATTTAAGAAAGCAACTTGCAGAATATATTTATTCAAACCAAAGAAATGGAAATTAACAAAATTCAAATACTGACTTCTTATTATCTAATCACAGTCACATATTTCAATAAACGTATATAAAAAGAAACTAATAAAAAATTCCCGCTCAACTATAAATTCTATCACATATAGTAAGAGGGGCCATCACAATAATTCATTTCAAAAGCGGTTTTATATTTTAATTATTGAATTAATTAAACGCTGTTGGTGCCTTAAATTATCCTTCGCAAGCGACAAAATTCTCTCTCAAATTGTGTTTGCCCTATCCTGCATCTCTATACTGTCTTTCATAAACTGGGACCTCAGCTTATAATATTATTATTAATATTATAATTTCATTTCGTTTTAAATACTACTATATACAATTTATATTTAATAATCTAATTAAAACAACGGCACTAAAACTGACTTTTTCCAAAAAAGTAATGATATTGCGATTTCAATATTTCCACGTCACCTTCGTGTATTAGAAATGTATCGGGATAGATTGCATTTATCTAGTTATGAAAACTTGATAATTCTGTTTTGAAAAAAATCGTGTACAAACAGACAGGCAGATAATAATATGAATAACGAAGTTATCTAGCTTGTGTCTGTCTACGGTGTTAGGTCCTTTTCGATACGGATACTTACAATATTTCAAACTTTTTTGCCGCCATCTTAAATAAGTAAGCATAATTTATTTATTTTTTACTGTTTAAAATTGTTAATCTCTTTGAAGCGTTTGTTGATGATAATTTATTGTTTGTTTTTGTAAATTCACCTTTCAACAGATACCATTTGGAATTTTTCCTAATTAATACAAGATTAAATTTTTTTATTAAAGTTCTAATGTGTTCATAACACGGTCCATCTTCTTTTAACGGTAGAAAACCAGGAAATTTTCGCTCGATAAAATTTAAGCACTTTTCAGTAGCCTTTTCACAAATATTAGGTAAATGATACTCATTTTTGAAAGAATGCTCAAAAATCGTTAAACAAGTGTATAGCACTTCTGCATATTCCTTTGTCGGTACTTTTAACGGTCCATATCTTGATGATTTTTTAAAAAAAATTTCGCTTATAAATGTATCACTTGCTGTAGGAATCTCATTAGATTCTTTTATCAGCTTAATCTTGCATGCATTGCAGTTTATTTTCTGGAACGCACAATACCCAGCATAATATGTGGCCGCATTTTTCTGAAGAACGTCAGTCTCAGAGGTAGAGTCTCGACAGGCTAAAAACTAATCGTAAATTGAATCGTCTTCAGGCTCGCATTCAGAAATTAAGCTTTCTCTGTAAAGCACCTGGAAATTTTCCCAGTGAAGGTCAACCATCTTTCCGTCATCTTCTTTGCAGTTGGCATACTCACTTTTAAATAATAGTTTGGTAACGATTATATTAGCGTAGTGTATGCCAATTTCGTTGCTGGATGGGGTGTAATTAAAACCACCTTTACCGCGTAACCGAGAAAAAAAGTTTTCAAGGCAGTCTTGGTTCGTTTTCCCACTTAAAATGAAATCAACTCCATGATTTATTGTTAAGTAATCAATTAACATTAGTTGTGATTTAATGGTTAGTTGAAGACCTTTAATAAATTTAAAATAATTTTCTTTTTTGGAAAGGATTTTCAATTTTTTCAAAAAATCTAAGCTTTCTTTCATATAATTGTTTAGCTCTAAAACAAGATGCCTTATTCGCTCATTTGAGGAAGTCTACGAATTTCATGAAAATGAATATTTAATGCCACCGTTTTCACATAGAATATTAAAGTAGTTTTTCCGTAACTTGTACTATATACAATGTTATCAAAAATTGTTTTCCTAATTTATAAACAACGTTATCTATAGGATTTGTATATGTCGAGATATCTTTATATCGAATAATTCAATAAATGTAAGTACATAGAAGAAGTCATAACCAATTAATCTACACAAAGCCACATAATAAAAATTATTACGTTTAAGTAATTTCAAATTTATATATTTATAATTTATACAAAAATGAAATATCAAATAGCAATTGCAAGATTTTAATTAAAACGCACAAAATTATTAAATACTCTAAACGAATCCTTCTATACAGCATGTCATCAACTCCATTAAATAGTTAGATTCGAAATATTAAGCTTATACATAAATGAAAAAGATTCAGTTTATTGCGTTTATTGGCTTGGGCTAGGCATCAAACGTGGACCCGTAGATAGCTATTCCACTTTCACGCAATTGTCAATTTTCTTTACATAAAAAAATTTTGAGTGCAGAAGAAAAATAGTCCAAAATGATCAATGAAACGATTGAAATTAAAAATAATCGTTTACATGTAACGGGTGATTTTTTAAGAGCTTGAGAACTTTTTTTTAAAAAAAACGCATAAAATTTGCAAAATCTCATCGGTTCTTTATTTGAAACGTTAGATTGGTCCATGACATTTACTTTTTGAAGATAATTTCATTTAAATGTTGACCGCGGCTGCGTCTTAGGTGGTCCATTCGGAAAGTCCAATTTTGGGCAACTTTTTCGAGCATTTCGGCCGGAATAGCCCGAATTTCTTCGGAAATGTTGTCTTCCAAAACTGGAATAGTTGCTGGCTTATTTCTGTAGACTTTAGACTTGACGTAGCCCCACAAAAAATAGTCTAAAGGCGTCAAATCGCATGATCTTGGTGGCCAACTTACCGGGCCATTTCTTGAGATGAATTGTTCTCCGAAGTTTTCCCTCAAAATGGCCATAGAATCGCGAGCTGTGTGGCATGTAGCGCCATCTTGTTGAAACCACATGTCAACTAAGTTCAGTTCTTCCATTTTTGGCAACAAAAAGTTTGTTAGCATCGAACGATAGCGATCGCCATTCACCGTAACGTTGCGTCCAACAGCATCTTTGAAAAAATACGGTCCAATGACTCCACCAGCGTACAAACCACACCAAACAGTGCATTTTTTGGGATGCATGGGCAGTTCTTGAACGGCTTCTGGTTGCTCTTCACTCCAAATGCGGCAATTTTGCTTATTTACGTAGCCATTCAACCAGAAATGAGCCTCATCGCTGAACAAAATTTGTCGATAAAAAAGCGGATTTTCTGCCAACTTTTCTAGGGCCCATTCACTGAAAATTCGACGTTGTGGCAGATCGTTCGGCTTCAGTTCTTGCAGGAGCTGTATTTTATACGGTTTTACACCAAGATCTTTGCGTAAAATTTTCCATGTCGTCGAATAACACAAACCCAATTGCTGCGAACGGCGACGAATCGACATTTCACGGTCTTCAGCAACACTCTCAGAAACAGACGCAATATTCTCTTCTGTACGCACTGTACGCATTCGTGTGGTTGGTTTAATGTCCAATAAAGTAAACTGAGTGCGAAACTTGGTCACAATCGCATTAATTGTTTGCTCACTTGGTCGATTATGTAGACCATAAATCGGACGTAAATCGCGAAACACTTTTCGAACCGAACACTGATTTTTGTAATATAATTCAATTATTTGCAAGCGTTGCTCGTTAGTAAGTCTATTCATTATGAAATGTCAAAGCATACTGAGCATCTTTCTCTTTGACACCTTGTCTGAAATCCCGCGTGATCTGTCAAATACTAATGCATGAAAATCCTAACCACAAAAAAATCACCCTTTACATATATACATATATATAACCGATCAAACATCTATAGAAATATATCCATACCTATACCAATGCCTCCCAACAAGAGGCCGCTTACACCAAATGATGACGACATGCTATGTCGACGTTTTTGTTGCTTTCTCTAGTTGTTTTGTTAGTGAAAAATATCTTAATACATATTATTATTGCGCAATCTCGGTTTAGACATAACTTGTCGTCATGTGCGAAAAATGAGAGTAGTAAGAAGCCTGTAGTTTAGGAGGCATTGCCTATACCATACACGATGTATAGACAAGAAGGTGCAACATTGAGCATGTTAATGTGACGTCAATGTGGACAAGAAACGTACTTTCGGGTTTTTTTTTATTATTTTCCTAAACAAATGGATAAAAAACGCATTTTTTCAAACAAAAAGCTCATTTAAGTTTGATAAGCACAGTTGAAGAAATTTTTAATTATAATTATTAATTATTTTCTGATTCTCAGTTAAAACCAAACAATTTCTTACTTAAATAAATCATTTAACAATCTCCAAATCCACATCAACTAAGAAATTGGGGCCCTCTTCAACTTGTAGAAAAACCCATCAATTACATATATCTGATAAAGACAGAAATTAACACTTCGTTTTTTAACTAACGGAAACCAAAATAACAAATGAAATAAAATCGAGATTCAATTCTAATTCGTAATTTAAAGTGCATAATGAATTTAATTCAATGAATTCTTAAAAACACGAATATTTTAGAACCAGAAGAATAAAAGCTACAGACAGGTACCCACTTAATATTTTATTAGTAAACTTATGTATTAACAATTTTATAGATTTATGTTATATACTCATAATTATTATATCCCCTTTTTTCCGTCGACTTGAAAAATATATCTCGGCAGATTCTTTTCTCAAATATTACGACCATAAAATGAAATATAAAGGGTAAACCATCAAAAAGTGTTTAGTTAAACTGTAATTATCAAAATCACACCATCAATTTTTAAATTACGCTTACTGCAGATCCATTTAAACAATTAATCGAAAAATCGACAATTTCAATGTAAAATTCCGTTTTGTTGTCCACATTTGACGTAATGCGCACAAAACATATTTCATTTTTGTAGAACCAATACTTATCCATTTCGTACATTTTTATTTGAGTTGATATTTTGTTTTCCATTTTATAATATTTCCATTCATAAACTTCCATCACTACGTAAGTAGCTATGTGTATCACATTATTTATTTTTTTTTTTAAATCAAATTTTTTCCTAAATACATACATAGAAATCTACAAACATTTTCAAATAAATTATTCCGGTATGCATATATATATATATTCCAAAAAAATAAAAAAATTGGTTTGTTTCATGAGCTATTTTGATTAAAAATGTATAGCTACGTACATAAACAAACCCAAGCTGAAAAATAATACGAGATATTTTGCATTTCCAATAAATTCGAACGAAACGCATCCTTTGAAGAATAAAGCGTTACTAAATTACGTACGAGATAATTAAAAATGCTTTGCTTCGCAATATTTTTCCCCTTTTCAAATATTTTCGATTTTTTCATTGATTCGTTTGATTTTGAAATCGCCGAAGTTGTGTTTATCAAACGAATGTTAGAACGAGAAATGTATGATTATAGGACCATCTCGTTCTTCGAAAATTACAAACAAAAACTCAGAAAATCATGAACGATTTTTTGTTGGTATATTTCTGTCGAACAAAATCTCTTTCTTGTTATATATATTCTTTGCTATTACATCAAGGTGAGGTTATCAAGACGATGGAAGTTTGGTTTCGGACTAATGAAACATTGAATTCTTTGTATTAAAAAATTCGATCGTCTCATCAGACTGCAGTGACCAAACTACAAAAATATTGAAAATACTGTGAACTAATATACTGTTCCGCCAGAACGAATCGACTGCGGATTGAAAACTGCATATAAAAAAACATAAAATAAAAGTTTATATCATAATATCATAGAAATTCCTATTTTTGTAAAGTAAAAATTGTTTTACATCCGCAAATAATAATTTATTGCGTTTGTACGGGGAATCATAAAAAACGATTTGTATGGAAATCAATGCAAATTGTCTTGGTTTCTTTGATTTATAACAATATTTTCCCATTTTATTTATATGCCTTTTCCAATCCGAATATCATACTATATCCGACATTTTCTGATGACTTGTTATTGGCAATGAGATTCACTCTATTTCGCAAATCCATTGTGATATAATTCCATTCGCCATTTGATAAGTCAGGCCCTAAAAAACAACCTATATAAGATTGCTTTTAGTGTAGTCGCCGTGATGTCTTTCATTTGCCAGAATTTGATGATCTTCAATCAAAAAAAGCCGATAATAGTTTTACTTACAAAAATATTTTTGAGCAATGTGAGAGTTTTCCACAAAAAACATCTATAAATTCGCGTCATACTATTAGAATAATTGATTTATACCCCGTTTACACCAGTAGAATAAAAGTATGTAGCAAAAAGTATATTGGTGTACACTCAAACTAAAATACTTCAATACTTTATCACGTACTATACTACTATTTTGCTATTAAAGTATGATAGCTATCAACAAAATATTGGTATTATAGTCGTGGTTTTTACTCTTTTTATAACACTTTAATTTTGTTTATTTTTTTTTTTTCAAGTGGCTGGTAAAGACGTTTTTTGTTTGGATATACATTTCCATTTGTGATATTAAACAAAAAAAATTATATTTGTCAACAAAAAAAGTAATATACTATTATAGTATGGGTTTACACCGCTTGTGATGTAAACTGGCCGGGTATTATACTTTATTAGCAAAAAAAATATTATACTATTAAAGTAGCTATGGTGTAAATCCAGTATTATTAAATATTATTCTATTTTTAAATTTTATAAAATTTAATTTTTCGCTCAAAATTATTATAATAAATATTTTAACAGTATTTTAAAAACTTCACTCTCATAAATGATTGAGGTTTTTATGTTCAGAAATTTCTCAAATTTTATTAGTTTAAAATTTTAAATATTTTCTTAAATTTTATTTTTTTAAATTTTTTTTCTTAAGTTTTTTGCAACTTGGAAGTCGATTTCCTATAGTATATAATACCATCTCTGTGAGAAAACGTTTTCCAAATTCGTCTGCTATCATGTGAACATTTTATGATTCTTAAAGAAACAGTCCCTACCGTCATCCAGATGCATATTGATTTAGTTCATAGTTCATTAGGTAATAAACGAAGCCTGAGATTATTGAAAATTAAAGTAAAATTTAAACCAAATGTGAATTGTACGCTACAGTTGTAAAAAAGTTGTGCTTAAACTATTAGGATTGTACATAAGATATTTTCCTTTTTGATCCCTTTTTTTCTAGCTGCTAATCTGTAATATTTTTTATCCTAATTTTTATGTAAAACTTTCTAATATTAATTTTCTTGTCGACCCTTTTCCTATATGCATATTGGTTTTGCTTTTTTATACACTACAATAACATCATTCTCCCCCTTAATGCGAGACAAATCATATACCTATTGAATTATTCAGAGGCAACAAAAAGTTGTAAAAAACCGAAATTGGAAATTATTCAAATGGTCCTTTTTTGGGTTAAGCTTGGGTTTGTCACTCTTTGATAAATAACATAGTTATTTTGTGTTGGTGAAACGACTTTATAAATATTCCATTATTCAATAAAATATTGATGAAACTAATATTTTGTTTATTTTCAATCAATATAATCGGTACGTGATTAGCATAATTTTCATTTTTATTACTTTGATAAGGTTCACATGTGTTTTTTAGTTTTGAACACTTTAATGTTTAAGCTATCTCAATATAAATAAATATCTCAAGCTAATTTTATGTTGATCAGACACAAATTTTCTCAAAATTTATCCTGTGATACAAAAACTGGTGTTTTGCAGATAAATTTTTGAGTGATACAAAAATTGAATTACAAAATCGATTTATGTTTAATTTGATACTGAATCTCTAAAGGATACCATACTATTTGACACAAGTGCTCGGAATTTGGTTACTCTCAATAGATGATATATAATATTTATTACAAATCTAACCGTTTCTGTTCAAACGATGTTAGAGCAAACGAAACATACTGAACCTGAAACTAATTTAGTTGTTGGTAAACTGGATGAGAAACAAAACACCTTGGTTATTGGGGAAAACACCAGATTTTTGCTGCACGGGATTTAATTCCTAATGTAAATTCAGACAACGAATGGAGGATAACAAGTATAACGATAGAAATCACTGATAAAACGGTCGGTAAAAAACGCAAAGACGTAAAACGTTGATACAATAAGACAAAGACAACACGGAAAATTATCTTAGCTAGAGGGATGCCGCGGTGGCAACGTGGTCAGCATGCTTGCTCCAGCGACCGAATGTCGCGGGTTCGTTTCCCGGTGGTGACAAGAAAAAAGTTTCACGGCTGGTTTAGGATCAATGAATTAATCACTCATTATTCGAAATGAAAAATATGATTATGAAACCTCATTTGAGGCGGCCAAATCTCTTGATGGGATATAGTGCCAAAGAGAGAGAAAGATAATGATTCCAACCTTTCAACAGAAAAGATTACCAAGAACACCAAGGAAGTCATACGTCCCAGTGAATCAAATATAATGATTCACTATGTAACGAACGGTGGCTCTAATGGCGTTGTGGTTACTATTTATTCTTCCACTGATTTAAAAGTATTTACAGAAAACGTGGAGTTTGAAGACGTGAGTGTCGTAGCCACCGAACCAGTGAAAAAATTGAAAAGAGATTACTTTAAGCAATTATCTTAGATGTTAGCTCGGAGCTTGATTGTGACACGGTTACAACCTGCTTAGCAAATCAAAATCGCTTAGATCGAAAATATTTCAAGGTTCTATATAGAAGTAGTGCGAAAAATAATGAGGACGCTCACTGAATGATAGAATTTGAACCGACAACTAAAAACACGATGCTAAAGTGTGGAAGACTGAACATGGACATGTCGGCCAAGTGGCCGAGTCTAACCGTGGCGTAAAGGCGAGATCTCTTAAGTACACTTTTCAAATCATTTTCGTACGCATCGTGTCATTTCAACAATTTCGTTTCTAATGTTGTCCTTAAGCATCGAGGTTGTTATGTATTTTATTTATAATATTATTTATTGTATACAGTATTAAATTATACTGTTGTTTGTTACATGATTTTTATTGAACTGTGTCTTTCTATCATTTTAGGTTATATATTATATAATAATGACAAGAAGTGACTTATGTATGTGTGTGTACAAAATGGTTTTGTTACCAAGTCAGTTGATATTGTACGTGTATAAGTGTGTACCATCATCACTGAGGTTGTGGTTGGTTTATTGTTGCCCACCTTTCTCTTCAAGTACCCCTATAGGAAGGAATCTGGAGAGATGAAATCAGGGGATCGTGGGACTATTCGGTATCACCACTTGTTGGCATTTTCAACCGGAAAAAATTTCTCGTAAAATTTGAATCTTATGACGAGCTGTGAGTGATGGGGCACTGCCTTGTTTTAACCACATGTTCCGTAGGCCTCATTGATCCAATTCGGGCAGGAAGTTTTCCAACATTTCCCTCCCGATATCTGTCACCAGTAACTGTCACAGCATTGCTCCTAGCATCCTCAAAAAACATGGCCCAATGATGCGGCCGGTCTATATGGCGCACCATACAGTTACTCTACGAGGATATAGTGGTCTTTGGTAAATCAATTGAGTGTTTTCAGTGCACCAATAGAGGCTATTCTGTTTATTAACAAAGCCGAAATAAGCTTCGTCGCTCATAATGGTTTCTTGCCAAAAATAGTCGTCCTCTATACCGAGCTGTAAAACTCGAACACTCCAATCTCGCCGAAATGCATGATCATTTTCCTGTAGTTATTTTCTGTCAATTAAATTTTGTACGTGTAAAAATATAAATTTTCTTTGAAAATTTTTAACCAGCCTGATGGAGACATTCCCAATTCTTGTGCACGGCGTCGATAAGAGGTACCTAGACATTTAGAAACACCCTGCCTCACTGCATCAAACTTTTCTGGTTTACGTTGGCTTAATTGTCGCCCAGTCTTTACTTTTTCTCTCAGTGTATGCAAATTTTCAAAATTATTCATTACACGCTGAATCGTTGACTTACTCAGTGGATGATTAACACCAAAAAAGTTACGTAATTTTCTCCGCGTATTCGCAATTACTTAAATAAAATGTTTTAAACATCGACGGTACCAAAACTTTGGCGATTGTTTCGATTTTATTTGTTTTGAAATGACTACCGAAAATTGGAAAAGTCGCGGTCAATTTCCCAAGGAAACTTTTTTTTAAATTTTAAGATGATGATGTGACGGTGATTTGCGTTGGTTATAGGTTGGTTAGTTTTTATATGGTACCATAAAAAGTGATGTTTTTTTAAATATATATAACGAGACAAATGGTGCAATGGTTAAAGCTTCGGCACTTGGACCGGGAGGTACTGGGTTCGGATCTCATCACAGGCTAGATGCAAATCGAATTTTCAACATCGATTACAATCGGTGATGTTAATAAACACAACTAAGACCCTCTGATGGAGTGCAGAATTCAGCCCCGACCCACCGTCCATGTCAATGTACAGATTGACATGGAGCTTGCAATGTGCAGGTGGTATACTGTAGTTGTGTGAGTAGGTGAATGGATTAATGATGTGGCGTGAATACGTGGTATCACAATGGGCCAAAAATGGCCTAAGTGTCAACAATGCCTTCTAAACTACAGGGCGCTTACACCAAATGATGACGACACGCTAAGTCGACGTTTTTGTTGCTTTCTCTAGTTGTTTTGTTAGTGTAAATATCTTAACATTATTATTGCGCAGTCTCGGTTTAGACTTAAATTGACGTCATGTGCGAAAAATGAGAGTAGTAAAAGGGCTGTAGTTTAGAAGGCATTGGTGTCAACCACTGAAACCTAAATATACATACGTGAATCGGGGCCATAATAAATTTTCCGACTAAGTGAAAAAATAAACAATATTTTATTTAAAATAATAATTATTATAATATTTTTTTTGGTTTAATTTAGTTTTTGCTAAATTGTCGTTTTCGGTGAATTGTCGATTTCGATGAATCCTCGTTTTTCCTTAATTGTTGCTCTTAATTATTGTTTGTTTATGTTTAGTATAATTTCAGTGATTTGATTTTCGGTGAATTATCATTTTTGTAATAAAACGAAATAATGCACGAGCCATATCAAATTTTAAAGTACAAATAAATCCAACTTTTTAAAGATTTGTAAGGTAGCAAACATATATTCCAGATTAACTAAACAAGTAGTACTACATAACCTATAAAAAAAAATATAGCAGTGTTTTGTTTAATTAATTTATTCAATGTTTTATACATACTATACATATATCGAAACGAATCTAATATCCCAATATTCAATATCCATTTTCTAAATAAACAGAAAACGAACCAAAATAAAAAATGTACAAGATTAAAAAATCATTGATACAGAACGATAAAGCCAAAGTACTCGTATCCAGAATACAGATAAAGATAAAGTTTACTCTCCCAGTGGAATCTCCCATTTACTCGTAATTTACATTATAAAAATTAAGAAATGTATTTTTTTGAACTGCTTGTTTTCAACAATTTTCGATTTAATGATATTATTAAGCGTTTTTCTTGTAAATATTCAATTTTTTATGAATTCAATATTATTTTCTATACCATTTTGCTGATAGCTACTCCGCTAGACAATGGAATGAATATAATGAAAATAAATTTTTAGTAAACGAACATGTATGTAGCTACAGACAAAATAGTGTAAAC
This sequence comes from Nephrotoma appendiculata, assembly GCA_947310385.1. Lineage (NCBI taxonomy): Eukaryota > Metazoa > Arthropoda > Insecta > Diptera > Tipulidae > Nephrotoma > Nephrotoma appendiculata. Next base: position 238,621,780 of record OX371224.1, on the reverse strand, counting down.
AAATGTATGGGATATGGATGTGTATAGTTGATAAAAGCATTGGTAAAAATGGTATTTTTTTTTGTATCTACTCGTATATAAATAAATAAGTTACGTTATTATATTTGATTTTGAAACAATGTAAAGTTCATTGAATAAAATCGATGTTACACTCTCCTTATCACTGAATTTTATTATTTTCACATATTTTCTGACGAAATTCAAATGAAATCAAAAAAATTTAAATCAAGTATTCTATTGTGTTCTCTTTTTGACATTTCACACTAAACCTACCAATCAATACCGGCCAAATTGACCGTTTTCAAACATTTGTAAAATTTATACATAGTTAAACGGCAAAATACCGTTAGTTAAGTTTGGTTTCTTATGTGGGAAAACGAAGTTATAATATTTTATGTACAGTAGGTGCAACAAGAGCATGTACGGCAAAGAACTAAGTAAAAAGAATACTACGATTTTTTTTAGGTTTTCTTATGAAAGTGTATGTTCTTGGGCGTTATCAACTAATATGTAGTAAAGTCACCATTACTGTTAATATTTGCCTGGCTCCTATCAACCAACTTGTCTGCATACTGTGGTGGTACATTTTTCCATATCTTCCAGACAACTTGCGCTAGACCTCTCAAATTTTTATTTGGTATTTTCAGCTTAATCTTCATGGGTGTCAATAAATTTCGTTCGGATTGGCATCAGATGACTGAGATGGCTAATCCAATGTTATGATGCGTTTTATTAGTTTAAATTCTGAACAGAGTATGGTATGGTGTTTTGGATCGTTGTCTTGTTACAAGATTCAATTAGAGTTCTCCGCTCCAAACTATTTACGGGCAGATGGTAACAAACAAAATCTTGCTTCCACATACATGTAGCTAGGGCGGGTGCTTCACAGATCCAACAAGCCTTTTTTTGGCTTAGTTGGCCGACCACACCTTTTAACATTAACATCTCAAAAGGATCACTCATCGGTAAAGATTATGTTCGTAAGATCTTTGTTTTTATGTTCATTCGCCCACTGTAGTCGCTTTTCCATGTGTTTTTGTGTTACCAGTGGTTTGACCAAATTATTTCCATTTACGTAGCCGTGTTCCATAATTCTATTTCATATGGTTGTTTTTGGTATAACAATATTCTTTTTCGCCAATTTTTCCACATCTGCATCCAGCGTAAACGAAGAATTTTCAGCAAATAACTGTATGATGGCCTCATCCTCCTTTTTTGTAGTGGTTCGAATTTTGCCTCTATCTAGCCAATCGTCAACATTTTTATTTTTATACATTGAGTAATGTGTAATCCTCTTCTGTACAAAAGCTATCGACTTTTTCACATATTTTGCTGCACTTGCAACCGACATTTTTGGTGCTATCAGATGTGCACTTAAAAACTCCGCTTCATGCAAATCGCACTCATTTCTTTCATGTATGTTGTTCGCTAAACAGTTGCAGTTAAACTAATATCATATTCATAATGCTAGAAACAGACGTGCGGAAAAACGCTTTTTGATACGCAGGCGGAAACGCAATCCAAACAAATGCGCGTTATTTTTGACATGGCGTCTTTAATTTCGTTTCTTTTGCTTATTGGAAGTTAATTTTTTTACGACATACATATCAGTTTCAAACAAACTTTTGTGTGTATCAGATTGATTTCCATTTTTTTGTGCGTTATAAAAATTACAAAATGCAAATTCCCAAGTATGATAATTTCAATAGACTGATTCTGGTTAATTTATGTTATCGACAATATATCAAATTACTTCGGTTGTGCGATCTTCACCGAAGATCGAAAATGAGACGACTATGGATCGGTGAAATATTTTCGGAGAATGAACGCGAGATGCATCGCTTCTTCTCTAAACTATTTCTAAAATTAAAGAACAAGATCCAGAGCAATTTAGGATAGCCACTATGATGGAATAACCCAATTAAAAATCTTGCATAATTTATTAAAAAAGGAATTAAAAAAAAAATATTCGGAATCCAATCGATCCCGAATTTAGATTGGTTTTGAAACTCTCTCTCTCACTATATCCCATCAAGGGATTTTCCATCAAGGGCTATCGAGGCACTTTTGTTTAGCACTTTTACTTTACTGTGTTCTTTTTGGAATTTATCCCTCAAATTCTTCCATTTGAATTTTAGTTTTCCACTACAAAATAAAACAATTTTATTCACAATAAATGTTTCATGATTATGTATTTGATATAAATATGCTAACTTGTAGAACTTAACTACTTACTAGGTATGTTTAATTTTTTGGATAATTCGTTAATTTTTTTATCGCGTAAAAAGACATTTTTATAATTTCGATCCTTCGTTTTGTAAATAAATTCATTTTGTTTTATCAACTCAACTATAAATTCAGTAAATAATTTAAAATGTAAGTAATAAGTGAATAATTTAAAAAAGATGGAGTTAAATTATTTACTCGACAATACCAGCTAACATTCAAAATTATACCGTCAAGTAGGCATAAATCATTTAATTTTAAATTTTTTATGTATCGTCAGCACTGCTGTCGCGCAATTTTTGTGTATTTTTTTAGAATTAGATACTATGTATATATTAGGAATTCAATCCGGATTGAACCCGGATTGTAATTTCAATATATACGGGATCGAGTCAACTTCGTGTTAACTCGATTCAATCCACCAAATTTGTAAAATCAAGTTAACTCGATCCTTAAAAACAGCAGTATATACGGCATCGAGTCGAAAATCAAAAGAAACAAATTTTTATAAAAATATTAATAAAACAGCGCCATTTTTATTTCGTTTAAAATTATTTGACAATATATATTTTACTTTTAAATATTTTAATTTTTATTTGAATTTTGGAAACATGTATTTATAAATTTCTTTTTAACGTTTACCTCAACTCGGTTTCGATTCGATCCCAACATAAGTCGCCAATATATACGCTAAAAAAGATAACTCGGTTTCAATCCAAAGATAACTCTAAGATGACTCGTTCCGGATTCACTCTCTAATATATACGTAGTAAGAGACAACTTGCGGAAAAACGTCTGCTAAACGGAATACATGTATTTCATTTAATTTAAAGTAGTGTATTCTAATTTAAACGCAAGCGTTTTTCCGCACGTCTGTTTCAAGCATTAGACTTTACCAAAAAAAGTTACCCGGTATTACCCGATGTAAAAAAAAAAAATTATTGTTATGAGCGTTTTGTCAGTCCAAAATGTTATTGGGGGGCAAAGTCCTACATTCATACCTCCTCGCCGGTGCTCCCAGGGTAACGCTAAATGAATCAGGCAGTGTAGTGGAGACGAGCAGACTAAATCCTGTTTATAGTCATGGACACTACATGTCAAGGCGGGCCATTGGCGCCTCAAAACCAATACCAAACCAGCGTCTGTTCTCCAGGTTAGGAGCGGCTGAAGCGGGCGTCTGTCTTGTATCAAGCGGCTCGCTATATAAATGTGCTTCAAGGTAGGACTGGATGCCTTAAGATTCTCACCAGTACGTGACCCACACACGTAATAAGCGGGTTGAGCGGCAGGCCAACAACCTTCTCTCATAAAAACATTTAAGTTATGAACCCTAAACAAAGGCCTCGGATTACCATATCGGATTCATCACAAACTCGACCTCGGAAATTGTACACGGACAACGCTTTAAAAATGGGAACATGGAACGTGCTTAGCCTCTTAAGACCTGGAGATCTCCGGAACCTTTCGAACCAAGCAAAGAGTTACACATTAGACGTACTTGCATTACAAGAGCTTAGATGGTCTGGGAGTGGGATCCATGACACCACCAATGGTTACACTCTTCACTACAGCGGCCATCAGAACGGAGGAGAATTTGGAGTTGGCTTCCTCATCCATCGGCGCGTGAAGCACCATATCGTCGATTTCCGCCCTATCAATATGCGGATATGCACGGTCAGACTTCGCACTAAGAAATTTAACATCACGATCGTTAATGTGCATGCACCCACCGAAGATAAATCAGATGACATCAAAGATCTCTTCTTTGTCGAGCTCGAGGAAGTCATCAACAACATACCGCACCACGACATTAAAATCATCGTGGGCGACTTTAATGCAAAAATCGGTAGGAGTGCAGAAAATACATCGCACATCGGTCCCAACAGAATGCATCTAACTAGCAACAACAACGGCCAACGCGTCACCGACCTGGTATTAATGTACAACTTAGTTGTATCAAGTACGTTTTTCCCACATAAGAGAATCCACAAAGTAACGTGGAGATCGAATGATGGAAGAACTGAAAACCAAATCGATCACGTCATGGTGTCCAAGAGACACTCCACCAGCATATCTGACGTTAGATCCTACAGAGGTGCAGACATGGACAGCGATCACATGCTTGTCATATTTATATATAAGTGCAAACTGTCATCTACGTTTAACAGACAAGCACAAAAGACCGTTCGATGGAATATCGATGCTCTAAAAGACCAAGCGTCACTGCAGAGTTACCAATCAGCTGTCACTAATTATTTAGACCGGCCCCATAACAATGAAGAAGCTCCTCCTAACATCCAGGAGCAGTGGCACGCTATACAGTCAGCCATAACAACCGCGGCGCAAAATACCATCGGAAGAAGACCTCCGAGGCCCCGCAACGATTGGTTCGATGATCAATGCCGAAGGGTCGTCGAAAATAAACGAAAGCTTCGTGAAAAATGGTTGACTCGCAACACCAGAAGCACTCTAGCAGAATATCTCCGCGCTAGGAAAGCCACGACTAAATTCCTTCGACAAAAGAAACGCGAACATATGAGATTATGCATCGAAAACATCAGCTTCCAAGCGGAACTAGGAAACTCAAGGGACTGTTTTGCTAATGCCAGGAATCTCACTAAAGACTTCCACCCAAGAAGTACAGCCATAAAAGACGGGAATGGAGAATTGAGAACAAACGTGGCTGATGCTCTCTCAGTATGGCAAACCTACTTTCAAAATCTGCTAAATCGGAATGACGAAGTTACCCCCATTAGAGCAATAGATCCGCCAGGTGAAGAGGTCTTTGTCGAATATCCCACAGTAGAGGAAGTAGACGCACCTATTAGTCGATTGAACACCGGCAAGGCACCCGGTCTCGATGGAATCCCCGCAGAACTAATTAAACTCGGAGGCGCTACTCTTGCAACAAGTTTATACGATCTCGTCGTTTGTATTTGGGACCAAGAAGAGTTGCCGGAGAATTGGAAGACCGCACTCATATGTCCGTTGCATAAAAAAGGCGACCGTCTTAAATGTGAAAACTTTCGTGGCATAGCTCTATTGAACACTGCTTACAAAGTGTTGGCTAATGTTGTACTTGCCAGACTCATCCCTTTCGCCGAAAACATCATTGGTGTTCAGGATAATAAACCTGGAATTAAAATTTAAGTTTTATGAAAATCAAAAATTGAATTGTAAATTAATTAATTCACTTATCTTGTATTATGTAACTGTAGTATAATTGAATTGTTTCATAGAGCTGTTGTTATTTAGCTAAAATTAATTAAACTATAATAATGTTATTATTATAGTTTAATTGAATTATTTTGAACTTAACTTAAAAAATGTATTTACTATATTGTTAGCTTACCTGGTGTTATCACTCCATTGGCAGTTAGTATGTTGTGTAATATTATCGCTATCGGTCTTTGTTTACCACTCTTCCATCTTCTGTGTTATCGATAGAGTGATAAACAAATACACTGCCATCTCGGTTTTAATAGCTTAATATGAATTTCAAGCAGTTTAATATGGAGAGATTTCGCCGAGTTATTTTTGCTAGTCAAACTTGTAGAATAAGATTATAAAATTTTTCTCTGTCACTTTGATGGAACATTTTGAGCTGTACACATTAAATAAAATTAAATAAAACGTTTTTGTATTGGAAAATATTTAATAATTTAATTACCAAAAATAAAACGTTGCTGTTGTAAGGAAAGATTATTTTACTGGAACCGGAATTTTGGAACAGAATCCCATCAATTGGCGACTATCAGTGTGGTTTTCGTCCCAACCGATCAACCACTGACCAGTGTTTCACCATGAGGATGATCTTGGAAAAATGTTGGGAGTACAACATAACCATACATCAGCTATATATAGACTTCAGACAGGCGTATGACAGTATAAACCGCGACAACCTATGGGCCGCGCTCATATGCCTGGGAATCCCAGAGAAACTCGTTTCTCTGTGTAAATTAACAACATCCGGGTCTGTATGTAGAATCGTAATTGAAGGATCTGTGTCAGACCCCTTTGAAATAACATCTGTGGCACTATTCTGGCTTTCCCTGGGAATAGGGAATTGGGAAAAATATTTTCATAGCATTTTTGTATAAAATATATTTTTCTGGCCTACTGTTGGAATTAGTTTGGTGTATATATTTTTGAAACAAATATATATTGGGAAATATTTTTCCCTATAAAAATTTTGTGGAACAAAAGTTTCCCAATCAACTTTGATTCGAACATATTTACACCAAACTAATTCCAACAGTAGGCCAGAAAAATAGATTTTATACAAAAATGCTATGAAAATATATTACCCAATTCCCTATTCCCAGGGAAAACCAGAATAGTGCCACTGGTGTTCGACAGGGCGATGCACTCGCGCCTGTGCTGTTCAATCTGGCGCTTGAGTACGTAGTGAGGAAAAGCAACATCGAAACCTCGCGCTGTATATTTAATAAGTCAGGCCAAATTCTTGGATATGCAGATGATATCGTGCTTCTTGGCCGAAGACCTAGCGATATCAAAGACAGTTTCATACCGCTCGATCGCTGCGCAAGAAGACTTGGTTTGGAGGTGAACAGCAGTAAAACCAAATATTTAGTAACACCTAGGAACATCTCTACGGCAAATCTCGGAATTGGCGACCACAACTTTGATCGCGTTGAAAACTTTAAATACCTCGGGTCAGTTATAACATCGTCGAATGATATGCAGGCAGAAATAAAAGCCCGAATCGCTGCCGGACAACGAGTTTTCTACGCCAAATCAAAATTATTGCGATCGAAACATCTATCGCAGTCGTGCAAGCTCGCACTTTATAAAGCACTTATAAGACCTGTGCTGACTTTCGGAAGCGAGAGCTGGACCATGACCTCTAACGATTGTAGATTATTATCTACCTTCGAAAGGAAGGTTGTCCGTTCAATCTTTGGTCCAATTAAAGTTGCGAACAACGAATATCGGATTCGTATGAATCACGAAATAAAGCAACTCCTCGGAGGCAGCGATATTATCGGATTCATCAAATCCAATCGAGTGAGATGGCTCGGCCACGTTACAAGGTCTCCCCAACAACGGATGATAAATAAAGTGTTCCACCAACAACCAGCCGGAGTACGTCGTAGAGGAAGACCCCGACTATGCTGGCGCGACGACATCGAACAAGATCTACGAACATTAGGATGTCGAAACTGGAGGACGAGAGCGGTGGATCGAGATGGATGGAGGGCCTTAGTGCAGGCGGCGAAATCCCTTCATGGGATGTGAAGGCCAGAGAGAGAGAGAAAATGTTATTCGTTTGGTGATCGTTCATGCACTCAGAAAAAAAATATGATAAATACATGATGACATTTACCATATTATGATAACACTTAATCATTGTTATTATTAATATCATCATTGTGTGTTAAATACAATCATTTAAATGATTGGTTTTATCATACTATTATATTCTTAATCATTTTCTTGATCTTCTTCATCATAAGAATGATGATCACTTGTGACCACTTGTGATGATCATTTTTATGATGAAGATCAAGAAAATGATTAAGAATATAATAGTATGATAAAATCAATCATTTAAATGATTGTATTTAACACACAATGATGATATTAATAATAACAATGATTAAGTGTTATCATAATATGGTAAATGTCATCATGTATTTATCATATTTTTTCTGAGTGTGTGAGTTGTTGCGATTATTTATTAAAAAAAAATTTAATTATTTTAATTAATTAACATCGAGTTCAATTAACATGAGTTTAAACTATTGTTAGATGGAATGGCTTTGTAGTCTACAAAGAAAATTCTGACTACCTACAGAATATAAACATAGTAACAAATTATTTTTACATTCTATTATTTTATATAAAATTAAATAAATTTTAATTTTTTATTCAGGCTTGCGTCATTATGGTGGTGAACTATTTCGAGGTGGCAAACTATTATAATTTGGAAATTGTTAATCAAAATGAAACTGGTATTTTCAAAATTTATTGGTGTATGGTATGAAGCCAGCTTTTTATAGACAAAATTGTTTTTGATTATATAATTCATTTTTATTTTTACTTAATCCATATATTTCGACCTGTTGGTCATCATCAGTGTAAAATTTTATTGAAAATCACCAAACACATAATGGCTACTAACTACCAAACAAGTTGAAGAACGGTGTCATTCAAAAAATTGATCAACAGAAACTAACGGTCGAATAAGTTAAAAGACAAATTACGATATTATATTATTAAAACTTATTATTTTTTTCTATTATAGATATGGACGACATACGATGAACATGCATCGATGGAGAACCAGCGGCACATAAAATGGACAGAAGGGCAAATACGATTTATGCTAAATATATATGCCCTTAAACAAATTTAGGACTAAACGTCTGTTGTGGCATATAGGAAAAGCATTAGAAATGGAATACAATCAACAGTTTTCCGATCAATTGATAACAATTGCACAAGTGGTGCAGTGAACGCCGAGACCGGTTATGAGAAAACAGATCATAAGATCGGGTTAGACGACTCTACATCATCCGATAGCCTAATATCACCTCGCAGCATGGTTGGTAAATTTAATTCGCCTGCTCCACAATCAATACCGATTGTAAATTTTACCATTACGAGACCCAAACCTTCTGCTACACCATCCCTGTCAGATTTATATCATCCGTATTATTACCATCACCCTCATTATTACCATCATCTCATCCATACCATCAGCCTCATCCTCGCCATCACCCTTCCAAAGTTCAATTCCCGGACCATCCACTTCGCGAACCTGCGGTACACCTATACAAGCGCAAATAATATCGCCAATACCAAAGCAAAAGAGGTCATCACAACTGGCTCTCAGTCAGGAATTTCTTTCGTTACAACAAGAGCGAAACAAAGAAATTGCAAGATACATATATAAAAAATAAGCAAAGACGAGAAGAAGAATTAATAATGGAAAAAAAAAAATAGACGCTTGGAAAAGGAACAGGAGAAAAAAAGGAACAGCGGAAGAAAGAAAAGGAGCAGCGAGAAAAATTGAAAGAAGAGCAGAAGCAACAACGTCATTTGGAAAACATTAAAATGTTCAACGCTTTATAAAATTAAATTAAAAATAATAATTTAAATTTATTTTTATTTGTAAGTTGACTGAAATATACAAACTAATAATATAGAAAGACGATCTTAATTTTTTTCTTCTGAAAATCTGTACCTTTAAAACCTTTATCTGTAAAACTGAATCTTTTTATTCTGCAGAAAACAAAAATCATCAGCGTGTTGTGTATCATCAGTGGAATTTTTTTTCTGTTGTTCACTTTTTTAAATGAAACAGTTCTTCCAGTTGTTTGGTAGTTATTAACCATTATGTGTATTGTGATTTTTAATATAAAAATTGCTATAAATATTTTTGTGACATTTTAAGTCATTTTTGTTACAAAAATTTTACACTGATGGATGACCAACACGTCGAAATATATGGATTAAGTGAAGATAAAAATTAATTATAAAATTATAAAAAATTTTGTCTATAAAAAGCTGGCTTCATACCATACATCATAATGACAAATTACGAAATTGTATTATTAAAATTTATTATATTTTTACAGTACATACATCGATGGAGAATCAGTGGCCTATAAAATGGACGGTAGAACAAACACGGTTTTGTTTATATGCATACTTAATTTATATGCAGACCATTTTGGTGAAGTTGGGCCCTGGAATACAATCAACAGTTTTCCGAGCTTCAGGTGTAGTCGCGTTATAAATGCGTCATGAGGCGGCGCAAGAAGGCGATTGATAACAATCGCACAAGTGGTGTAGTTTACGCCGAGACCGGTTATGAGGCGGAAACAGACCATAATATCACATTAGATGACTCTGTATCACCCGATAGTCTTATATCACCTCGCGGCGTGGATGGAAAATTTAATTCGTCTGTTCCACAATTAATACCGAATGTAAATTACACCGCTACGAAACCCAAACATTGTGCTACACCATCCCTTTCAGTAAATTTTTTCTCGCCCTTACCAACCACGCCTTCACTATCATTACCATCATCCTCTTCATCAAGATCCTTATCAACACCAACAATATCACCTTTATCATTACCGTCACCCTCATCGTCATCACCCTCATCAATACGATTTATATCATCCGTATTATTACCATCACTCTCATCATTACCATCAATCTTATACATACCATCAGCCTCATCCTCGCCATCACCCTTCCAAAGTTCAATTCCCGGACCATTAATTTCGCAAGCCTGCGGTACACCTATACAAGCGCCAATAACATCGCCAACACCAAAGCAAAAGAGGTCATCACAACTGGCTCTCAGTCAGGAATTTCTTTCGTTACAACAAGAGCGAAACGAAGAAATTGCAAGATAAGATATATAAAAAATAAGCAAAGACGAGAAGAAGAATTAATAATGGAAAAGGAAAATAGACGCTTGGAAAAGGAACAGGAGAAAAAAGAAAAGGAACAGCGGAAGAAAGAAAAGGAGCAGCGAGAAAAATTGAGAGAAGAACAGAAGCAACAACGTCATTTGGAAAATATTAAAATGTTCAACGCTTTATAAAATTAAATAAAAATTAATGAATTAAGTTTAGTTTTAATTTTTATTTGTAAATTGACTGAAATATACAAACAAATAATATAGAAAGACGATCTAAATTTTTTTCTTTTATTCAAAACTAACTGACGCGGCGGACAGCGACCCACCACACAGGTAGGCTTGTTGTTAATAAATGCTTCTGTAAATTTGACAGCGTTTATTGAATGCTTTTTGATACTCAACATTGTTAGTTTTGTTTTCTGGCGCGTAAATAAATAATGATGATGGTTTTCCGACACAGGAACAGGCGACATACAATTGGCCATGTGAAAAACATGGATTTTCAAGATTGATGCCACAAACACTTAATGACTGCCCTTGCGATTTATTTATCGACATTGCAAATGCAAGTCGCACTGGAAATTGTAACCGTTTAAAGTGGAATGGCCTATCGTTCGGAATCAAAGAGATCCGTGGAATCAAAACGTCTTCACCTTTGTACTTCCTTTTCAAAATTGTGGCTTCGATGACGTTGTTCATTAATTTCTTCAACGCAAGCCGGATGCCATTACCAAGACGTGGCTGGTTTATGTTCCGCAACATTATGATTAGCGATCCGACTTTTAATTGCAGATTATGAGGTGGTAATCCGGACAATTCCAGCGAATTTAAAAATTCCGTTGGATAGTTGATAATATCATCAAAGGAATCAACCGATTTGTATGTCATAAATTCCCCGGCTATATTATTTTGAATCTGAAAATTCATTTCGTTGACATTAACGTTTGCTGCAGCCAATATAAGATTAGTTTTTCTGATACTATGAATAACCTGGGTGTGTATTTTGATAAAACCCTATGTTGAAAGCATCACGTTGAAACAGTTTGCAAAAGAATAACCTTCCTTCTAAGACTACTATGGACTACTACTAAACATCTAAATTCCACACTTCGCCTGCAACTAGTTAAGACGTATATCTTACCGCATTTTCTGTATGGAGACATACAGATAAATCAGATGACATCAAAGATCTCTTCTTTGTCGAGCTCGAGGAAGTCATCAACAACATACCGCACCACGACATTAAAATCATCGTGGGCGACTTTAATGCAAAAATCGGTAGGAGTGCAGAAAATACATCGCACATCGGTCCCAACAGAATGCATCTAACTAGCAACAACAACGGCCAACGCGTCACCGACCTGGTATTAATGTACAACTTAGTTGTATCAAGTACGTTTTTCCCACATAAGAGAATCCACAAAGTAACGTGGAGATCGAATGATGGAAGAACTGAAAACCAAATCGATCACGTCATGGTGTCCAAGAGACACTCCACCAGCATATCTGACGTTAGATCCTACAGAGGTGCAGACATGGACAGCGATCACATGCTTGTCATATTTATATATAAGTGCAAACTGTCATCTACGTTTAACAGACAAGCACAAAAGACCGTTCGATGGAATATCGATGCTCTAAAAGACCAAGCGTCACTGCAGAGTTACCAATCAGCTGTCACTAATTATTTAGACCGGCCCCATAACAATGAAGAAGCTCCTCCTAACATCCAGGAGCAGTGGCACGCTATACAGTCAGCCATAACAACCGCGGCGCAAAATACCATCGGAAGAAGACCTCCGAGGCCCCGCAACGATTGGTTCGATGATCAATGCCGAAGGGTCGTCGAAAATAAACGAAAGCTTCGTGAAAAATGGTTGACTCGCAACACCAGAAGCACTCTAGCAGAATATCTCCGCGCTAGGAAAGCCACGACTAAATTCCTTCGACAAAAGAAACGCGAACATATGAGATTATGCATCGAAAACATCAGCTTCCAAGCGGAACTAGGAAACTCAAGGGACTGTTTTGCTAATGCCAGGAATCTCACTAAAGACTTCCACCCAAGAAGTACAGCCATAAAAGACGGGAATGGAGAATTGAGAACAAACGTGGCTGATGCTCTCTCAGTATGGCAAACCTACTTTCAAAATCTGCTAAATCGGAATGACGAAGTTACCCCCATTAGAGCAATAGATCCGCCAGGTGAAGAGGTCTTTGTCGAATATCCCACAGTAGAGGAAGTAGACGCACCTATTAGTCGATTGAACACCGGCAAGGCACCCGGTCTCGATGGAATCCCCGCAGAACTAATTAAACTCGGAGGCGCTACTCTTGCAACAAGTTTATACGATCTCGTCGTTTGTATTTGGGACCAAGAAGAGTTGCCGGAGAATTGGAAGACCGCACTCATATGTCCGTTGCATAAAAAAGGCGACCGTCTTAAATGTGAAAACTTTCGTGGCATAGCTCTATTGAACACTGCTTACAAAGTGTTGGCTAATGTTGTACTTGCCAGACTCATCCCTTTCGCCGAAAACATCATTGGTGTTCAGGATAATAAACCTGGAATTAAAATTTAAGTTTTATGAAAATCAAAAATTGAATTGTAAATTAATTAATTCACTTATCTTGTATTATGTAACTGTAGTATAATTGAATTGTTTCATAGAGCTGTTGTTATTTAGCTAAAATTAATTAAACTATAATAATGTTATTATTATAGTTTAATTGAATTATTTTGAACTTAACTTAAAAAATGTATTTACTATATTGTTAGCTTACCTGGTGTTATCACTCCATTGGCAGTTAGTATGTTGTGTAATATTATCGCTATCGGTCTTTGTTTACCACTCTTCCATCTTCTGTGTTATCGATAGAGTGATAAACAAATACACTGCCATCTCGGTTTTAATAGCTTAATATGAATTTCAAGCAGTTTAATATGGAGAGATTTCGCCGAGTTATTTTTGCTAGTCAAACTTGTAGAATAAGATTATAAAATTTTTCTCTGTCACTTTGATGGAACATTTTGAGCTGTACACATTAAATAAAATTAAATAAAACGTTTTTGTATTGGAAAATATTTAATAATTTAATTACCAAAAATAAAACGTTGCTGTTGTAAGGAAAGATTATTTTACTGGAACCGGAATTTTGGAACAGAATCCCATCAATTGGCGACTATCAGTGTGGTTTTCGTCCCAACCGATCAACCACTGACCAGTGTTTCACCATGAGGATGATCTTGGAAAAATGTTGGGAGTACAACATAACCATACATCAGCTATATATAGACTTCAGACAGGCGTATGACAGTATAAACCGCGACAACCTATGGGCCGCGCTCATATGCCTGGGAATCCCAGAGAAACTCGTTTCTCTGTGTAAATTAACAACATCCGGGTCTGTATGTAGAATCGTAATTGAAGGATCTGTGTCAGACCCCTTTGAAATAACATCTGTGGCACTATTCTGGCTTTCCCTGGGAATAGGGAATTGGGAAAAATATTTTCATAGCATTTTTGTATAAAATATATTTTTCTGGCCTACTGTTGGAATTAGTTTGGTGTATATATTTTTGAAACAAATATATATTGGGAAATATTTTTCCCTATAAAAATTTTGTGGAACAAAAGTTTCCCAATCAACTTTGATTCGAACATATTTACACCAAACTAATTCCAACAGTAGGCCAGAAAAATAGATTTTATACAAAAATGCTATGAAAATATATTACCCAATTCCCTATTCCCAGGGAAAACCAGAATAGTGCCACTGGTGTTCGACAGGGCGATGCACTCGCGCCTGTGCTGTTCAATCTGGCGCTTGAGTACGTAGTGAGGAAAAGCAACATCGAAACCTCGCGCTGTATATTTAATAAGTCAGGCCAAATTCTTGGATATGCAGATGATATCGTGCTTCTTGGCCGAAGACCTAGCGATATCAAAGACAGTTTCATACCGCTCGATCGCTGCGCAAGAAGACTTGGTTTGGAGGTGAACAGCAGTAAAACCAAATATTTAGTAACACCTAGGAACATCTCTACGGCAAATCTCGGAATTGGCGACCACAACTTTGATCGCGTTGAAAACTTTAAATACCTCGGGTCAGTTATAACATCGTCGAATGATATGCAGGCAGAAATAAAAGCCCGAATCGCTGCCGGACAACGAGTTTTCTACGCCAAATCAAAATTATTGCGATCGAAACATCTATCGCAGTCGTGCAAGCTCGCACTTTATAAAGCACTTATAAGACCTGTGCTGACTTTCGGAAGCGAGAGCTGGACCATGACCTCTAACGATTGTAGATTATTATCTACCTTCGAAAGGAAGGTTGTCCGTTCAATCTTTGGTCCAATTAAAGTTGCGAACAACGAATATCGGATTCGTATGAATCACGAAATAAAGCAACTCCTCGGAGGCAGCGATATTATCGGATTCATCAAATCCAATCGAGTGAGATGGCTCGGCCACGTTACAAGGTCTCCCCAACAACGGATGATAAATAAAGTGTTCCACCAACAACCAGCCGGAGTACGTCGTAGAGGAAGACCCCGACTATGCTGGCGCGACGACATCGAACAAGATCTACGAACATTAGGATGTCGAAACTGGAGGACGAGAGCGGTGGATCGAGATGGATGGAGGGCCTTAGTGCAGGCGGCGAAATCCCTTCATGGGATGTGAAGGCCAGAGAGAGAGAGAAAATGTTATTCGTTTGGTGATCGTTCATGCACTCAGAAAAAAAATATGATAAATACATGATGACATTTACCATATTATGATAACACTTAATCATTGTTATTATTAATATCATCATTGTGTGTTAAATACAATCATTTAAATGATTGGTTTTATCATACTATTATATTCTTAATCATTTTCTTGATCTTCTTCATCATAAGAATGATGATCACTTGTGACCACTTGTGATGATCATTTTTATGATGAAGATCAAGAAAATGATTAAGAATATAATAGTATGATAAAATCAATCATTTAAATGATTGTATTTAACACACAATGATGATATTAATAATAACAATGATTAAGTGTTATCATAATATGGTAAATGTCATCATGTATTTATCATATTTTTTCTGAGTGTGTGAGTTGTTGCGATTATTTATTAAAAAAAAATTTAATTATTTTAATTAATTAACATCGAGTTCAATTAACATGAGTTTAAACTATTGTTAGATGGAATGGCTTTGTAGTCTACAAAGAAAATTCTGACTACCTACAGAATATAAACATAGTAACAAATTATTTTTACATTCTATTATTTTATATAAAATTAAATAAATTTTAATTTTTTATTCAGGCTTGCGTCATTATGGTGGTGAACTATTTCGAGGTGGCAAACTATTATAATTTGGAAATTGTTAATCAAAATGAAACTGGTATTTTCAAAATTTATTGGTGTATGGTATGAAGCCAGCTTTTTATAGACAAAATTGTTTTTGATTATATAATTCATTTTTATTTTTACTTAATCCATATATTTCGACCTGTTGGTCATCATCAGTGTAAAATTTTATTGAAAATCACCAAACACATAATGGCTACTAACTACCAAACAAGTTGAAGAACGGTGTCATTCAAAAAATTGATCAACAGAAACTAACGGTCGAATAAGTTAAAAGACAAATTACGATATTATATTATTAAAACTTATTATTTTTTTCTATTATAGATATGGACGACATACGATGAACATGCATCGATGGAGAACCAGCGGCACATAAAATGGACAGAAGGGCAAATACGATTTATGCTAAATATATATGCCCTTAAACAAATTTAGGACTAAACGTCTGTTGTGGCATATAGGAAAAGCATTAGAAATGGAATACAATCAACAGTTTTCCGATCAATTGATAACAATTGCACAAGTGGTGCAGTGAACGCCGAGACCGGTTATGAGAAAACAGATCATAAGATCGGGTTAGACGACTCTACATCATCCGATAGCCTAATATCACCTCGCAGCATGGTTGGTAAATTTAATTCGCCTGCTCCACAATCAATACCGATTGTAAATTTTACCATTACGAGACCCAAACCTTCTGCTACACCATCCCTGTCAGATTTATATCATCCGTATTATTACCATCACCCTCATTATTACCATCATCTCATCCATACCATCAGCCTCATCCTCGCCATCACCCTTCCAAAGTTCAATTCCCGGACCATCCACTTCGCGAACCTGCGGTACACCTATACAAGCGCAAATAATATCGCCAATACCAAAGCAAAAGAGGTCATCACAACTGGCTCTCAGTCAGGAATTTCTTTCGTTACAACAAGAGCGAAACAAAGAAATTGCAAGATACATATATAAAAAATAAGCAAAGACGAGAAGAAGAATTAATAATGGAAAAAAAAAAATAGACGCTTGGAAAAGGAACAGGAGAAAAAAAGGAACAGCGGAAGAAAGAAAAGGAGCAGCGAGAAAAATTGAAAGAAGAGCAGAAGCAACAACGTCATTTGGAAAACATTAAAATGTTCAACGCTTTATAAAATTAAATTAAAAATAATAATTTAAATTTATTTTTATTTGTAAGTTGACTGAAATATACAAACTAATAATATAGAAAGACGATCTTAATTTTTTTCTTCTGAAAATCTGTACCTTTAAAACCTTTATCTGTAAAACTGAATCTTTTTATTCTGCAGAAAACAAAAATCATCAGCGTGTTGTGTATCATCAGTGGAATTTTTTTTCTGTTGTTCACTTTTTTAAATGAAACAGTTCTTCCAGTTGTTTGGTAGTTATTAACCATTATGTGTATTGTGATTTTTAATATAAAAATTGCTATAAATATTTTTGTGACATTTTAAGTCATTTTTGTTACAAAAATTTTACACTGATGGATGACCAACACGTCGAAATATATGGATTAAGTGAAGATAAAAATTAATTATAAAATTATAAAAAATTTTGTCTATAAAAAGCTGGCTTCATACCATACATCATAATGACAAATTACGAAATTGTATTATTAAAATTTATTATATTTTTACAGTACATACATCGATGGAGAATCAGTGGCCTATAAAATGGACGGTAGAACAAACACGGTTTTGTTTATATGCATACTTAATTTATATGCAGACCATTTTGGTGAAGTTGGGCCCTGGAATACAATCAACAGTTTTCCGAGCTTCAGGTGTAGTCGCGTTATAAATGCGTCATGAGGCGGCGCAAGAAGGCGATTGATAACAATCGCACAAGTGGTGTAGTTTACGCCGAGACCGGTTATGAGGCGGAAACAGACCATAATATCACATTAGATGACTCTGTATCACCCGATAGTCTTATATCACCTCGCGGCGTGGATGGAAAATTTAATTCGTCTGTTCCACAATTAATACCGAATGTAAATTACACCGCTACGAAACCCAAACATTGTGCTACACCATCCCTTTCAGTAAATTTTTTCTCGCCCTTACCAACCACGCCTTCACTATCATTACCATCATCCTCTTCATCAAGATCCTTATCAACACCAACAATATCACCTTTATCATTACCGTCACCCTCATCGTCATCACCCTCATCAATACGATTTATATCATCCGTATTATTACCATCACTCTCATCATTACCATCAATCTTATACATACCATCAGCCTCATCCTCGCCATCACCCTTCCAAAGTTCAATTCCCGGACCATTAATTTCGCAAGCCTGCGGTACACCTATACAAGCGCCAATAACATCGCCAACACCAAAGCAAAAGAGGTCATCACAACTGGCTCTCAGTCAGGAATTTCTTTCGTTACAACAAGAGCGAAACGAAGAAATTGCAAGATAAGATATATAAAAAATAAGCAAAGACGAGAAGAAGAATTAATAATGGAAAAGGAAAATAGACGCTTGGAAAAGGAACAGGAGAAAAAAGAAAAGGAACAGCGGAAGAAAGAAAAGGAGCAGCGAGAAAAATTGAGAGAAGAACAGAAGCAACAACGTCATTTGGAAAATATTAAAATGTTCAACGCTTTATAAAATTAAATAAAAATTAATGAATTAAGTTTAGTTTTAATTTTTATTTGTAAATTGACTGAAATATACAAACAAATAATATAGAAAGACGATCTAAATTTTTTTCTTTTATTCAAAACTAACTGACGCGGCGGACAGCGACCCACCACACAGGTAGGCTTGTTGTTAATAAATGCTTCTGTAAATTTGACAGCGTTTATTGAATGCTTTTTGATACTCAACATTGTTAGTTTTGTTTTCTGGCGCGTAAATAAATAATGATGATGGTTTTCCGACACAGGAACAGGCGACATACAATTGGCCATGTGAAAAACATGGATTTTCAAGATTGATGCCACAAACACTTAATGACTGCCCTTGCGATTTATTTATCGACATTGCAAATGCAAGTCGCACTGGAAATTGTAACCGTTTAAAGTGGAATGGCCTATCGTTCGGAATCAAAGAGATCCGTGGAATCAAAACGTCTTCACCTTTGTACTTCCTTTTCAAAATTGTGGCTTCGATGACGTTGTTCATTAATTTCTTCAACGCAAGCCGGATGCCATTACCAAGACGTGGCTGGTTTATGTTCCGCAACATTATGATTAGCGATCCGACTTTTAATTGCAGATTATGAGGTGGTAATCCGGACAATTCCAGCGAATTTAAAAATTCCGTTGGATAGTTGATAATATCATCAAAGGAATCAACCGATTTGTATGTCATAAATTCCCCGGCTATATTATTTTGAATCTGAAAATTCATTTCGTTGACATTAACGTTTGCTGCAGCCAATATAAGATTAGTTTTTCTGATACTATGAATAACCTGGGTGTGTATTTTGATAAAACCCTATGTTGAAAGCATCACGTTGAAACAGTTTGCAAAAGAATAACCTTCCTTCTAAGACTACTATGGACTACTACTAAACATCTAAATTCCACACTTCGCCTGCAACTAGTTAAGACGTATATCTTACCGCATTTTCTGTATGGAGACATAGTCACATTTAAACTTCAGAAGCAATATTTCAACCACTTGCACTTATTATTTAATTCATGCATAAGATACGTCATGGGACTAAGAAAATATGACCATATCTCTCAGTATACAAACATCTTGCTTGGGTGCTCGCTTTATGAATATTATCAGTTTCGGGTATGCTTAGCGGTGTTCAAGTTCTTGAAGCAAAAACAGCCTGAGTACATTGTTAATAAATTAGAAAAATTAAGATCTAATCGACTTCAGACATTAAAGATCGTCAATAATAGTACTAAGTTAATGAATTCTTCCTTTTTTGTGAGGGGAATCAGTTTGTGGAATTCTTTGTCAGTTGACTGCAAGAATAGTAACACAACAGCATTACGGAAAAAATACTTTGAGTAATGCCAAAGCCAAGCAGAGATCTAGTATATTATTATAGTATTGTTCTTATTATTATTATTATAATTATTATTATTATTCTTATTATAAATATATTTTTAATTTAGGCTATCCGTTTTGTGATATAAATTAAATTTAAACTTAAATAATTTTTACGAAAAATCAATTGTACTCAAGGTGAAATAAGTTGGTAACAACTTCAACCGTAAATTCATAAATAAATAAATAAAATAAATATTACACGTTCGCTCAATCAAACATAATTTTTGTAATTTTGAGCAATGTTTGGAAACACCATCTCGATTAGTTCGGTCTTTGATTCAGTAAAGTGACAATAATTGGCACACCCAGAAAATTACCCCGTTTGTGACAACCGCATAAATTGCCCTACCGAATCATTCGATTGTGAAATCATTTTTAATGATCATTTATTACAACCTCTTGATTGTATTTGACACAATAAGCAAGAAAATCATGGCTGCTGTGTGTTTCGTTTATCGGAATTGTTTACGAAGTAGCAGCGTCTTCCATTTCTGTTGCATTAAATGAATAGATTGACAGTAGAAGCAAATTGGATTTTTCTCACGATTTACATTCGGTTGTGGAAAACGACTTTCTTGATCAGGGTTATCAAAAAAATTATTAGATACAGCTGCTAACTAATTGAAACACTAGAGACGGTCATTGTAATAATTTTTTGACAATATTAGTGCAATTGTATTTCGGTTACCACAAAGTTGGGAGTCGTTAACACAATTCAACTAACGCGTTTCCTCCAATAGAACAGAATTGTTGTTAGTATACTGGTTCCATTATGTTTAGCGTAAAATGTAGAAATCAAAAACAATAAATTTCTTTTAAAGTAATTTTTATTTGTAAATTAATATAGTAATTAAAGTTTATAAAATTATTTAATAATATTAATTACACTATCTACTTTTAATTTTCAAATTTACCTATTAGTAATCCCACAAAACCAATATATTTCCATTGGCACATGTTGCAATAGAAGATGTATACAGGTAATTGATATTTTCTAAATCGATTACTAAGAATTTGTCTAATTTTTCAACCTGATATGCGAAGTAATGCGTGTGAAAAAACAGTGTTTCAAGTAATTGATAGCATATATAATAATTTCCATTTGAAGTTATTATATGATGTATAAGACCGAATATCGGATCATCATTATCGTATAAACCGACACATACAACTATTTGTTCTTTCACTAATGTACTTTTAAAGTTTAGCCATTTAATTGTCGAAATGATATGCCTTTCACTTAATTTAATGTTAAATTTTACGAAATCCGAATTATGGAAATTAGAAGTAGGGCCATGATTACCGGAAGAATCCAATATTTCTTGATAATTTAAAATTAAATTAGAAAACTTTAATTAATTGATATTTAATATTCATTATCTTTAAAGTGTTAATTATATTGTTTGATATATAGCTACATTTTTTAAATGTTTGATGCTTTGCTTCAAACTGCATTGAATTTATGGCAACGATTAGCCCAATATTTTCAATAATTCTTGGGTAATGAAGCATAAAATGAAACTTCGGTTTTAAATGAGAATTAGAAACATCAATATATAAAGAATTGTGATAAGCAAATAAATGTTTTAAATATGTTGCAGTGTTAGCGTGATATTTTTTTCTGAACACCAATGAAACAATTTCTCTAAAGGAGATAATAAATTTCCATTCTTGAGATGTGGAAGGTACTAAATCTCCTATTATTTATAAAAAATGCCTTACAAATTCATACATTTCAGAAGCTGTGAGCTTTAACTTACTTTTAGAAAGTCTGTCTGAGTTTAACGGGAGCGGTTTTTGTGTTATCGGCCCCCAATTAAGGATGCAGTATTTTTGAATCTTCTAAAAACTGAAAAAGACAAATAAAAACTTAATTACTATTGATTTTTTTAATATTATGTAATTACATAATATAAATGATATTTTACTTATTAATTTCATATATGTACTTACAAGTTAGTATATTTTATTGTCATTTAGATTGAACACCGGAAATAAAGATAAGTAATCGATAGTTTCAATAAATCTTTGTTCTTAAGCAAAAGGTATTTTTCCATTTTTCAACAATTTCTTCGAATGGGTGGTCATAATATTTTATAAAATCCAGATCAGCAGAGTTATTATTGTTTTCGTTGTTTACTGGGAATTAATAAAAAAGTTACGAAAATTAAGTAATTTTCAAATTTTTAAGAAATTTATTAATTTGCTGAATTTTTGAACATTTCATTGATTCCATTGAAAACATCACATTGATTAACATGTTAATTTTCAACGGTTAATTTTCTTCAAATATCCCTTATCCTGCCTGCCCTCACAATTGATCCTGCCTGCCCTCACAATTGTGTGGGTAAGTCAAAGAATCATTGTCTTCAAATCATACGCGTAAACTGAAAATGCGCCATACAAACACAGTGCTAAAATTCGAATATTTTGTAAAATTGTCAATCGTGGTATTGAAAATTATACGTGTGTATCTTTTACTACAAAAAAATAATGCGTGTAAATAATAAACCATGTACACTACACTAATAATGGACGACAATATACAATTTCACTCACTTCAATATAAAAAATTAGCTATAGATATTTATAAATGCAAAGCTTACCTACGCGGTTATGTGTATCCTTTCTCGATTATTAGAAACACTTTCACTTTAAAATAAAATATCAACAACAGCAATATGGCAACCTTATAAAAAACTATTTCGATTCACTACACTCGTACACGTCCGTAGTATTTCAAGACTTGAAGAAACTAAATTACCTAAAAAATGAGAGATAATGCTATATGCTGCAATTTTGTCGTTTTCACTCGAATAACGGGATAAAAAGAGAAATGTACACACAACTAAAATAAAATATACCAACAACAATACGCACCATCCAATTTGGTTGGTCTATTTATTTTTATTTGTCTCTCATTTATGTTAATGACGATCAACTGGGAGAGTAGCACGATTTCGCGAGGTTGTTGTGACCGAATTGATGTTGCATTAATAAAATTGATCTTTCCACAAATGATTGAATAATTATTCAACAATTGTGGTTAAACCATTTCGCTCAAAGTAAACACTCAGAAGGTCGCTAGGATGACCATTACATCATCATTTTAAGTTTGGTGTAACAACGGAATGATGCGTTTGCGTGAAAAATAAATACGATTATCACAAACGCACAGTTCAATCCTGATTTCTAAAGTAGAAACAACTAACTTAGTCAGTTAGTATAACAGAGGCGCGTTTGCGGAATAACAAACGAAGTTGTTATTTTCAAAATTATATAGATTTATTCGGTTCTAACAACGATTGTTCATAAATTCATTGATAAAGGAATTAAGGTTTTACACACGAAGTTGTTGCAACTGAATGAACACTAATGACTACTATAATATGTTTATATCAATTTAATTGAATTTGCTTTTAATGAAAATATGTTAAAAAACCTAATTTTCGTTAATCACAATGAAAAGTTTTCTACTACAATCTCATGCCAAAGAATCAATTTTCTGAGTGCAGGGAATGTAATATATCCAGACGATGTATCAACAGGAATTTTGCCATTACCAATATCGAGCAATTGTTTGGAAGAAATTTCTCAAGATCGGTCGTTCTGCAATTCGTCTCGCATGTTCATATTTAATTTAAGTGTTTTGACATCTACCTATATATATATATAAAAATGAATCCCTATTTTCCTTGGTCACGCTATAACTTGAGAACTACTTTACTGATTTCACACTTCAAATCAGTTCATTTTAAATCAGTTCACTTCAAATCGTAGCTATTGGGCCAAAGAACATTGTGTGTTCACATTGCAAGGCATTAAAGTTTAAAAATGAAGCCCCTGGATTATGTTGCGCCAGTGACCAAGTCAAATTGACGCAATTGGTATCGCCACCAGAGCCATTACATTCATTGGATTCCGCAAAGATAAAAAGTGAACTTTCCATTTCCTGGACCCTTTATTTAGTTTTATCATTCTTGCCGGAAATGCCAAAAATAAAAGTTGAAAGGAATAGTGATTCTCCTAAAAAAATAGTAAAATGTGGATTACACTCAAAGTGTAAAAGTCAAGTGGTATTCGAAAAGATACAAAAAGATGTGGAAAATCTATCGAATTTAATCGTTGTCATCACGATACCTCCATTTTTTGTTAACGAGAAAATGAGCCAATGAAGACTTTGGAAAAGTGAATTTTTTTGATTAATTTCATCACCTACTTGATGGGAGTCGAGATAAATATGAATTGAATATTAGGTATAAACATGGATTAAAATTATATGACGTCATATAAATCAAACCTTTTTGTTTCGGCCGAATTGCAATATACTACAATATTTGGATGCATGCTTATTCAAGAGTTAGACGATTTTTACACCAATTTGATAAAGAAACGGATGGGCCACCACCAAATCAGAAAATATTAGATATCCTCAAGGAAAAACTAAATTGGGATAGTAAATTGTTCCATGCCGTGATAAAACGGCATATTTTAAACATTTAAAGTTTTTCTACGCGTTGCAACGATTTAATGAAAAAAATATTTTATGATTTCACAAGAAAAAATTAAACATTAGAAAACTTTTTGAAGTCAGCAAAAACTGACTGTTTTTTTACAGTTGCTATGCGTTTTCAGACATAATAATTTGTAAACAACTACTTAATTTGTACCCAACTACCTAATGGTGCAAGTATTTTAATTTAATCTTTAAGTTTTCTGAAATTTTCCATTTTTCTGAGCAATTTTCTTAATTTTTCATTCCGTAAAAACCTTCTACAAAGTATTAGCTCTCTGGTATGTATAGTTTTTGCTGTGATAGTGTCAACAGACAGACGGCCTAAGTCTTTGTATAAGCTTGCTCGCAAGAGCGAGCGCTAAAATTATTCGTAATACGTATTCGTTTCAATTGAACTAATTTTTTTTTGGTATAGCTTCAGACATACTTTCCGCATTTTTTTCTGAAGTTGATGCTGTTAATCTTTCCCCTTCGGTGATTTCATTTGCAATTAGACGGATTTATTATTCAATTAAAAACGTCTTCGTCTCCTGAACACATTAAACCCAACCGAACGGATTTTAAAATTTTGTTCTGCATTACTTGTATTTTATTTAGCCTAGTTGCAGTGGCTGCTTCATATGTACCTTTACCTTTACTTCCATTTATCGTGTTTTGGACTTAGGAAGGCAAAACTTTCACTCAAATGTTACAGCAAACGTAGAAGTCTTGGGAAAAAGATAGTAAAGTGGGAAAAATTCATTTTAAATTCTGAAGGTGAAAACTTTATAAGTTGACAAATTTTGAATTATAAATTGCAGTCATTTTATTATGTAATAGTTTGCAATTAATTTAATCAGCTTATTAAATTAACTTCAAAACCGTACATAATAAAATTATGAAATCCAATTTATAAAATAAATTTATCAACTTATAAAAGTTTATTGGCTACGATCAGAAACTTTTAATATAAAAAATTTGCTTTGGAACATAAAACGTTATCGCAAAACTCCTGTAGTCCTTAGATAAAGTCACATTTTAACTACACTTCACCATTTTATACTTATGCTTATGCATCTTACCGTTCTCCATGTACCTGACTATATGCTACTTTGTGCATTAATTAATTTGTTTTTGTCAATTTTTTGGTTAATCTCAACTATGTAAGTACACCATTCAAACTTTTACTTTAGTAAAACAATAATAATAATGAGTCTTACGATAAAAAGACGAAAATTATTAAAAATTACTGTAGATAAAAGTTTTAATGAAAAGATTTTATTGTTCCATGATAACTGAATAAAACAAAATATTTCGAGTTTTATTATGCTAATAAAATTAAATTAATTCCTTTAGGATTAAACAAAATAAAAGCATAAATGGAAAAGTGAAATTAAAGTTTTTGAAATCGTAAGATTATAATAATTATTTGTATGTAAGCTGCTTGGTAATTTCGTTATTTGTTGATACTTACCTAATTCAAGCCAAATTATGCAGTCGTGCGTATCTTTTTACTGCTGATTACTAGAAAACATACTTCTTGGTTGCTGGTAAAATTGGTCAGTAGAGCGCTAGAAAGCCAATTTTTTATTTGAAAATTTACTGCGGTGACACAATTTATAATTTTGAATAAATGTGTTTTTGAACTTGCAAATATTTAACGAATAGGATTAAACAATTGTTAGGTTAAACAAAAAAATTGATGGAAATCAAAGTAGTTAGCAAATAATAAAAAAAAACTATCTGTGGTATGGAACATTAAAGAGATGATTAAATGGTGGCGTATATTCCAATTCGACCAATTTGAATGACATTTTTGCAAGTAGGTATATATAGTCAATGTTGATGAGGTTCGGTCTGTTTGATGAACTCGAGGGAGTTCAAAATCAATGTTTTGTGAAGTTCTGAAAATTAAACTGATTTGGTTAAAATAAAACTTACTGCAAAAATTTAAATTTACCAGATTTTTGGTAAAACTGTATTGTATAATCAAAAAACATTATCCCCCCTTAAATTTCAGAAAACCAACAAGGCCGTTTTTAGATGAAAATTTAATCGTTAATTTTTCTAAATATTTTGATTTGTTCTTTGTTGTAAATGCTAAACATTTTAAAATCACTACAAAAATTGAAAAGAATATCGTTCAAGCTACATCTTTTAGTTCATAATCGTTTTTTCATGAATGATATACTTTCAATATCTATTCCTTTTCCCTGCACGGTAATACAATTGTGTGGATACGGCAAAAGTACCATGTCAAAAATTTATTTTTGCATGTTTTTTGAACCAACTTACACATTTGTACATTCCTTTCAAACGTATTTTCGTCCGAAAAAAACACTATATAACACTATATACACACAATTGTCTTGGTTGTACTTCAAATCAAGCGAATTTCTTTATCAAAAACGCTATTATATACTATGGTTTTTTGGTGTGGTTTGTACTTAAATTGAGCCATTTTTTTTTGGTTTAAATGAGCTATATAATTTAATATTATTATCAATCTTGTGATAATAATATTAAATTCAGTCACCTACTCTACTTGGATGATTAGAAAATTATAAACGATACAGAAGAACATCTAAAAATAACACTCGTCAGAGAAGGTCAACCAGAACATACAGAAAACCTAAACTAAAATAATGATACCCAAATTAAAAAGTATTAAAGCATACAAGTACCCAGGAGTTTTCGAGAGCAATGAAGTTATTAGTAACCCGATTTTGTTAACTCTTTTTCTCTTTGGCACTATATCCCATCAAGGGATTTGGCCCGCCTCAAATGAAGTTTCATAATCATATTTTCATTTCGGATAATGAGTGATTAATTCATTGATCCTAAACCAGCCATGAAACATTTTCCTTGTCAACACCGGAAATCTAACCCGGGACCTCCGGTCGCACGAGCAATCATGCTGACCACTTTGTCACCGAGGCGGATTTTGTGAACTAGATATACAAAAAACGGTTTTGATTTTGTTGTGTGTGAATAAGACATATTTGCGGTTTTTTCTAGTAGGTACTGAACACAATGTGGGAGAAATAACATCAACCAGCCCGAATTTGGAGTCGGACTACTCATCACTAATTGATATCGTCAATTTGTGTTTATCTTCACACCTATTGGCCATCGTATTTTCGTGCTTAGGTTTCATAAGCGTCCCTTTGTCATTTCGTTTGGGAGTGTCCAAACCCCAAGTGAAGATAAACATCATGGAATGGTCTTGAGCAAAATTCTACAATACAAAAACATAATATATTAGTGAGTGATTCAAATTTTTAAATCAGTGGCGCTTATGATGTATATGTATCGCAGCAAATTCGAACTCAGCACGTTCTGTTTTGTAACAGCAAAGAGACATGAGCCATTGAACTAGTCGTGTTCTACACGAGAATAAAGTAAGTCGGAAATCGGTAAATGTCCGAAATTTTTATTTTTCAACTTCGTTTACACGATTAAAAACTGTTTGTATAGGTTCGGTTGTCTGGTTATACTTGTCCTAAAATTTTGATAATACTAATTAAGCCTTTTCTTGAGTCCATCGAGGATCAGTGGAAGATTAGTTAAACAGACTGAACAGATGCTTCGCTGTCTATTTTAGGGCGGATTTCACTTCATGTAAACAATAACTGGTAGGGTTCTATGGTCTTGAGATAAATTTGGGCACGTCAGCGAAAGCTATATCAAAATACAAAATAATTTCACCAAGAATACATGACCGGAGGAAATTTTTCAACCCCTTACGCTACCACCTATGTAGCAGCGTAATTTGCAACGACTCTACAGAACTACCGATGGATATAATAACCGTCCTTAAAATATGGCGAAATTATTTCTCAGCACTTCTCAACAGACATGTACCACCACCCACTTATGAACGAACTCATATCTAATCATTGCTTAATAGCGCAGTGTTGTTTGTATCATAAATAGAATCAGCTATTACCTTACATTGAGAATGTATGTATATATGGTGACAATATAATTTCCATAAAATAGTTCACTTTCCATTAAAATTATCACTTCAAGATATTCGAGCCTGATATAAAGGAAGCAAAAACCAAATATATGGTTGCTGCAAGTAGGCAAAAGACAGAGATTTTTCGTTGGATGACAAATATGACGGATCGAAGGTAACTGACCAAATGCAGTTTATAAAGACAACGAGGATCTCACAGCCCATGACATCCCATCATACAATCGGTTAAGAAATGACCGAGCTCCATCCCAGGTGACCATATTCCAGAGCTTCTTCCAAAAATCATTTAAGAATCTCATTTCCATCATGTTGGATGATGGAATATGTTGATTCAATCCCAATCTTTATCGATTAATTGGCCGAATTGAATAAACGTGTATAAACTCTTTAATCTTTTATTTACACAGAATTTTGTTAGCATACGATAAATTGTCCTCACGGTAAATGGTGTCTAAGGTACTGTTCAACGGTTAAATGTTCACATTAAATTGAAACACTATATAAATTTGTAACTGGATGACCTGGGTCAATTGTACCGCGAGGCTGCACACATGCTTTTTTCTAAAGGTAGCGCATACCGGTCGGGAGGGTTCCGTTAACCCGCGTATACCAACGGCCATCTTACAAAAAATTTCTCAAAGTGTGTGCCACAAATAATTTTTTTTTTTTTTTTTTTTTATAATTGAACTAGAATGAATTTACACAAATAAAGAAGCTTAAATAATTTTGAAAACATCACTGTGCGCTTTTATAACCCCATCAGATAATCCGCTACCACATCATTGCGGTGCTTAACCCAGCGTTCTAAAAAAATATGTTTTAAAATGCGATTGCATTGGGTGTGGAAATTGTAAAATAAATGTTCACTATATCACTTACATTCGATATAAATTATAATACAATGCAATTCGGCATTATCTTTAAATATTAACGGCTAAAATGAAGATTAATATACAACAATTAGATACTTACGTTTTGGTTTACCAATTAATGTCCCGGTTGTAGAAATATAGTCCGCGGATGAAAATCTTCGTTCGATGCCCTGCTACAATGCGGATGAACTGAGAGTTTCCAGGAGCCACCAGTCAGCTTTTAAACATTCGATTCGGCATACCCTTCCGGAAGATTAGGTCTTTACTCCACTTTAGCTTTTCCTTTGGTTTCCTTAGTTTTTTATCTCTATAGAAACTTATCTCGAAAAATCACCAAAATAAATACAACAACGCACAATAACCAATTTTTTTATTTTAATTTGTATTATCTAATTGTTGCATTTTGTTGTTGCATTTAATTATTGAGTTCTTTCATTTAATTACAATGATAATATGAACTGTAGAAGTTACACCACACAGTAAAACAAATGCACTTAACAATTTAACATTTATCCAGTATATTTCGATAGATAACTTTTACAATTTTTGATTTTTAACTTTACATGCAAAAAAAAATTATTGTTCTTAATTTTTATGATTTAGTGATCATTTTTTTCCAATTCCCAAACTCGACTGTCCCACCCAAAAATTCATCGTCTCACAATTCATCTTTTCGCGCGCATCCCATTCACGAATACTTTGATCAAGCCACCGATATCATGCTGTTTTCGTGTGTGTATTTGCTAATTTTTAAGTATTTGCTAACCCATCTCAATTATTAGTACTCAATCAATAGAAAATCACGGTTGTATGAGTTCAATCTTTATTGTTTGCTACCATTCTCTGTACGTAAAAAGAAATTATATCCACCATAAATGAAACCTAGCCAACACTTAGGCGCGATGGATTTCTATTAGAGTTGGCCTTTGTTGAACGTGGTACAGCCGATCGTTACAAATTGTTTACGATAATGCGACTGTTACCCATGTTATTTTGTTATTGTATAACGTTTGTTCCTATTGTTGTTGTGACAGATGTTTTCAATTTTAATGTTGTTATCTCGGCTGATATAATTTGGTTCCGGTTCGCCAAACGTACGACCAGCATAATTAGTAATTATTACAGGTAACCCTCCAACAACGCGATTTATTGTGTTCTTTGAAACCATGCTGTGGAGACTACAAAAAACGAGTTTGAAAAAAAAACCTTTAGGTTTTAATTTTTTTTGTTATGGTACAGAAAAAACAAAGTAAAAGTTGGTAACAGAAAATTACTCGAAAATCGTGTAGTTTAAAACCGAGTAATTCGGGGGAAGGTATCCGTATTCTTCGAAAGTGTGTTCTTCAAGTACTTTGTTCTTGGAGGGTGACCTATAATAGTCGAATAATCTATTTTCAGCAGTTACTGCAGCTGTATATAAATTACCATAATGAGCAAAATTATGATACATTATCGCTTATTAATACGACCTTGACCCATACAGTTGATTTAAAAAAAAAATTGTTTGTTTGATAGTGATACCAATATAAATTGGTTCATTATATAACTTATAACGAGATATAGCTACTTTGGCTTGCATAGTAAAAGGTTAGTTTAATATGGTTTAGTATTCAAGTTTAGCACGCGGCCACCAATAAAACTTTTATCACGAGGACATTTTGTATAAATTACACAAATTATTAATAAAAAAAAAATCTCTATTTCCGACTTTGCGTCGGCACAAATCTTGTAATCAATTTTTGACCCATTTCCTAAAACCGGATTTTATTTACACTTTGCACACAAGTATATTTTCGATGGCAACACTTTCTATTAAAATAACGAAGGGATAGAACTCCTTCTCGAAGGGGTCGAGGGGCTGCCAAATAATTTTTTGGAAACAATTAGTTTGTACCGTTTTATCGTTACAATTATTAACAAACGTTTTTCTACAATGTTTTTCTTCAGATTATACAGGAAGATAGTCTACATTTCACTAAATAATAATAGTTTAAGGTAAATTGAATGAAGTGTTGTGTTAAATTCATATACATTTTTGAATTCATTTTTGAAACTTGTGTCGCTTAACATTTGTTTTGCTGCGCACTATTGCGCAACTTATTTATAATGAACTCAGTAATTAAATGTTGTTTCTGTAATACGTCATCCAATCATACATCTGAACGCGTTCCGTTATTACGTGTTGACTCCAATTTTATAAAAAAATTTGACTTTATTTGTATTGATTGTAAAAGCAATAATGTTAACGGACTACTTTTATTGCTAAACGAATCAATGGATGCAATTACTCGCAGTTTTGTTGAATATAAAACAGGGTTTAACGAAAATTGTAATCGAATGTTTAACTTGGAGAAGAAGTTAAATTTGTTGTGCAACAATTTTGACGAAATTTCTTCTTCCTTAGATCGTACCGAAGTTTGCATTGCCGCTAACACCAAATCAATCGCGCTTTCCAATTTCGGTACCGAAAAATATTTTGCAAAAATTAGCAAGTTTATCGACAATTTCGACTCGATCATTAATGAAGCGGTCAGTAATAAAATTGATTCAGTTATTTCCAGTATTAAGAACAATCTGACCAATATCCAACACAACAATGAACTTACAGCTGACAACATTAAGAACAATTTGCTCATAAATAAACAGCTGGCATCAAATACTGAATTAATTTTGAGGTTGTCCAACGATTTCAATACTCGTATATCAGCACGTACTACTTCAGATAGCTCGAGTAAAACCATTGATGACTCGCTAATCGTGCGACTTGAGCAGGAATTGAGAACTACCAGTGATGCTTGCTATGATCTAACAAACTCCCTCTTAATTCACAAACCAGCTGCAATTACAGATCGCGCTAATATTCTTAGTCTTCAACAGGAACTTTTTCCTGCCACAGCTATCAACCATTTAAATAGCAGCCTAGCCCGATCATCTCAAGTGGTTCCTGCTAACATTGATACCAACTCCAGCAACTCTCAACACAGCAACTCTCAACACAGCAACTCTCAACACAGCAACTCTCAACACAGCAGCAGCAGCAGCAATGTTAATCCTCCACGCATCCTTAGGGCTGTCCCTAAACCGAAAATCATATTTGTATCCCGGTTGTGTAACAATACAACTAGCGCCGATGTTATATCACACGTTAGTTCTATATTAAATTCGCATAACATCCAAGGAGAAAATGTCAAATGTAAAAATATATCCCGCTTCAATGGACAAGTTGCGTCATTTAAATTAACCATTCCTGAAGCTACATTTGACCTATTACTTTCCCCAGAGTCATGGCCCGAAACAACGTATCTCAAAGAATTTGTCGATTTTCGAAATAATAATAATAATAACATGACAGTTCCAAAAAACTTAAACGCTTGTCCCTCTACTACCAGAACGTAAGGGGACTTAGAACTAAATCTCGCGAAGTCTTTTTAGCAATTCAAAGACTTCCATTTGATGTTTTTGCCCTCACTGAGACCAATTTGAACAATGATTTCAACAGTAATGAATTTTTTACCTCGAATTTTAACGTCTTCCGGAAAGATGGTTCTTATTGTCCAGACATGAGTTTAACAGGTAGAGGGGTTCTTATTGCAGTGCACATCAATTTTGATAGTCAAATTGTTATCATTCCCAACACTGATAATATCGAACTAGTGTGTGTCAAAATTAAAAATAATAAAAATAATATTTTTATTTTATGTTGCTATATTCGCCCACTAAGTCAGATTGTAAGCTATCAGCTTCATACTAATGCTGTTGACTTTGTCATTGACCTGATGAATACTCAAGATGACATCTTTGTTGTGGGTGATTTCAATCTCCCCGGGCTTAAGTGGAATTATTCAGACGATAACACTCATTATGTTGCTTCGAATGCACTAACCGCCAAAAAAACTTTATTCACTGACAATATGTTGAACTCTGGACTATTTCAGATTAGTAACGTTAAGAATAGTTTGAACAGGCAGCTCGATTTGGTGTTTTCCTCTGTTATCGACATTAGCGTCGCTTCTGAATCCAATCTAATCCTCTGTGCCATAGATGTATACCACCCTCCCATTTTGATCACTTTTGGTCTGGAACAAGACAATCCCAATGTCAACTCTATAACTTCATTACGTTTCAATTTTCGTAAGGCCGATTTTGTGAAGCTTAAACAATTATTGGCTAACGTTGACTTTAACATAATTTTAAATGATCATAACGATATAGAAACACAAATAGTCAATTTTTACTCTGCAGTTTTTGAATGTTTTAAACATTCCATTCCGTATACCCGCCAAAAAACTGTATCGCCATCACCTCCGTGGTATAATAAGGAATTACGAACGTTACGTAACCTTAGAAACAAACGTTGGCAAAGATTCATGAAAACCAAATCTGACTCGGATTACTCTAACTATTTAAATAGTTATAATGATTTCAGTAGTTTGTCTGACGAACTTTATGGGAATTATATCAGACTCATGCAATCCAATCTAATCGCTGAGCCTAAGTGTTTCTGGCGCTTTATCAATATGAAGAAAAAGTCTGACGGATACCCTTCCACTTTCAAATATAAGGATCATTCCTCTAATGATCCCAAAGTCATAGCAAATCATTTTGCTAACTTCTTCAGTTTGGCTTTCACAAATAGCGGTTTTGAGCCCGATGAAGGTTACTTTACACATATGAATAACTGTACTCAAACAACCTTAACTTCTATTCAAATCGATTTTGAATCCGTGGTACATAAGATTTCCAAACTTAAAGATGATTTTTCATCCGGTCCTGACGGACTACCATCCATCGTCCTAAAAAACTGTAGTGATATTCTTGCTCAGCCACTGACTACACTTTTCCAAAAGTCGCTTTCACTTGGCATTTTTCCATCTATTTGGAAAAGTTCGTTTATAGTTCCCATTCATAAGAACGGTTGCAAGTCAGACATTTGTAATTACAGACCGATTGCGAAATTATCTAGTATTCCTAAGCTGTTTGAAAGTATTGTGTATGACTCACTGTACTTTCATTGTAAACCGTTGTTTTCCGACAATCAGCATGGCTTTCTCAAAGCACGGTCCACGACAACAAACCTTATTGAATTCACATCACAAACTTTAGATACGTTGGAGGCAGGGAATGAGGTTGATGTCATTTTCACGGATTTTAGCAAGGCGTTCGACAGGATTTCTCATGAAGTCATCTTGTTCAAGCTTAAGGCCCTTGGTTTTCCTCCCCAAATTCTCCGTTGGATCGGCTCTTACCTAAAAGAGCGTATATACCATGTACTGTTCAGGTCATCAGTATCAGCTCGTATCTCAGCAACATCTGGAGTGCCCCAAGGCAGCCATCTGGGTCCAATTTTTTTCATTTTGTCAATTAACGACGTTGAATGTTTGATTAAAAATTCATCCATATCTATATACGCCGATGACATGAATATTTACAAACTGATTTCAAACACAACGGATAAGAGCCTATTACAATGCGACCTCAACAACTTCTCCACTTGGTGTGCTAAGAACAACCTCGATTTGAACGTGGGTAAATGCAAAACAATCATCTACTCTCGAAAACGTGCACAGTCTATCTCTCGCGACTATTACATTAACAGCGACGCCGTTTCTAGAGCCAGTTCTGTTCGAGATTTGGGGGTCATTTGCGACAGTGAATTGAATTTTAGACATCACATCGATCGTATTATCAGCCAAGCCAATTCTGCGCTCGGTTTCATCAAGCGTTGGTCGAAAGAATTCGACAATCCTTATGTTACGAAGGCTCTCTATTCAACATTCGTTCGTCCCCTGCTCGAATATGCTAGCCAGGTGTGGTCGCCTTATCATGAGGTTCACATTAAAAGGATTGAAGCAGTCCAGCGTAGATTTCTTCGCTTTGCTTTACGCGGACTACCATGGGTGGACATGTTTAACCTGCCTCCATATCAAGATCGTCTGCAGCTAATTAATTTACAATCACTTAGTAAGCGCCGAGTTGTTGCGGACGTGGCTTTCATCCATCAAATACTAACTGGGGGTATCGATTCTTCTGCTCTGTTAGGTAAAATCAATCTAAATATAAATTCTCGGGATTTAAGATCAGTACCTATGTTTAGAATCGACCCTCATCGAACTGATTACGGAAAGAATGAGCCCGTCTCTAGAATGTTGTACGAAGCTAATCAGCACTGCCATCTTATCGATTACAATATGACAAAACGTACGTTGAAAAAACGTCTTTATTTTTCTTGACTATAGTTTGATATTTTATTTAACTTATTTGTTTTTTGTTTTTTTGTGTCATTTTATTTTGCTTGACTTTATCTTTTACTATTTAAATTTTTTAAAATCTATCAAATCTGTTTGTACTAAGCAGACTCGACTTCCGTTTTCCTGCCGTCTGCGACGGGTATCATCTTGCTTAACTATTCATTTAGCTATCTATTTATAATCACATTTGACTTTTTTTTTTGCCGCTTTAAAATCCAATTTTTTAATTTCTCTGGTTAAGCATCTCGATATCCTTGTTTATAATTCACTTGAATTATACTCAAAAAAATAATAATAATACAGATGGAGACTCCCCGCGCGCGGTTGGGAGGGGTAATAGGTCGTCGGGATAATTTATTATTATTATTTATTATTATTATTCACGAAGCAAGATAATAAAGTTAGATTTTTTTGCCAATTCGTCTACGGCTGCCATAAGTCATATGTTTTTAGTCGTTTTGAATTTTCTTTTGTTTAATTTTAAATTGTGCTAGGCTTCTGTAAGCTGTGTAGCATTTTAACTTTTTCAATAATCATCGAGTATCATAATTTAATAAAAAAATGTTTTTATCAAGACAAGACGCGGTTAATATTTTAAATAACGGTTTAAACATTCTAAGTGTCACAAAATCGTAGCACTAGATGATTTGGAGTAAACTAAATTATTCGTGGTAGAAATAACCGAGGATTTTATCACATCCTTGTTGAAGAAATTCGGTTAACCGATGATTAGACATTTGTAAATTTTCATCGAATGAGTCGTTCGGTTTTCAATGAGTTGCTAGCCATAAATGAGCCGTCATACAACGAAAGGATGTGAAAAACTTTCGATTACAGCAGAAAACAGGCAGTCTTTAACTACCCGGTAAATATTACATGCATTAATTAAATTACATTTTTGTATAACTTATTTTATAATATAACGTTTAACTCCTCGCTGATGTGATGACAGTACCGTATCTATTGGAAGACACGCATACCGAGTGGGAAAACGAGAGTACAACCTCTGGGATAATTAGAGAGAAGTTTTTGAATTTCTATGATGCTTTAAGAGAAAGTGTTTTTCCTAAGCCATCCATTACTGTATGTGGAAAGAAATTGCAAAATATTTTGAAGAACAATGGAATTTCCCTGATTGCTTGCTTAGGAGTAATGGACGGAAAACACATAGTTAAGGACTAGACACATCAAGCGTTGATGGCGAGTGGCGAATTTAAATATGCATTAATTTATTTATGTTTTATATAGAAACAATAGTAAAAGTAAGTATATTATGTATTATATAGAAACGATAGTATGTATGAACAATTATATACCAAAAAACATAACAATTTTTAATGTTCGTTTCTATATAATACATAAATAGATAAATGTGCGAGGGCAAATCAAAAAGTCTTGCAATATCATATGAAAAAAAAGAATGAGTGAGACAGCAATATTTTTATTTTTCGACATAATCTCCTTTAAGGTTTATACATTTGTCACATCGATCAATTAACTTGCCTAAACCCTCTAAAAAAAAGATTTCTTTTGCTCCATAAAATATTCATTTACAACAGACTGTACTTCATAGTCACTGGAAAATGTCCGGCCCCTTAGTGTTTTTTTCAAATTGGGAGACAGAAAGTAGTCACTGGAGGGAATTTCCACGAAGCCGCAGTCCTTTAATGCAGCTTGAGCAATATTAGCCTTGTGCATTGGTGCATTGTCGTGAAGAAGCAAGATTTCTTTCCTAACATTCCTTGGCCGTTTTTCCCGGATCGCTTTTTTCAATTTTTGCAAAACCTCTGTGTAATATATGCCTGTGATTGTGGTTTTCGGTGGCATATAATCAATTATCAAAATTCCTTCAGCATCGCAAAAAATTGTTGCCAAAACCTTACCAGCAGACGGTTGAATTTTGAATTTCTTTGGTGGTGGTTCACTACGTTTAATCCGTTGCATCGATTCTTGTTTGGATTCCGGATACCAGTGATGAAGCCATGTTTCATTACCTGTTATTATGTTATCCAAGAAATTTTCTGGATCTTCTTTGTACATATCTAAAATAGCCTTTGAAGTTTGAACACGCATTTTTTTTGTTCTGCATTCAACAAACGGGGAACCCATCGCGCACTTACTTTCGACGTGTGAAGGTGGTCATGTAATATAGTATATGTGGTACCGTATGAAAGAGAAAGTCTCCACGCTAACCGCGGAACAGAAATACGCCGGTCCTCCAATACAATAGATTCGGCCAAAATTACGTTTTCATGGCTAATAGCATCTGCTGGCCGACCCGAGCGGTTGTCGTCTTCTAATGACTCCCGACCACTTTTGAATAATTTTACCCACTTTTTTACTCTGGCATTTGATGGTGCAGATTCGCCGTAAACTTTTGATATATATTTGAATATATAAATTGCATTTCGTCCATCTTTACAGAAAAATTTAATAACGGCGCGATATTCAATTTCATTCATTTTACGAAAAATTCAAAACACGTGTTACTAAATTGACAAAAACAAACGAACTGTAAAATTTACATCGAAATGTTCTTCTAGAAGTTTCATCGCGACAAAAATGGTTTTGAAAAATATATTGTTGTCTAACTCACTCTTTTTTTTTTCATATGATTATGCAAGACTTTTTGATATACCCTCGTATATTTAAATTCGCCGTCGACGCTTGGTGTGTCTCGTCCTTTATACAATTAAGTTACTTGATAGTATGTACATTTGACCCCAATTTATTCGTTTTTTATGATAAGCACTTATAATTTTGGACGTCCCAATTAATAAATGATTTCCCAATCCAATTAATAAACGATTTCCGTCACCTAAATCCATGTAAATTTTTTAAATCGTTATCACTCATTTTTAAAAGAAAATCGAGTTTTATAAATTATCAACTAATTTCCAACCCAACTCAATGGGTTTTGGCAAAACGAAAATTTTCTGTTTCAATCCAAATTAATAACCATAAAAATGTTTCCCACATACAATTTTATGTACTTACATTTATTAAGTATATTATATTAGTACTATTATATTTTTTTTTTCAATTAATTGAGATTTTTTTTACCGGACAAGTGGTGCAGTAGTTAAAGCTTCGGCACTTGGATCGGGAGGTACTAAGTTCGAATCCCGCCAAAGGCTGGATACAAAGCGAATGTTCATCATCGATTACGATCGGTTTTGTTAATAAACACAACTAAGACCCTCTGTTGTAGTGCAGATTTCAGCCCCGACCCACCGTCCATGTCAGTGCACAGGTTGGCATGGAGCTTGCAATGAGCAGGTAGTATACTGTAACTGTGTGTATGGGTGGTGTGTGCAGGAATGAAAAGGGGATATTAATTGACCTTCAAAGGACGTTAAATCCACTAGACAATTAATACTTTCTTATATTTAAAAAAATGATCGTGTCAGATTTATAGTCAATTTTATAAGGCCGTCTTTCAACATATGGACTTTGTATGTATGCAGGCCCAAATAACGTTAACACGAAAAAATATTTTCATACAAATGCAATGGAAATTTTCATTCTTCTAAGCCATGAACCTTGCGTATTTATCATTAAGTTTGGTAAATTGTTTTTTATTTTAAGGTAGTTTTCATTTAGAATTTTACCATTTTCAGCTATGATGTCTTTAATTTAATGATCGTCATTTAAAATATTATAAAGCATAGTTTGTGTGTATGCATGAAGAGTAGTTATTTCTACTTATTTGTATGAAAACGTTTTTTCGTGTTTACGTTATTTGGACCTGCATACATATAAACCGTGTTTTTCATATTTTCTTCAACTTGGCCGTATACATATACGGAGTGATTTTACTGTCGAGGTTGACCACATGCACCCTTTTTCGTTTTCTATTTATTTTTGTTAATCTTTTATACGTTAGCGAATGTCCAAGTTTATTACGATTCATAGTTCACTAGTATAGATAAGCACATTTATTCTAAACTTAAAATAACTTATATAATGCAACAATATAAAGTTTATAAAATTTAAAGTTTTAACTGTAAACATCGCGGTCTTACATAAAGTTCTAAAATTTTTGTAAAGCGCAAAATAATTCACTTGCCATTTAATTTAAAGCCAAAAAACATTTAAAGTTTTCTCTTTGTTCATAAGATTCACATAACATTACAACTATTTTATGAATATTCACAGGCCCGATACAGCATAAAAAGTTGACTAGAATTTTTAACTCGGCGACTTAAGAACAACAAAAATTTATTTGCACATACACAATTTATTAATTAATCCGATGATCCTTAGGATTTTATATTATATTTATAAATTGAACACTATGATCTACTAAACATTAAATATCAGTAACGATTTAAACTCTTTAATCAATAGCAACCAACTCACTAACTAACGCCGACATTTTATTTGTCTACCCAAAACTCAGATGATAAATCCTCACACTATAATGGAACGGTAACGTTTACCAAAATTACTCCAAAAAAAATTTTCCGGTACTATTCCCGGTTTTTTTAATCAAGGTGTGTGTGTGTATTCAAGTACAGCAATGTCAGGGGACTTAAACCTTTCTATCTTGGAACGACAGTCAAACGTCAAGTTGCGTCGTTTCAATTTAGTTATTAAGTTTTTTTAACCATAGGCTTCCACTATGTTTTCAGATTTAGTGACATGTGCATAGCCGAAGTAAGGTTTTCTGACCTGATATCATTTTCAATGAATGCATTTATCGGATGCCATCCTTCACTGTATTTTGGCTTTTGTTTGGTCAGTAATTTTATATTTTGCAGCATTTCTTTGATCTGGTTGAAATAAATGTGCACAGACAAATCATTCTGTTTTTTTGACAATAGCTGTGATTTGTAGCATGAAGTTCCTGCTTATCGCCGCATCGATTCTAGTGGGATTTTTTTCATTTCGTGAAACGTTCAAGGATTTCCAGCTTTTTCCTCTACTTGTCTCTACGGCTTTTCTGCTGTGCTTAGCCATGCCAACAACTGTTTTTTGTTTCCACCGAAAGATGGAATTGTCTTGGAATATCTGTGATTCTGAACAAATCAGCTTAAATTCTCTCATCTTTTCGTGGAAGTGGAGATACCTTCATTTTTAATTCAGGTACGTTAGCCCCCGGATTTCTGAACTGAACAAAATGGATAACAGTGAATCACGTCATTGAAATCCTTTTATAAAAATGTTGGGCCCAAATAGGTACATAAAAAAGTTTGTCCGTACTGTTCTCTAGCAATAAAATCTTCTTTTTGGGCTCATTTCCAAATAAAAAGGAATTTTAATCATCCATTTTAAATAGAAACTTGTCTTGTTTTTTGACTGGTTTTTCCGGATCCTCTGGATCTTAAGATTGGAATTTAATTTTTAATATTAAATTAAATATCGGAATTTAACCATTATGAATAGAATTTTGATAATCTGTCAACAGGACTGGACTCGTTTTGGTATATAACACTATAATTCTGGACTAATATAATGAAATGATTGACTAAGATTTTCAATGAAGTTTCGTAAACCAGTGTAACAGATTTCGATGTTTGTTATACTACCCTGTGTTTTGTATACACATAGCAAACAAAAAAAACTGGAACAACCAAAATATAATAAAAGAAAATGGAGTATAAAAGGGGAAGCGAAATGATGCATGGGGATCAGACGGTGTCAAAATTTGGAAAAAAAATTATATGTACCGCCCATACGTACAGAAAAGTTATCAAAACTATAACTACTGCAGTAAAATTTAAAAAAAGACCATAATTAAAATTCATATAGTTTATTTAATATTGTATAATTTTTGGATTAATATGTAACTAGCTGACCTGTGACTGAATAATCAGTCACGTGAATAGATTTTGTTGAATTTTTGGTTAAGAAATAATTAAGAAGATTTTTTAAGATGTAAATTAGATGCACTTTTATCAAATATAAAGTAAATTCATATACGTGGTTAATTTTTAAATCTTAAACGGCAAGCACGCGCTCAAATGTAAACAGTACTTACGTGTCAAGTCAATTAGTCATATCTCAAACAGGAAGCGCGCGCTCGGGATCACATGATCACTTACGCACCCAAACTAAATATTAAAATCTCAAAAGGGAAAAGCACACAATTGCTGAGGCAAACTTTAATCTAAATATTTCATAAGAAATGTACAGAAGGATAATAAAATAGTAGTAGAAGGTAGATAATAAAATAGTAAAATACATTGCAATTTACATGCACAGAATCTCTTCAAAAAATACATTCTTTGTTGTGATGCGCCCATCCCAATCAGCTGATTGATCGCTTGTCTCAACGATAAACACCTTGAGTCCGTCAAATGAGCGGCATCGTGAAAAGGACATATACATCTGATCACGCGAAAATACGGGGGCCGGCAAGTACTCTCCTACCTTCTTCAAGCTTTAACCATGACTCTTGTTGATGGTTATGGCGAACGCGAGCTGAACCCGAAATTGAAGGCGAGACATTTTAAATGAGAAGATGCCTTCTGAAGGTGAGAGCTTAATTCGTGGGATGAGAACGCGCTCGCCTTTTGAGAAGCCAGTCAGCACCTCACATTCCAGAATCTAGCGGTTTATTTTTGTGACGCGCATGCGTGTTTCATTGATTTGACCCTTGCTAGTGTTTAGATTCTTCATCAAACGAACAATCGCGTTTACCTATAGCGGGATGGCATGGCGCGGCAATCCGGACCTTTCAATCTTGTTGAGAAACTCGACGGGTAGGCGGAGTTCCTCATGCATGTCGTCACTCTCAAGTTTATCAGCACTATGTTTGACTTCTTGTTCGCCGGGCAGGAGGTCAAGCACCTGCTGATTGGTTAGCGCGCAATCATCATTCTTGGGTGCAAGGATGGTGCGCTCCTCGATGGTTCCTTCGGCTGGTGTTGTGTTGATGTCACCATACACGAAATCGATCACACTTTGAGGAAGTCTGCCGGAAGTGTGATCGAGTCGGTTCGAGCATTGCCGTTTCCAACAGAAAGCAAATATTGCGCAAACTCGTCCTCACCTTCATCGACGCTCATGTTCTTGGTGAGTGTAAACTTATTTACCAATTTCCAAAGCGGGTTCAACTTGAAGGTCGATTCGCAAGTTCGAGCGCGTCTCGCCTTCAGGTAGTCACCACACATGAGGATGATTTTCCCATAGCTAATGGAACACCCACTACCCGTCTATGATTGTGAGCTCTGCTCCTGGCATGATTAACTTTGAATTTAAATCGCGCGTCAACCGTTAAGCTGTTTTACATCCCCCCCCCCTTAGCCCACGCACAGCGCAATATTTATGTCGACCTACCCTGAAAAAATCTAACGGATCGGATCATGTTTAGGGGTCATTTTAGGGTTGAGTATGAAACAATTAAGAATATTAATATAATAGATAGATAGATAGAAGCTGACCTTCGACTGAATAATCACTCATGTGAATAAGAAAGAATTAAGAAGATTTTTTAAGATGTAAATTTGATGCACTTTTATCAAAAATAAAGTAAATTCATATACGCGGCTAATTTTTAAATCTTAAATAGATAGAGTGTCATGACAAAATTGTATTTTTACACTCACAACTATTAACACCAAAATGTATGTAAACATTTTATGTTCTCTGTTTTGTTTAATTGAGATTCAATTACAAATTTTCTACTCATTTTGTCATCACAGTGTGTCATCACAAAAACATCGTCAATTGTAATAAATTTTGTCATTGTCACGGTGTAATGCGCATGTTCATATATTCAATATAAACATATTTTGTCATGGCATTCTGGCGTCGTGACAAAATTTTGCTGAAAACACCTGAGGTACTCGTTTCAGGTACTTCCCGGTGGAATATTTCCGATTTTTCTAGCAAAGGCACACCGCTATATTTATGTTGACCTACCCTGAAAAATTTAAACGGATCGGATCATGTTTACGGGTCATTTTGGCGTTGAGTTTGAAAAAATTAAGCGTATTAATATAATAGATAATAAAATTACTAAAGTGCACATACAAATAAAAATTATAATAACCAACCAAAAGTTATAAATTATATGTGAATGTAAACCGATTGTAAATAAACAAACAAATAAAATCAAATAAAAGTTGTAAAATTATGTATGTATATACAAATAAATTAATCAAAATACTATCAGACTACGTTTATTGTGCATGGTAGTCCTAAATATGTGTATCTAACGATTAAAAGATGAAAATAAATATTTAAAGAAAAAAACTAGCCATCAGTTGATAAACATAAGTATTGTGTAAATTAAAACATGTCGACCATGTTAAATAAAAGTGAAAATTAGTTAGCAAAATTAAAGCTAGCCTGTGGTGTTTTATTTAAAATATCCAACGTTCCTGCTCCGCGATAAATAAAAATGTTACCGAGTGAAAACACGCTCAAGTAAATTAAACCAAGCGATCTCCAAGGTCAGCATTCCGAACGTCGGTGAAATCCACAACGAGCTTCAACCATTGCCGTTTCAACAAAGTCTCGAAGAGAAACCTAACATCGGGAAGATCATTCCGGGAAATTCAAAATTAATCACAATCTATGATTGGACGCGTTTCAAAGGAAAATACGTTACATTTGGAGGACCCATCAGTTGCGGTTTTTTTGGTGACGTATCAAATTTAAAAACCCTAGTATTAATATTTATATTATTTTTATATACATTTTCCCTTCTAATATCACTGTGCTAGTTGAAAAATGTGACAAGCTGGGCACCCAGGGGGTAAACCTAATTCGAGTATGCTGAGTTCAATGGTGTTAGTCCCATTTTAAAGTTAGTCCCCATTTTTGAGATATCGCATTCGACATGTTTTGGCTCTGAGTCAAAATATACCCTCATTTTCTCGTTGATAGCTCTTGAATCATTTAGATTTTCGTTATACTTTCTTCAGCAAAGTAGTTCCGCAAGTCAAGACCAACAAGTTTGCCGAACATATCAAGACCGAAAAACCACATCTAATTTTTTTTTTTGCTTTTCATTTCGACGAAAAACACTGTTTTTATTACTATATATCATTTTGTTGAATTTAAATCGAATAGAATCGATCGAATAAACATCGCATCGACAAATAGAGATACAATAGAAACTATTTAAAAGAAAGTTAAATCGTTTCAGTTGATTTTATGGTGATTTTTCCTAAAAAAAAAAAATCTTAAAAAATTAACATTGTTCTTTTCTTTGACAAAACAATGGCGTGCTGTTGCGATAGTGGATAAAAATCCTGGATTTTTCCATCCGATCGTTTTAACCAATTACATCACGTAAATTATACAACAGACACGCCACTTTGCATACAAAAAAGTTGAA
Organism: Nephrotoma appendiculata; assembly: GCA_947310385.1. Taxonomy (NCBI): domain Eukaryota; kingdom Metazoa; phylum Arthropoda; class Insecta; order Diptera; family Tipulidae; genus Nephrotoma; species Nephrotoma appendiculata. The sequence goes on along the minus strand of OX371224.1, from coordinate 238,576,838 downwards.
AAAAAATTGAAAAATAATCTGGGATAGAAAAATCCGAGATTTTTATCCGTCGTATGATTCTGTGATTGAATGGCGCAGTGACATTTGATGGTTGATATATTGATGCAGATTTTTCTTTATTTACGTGTATAATTTACGTGATGTAACGGGTGGGGCAAAAGTCCCGCTATAATTTTGATTGCGCGCCATCTTGGATATGTGACGTTTAGCTCAGTTTCGCTTTAACCATTGTGTTGTGTAGACGCCCAAATTTTATAATAGATAAATATACGCCACAAGAACGAGCAGAAATAGTGACAATATTTATTGAAAATAATCGTTCCATTATTGTCACTCAGCGGAAATTTCGTCAAAAATATCCTAATCGTACAGTGTGTGTACCTCACAAAACCACAATTTATTGTTTACATGCGAATTTTCGACAGAACGGTACGACAGCAGACTGATCTCGTTCTGGAAGACAACGGACGTCTAGTTTTGGGGAACACACAATCCTTAATTAATTCGTGAAACATCATTGCATCCACTAAAAACAACTGTATGGTGTGGTATTCATGCTGGAAACATAATTGGTCCCTATTTTTTTGAAAATGACCGAGGTGTTGAAGTTAGTTTTTGTTACTGCTGAACGGTACCAAAACATTATCCGAAATTTTCTTGTGCCTGAAATGGAACAGCAAGGACTAGAGGACATGTGGTTTTAGCAAGATAGGGCCACAGCACACACAGCCCGTTCAACAATTCAATTATTGAATGACGTTTTTTCACGAAGACTAATTTCGTGAAATGGCGATTTAGCATAGCCAGCCAGATCTCCGGATTTAACAGCACCAGACTTTTTCCTATGGGGTTTTTTAAAATCAAAAGTTTATGTGAATAAGCCCCAAACGATTCAACATCTTAAAGACAATATTCGTCACGAAATTGAAGAAATCAGCCTGAGATGTTGCAGGATGTCATGAAAAATGCCTTAAAGAGAGCCGAAAGTTGCATAGCGAATCGCGGTCACCATTTAGCCGATATAATTTACCAATCATAACGAAAAAAAATGTAAAGACCAAATAAACTTTTTATGAAAACCAAACTTACTATCTTTTCTTTGAACAAAGTTATAGGCAATCAAAATAGTAGCGGAACTTTTGCCCCACCTGTTAATTGGTTAAAACGATGGGATGGAAAAATCCAGGATTTTTATCCACTATCGCAACGGCACGCCATTGTTTTGTCAAAGAGAAGAACAATGTTAATTTTTTAAGAATTTTTTTTTAAGAAAAATCACCATAAAATCAACTGAATCGATTTAACTTTCTTTTAAATAGTTTCTATTGTATCTCTATTTGTCGATGCGATGTTTATTCAATCGATTCTAAACTCGATTTAAATTCAACAAAATGATAAAAAAATGATAAAAACAGTATTTTTCGTCGAAATGAAAAGCAAAAAAAAATTAGATGTGGTTTTTCGGTCTTGATATGTTCGGCCAAGTTGTTGGTCTTGACCTGCGCAACAACTTTGCTGAAGAAAGTATAACAAAAATCTTAATGGTTCAAGAGCTATAAACGTAAAAATGAGGGTATATTTTGACTCAGAGCCAAAACATGTCGAATGCGATATCTCAAAAATGAGGACTAACTTTAAATTGGGACTAACACCATTGAACTCAGCATACTCGAATTAGGTTTACCCCCGGGTGCCCAGCTTGTCACGAAAAAAAAGTTTGCAATTCAAGCACAGTGTATTTATTTATATGTATTTCTCTTTTTTTGTTTACCATATTTTGTGAATGAATATTTATTTTGGTTTCGTTGATGTACACGTTTTCGCAGATACGAACCGTTTTTAGTTTTATGGTTAATTTTTTTTTGCGCTGCGATCTACATGCATTTTTTTTGTTCACTTCGGTCTAAAATGTTTACACTCAAAATGGAGTAGTGCGATCCAATTGTAATGGGGTGAAAAATGATTACGTTAGTGGAGTGAGCGACCTTCCATATTATCTATAACTAGTGAACGTTTTAAGCACACAATTGTTTTTTTTATAACATGGCTAATGGCGCGTGCGGTTTTGCGGAACCTCCCCTCATCCTGACTGTTAGTTGTCCCCTTATTAAAGTGTGCCGCCGCGTGCGCTGTTTAAAGACCGAGCCATACAGTTATACCAGTCATGCTGAAAGATTTACAGTCATCTCAACCCATTATTTTCACAATCGGTTTGAGTATGAATTTTAAGCAAAAACTGTAATTAATTTTCGTATAAACTAAAGTATATTTTCATTCTATTTATTAGGTGTGCAAGTAGAAACTCGGCTCTGAAGTTGGTTACATTAAAATATACTAGAACACATCCAAATCGCCCGCCATTTTGGATATATGTAGCTTAACAGGAACATCTTCTCCTTAGGCTGGGAAATTTTGTAGCGTGCGGCGACTTGGCTTCCCCCGAATTTCGAATTCAGATCGATTTCTTCATATTTTGTTGTGGATGTGCAAAAATGGCTCAATGACTATTTTGATTCGAAACCACCAAGTTTCTATCGCGAAGGCATACATCATCTGCCTGATAAATGAAAAAGACCATAGATAGTAATGGCGAATATTTCGATAATTAATCTTTGTAACAATTCTATTTTCAATAAAGTTGAATATGGTCCAAAAAAGCAGAGTTTATACTTGCACGCCTAAAACATAGAATGTTTCTCGTATAAGTTAGGCTATATTAAGTGTTATATTTTTGGAAAGAACAGATAAACAAAAAATTTTAGTATTACCGAATTCTATAAATTTTCAAATTTCTTAAAAATAGACGTCTTCGATATTTTTGCAGATGTATCATTTTTTATTTATCCAAAATCGAAATAAGTAGTAATTTTCATAAAAATCCGATACTCTACCAAAATTCGGCTCAGTTATTTATTGGAAAATCGGAAAACTACGTCTTAAGTTTATCAAAATCCGAAACATGTAAACGCCGGACATAACGAATTATTTTGCAGTGCAACACTAATGATGCCAAGGAGAAACTAAAGACAATCGTGACGGAAAGGGTGGGAGCTGATTATGAAGTAAAACTACCAGCGGAGCTTAAACCAAGGGTAAAAATACTTGGAATGTCGGAGAAGCTAGAAAGTGATGAAATAGTATCTGCGCTAAAACAGCAAAACCATTTTCTCGCTAATAGTGATATCAAAGTAATAACCACTTTTTGCAGAAGAAACTCGCAAAAAATTGATACAATCATAGAAGTAGGCTCCATAGATTTTACAAAAATCTTTCAAGCTGAGAAGTTAAATATACATTTTGATAGATGCCATGTCGTAGAGTCAGTAGGGATCTCAAGATGCTTTAACTGTAATGGTTATGGCCATTATAGCAATAGGTGTACCGGCAAACTTTGTTGCCCAAGATGTAGCGAGAATCATAAGTTAAGTGAATGTAAAAGTCAAGAAGTAAAGTGCAGCAATTGTATTGCTGTAAATACAAAGCTCAATTTAAATGTTACTATTAACCACACGACTTGGGACACCTCTTGTGCAGTATACCAACGAAAGATGAAAACATCGAAAAACCAAATAAGTTATCAATAGCAGTTAAAAACAAAAGACGTTCTATACACTAATATTCGCAGCTTACACTCTAATTTCTTAGAGTTATCACAAATAATTATTCAATATACGAGTAAACCGTCAATTGTATTACTCAGTGAATCTAGAACAACAGAAGACATGTACGACTCGGAATTTTTTATTGAAAATTATAAATGTGTACGGTGCGATTCGGATAGTCGTCATACTGGAGGGGTTGTCATTTATATTCACCAAAACATAAGCTTAAAAATAATTTCGAATATCGAGAAGGACCGCGCTTGGTTTTTGGCGATTCAGATCATACAAGGGAACCATACAACTGGAATATTTGGCGTAGTTTATAGATCATACCAAACAACAAAAGCAGCATTTTTAAATAATTTAGATGGATGGTTCGAAGAAGTTATCAATTATAATAAATCGAACTATATATTTGGGGATTTCAATATTGACGTGAAAAGCAACGATATTTACAGTTTACAATTAAAGCAGTTAATCATGGATTATAGATTGACGAAAGTTGTTCCAGATTATACCAGAGTCACACAAACCAGCAAAAGTTTAATAGATCTTCTGATAACTAATTCAGTAATTAGTTATCAGAAGATCTATTAAACTTTTAACAAATTGTCAAATTGTCAAAATTTAATTAATGCAATGCCTAACCGTGTGTAAGATGTCATTAAGGCCAAAGGTGGACACATATATTATTAATATTCATTTCAATAAAAAAAAATTAAAAATAAATAATTTGTCTCAATAATTTCCTGTGTTTGCATTAATTCGCACAATACTGTAGATATAAGCAGAAACAATTCACAGTTACTTGATCAATTTAAAGAAATTAGATCTCGGAAAAATTATTCTGGTGAAAAATTAAATTGTATCCTAAACACTAGACTGCAGCACTATAGAACACAGAATGAATTGAATGAGAAAGCTGAAAGCTTAATACTGGAGTTAAAGAATGCGATTAAACAACTGACGCAAACAAAAATTGTTCAAAGTAGAAATAAAATCCCTTGGTTCTCAGAAAATTTGTCATTATTAAGACAAGAAAAGGAGCGTAATTTTAGTATTCTGAAATTAATAAATACAAGCGAGAATTAGGAAAACTATAGAAAAGCTCGAAACATTTACAAACAATCGTTAAGAAAGCAACAATCTGAATACTTCAAGAATAAGTTCATTGAAAACTAATATAACCCAAATGAGCTATGGAAAACTCTCAAATCTATGTATAAGACTAAAAATACGATGCAATGGAGTATTCAATTTAATAACAAAACACTCACCGATAAACAACAGATAGCAGATGCACTAAATCACTCGTTTGTGTCCAGCGTGGTAGATATTCATCGTAACATCCCTGAAATATCGGATTTTGAACTTCCTAATGCTGTTTTGAACATACAAAAATTTCAATTCCAACAAACATCACAAAACGAAATATTAAAAATAATAAGCAGAATAAAATCGCAATATGGAATCGATGGTAGAAACAAAATCGTCATGCTGGATGCAATGCAGAATCAAATGTTCTCTGAACATTTTACTGATATAGTTAATTGTAGTTTAAGGCAAGCAGTGGTACCAGATTCATGGAAAATATCAACAGTTGTTCCCATTCCAAAAATGTCGAAGCCAACCACGCCAGAAGAGCTCCGGCCAATAAATATGCTCCCACTGTATGAGACTGTTCTGGAACGAGTAATTAAAAACCAACTGGTAAATCATATCGCTGATAACAATATATTGGTTGATCAACAATCTGGATTTAGAGAATCCCATTCTTGTGAAACGGCCTTAACCCTAATGTTGGATAGCTGGAAAAGTCAAATAGATGACAACAAAGTAATCATTGTAGTCTTTTTAGATTTTAAAAGGGCTTTTGAAACCATCGATAGAGGAATTCTACTTAAAAAGTTAACAAAGTACGGAGTTGTTGGGAAAGAACTAGAGTGGTTTAACAGTTATCTTCAAGGAAGGCAACAATATACGAAAATTGATAATTACACATCGTCACTAATACAAAATAATCTCGGAGTACCTCAAGGATCAGCCCTGGGTCCGTTACTCTTTATTCTGTACATTAATGACATAGTCGATGTTATTCAAAATTGCAAAATAAATATGTTCGCAGATGATACTTTATTTACTATTTCGGCAACAACTCTTCCAGAAGCAGTGCAGAAAGTAAACGAAGATCTCGAGAGTCTACGGAAATGGCTGATGTTTCACAAACTATCACTGAATATCTCGAAAACGAGGTACATGCTCCTATCAATCAAAGTAAAGTTCGAGAGTAATGCAGATATAATAGTTGACAACCAAATATTCGAACGAGTAAAACAGTATAAATATCTTGGTGTTATTATCGACTAAAAAGATCAATAAAAAACTAGGATTTTTCACCAGAATTAAAGACAAATTACCAATGCAGACAAAAGTTGTTTTTTATGAATCAATTGTGACTCCACATATTGATTATTGTTCTTCTGTGCTGTTTATCATGAATCAAACTCAAATTACACGTATTCAAAAATTCAGAATCGATTCATGCGACGAATCTTGAATGCGGAAAGTAGAACACACATAAAAGACATGTTGGAAATTTTAAACTGGAAGTCAATCAAACAGAGAATACAATTTAATGTGTTAAAATTCTTGTTTAGGCTAGAAAAGGGAGATCTGCCAAAATATTTAGATACTTTGCTTTCTTCTAATAGAAATGTTCATACTTACAATACTCGGAGTACACACTTCAGACTACCAATGTATAGTAAATCATTTTCACAACGGTCGCTGGGATATAATGGAGTAAAGTTGTATAATTCATTGGGTGACTATTGCATGCTAGGTGAACTTCAAGAATTAGAGTACGGCCAATTTAATAAATTATTGCATACATTCGTTAAAGATAAAGTAGACATTTAGTATATAAAATAAAATTTAATTAATTTAAATAACAATGTATTATAAAATGTCATTATTGATAAATAAAGAAACAAATAAAATAAATAAATAAATAACACATGAGTTTTGTTGAAATCGACAAACACAAACCAGAATCGGCTTATGGTATCTTCTCTCCATAGCTATATAGAGAACAAAGGCGCGATAAGTGCTGTGAACTTTTCAAACACATAAATGTAATGAAATCGGCAGTTTTGGATCTAACTTCAATTATGATGAACATTTAGAAGACAGACCATGCACATCTCAAGGGTTTGTGAGAGAACTGCATACAGCTTTAATTGATAGGCCATTAACATCACTAGAATTTTGTGACTCCAATTTGTACAGCGCGTGTGCAACCGAAACTGTTCCTGCAAATAAATATTTTAAATTAGAAATGCGGTTACAAGAAAAACAGAAAAAAATTCATAATTTACAAAGGCAGTTGAACAGAAAAATTGACAAAATTACATCCATAAGTGACATACTTTTAAAATTAAAAAATGAGAATCTGGTAGATGATGAGTGTGGTAATATCTTACAACACTCTGCAAATGAAGTTCCCGTTGCTTTGTTCAAACGGTATGCATCAAACAAGTCTCTAGATAAAATAATAAAAACGAAGTATTCAAAAGAGATAAAACCATTCGAGCATACTTTACATTTCTACTCGCCCAAGGCATATAATTATGTGCGTGAAGTTTTTAGATGTGCTTTGCCAGATTCTTTACGTCATTGGTACTCAAAAATTGAAGGTACGCCGAGGTTAACAGAACAGGCCATTAGTGGTATCAAACAAAAAGCTAGTGTATGTCAGAAAAATGGAAAGGAGTTGTGAGTTACCTTAATGCTGGATGAAATGGTAATAATGAGAAAAACCGAGTTGGTTAATGGCCGTTTAATTGGACAAGTTGACTTCGGAATTAGTTATTCAACAGATTGCGAAAAAGAAGCAGTAGAGGCCTTGGTTCTTATGGTAGTTGGCATGACAGAGCATTCAAAAATTCCAATTGCATATTTTTTAATCAATTTAACATCATCCTCGCTAAAAACTGAAATAATTTCTATGGCTATTGACAAAATAATTAAAGCGGGTGCCAAAGTTGTATCAATTACGTGCGATGGGCTAATTTCAAATAAAAATATGCTTGAACGTCTGGCAGCCGTGTTGAATGTGAATGAACCCAAACCATGGTTTCTTTTCAAAGGTAAGTTAACATTAGCAGTATATCTAAGTATAGTATAAATTAAATTTTATAACTTTGCCCTATATATGTAGAAGGGTAGAGGTAAGTATATATGTTGGAATTAGTTGATAAATATTTAAAATGTTTTATTTCCCTCAGGTAATCCATTCCACAAGGTTTACACACTTCTAGACCCTTGTCACATGTTGAAGCTAATCAGAAATCGATTGCACTCTGAAAAAGAACTCAACACATGATATTGTGGAATGAAAGTATATAGATGAAATTTAAAATTTACAACAGATAGAAGAGGTTAAACTAGGGAACAAATTATCGAAAACTCATGTAAACTTTAAAAACAAGAAAATGAAGGTTTCCCTAGCTGCACAAACTATGAGCCAATCGGTGGCTACCGCAATAGAGTTTTGTTCTCAGGATTTACGATTACCATAATTTCAAGGTAGCGAACCAACGGTAAAGTTCATAAGGAACATAAATTCTGCGTTTGATTTGCTAAATTTGCAAAATCCATAAGATTGAAATCTAATAAGTCAATTTACGAAACCAATAAATCTACTGTATTTTGGGTGTTTTCCTAGGGCTTGCGATGTTAAAAGACTACATAGAGACAAATTATTTAAGTTATATACTTACATATAAGATGAGTCAGGATCATCTCGAACTTTTTTTTGCGAAATGCGTTCTAGAAGTGGGAACAATACTAATCCGACACCAAGACAATTCATCGTTGGATATAAACAGCTATTAGTGCATGGTCAAGTAAAAAGTCTTGGCGGGAATATCCTAAATGATGAAACTAGTTTATGCAATCTTCCATTCACTAAAAAAGATGGTATAATATCAACATTAATTTAACTTAGTATGTTGATAATAAATAATATAATTTAATTACCACAGGTGATGTTGAAGATGAAGATATTAATAACAGCTACGATAGCTATGATCAGGTCCTTGTATCAGACTTTCTGGAACAACGAAAAATTTCAATATTCCAATCATATGTTATCAGTTACATAAGCGGTTATGTCGTCCGGATGGTACAAAAAATTATCAAATGCACTGAGTGCATTAACTCACTTTATTCTGAGTATGGTGGTGCCCACCCTACAGCATTAAAGTTATTATTTAACAAAATTAGAGGTGGTCTGGTAATTCCATCTAAAGATTTGACTGATTTGTGTATAATAACAAATCAATATATTAAAGCAGCCAATATAAATTTCAAAATTAAAAACCAAGATGAACGGTTGGCGTTACGCATCTTGCGCGATTTAAATATATGCATGTTGATTATTGTCGTCCTTACACGATCACCAGTTCGATACAGAGGTTGATAACAACCACATATATAAGTTGGCAAAAAGCACAATTAAATGTTTTATCAAAATTTTATCACAATTATGTTACATACATAAAAGGTTATCTTACATATATAAAAGGATAATCAATATAAAATATAACTATAAAACGTTTTCACCACAATGTAATGTTAATGTAAACAGAAAACTGGTCTTATGTCTTTTTGACGGTTTTACACGAACTTTTATTTTCATTCGAATTATTTGCAGGTGCGCATTTGAAATATCAAGGGAAATCGCAAGAACAAATTTGCATACAAAAGCCGTACCAAATAAATTAAATGAGTAAAATGTGATTTATATTTTAAATCATTTGAATATTATTATTTGTTTATTAATTATAGTAATAAAAAACCCATAAAATTTCGAAATTAAATCTATCCTCACTACGGTCCTATCTTTCGGAAATATTTTTTTAAAGCAAGAGGTGTATATAAACGAGCGATATGACTATAAAAAAGTGCTCTCATTTTTTGCTGTTGTTTTATACATTTTTTGTCACTGATGTCCTAAACATGTATATAGATCAGTGTATTAGTTAATTTTTATATATGTGCAACCCTTATCTTTGGTTACGAATATGCGCGGTCTAAGCACAGCTCGCAAATAAAAACACAGTGGGCAATGAATAAAAAAACACAGCATGTTTTTGACAGCGCAATGCTTGCTCAGGTTGAATTAAAACATAGGCCCATAGTTTTCCGATTTTCCCGTAAATAATAAAATGTAATGTGTGCAAAAAACCATGTTTCTTTTAAAAAATCGAACAAGAAAAACGAAACTTAGTCGTTTTTGGTAAAACAACATTTTTTAATGAAAAATTATCATTTCTCCTTAAATTTGGAAGCAGATAAGCACTAATTTTGTTGCAAATTCAATTTATTTTTCTTTGGTTCTTATTCGATTTTATCGTAAATGCTATATTTTTAAAATATATGCGCCCAAATTACCACAGAATTACAGTATACCATCTAAATGTTGCGGCTCCATGTCATCCTCTAAAACAGAGCGTCATAATTATGTTGACATACCAGGGCTGCCTTTTATATTTCGGGATTAGAGAACAAAAACAAATATTAATCATCGAAAATCGCTTTATTGTTTTTCAAAATATTCCCCATGAAGATCTATACACTTTTGCATGCGTTTAAACCAATTGTCGAAGCCCTTTTTCCACTCTGATTGAGGTATCTCCTAAACATGCATTCTGAACGCAGCAACCGCTTCTTCAGGTGTCGAAAAACGTTGACCTCTCAGTTTGCTTTTTACGTACGGGAATAAAAAGAAGTCATTTGGTGACAAGTCAGGACTATACGGCGGATGACTCATCAAATCGATGTTTTGAGTGCTCAAAAATGCAGTTGTTTGAGCCGATATGTAAGAGCTCGCATTGTCGTGGTGAAGAGTGATCCGTCTTCGGCAGTTGGTTTTCCTGATTTCTTGGAAGACAACTGGCAAACAAATGGTTGTGTACCACTCAGTATTGACTGTTCTGCGTTGTTCTAGTGGTACGGTTGCGACATGTCCATTTTTTCCGAAAAAACAGGCGATCATTTGCTTGCAAGTGCTTCGTGCGCGAACAACTTTTGTTGGATTCGGCTCATCTTGAAACATCGATACAGTCGACTGCTATTTACTTTCGGGCTCATACGCGTAAATCCACGATTCATCCCCTGTCACTATGTCATAGACGTGTTTTGAAGCACTGCGATCGTATTTTTTGAGCTTTTCTTTCGACCATTCGACACGAGCCTTTTTTGAGCGATTGACAAATTGTGTGAGATCCAACGCGAACAAATTTTTTTGACATTCAAATAGAGCTGTCAGTTGCCAGATTGCAACACTAGGGTTGTCTAATCCCGAAATATAAAAGGCAACCCTCGTAAGACTCTGAACTAAAAACCTCCATGATCGAAATCATGTAGCTTAAATTCAATTTTTATTGACCATTAGGTTTTCTAATCCTTCTAATCTAACAAATACGCGATTGAATGGCTATTTAATTTTCAATATAACAAACGAATTAAGGAAATATAAACAAAAACATATCTACAAAACAATTCTATTCTATTCTTCTATTCTAATTCTATTCTAAAATATTTTTAAATTTTTTTCATTTAGCACGAAAACAATTATGACTGGCAGATTTTGAAATAATGCGTAATTACAAAGCATGAAACAAATACTCGATTTAGAAGAGGCTGACAAATAACCGTGTAATCTATTTTTCAATAATACCCAAAGGAAACGCTTTCCAGACTTTCGTGTTGGAACGTCAATTAATAACACGAGATACTCCGAAACATGAAAACATCTTTCCTACGGCCTGTTATTGGCCATTAAATATTTACTTCGTGTCGCGCGAAGCCTACTCCTTTCGTTATTTCTTTGAAATAATTTTATATTATTTATCAAAATAACTTTACTGTGAACTGGCGTTTGATTAAAGATATAAAGTTAGCTCAGGGTTCATCCCGTAAAACGACGATGGCATCACTAAACTATCACGACAGTTTTTCATTCCAGGATATTACTATCAGCCCAGAAATTTTACCATTCCACGAAAAATTATAATGAGAGAAAACTATCATCCCAAATAATAAAGCTAGCCAAGCTACCACTATAGCTAAAGTTCACCATCCGGTCAATATCAGCCCGGAAATTACACCCATTCCGTAAAAACTATAGCTCCTACATAATAACTAAAGTACATACTAACTATATTAATGGGACGACAGAAATCATAGGATTTAATAAAAAAAATTATTAAATAAAACGAACTAATTCTACATATCTGCTTAAACATTCCATTCTATAAAAGTGTCGCATTAGGACGAATGCTTTTTAGATGCGGCACATTAAGTTCTTCATACTAGATCAGTTTCATGAAAAGATTGAGTTATTTAATGGTTTTCGAAATTTAAAATTCAATTGCGCCGTTTGGACGCAGAGAAATTTCATGAAACTGATCCTGTATGAAAAACTTAGTGTTGCGCATCTAAAAAACACTCGTCCTAATCCGACACTTTATAGAATGGGCTGTGGAAGCAATTCAGTATTAAAAGATTGACTAGTTTATTGATTTTCGAAACTTTATATTTAATTACATCACTTAGACCAACAAACTTTTGCTGAAATTATTATATTGAAATACAGTCTAACCTGTTTTTGTGTTGTAATAGGGACCGCATAAAAAAACCTTCCGAAACTTCACGAGTAAGTATAAAAATAATTTTCGCAAAACCGCGTAAAAAAGTTTGATGTAGAAAAAAACTCAAAACATAACGCAACCTGACGCAATATTTACTTTCATTACCCAATGTTATGAAATATCAAAAATCTAACAAACAAAATAACCAACGTCAATTTTCTAATTAGATTAATCACATTCAATTATGATCTAATTTGATTGAAATTTTGAAAGAAATTAAGTAGATTGTCCTGAATAATTTTTTTTCATATCGCATAAAAAATCACACAAAAAAAGTTTTGACTGTATTTCGGTTTATTTTAGATTTCTATTGTTATGTATGTCGTGATGGAATAATATATATAACTTAATATCAGGATAGTTATGTTAGTATTGCCTCAAGCGTATATTTGAATTTTATGGGATGAAAGTCTAGGGTAACTTCTTTTACCTGTTTGATTAGTGATAATTTATGACAATTTTTATATCGGTGTCCCAATTTTAATTGCAATTCTCACGTATGTGAAGTTATCCCACGATTCTATCCCAGAAAATAAAAAAAAATCATCAGGCAACACTAGTCAATAAAAACCCCATTTGCTCTTGTGTGAAGTTAGCCCAGCCCAGAATTTATTAAAAATCACGTTAAAAACAAAAATAAAATTTGTTACTTTTAAATTATGAGAATTTTAGACAGTTTTAAACGTTACATCAATAGCACATGTATTTGTACGAAATAAAATTACATTAGACAAGATAAAGGTACTTAGCACGTTAAAAGTATAAATTTCTCAGATTAAGGTTATGTGGTTCTGAGATCGTCACACTCCTGCCTTACTTTTAGAAAAGTTAGAAAAAAATTGTTTCGTGGCAACTTTGTGAAATTGGGCCCTGGCCCAGATATATCCATACAACTAGTATGTGCAAATGGGGTTTTTATTGGATAGTATTGCCTGATGATTTTTATTTTATTTTCTGGGATAGAATCGAAGGATAACTTCACATACATGTGCAAATGGGGTTTTTATTGATTAGTGTTGCCTGATGATTTTATTTTTATTTTCTGGGATAGAATCTTGGGATAATTTCACATACATGCAATTATCAAGATCAGTGTGTGAAGTACAAACAAGAACAAAAATATCGATTTATGATACAAGTTTTTAAAGTGGAATTTTATTTTGTGAGAAGCGAAGTGAGGGACACAGCGCGAAGCGGAGAGTCCTACCTTATCGTTGCTGACTAACTCTTTGTAACAAAAATAGTTTTTCCACAACAAATGATGATGTGTATGCTGCATGTAACTTTTGTCTTTCGAACCCAAAACAAAATTCTCAAATCAGTACATCTCAAGGAATCATAACATTCAATCATCACTGTCTCGTTAAATCATATCTTAAAGTATTTATTCCCATCGAAATCAAAAATTTTAATTTCTCACCCGACAATATTTTTATATAATCGGGATGAACACGTATAAATATCGCACTATTAAAATCGATTTTTGAAAAACAATAAACTTAAAACGTCTTACAAGATAAAGTAAAAAATAATTATTCTCGACAAAGGAAATCATTGTTGTAAAAAAACTGACTGATATAAAAACGTTTTAATTACATTTTATAAAACTATTTCTGTAAATAATAAAACTGTTTAAAACTCTGAACTAAAATTGAAAAGTGTAGTTATATTGTTTTGTTTATATTCGATTTTTCCTTTTCCATAGTCTGCATCATATGAATAATACTCGCAATGGAGTAGGTGAATATGTCATGTTTTGTTTTGGTTCAATGTCACCTTTTGGTTGTACTTGTGTGGCTTGGCAAACCATCCTAGGTGTCTATTAGTTTCAGGAATGTTTCACATTATACTACTTATAAGCAAACACGTTTTTCGTATTTCAGTCTTAATCACGTGATGCAGGCTGTGTATTAATAAAGAAGACGACAATTTCCTTACATTTATTAGTTAACTAGAATACAGTTTTCTTATTCTAAAGACTTGATTATATTCTCATTTTAATTGACATTCAAGATTAAATTTTTAGTTCATTTAAATTAAGTGGTTGTATAATGAAAACAAGAGAAAAATCGTGTAATGTTTTACATAAATAAAGGAAAATTAATTTTAGTTATAAATTTAAATTAAATGATGGAGAAAATTTTACGTTGATATCCTTCGATAGAAGTGATGAACAGGTAACTTTTATTTTCTGCATTTATTATAAATAAATTATGATTATTTTTACTTTTTATGACTACCTTGATGAACCGCTAATTTTTACCATACCTACGTTTAAAAATTCGTTTGTGAATTACGCTTTCTTATAAATAATAACAAAAACCGTTTGACAGGTTTATGATGACTTTAAAACTACCACCATTAAATGCCACTTAACACACATAAAAAAAACAATTTAACCGCTTATAGATTACAAACAAATACATACAGAAATAATTACAATTCCAATAAAAAAAATGTAAAATTGGAATTAACTAGACCAATCTCGTCGCCCTGGGGCTTGGCTAGGATTCAGTTTACCAATCGTTCATTAATCCGCAATTAATTGATTATGTAACATTAGAAATGTGGTGGCCCAATCGCTCAATGGGATATAGCCTCACTCAAATTAAATAAATTAATTCCAAGCTATAAAATATCGTTGAATATACATGTATCGTAGTTGATTATTCAAAATAATTTTTAACACATTGACACAAAACCTAATAAAACTGTTATAGTGTTAACATCTAAATATCATAAATTATTAATTAATGTTAGTCCATAAAAAAAGTTTCACTTGTATTGGTTATATTGTTATTATTTTTCCAAACTATTTTTCTCTATAGTTTTATTATTTTGAGACCAAGCAAGCCAAGCCATAAAATAAAAATAAAACAAAACTTAAGCAAAAAAATTTAAAATTCTATTAAAAAGTTTTTATTTTGTTTCTAGCCGATCCAAGTATGAATTAGTTAGGTGGCATGAAAATTAAAATCCTTTTTATTAGAAAATTTTAGATGGGTTTTTATAATTAAATTTAATGAGAAACTCGAAATAATATGTTCCTCATACGCCTGTATCAAAACCTTGAGACGAATTCGTTATTTCAATTGGAATTGAATATATTAAGAGATTGTGGAATGTAATCTGAATACCTTGATCTTCATATAAAAATATCTTATTTGGCCTAGAAGTTTAAATACGAGTACCTATAATATAGAAATGAAATATTAAGTTGAATGTGGTTTTATAATTTTTGAAGCGTAATAATAAGCCCTACAGACGTGTCCATTCAGTTTTCTTCTACAACTCCTCGTGCAGTAGTTATTACTCATCAATAATTAATTTTACCGCGTGCTTACACTCTTTCGCTCTCTCTGGAACTATATCCCATCAAGGGATTTTGCCGCCTCAAATGAGGTTTCATAATCATATTTTCATTTCTGATAATGAGTGATTAATTCCTTCATCCTAAACCAGCCGTGAAATTTGTTTCCTTGTCACCACCGGGAATCGAACGCGGGACCTCCGGTCGCTGGAGCAAGCATGCTGACCACTTTGTCACTGGCGCGGCTTAGTACTTACACTAATATTTTTTAAGAAATACAAAATTACTGGAAAGTTTTTTTTTGAATTATCGATTAATTGCACGCATTGAGCGAAATAAATTTTTGGAGAAATTTCCAAGGTAACTATAATCTTTCTCCGACACACGGGTTTCATAAACATAGCCTGTACATGCAGGGGTAACCCTTTACCTCAAATTGTTTCATAAAAAATTCACGAGGACCAGCGACTGTATTTGTTTGTCGAAACATGTGACAGTGGAAACACTCCCTGGGACACTTGGAACCTTCAATATCAATATTCTTCTTCTTAACAGTCAATTATTATAGTAATTTATTACTTTCCTTCCAAAAAAATCTTTTATGAACACAAGAGCATTTAAAGAGCGATCTGAAAGTGACGATCGTTTTTTAGTACAAAAATTTGATGATAATGAAAACGCTCGTTCGCTTTCTATAGATGTTGGCTGAATCCTGAACAACGCATCTAACAGTTTCATTTGTTATATTGTTTATTTGTTACCGGTAGTTTCATAAATTTGAATTTCTTTTTGTAGAGTACCCTTTTGGAGAACGTGACAAGAGGCCAGACATCATCGAAGCTGTTATCGTTTTGGCCAACATTTCCTTCAAATCAGGTGTTTCTGTACTTTACCGGTTTCCTTGCTCGTCATCTTCTGCTGTTGTTTCCAAATATTCATTTGCTGTGTAACCTAAGGTCGATCCCGATGTATTGTCTACAACAAATAATCTCTTCATAACATTCACCGCAAATTTGGTTACTGATGTTTTTGATGAATATATCAGTTGCTGTTTCATTTCGGGTTCATCTTGAAAATTCAGAGAATGTAAAAATTTCAGCAACGGGACAAGCTCGATATTCCAACCTCTTTGATTCGCACTAATAAAGCATCATAAAGCTCATTTGAAATTTCGTTGTTATTCGATTTCAGCGACTTTAACAAATATTTTAGGATAGCGTCCGCAGTGAGCAGGTTTGCATCACGTCTTCCCAGCGCTTCAATTTCCAATTTGATGGGTTTCAAAACAATGTGCATATTATACAACTTTGATATTAGATTCAAATAGTAGATTAGATCCCAAATCAATTAACCGCACGAATTGAGTCGATGGTGCTCAAAAATCGTTCTAACATTGTGTCCATACTTTTTCATCTGGTTTTGCAATCCAAGAGCAAATTCATCTTTTTAGGTTTCTGTTAGGAAAGCAATATAATCAATAAAGGAATATAGAAAGTAAAATTCAGTACAATTTACGGGGCGTTCTACATCGGACAAACTGGTCGGAGTTTTATTACATGATTTAAAGAACACGTAAAAGATGTGGGGAAAACATCACACAGTCTAAATACGCAGCACATCTGACTCATCAACAGCACACTTACCCAGGATATGACAGCAATTTGGAAATCCTACACACAATGAAAAAAGGTGAAAAAGTATAGAAAAGAGGAGACATGTATCAACATAAGGACAACCCGCAGTTATTGAACGATAGGATGCCGTACAACCTGTAGAGTACTCATCGAGCGACTTATGATTTATGAACAACTCATAAAATTAAAATATTAATTTTTGGGCTATTCTGGATAATAGCCGAAAAGTGTTTTTACATCAAGGTGAGGTTACTAAGACGTTGGAAAATTGGTTTTGAGCTAATGAAACATTGACATCTTTATATTTAAAAATGTGTGACCAAACTACAAAAATATTGAAAATACTTTGAACTTACATTCAAAGTATAATCACAATGCATTAGCAAATTTTAATGATTCGCTACGCAATTGTCAACCACTTAATTTTATGGTTTATTTTAATCGCAATTATCACAAACCGATTCATTTCAATCGCATTTTGGAAATCGCAATCTGATCTCGCAATTTCTGAAATTATATCGCAGAGCATTAATTTTTAAAACTCACTGCGAATAGCATTTTGCATTTATGCTTTTGGGAGACGTGTCGCAAATGAAAAGTTATCACAAAAATCTTGCTGGGCAAGGTATGCATAAAGACTAAACTTACCTATATATTTAGACTTTAGAGCGAAATATACTATCTAAAATTATAGGAATGACAAACAAAGGAGTTTCAGTATTACAAGATGAGTGGAAACCTATATCAACGGAAGAATTTTCAACATACATCAGTACTCTATTATTGATTGGCAAGTGTGTACAGGTCTCGCTACAAGTCAACTCAAAGCTTGTGGGATTTTTTAACTGATCGGGGTGGGTTGTAACATATGTCCCCAAAGCGACAAATTTGCGCCTATTCAAAACAAAAACAAAAGTCAGTAACGTAATCAGTACCTAATGACACCCATGTCGGCATTATAGGTGTAGGAAGACGGTAACGTAATATGTACCGCAAAAATTCTGAAACTGACACTCATATCGGCATTATCGGCGTAGATAGTTGTTAGGTATCAACACAATATGATCGTTCTCTGCATTCATCATAAATTGCGAAAAACCAAAATCTGTAACGTAATCAATACCCAGGAAACCCGAAAATGATACACATATCGGCATTATAGATGTAGATATTAGTAGGTACCAAAATGTCATCACCCTCATCTCGTCTTGCATAAAACTAAATTTCGGAATTCAACTATATTCCTAATTAGCACTCCAGAAAACCAGGAAAAGGGCATCATTGGAGAAAACCAAAATCATGGGCCGAATTTTTGTTGTAAAACAGTTTCTTGCCAAAAGTCGTAATTTCCACTTAAATTTTGAAAAATCGATCTGGGATATCGTTGCAAAATTAATTTAGAATATTTTGGTACTTAGTAGTTTCTCTTGTAAATGATATCTTTTCAATAAACATAATTGCAAAAATCGAAAAAGCTGCCACTCCCGATGGACCGTTTTCGACCAAAAATAACAGAATCACCCCTCACGACCCGTTAGGCGAGTGTCGTAAATCATCCGAGTAAATAACAGTAAATGTTTGCAAATAGAATACTAAACTTTGTCCACTACAATCAATTACCTATTTCTGATATCTTGATATTTTGAACGATGCTGCCATTACAATTTAATTATTGAAAATGATACTTGCGGATAACCACAGTTGTTTTATATTCTTATTTGAAATTTGTCTAGTAGTCTTTTCCTAAAAACTACCAATCGCCACAGATAAGCATACATTGATCATTCATTATGTTTCATTTATATGAATATTTTCGGTATTGTTTTCAGCTTATGGTGGATCAACAACAAAAACTAAACTGATCGTTTTTATCCATATTTGTTATACTGTCAAAGTGTCAAACTGTTTGTGAAAATAGTGCGAAAATTGTGTAGACATTATAAATTAATAAATTATTAATTAAATTGTGTTATTGTATTACATATTTTTTGTTAAATTGTATAACATATTTTTCATAAATGAATAATCATACCCAGGTATTGGCTTCTGTTGAGGCGGCTGCTTTATTAATTATTAATAAATACTGCAATCAACGGTGTAGTATGTAATACGAAATCAATTAAAAAAAATAAAAAAAACTCGTAGATGGTGGGTACGACCATATTTATTGGAAGAAAACCGATATATGCATGGAGCCGACGCATTAAATAATGAAATGCCACTAAATGATATCGAGTCATTTTTCAATTATATTCGTATTTCTCCAAACAGTTTTGATAAACTAATTCATTTAGTCGGCCTACATATTACGAAGCAGCGGAATTTAATGAGACCTTCGATTCCTGCTTCAACAAAACTGGTATTAACTTTAAGATAAAACATAAATAATATATGATCTTTTAAATCAGATAACATTTATTTTTGATTCTAGATGTCTTGCAAGTGGAGACAGTCAAGTTTCTATCAGCTACGCTTTCCGATTAGGTAAAGCAACAACATGTGTGGAAGTACGAGACTCATTAGACGGAATATGGCTCGTCTTAAAAGACAACAAACTACCCGCACCAACCAGAGCAACAAGGTTGGAAACAACGGAAGGTTTTAATAAACGTTGGAACTTTCCTAACTATGTTGGAGCCGTTGATGAGAAGCATATCCGAATTACACTAAGTATTACATAGAACAATGAATTAATTTCAAGACTGGTAATTAATAGTGTATTTATATATTTTCAGAGTTTTTTAATTATAAACACTTTCTCATCGATCCTAATGGGATATCTACTAATCGACTATCGGTATCGATTCACAGCAATCGATATAGGGACACAGGGACAGCAAAGTGACGGTGGGGTTTTTCAACACTCAGCAATTGGGCAACGTTTTTATAACTCCGCAATGGATTTACCCGACCCCAAAGAAATAATTGAGGAGGGCCCAATTTTTCCATACTATTTGTTAAGACCTGGATAATGGCACCATACTCAGGTAAATCAAGTGGAATTTGGAATATTCTAAATTGATATTCAATTACCGATAATCACGAGCAAGACACGTGATTGGAAACAATTTTGGCCTACTTGTCAGTAGATAGGGAGTGCTACAGAACTCACCAGTAAGCACTGAAAACTCGGACAAAGTTCTCCTAGTAGTTGTTGGTCTACACAACTTTTACCTGGCGGAGAGGAAACTGCAAAGGCACATCAGAAAAAATATTTAGTTCCGAGATTAGTTGAAAGGGAAAATTCTACTGGAGAGCTGATTCATGGTACTTGGCGAACACAAGTGGGGATCCTACCACAAATTTCAAGTAGGTAAGACTGACTTTCGATTAAAATATATTATTTTCTTTCATAAATGTAATTTAGATTCAAATGTAATTAACAGTCCTCTTAAATGATATATTGTTTTTTTTCTCTTTTTAATCCAGGAGCATAAAATTCAACTACTGCAGCGGTTGAAATTCGAAATTCTCTAGCGGAATATTTCATGACGGATGCTTCAATCCATGGCAATGGTCGAAGGTAGAATAAGTAGAGGTACATCATGGACTCTTCCGAGACACACTGACACCCATAAAAGGTAAGTATTTTGATGGTGATAGAGTGTTCCTTATAATATTTAACATTTCTTTCAGAGTCACGTGATATTTGGAGTTTTCAGCATATCGGATTAAATCGGATCATGTTTTTTATAATTTTGTATTTTAGTTTAATTAGATTTTAAGTAAATTTATGACATTTAAATTTTCTCAATTCATCACATTTTTAATGTCAATAGTAAAGGTCACGATTAGAAATTATTAAATCAAATATGATTTAATAAATGTATTAAAACCCAATATTGTTAGGCCATAGTAATGCCTATCTATCGTCACAACAATCACAATAGGGGTAAATATAAAACTCAAACACAATTAGTGTATCAAGAAACATACCACATTACAATATACGATGGAAAAGCGAGAATATGCTTTTATTTTATGTTAAAAAATTTAATTTTATTATTTATTTATATAGAAAAAGCACACATGGATGCAATAAAATTCAAGAAAGGTTGCATCCATTATCTATGCCTAATGGATGCAACCTTTCTTGAATTTTATACCTTTAGAATTTTAAAAAATAATGTATTATATCGTTTTCTGTAGCAGCAAAATATTGATCCCGGATCAATAATATGACGTCATTTTTGATCCAGCATGGCTTCTTTGTTTACATTTTTTGTCTTTTTATTTTTTGATCCCTGATCAGTTAAAAATCCAAAAAATTTGTTGGATTTTTTTTGACGTTTACTCACACATATTGTGATATTATGTGAGTAAACGTCAAAAAAATCCAACAAACTTGATGATCCGGGATCAAAAAATAAAACGACAAAAAATGTAAACAAAGAAGCCATGTTGGATCAAAAATGACGTCATATTATTGATCCGGGATTAATATTTTGCTGCCACAGAAAACGATATTAAATAAACATGAATAGTATATGTACATACATATAGGTAATAATTATATGTAACACAAATTTATTAAAAACTAAATTCAATATACAAAAGTATATAAAAAAATAATAAACACAATATCTGGTACGGAAGAATATAGTTTTAGTTTATAAAGCCTATATTTTATATATATTTTTACAGCCCGTTCGAGTATAATCCATACTCATTTTCAAGGTAAAAAAAAAACAAAATTTATGTACGAGTAAAATGTTTAACCGTTAAAATACTACGCGGCGCAAAAGCGCTGCGATCGTTTGTATCGAAAATTGCGACGCAGCGCAAAAACACTGCGAGTTTCAGTGTGTTTTTGGTGCTCTGTGGGAGTTTACGTACTCTAACCTCGCGCGTAATTTGTAACGAGAGTGCATTCTTATACCTTTAAAAATAACTTTTTACCGTTTCTTTATATTATTTAAAAAAATAACCATGTCGCGTGCTATTATTTCGAACGTGGATTCGATTCCTAGGAATTCTACGAAGGGTGAAACAACAGATACAAATAGTGATGATAGCAGTATTATAACGCATCGAAGAAAAAGATTGAGGATTGAAAGTGAGTCTTCTATCTCCTCTTGATCTTCAGAAACAGAAGAAACATCAACTTTTGCCAAAATTCCGCCAACAAAAGTGTTTTCTAAAGTAACAAATGATTTTTTCAAGATTCCTGGACCTAGACGGGCGCCTCCTCCCGGTGGCACACCTATAACCTATTTCAACTTATTCTTTACCATATGACTGCTCGAAACCATCGTAAGGGAAACAAATCGATATGCTGCCCAGTTTTTGGCCTCGCACACTATCGGATAATTCTCGAGCAAAAAAGTGGACGCCGACAACAATATACGAAATGAAAGAATTTATTGCCGCCTTATTCGAAATGGGAATAACGAAACGGCCGAAAATTAATAGTTATTGGATAAAAAGTTCCCGACACATACCAAGGTTAAGGACATTGTGTTCAGGGGATAGCTTCCAACCGATTTTGAAGTTTTTTCACTTGGTTGATAATTGGTTATTATTTGAACAGGCCATCCGGATTATGACCCATGTGGCAGGTTTGATATGCTTGTCAAACATGCAAATACTGTATTTCAGCGGCATTATATACCAAATCAACAATTATCCATCGACAAGTTGTTAGTTGGTACTCACTGCCATTCTGCCATAAAACAATACATTCCAAACAAAAAACACCATAAATGGGGGATCAAATTTTGGTTGCTGTGTGACTCGATTTCTAAATATTGCTTGGATTTTTTCTGCTACAAAGCAACTAAGAATACGATGACAGAGATTCAGTAGAAAAATATGATCCTGGGTTTGCGGTAGTGCAAAAATTGCTTTCAATTGGAAATTACCTGAACAAAGGTTATGATTTGTTTACAGATAATTTTTACACAATCTTACGCTTAGCCAAAGCTCTTTTGGAACAAACTACATATCTAACTTGAACAATAAGACGTAACAGAAAAGAGATTTCTCCAGAAGCTAAGAAAGCAATGCCTAGGTGAAGCCAAATACCTAGCACATGAAAATGTTTTGATGTATTCATTCAGAGACAAAAGTCCAAACCAAACCCAGTCGACGATCAAGAAAAAGAAAGGAAATTTTGAATACGAAAAGATGAAACCAAGCATGATTGATGACTACAACAAATACATGGGAGGTATGGACGAATCTGACAAAATGTTGTACGTGTATTTGGATGAGCGAAGAACCCTAAAATATTGGAAAAAATTAGTATTCAACATATTTGGAAAAATGCTGTTCAACTCTTATATTTTGTATGTTTCCAACACTACCGAAAAAAAAGACCCGGCTCCAATTCACATTGAAAATTCTTGAGGATATTGAAAAGGATGGATGAATCATAAAAATAGCGTGTCAACACAACCATCTTCATCAAACACAAAATTTGCGCTGGAAAAATTAACTTACGCCAGTGCGCGGTGTGTAGCAACAGAGGAGTGGGATAAAGCGATCCCGCCTTATTTGCGTTCGCTGTAGGAAAGGCCTACACGCTATTTGTGAGGGAAAACATAATTGTTTAGCTATTTTTTTTTACTTTTTATTTTCAAAAGGAAATAAAATACAATAATATTGATATTTTATATTTATTTTTTCACATTCATATCAATAAACATTTTTTCTTTATAATGCAAAAAGAATTATTAAAATTAATTGATATTTGTCTAAATTAGAATGTTTTATTTGATACCATTATTTTTTCCTCTAAATTAATCAATATATCGTCGGTTTGGTGCAACAGTGACAACTCAAAGTTTTTAATTTTTAGGACAGCGATTTGAAAAAATCACTCAAAATTTTGAGTAAAAACGGCGCTTTTCAAAAGTAAATAAAAATACAATTTTGATTAGTAAAATATATTTTTTTTCTATTTCTACATCTTCAATCGGCTCTTAAATTTTAAAATTCTTTAATATTTAGCAAATTTTCTTAGGATAGTTTCCAACATCTTAAAATGTTAAGTTCTTTCGTGAATTGAGTGATTTTTTCCATGGAGTTTTACCTTATTTGCTAGAAATTACTACATAAGAGAGTATGTTTTGATACAAAATAATAAAAATATGAATTATTGGGTATCGTTTGATTCGAATAACTTAGAAATGAGTGAAATTTGAGTTGTGTCACTATTGCACCAAACCGACGATACGTATAGAAATTTTCATACATTTTTGCAAAAATTGCTTAGCACTAAAACGGTTAACAAAATTTAAAAATATCGACGTGTCGATAAGTTCAGTTTTTTTATTTAACAAAATTATCAAAACAATCAAATATACATATATTAAAATCAATTTTAATTATTAAATATACAATTTAAATTCAAAATATTAATAAAAAGGAAAAAAATTAAAAATTTATTCCATTAAATGGATGATTTTTTTGGAAACAACCAAAAGACATATGCGCTACATATTTTTGTTATTTTCGAACATTGTTTAGGGTCAAAAGTTTTTATATGGGAAAACCGAGAACGAAAATCGAAAACAATATCCAAAAACATTCAAGTAAATGAAACATTAGAAACATACGAGTATATACTATATTATTTTCGATATTCGAGTAAACAATTGTTATAATTGAATAATTTGTGTGTTTTTCCTGTGCTGTTGCGTTGATTGAATATATTAAGATATTACTACTCGGATTTTTGCCGCTACGTTTGGTTAATGTCTCTACTAGTCACATATAGATAGAGGCATTGTTGTGCGAGAGTGGTTTTTTCTTTCTAGCAACATGAAATCGAACAATTTAATTGCTGTTGCTTTCCCCCATATAAAAATTGCATTTGTATTGTGTATCATTTTGAAATGTATTTGCTATTTCACTTACTCTTACATACAATTGTACCATCAGTACATAACAAAATAAATATTTGGTTAAACGGAGTAACCTTAGTTTTAAGGTCACTCCGAAAAATATCAACAACAAAAAAATAATAACAAACAAATTGCGTCGCAGTGCAAATCAAAAAAAAATTCACATCGCCATATCTGTAAAATCTGTAAAAACGCCATGAACAAACTCCACTCACATGGTTGGAATACGACTGAAAAAATGAAAACAGAACGAAGACATAAATACAATTTCATTGTTATTGTCTATTTATTTTTTTCATATATATTTCATATATTCAGTTGAGAGAGACGAAAATACATTTGATTCAATTTTTTTTTAATTTTGTTAAAATATTTAGTGGTGTGGGTAAAAATAAATTAAAAATATGTTTTACTTCTTTCTAGCTGCTTTGAATTAATTGGGTCTATCTTTGTTCTTCTTAAACCTACATGAAGTGAGTTGTGTTCTTCTTTTACAATGTGTAAGAAGCAACAAAAAATAAAAATTGTTTTTGTAATTCGCAGTGGTATTATCTTAAGTCATAATTAATCAATGGCTGTAGGTAATACTTTATCAAAGGCTACTAGATAAAGTTTCAAATATTTTAATATAATTGATGTTTTCTTTGCTAGTAGTGAATAATGAATATAAATATAATTGAAGATAAGAAAGTATAATAAGTATTTTATACAATAATCGTGTACAAAATTATGTTTTGTATACAAATACGGTTTTCTTTTACACGGCACAGTTTTTTTAAAATCATTTTAAACATTTTCAGTTCCAGTTTTCCGTTCCGTTTTTCAGTTCCAGATACATAACATTACTCATTGCTAAAATTCAATAGTTATTCGAAAATTAATGTATATAATGGTATTAAACTTAATGTTTATATACGAGGGTTGCCTTTTATATTTCGGGATTGGACAACCCTAGTGTTGCAATCTGGCAACTGACAGCTCTATCGTAAAGTTTGACATTTTTGAGATTATACGTACTCAGAACGTTTTGACATTCGAGCGCTATTTGTGTTGGTTACAGTACTCATTAACTCAACATCTCGGCGAAAATATGGAATTAAATCGTGAACATTTTCGTGCGATTATTTTTTACAACTTTCGAGAGTGCATGGATGAACTTAATTCAATTTTTGGCGATGACGCTCCATCAAGGACCAGTGTTTATCGATGGTATGGTGAATTCAATCGAGGTCGTAGTTCACTCCAAGACGAATTTCGTGAAGGTCGTCCAGAATTAGTTGTTGTTCCGGAAACCATTGATGCTGTGCGCGAACTGATATTGCAAGATCGTCATGTGACCTATCGTAAGATTGAGACAACCTTAGGCATTAGTGGGACTAGCATACATTCAATATTGCATAAACATTTGAAATGTCAAAAAAATTTATTCGCTTTGGATCCCACACAATTTGTCAATCGCTCAAAAAAAGGCTCGTGTCGATTGGTCGAAAGAAAAGCTCAAAAAATACGATCGCGGTGCTTCAAAAGACGTCTATGACATAGTGACAGGTGATGAATCGTGGATTTACGCGTATGAGCCCGAAAGTAAACAGCAGTCGACTGTATGGGTGTTTCAAGATGAGCCGAATCCAACAAAAGTTGTTCGCGCACGAAGCACTTGCAAGCAAATGATCGCCTGTTTTTTTTTGGTAAAATGGACATGTTGCAACCGTACCACTAGAACAACGCAGAACAGTCAATTCTGAGTGGTACACAACCATTTGTTTGCAAGATGTCTTCCAAGAAACCAGGAAAACCAACTGCCGAAGACGGATCACTCTTCACCACGACAATGCGAGCTGTCACACATCGGCTCAAATAACTGCATTTTTGAGCACTCAAAACAACGATTTGATGAGTCATCCGCCGTATAGTCCTGACTTGTCACCAAATGACTTCTTTTTATTCCCGTACGTAAAAAACAAACTGAGAGGTCAACGTTTTTCGACACCTGAAGAAGCGGTTGCTGCGTTCAGAATTCATGTTTTGGAGATATGTACCTCAATCAGAGTGGAAAAAGTGCTTCGACAATTGGTTCAAAAGCATGCAAAAGTGTATAGATCTTCATGGGGAATGTTTTGAAAAACAGTAAAGCGATTTTCGATGATTAATATTTGTTTTTGTTCTCTAATCCCGAAATATAAATGGCAGCCCTCGTATGACAGACGCGTTCATTATTACGTCCGAGAGAGCACGGAGAACTTTAAAGCCCTTCCCCGAAAAGAATTATTTACTAAAAACTTATACTTTTCCAATTAATTTACTACACTGGTTTCTCGCGAAAATATTTGTTTATTTTGAAATCATTTTACATATTTCATTACCTTCATTATGGTGTATCTATAGGTTGGATGCATTCAAATTGAGTCAATATTGTTGTCAATATTTGTTTTAACTTCAATAAATAGATATCATTTTGATATTTACATAAATATTTTAAAAATATGGAGTCCAAATAAACAATGAAATTTTATTGTTTATTATACCGGTGGTTGTTGCCTTATCTTTATACAAATAAAATTGATGTATTTGGTAATGTGACTGGAGCTACCGATACG
The DNA here is from genome assembly GCA_947310385.1 of Nephrotoma appendiculata. NCBI lineage: Eukaryota > Metazoa > Arthropoda > Insecta > Diptera > Tipulidae > Nephrotoma > Nephrotoma appendiculata. Next base: position 238,549,131 of record OX371224.1, on the reverse strand, counting down.
AATTGTAAACACCTATTCGTATTTAAAATAACAACAATATAAAATAGAGCTGTAACGATATTTTGAAATGGGGGTATCAACAAAATGAAAATAATGTTGTGTGCTTTCCTTGCTCTCCTCCATACTAAGGAAAAGTGTGAAACTGAAGAAAACCAAACTGTTAAATAAGTGTCATTTATCAGGAAATAACTAAAGTGACGTTCATTGAATAATAAAATATTGTTTGTGATTTTGTGGGTTTATTTCCAATGTAATTTTACAGTGACGTGTTATTTTAGAGGTTATGTACATGTGGAAAGGTATGAAACGGAACCATTTATATTAAACAATCTATCAAAAGTATTATTGGGGTATAGAAACCATAATTTGAAAATGAATGAAATATTGACTTTACGTGTCTGTGAACAAAAACATTAGACGAGAAGAAACTCATCTATTTTACGTTATACTTTGAACTCAAAGTAAATTTTATTACCTCGCGAGAATCAGCATTAAATTTGATTCTCTAGTTTTTTGATATCAATAAAAAATTGTATTTTGATTTATTTTAAACAATATTTTTCACTGATCGCACTAATATTATTATTCCATTTGATAAGTTTTAATAATCTTTTGTCTAATAACTGAGTTCAAATAATATTATTGAATTTATTTTATTAAGCAATGAAAGAATTTTAAGTTATGAAACAAAAATTTATAAAATGGTTTTGTAAGTTTATATTTTTTTGTAGATTTTTCTAATTTGCTTAACTTTTAAGTGCTTTTTTTTTGTTACAACTTAAAGCACTTAAAACTTTTTACACTATTAGCTGTATGATTTTCTAAAGTTAAATGATTATGGAAAGTTGATTGATTGCAACCAGATAAATGTTCTTTAGCTCTAACACCAAAATTCCGCCCAGTCTGACCAATATAGGAGAAACTACAATCATTGCAATTAATCCTAAAAACACCAGACTTGGAAAGGCGATCAACTCTAGGTTTATTGTTAAAAAACACTTTCTGTATTGTGTTATTATTATAAAAAGCAAAACTAATATTGGTATAATTGAACGGTGGTATAATTATAGAACGAAGTGCATTGGTAAACCATCTATTGTCTGAAATTCGCATTTCATACTTGTACACCTGGTATTATATGACAGTTCTTATCTATTTGAAATAAATGTTTAAAAGATGTCAGTGCAATATCATAAATTTGTGTGAGCTGTGGTGTTGTTTAAAATACTAAAGCACTGAAACTAGAAGCGAGAGGACAATGTCGTCATAATTAAAGTGTGTTTGATCTTTAAAAGATTATTTAAAATATTTTCAAATATTAATTTAATTAAAAGCCAGCCATTGCGATGAATAATTATGGCCAAGGTCTTACAGGTCAACATTTAGCGCACCTCAAGAGTAGTTTTCTAATTTTGATTTAAATGTTAATAGGTGCCTTCGATTTAAAATTGAAATTAAGGAAGATGAATCCGAAAACTAAACCCAGATCTAAGTGCAGTTTTTATCTAACAAAAATAACCAACTCTAACAAAATAGAATCCAAGCTAAAAAAATTAGTTTTTGCACTAAACGGCAAAAATATTACAATAGTTACATTTCGCAGAAGCGAAACACACATTTGGAGACATTTCTGTACACAACTAAAAATAAAAAATTCGAAAAATAATCATTATCGATTATATAAAATGTGGCGTAACCTTTGAGTGTTTCAACTCCATCGAATGAAGATGGCCATGAAAGTACCGCGAAACTTTTAAAAATTGAAAATGAGATTTGCTCTTTTAAAGCTGAAAACGAATTGTCACCGCCTCTTAAAATAGAATATGCAGACAATTTTAATATAGAAACTATGGACGTGGTTTTACAAAAATCAGATCTGGGACACTGGTTTTCTCGAGGTCAATTTTGTTTGATTTGACCAACCCTTGGGATAATGAAGATCTAAGAACTGCTATAAGGGATGCGTTAACTGCGATGAAGCATTAGTGCGTGTTGCAATTCCAAACTAGCAATTTTCTATGAAAACAATAAATAGTGATACCCATTTTTAAAAATTTAAATTCACAGTCGATGCTTTTCAAACTATGCATACTTTTACGAAAGGAGAAGACCTCAGTGACTACGGTGAAATCAAAAAGTATGTACAATTACGAGGCAAAAGACAAAAATTTGCTCAAGATAAGCTGGAAAATTGTCATGCTTATTGAAGTAGTTTGAAACAACTAAAAGTAGTCGATGTCAATTTATTGAAAGGTCGAAATGCACAGAGCTATGTTTTACCGACAAATTTACGTAAGGCTCGATCGGGAAGAAAACTAATAGGAAATTTACTTCAAGACTGCCAAGTGATCGATCTGATCCACCGAGTGAGTCACAACAAACGGAATCCAGTGCATGTAACCCACTGTACGTAATTTTAATGAGGAAACTTACTTTGAGAATTCTTAATTCGGTCAATATATTCATATAGACGCCACAGGCAGTGTAGCAAGGAACCCCAAATGTTATCCGAATCATAATTACAGTAGAATCTATTACTACGCCTATATTGTGGCATTATTATACCTGTTGCAGAGTTAATAAGTGCTCGCCACGATCACGAAGTGAGATCAATAAGCATACACCAAAAATAAGATCTCCGCAAATTTTCGTAACTGATTGGTCGTGAGTAGTTCAATGCTTTCTTAAAAATGTTTAATAATATGAACGTGGAAAGCTATTTACATTATGCATACGATATCTTAACCAAGAACGATACAGGAAAAGAAGAAGTAGGTGTTTTTATATGCTGCTTCCATTTTGCAGCCATCTTTATACGGCAAATAAAAAGCAAAATACCAAATTATTCTAAAAAGCTCAGAGAACATATAATGGTATTTACGTTTTTATTCTTTTTTTAAGCTGCTCTTAACATGAGCATAAGTTTTTCATGGAAGCTCAAAATAAACTGACTATTTTAATAGATTTATGTGTTTCGTCAAATAAATGCAACGACAATGAAAATAACTGTAAGAATACATTCGATTACATTGAATTAGATTCGGCTTGCGAATAAAAAGAAACTCCATTTATAGTAAGATATACGTCAATTTATACGAATATCAAAAATAAATTATGTGATCAGTGGGATAAGCCAAATAATCTATTTTGCGAAAATTGTATTGTTTTTTTTTCTATAAAAAAGATATATGAAGAAGTATCTACCATTTTGGTCAACCATATTTTTAAAAAAATTTGGTATGCAGCCACGGGTGTCCAATGGTCCAATCGAAAATTGGTTCCATTTACTAAAAAATAACTTAGTTAATGAATTGCATATGAAGCTTGTCCGTTTTGTCGACGCACTTGAAGACAGGACCGCATTATTACTTAAAGCTGTTGAATGTGGATTGGTCACAGCTAAACAAGTTGACAAAAGTAAAGACAACATTAGACGAAATAAAAGACATACTGGCCATATAATAACACCGTACTCGACGCCCCTTAATATTAAGGATGACAAGCGAATTATGGCCCTAACGAGGAGAATTTGCGGAAAAAACGTAAGTCCGTGAAGCAAAATATGCGAATAAAAGCGCTTTTCAAAAATATGTTCCAAAACCATTTATATCTGCACGGATGCCAGAGGAGTATTACAAAATAATAAGCGATCTTAAATATAACGTAGCTGTTTTTAAATTTCGATATCACGATATCTGGGAAAGCTGCATTTATAATACATGTACTTAATAAAGACATTTTTATTAATCACTTGTTTTTTGTTTCGCAGTTATTTTGAATAATTTTCAAAAAGTTTAAAAAATCACTCGATCGATTTCGACTTGTTAGGTCATCATCAGGAGTATCTACAGGTAGTAGATACTCCTGATGATGACCTAACAAGTCGAAATCGATCGAGTGATTTTTTAAACTTTTTGAAAATTATTCAAAATAACTGCGAAACAAAAAACAAGTGATTAATAAAAATGTCTTTATTAAGTATTAGTGTGTTTCGCCAAGTGCCTACGGCCAATAGCGTAAAAAGTATAATACATGTTATGCAACATTAAGTGCCAAAAATTTCCTCACGGTTGATGTTGTATATAATGCCATACCAATCATAACAAAGGGTAAAAGTTGTGTTTGTGTCGATCATTATGTAGCGTTAAAAATATTTAATGAACAAGAGTCGTACAAAGCAACAAATGAGAAAATCTAACGGGAGCTTTGCCTTTGTAAATCAAATAATTTCGTAGTAATTCCTTATTGTAATAACAGCCATTGGACCGTTGCAATAATAAACTTCAAAAGCAATAACATAATAACGTATGACCCTCTTAATCCTGACGTCATTATTTTGAGATGGGGGCAAAAGTAAGATTTTTTGCAAACGAGGTTCTAAAATATAATAAATTAGCCTAGCCTCTCGGTATTTTAAGATCGTGAGAGGAAAAGGGTTCCCGCAACAGAAAGATGGATACAACTGTGGTGTTTACGTCATATATGCTGCCGATTTGGTTGTAAATCAATTAAACATCGCAAATATTCATTCCGAAGACGAGAAAATTAACAAAGCTGCACTTGAAGCATATCGTCGCAACAATAAGGATAGTTTTGCTCAAAATTAAGAATCAATGGAAAACAATTGTTTTAACTGTTTTGGCAATTTAAACCACGAAAACGTTCAATGTATTTACTGCAAAAGACGGATTCAATTGAAATGTGAATTCCTTTTGAAAACGGTTTATGTATTATTTGTAAAACTTTAAACAAAAATTAAAACAAATTTATAACAAAGCTAAACCAATTATTTATTTTATTTATCAGAACTTAACCAAAATTCAGAGAATATTGAATGCACGATAATTCTATACAACGCGAATCTACTAAAATACCGTTAATCCCAGTTAATGTCATTTGAACAAATGTCTACATTCATTTTTGGAATTTGGGCGTAGTGTATTAACGACCGTGAATGCATTATTGTAACGATCACCATGCTTATTTTCTAGTTAGACCATTCGACAAGGTAATGTAAGCCCATTCAGTTAGACACCTTTACGATTGACGGTTATTGGCCAAAGATTAAATGAATTAAAATTATTTGTGTATTGATGATAGAATCATAGGAATGCGATACTTTTAATTAATAATGTTTCTATAATAATGTAAACTTTTGAATCAGTGACGTAATGCCTTATTTTTTTGGGAAATAATCTTTAAGTGTTGCGTTTATTAAAACTACCTAGGCATACAATCACCAAATTTTAAAATATAAAAAGATGAACATCAATCACCGTAAAAATTCTTGTCCAATTATGCGAAAATTGAAATTTACACTTTTCGACTGTTGTAAATTCTTCTTAATATGCAAGAAACTTTGTTCTAATTTTATCTTGGTTTCATCTCTATAGAATATTCAAAAATCGTCAACCCTTAGTGCCTGAAAGCGTAGTTTTAACTGATTACAGAAATTTTATAGTCATTTATTGTTTTTTGATAAATGTTTAACTTATAATTCTACTGCACCTCACAAATTTCGATTGTATTAATAATATTTAATTATTTCTTAATCGGTAGTTTTGAATTTATTCGTTACTTTGCAGTTTTACCAATACTCTTAAATGTTTAGTTGTTGTTGTTGTTTAGGAATAACTCTGAAGTTTAGGATAATCTTCACAACCGTTTAGACGCGCGTCAAGTTTTTCCTAAAAGATGGTGGGTGATTCAGATGAAGATGTTAAAAATAAGCAAGATATTCTGGGCATTTCGGATGGATTCGAAACGTTTACTTTTATACGGAAAATGTTACATGAAGTGTGGATACCGCCATACATCAATTGTGTACGATCGGACTAAAACTGCTACAATAAAGAACGATTCTTCGACAGAAAATGAACTGGAAGTGTCTGATCCCATCAAATGTGTAAACATTTACTTGTAGATTTCCACTACATGAGCCGGATTCAAAATCTACATTTTAAATTGGGAGTACCTACAACGATTTTTTTTCTTCACTTATTTGGATATGTCTGAGTAGCGATCGAGCGGTTTCTCGGAAGAGTAGTAATTTTAAAGATACATAATTCATTGCCAAACATTAAAAATAAAGATTTTCAGTTTTTTTAAATAATTTATAGGTTAAAGTTTGTTTTTGCTAAAAAATTTCCATATATGTATACAGCAAAATTGGTTGTTTGCATAGTGCGTGTGTGTAAGAGCATGCAAAATACACTCTCAGGAGAATGAAAAAATACTTTTCTATCACATTTACGAATAAATTAATGTGATGTTATTTTTGAATTTAAAAAAAAGTCAATAAAACATGAGAAAAAAATTAGTTTGTTCCTATGTAGTTTCCTTATGTAGTAATTTAATATTGTTTTGTGCAATCAAATTACTGTGACAGTAAAAATCGCATACTCCTATATCTACAAAGAAAAAAATAGACAACAAAACCTACAATATGTAGAGAAAAGAAAGTAAACAAAAATAGTTTTCAAGAATTTTCAGCTCTAATGCTGTGTGCTTTAATCATCGGGCAATAAATATATAAGAGAAATCAAGTAGTGCAAACTTTATAAGCCAGTTTTTCTGAGGTTAATCTTATTTTATAGTTCTAATATATTTATATACACAAATTAAATTTTTTCCTATATATAATCCATACATACGAATCTTATAAACATGTCTGGATAGTTATTTTATAGTTCATTGTTCTTGTTAGGCTTATACAGATTGCCAAAAGTAAAATAGATTAACCTCGGAATCTCTAATACGCTTGACAGACTAGGGTTTAGCTAAACGCGTTTAGCTAAACTAGTTTAGTTAATCTACTACAAAACCAATTAGGTTGACATACTATGAGGCTTAGCAAACCCTGTTTCAATAATAAAATACGGTAGTGCTATGTTTGTCCGGAATCGGTATTAAGATATTACAACTTGTTATTATTTACATACACGTTTGTGTATGTTGCACTTAAATTGAAGCAAAACAAAACATTGAACTCGAAAGGGATAACTCAAAAAGTAAGCGGCATCTATCATTGTACCACAGCACTAAATGGCATTGTCCTATTTATAAATTTTAACCTTCATTCTTAGATGGCAAACTCACTAAACCCATTTTTATAATGCGATAAACTTCAAAATATTGAGAGATTAATACGCTAAACCCGTTTAGTTACTAAACCTAAAACAAAACCCGTTTAGCTAATCTTGAAGTTGACACATTAAGAGATAAACTCGAAAAAATGAATAAACGCGTTTAGCTAATCGCTAGTCTGTCAAGGGTATAACTGAGTCCTCTTATATTTATTTTACTTTATGCTTTACGGGTACATTCTCGTACGTGTTGCAAATATTTAACTTGCGCGTAGCAAATATGGCTGATTTGCGACCAGCGATATTGCAACTCTGCAACTGCATTCTCGATAAGTGTAGCAAATCGGCCATATTTTTTATTATTCAGAGAGCTGAATTAAATTTTGACATTTCATAGTTGAAATTTTTAATGTTATAACATATTTATACTTACCTGGTATAGACCTTTCCATGATCTAGAAACACCATGGATAAAAAAAGAAAGCCCAATTTCGGTAATGAGGAAATTAATGTATTATAAAAAAATTTTGACTAACGACGAGAACTACATAATAATCAATAAGTATTGCATTTTGCATGCTGTGTGTTAAAAAACAATTTGGTTATTTCTCGATTTTGTTCAGATGATTTTGAGTTGTACGGCGAGGCATTAATAAATGAATAGATCCCAGATTCTAAAACATTTAAACTTAAATGAACCTAAGTAAATAAAACGTTGTAATAAGTTTTCTCGCAGAATTTCCAAAGGGGAAATAAAATAAATATTTACCGTTAAATAAGGTGGAATGGCTTTGCTTCGAAATGTTGTCCTTACAAGCTGTGTATAACACAATTCAACAATGAATTTAGCGGCATCCTTTATAAACCGGTATCTTTTAAACAATATTTCATCGATACATTCGAAAGGATTTTTCCTATCCCAGGATACTTTTCTAGGAACTTGATTTCTTTTCCGATGCATAATCCACTCCATATCAATAAAGATAAATAAAACAATAATAAATTTTAGATGAAATTTGTTATTTTTACAACTTTTAATAACTAACAAACTGTCACGAATGATGATATTTACATTTGCCACCTCAAAAACTTGGTGGCAATTTTATTTGTTACTTTGCTTACTACTCGGTTGCAAAAACGATCAAGAATCTGAAAATACATTTTCAGCGTGCAAATTTGCAATTTTGCTTGCAACATGGTATCGAAAATGTACCCGTTAATCGACTAAACTAACTAAACTAAAATTAGAACAGTTAGTTACTATTATATGCTAATAGGTGGCAATAGTACAAAAGTCATTATGTGTGCCTTAAGAAACACTAAACTAATTACAATAAGTTTCAAAATATTTATATAAACAATGGAAAATAAAGAGTGAAATTTACATAAAATAATAAATAAATAAAAGTTCAAAATTATAGTGCCATATTTTTTATTTACCAATACACTTCTAATGTACTATATGTAAATTTTAAATAAATGAAAAATAAGAAATGTATGGTAGATTTTCTTTGGTCCCGCTAGTGTCCGCAACCAATGTTGGATTAATATTGTGTCTTTTGGAACAGTATTGGCACATCATTTATTAATTATGCTCCAATTCAATACGCGCTGTAATACATTTTTCGGTTTCATCTTGTGTCCCTAAATCGAAAAAGAAAATAAATTAAAATGTTTTGAAATATACAACTTATATCGAATTGAATGATGATGTTTCTCCATTATTTATTGGTTGCTTTGCTGTTTACTTCTCGTAGTATAATGAAAAGTTTCTGAAAAGTAACCTCGTAAATTGACTTTTCTGCTGCCAACTAGTAGTCAATAGTAGAATCTCATATTTTAGTTTAGTTTAGTCTATTTACTCGTTTAAGGCACACAGCATAAATCCTTTAATATCTCATAAATGTTGCTTTTTTATCTTAAATTGTGGTATACAGTTTTCTCAACGTATTGTTTTTAGGACAGGCCGTATTAAAACATTTTTTATCGTTTCAAAAATAATGTTTTAAAATGTATCGTTGAAAAAAAGTGAACATACGGTGCGTGTTACATAACAATGAAATATTTTTTAAGTCTAACAATTACGGAGTATAACCTTCTTAAAAGTAGAAAATTGAATATATTTTGAAAATGATACAAAAAATATTGAAATTCGGAAATTAATAATAAATGATATTAAGAATGGAATCACATTATCGAAAAATTGCTGAAAAATACAAAATTTTGTTGGGGGTGTATCTAACATTAGGGAAAAGTTTAATAAAACCGGAACTATTGACCGAAAAAAGGAAGTGGCCGAACACGGAAAACATAACATCACAATGATCAGGCTATTCATCCTTTTGCACAAACACTTCATCGGTTTCAAGTCAATCGATCGTGAATTAATCGAGATTTACAGTAATGAACAAATTAAAAGGAAACGTGTTATATAACTGTTTTAGGGTGAAAAACACTGCTTCGCAAAGAAAATATACGATATACGAAAACCCTAAAAGACGAAGTGGCGTTTGGGCACCCAATGATAAACGATTAAATTTAAAATATGCTCAAGCGGCAGCTAAGCATGGAGGTCGATCATTCATAGTGTGGGTATGTTTTTCTTGGCAAAGTGTAGGTAATTTAGTAAAAATTAACGGGAAAATTACGCGAAATTCTTATGTTCAGATTGTACAAGAAAACCTTGTTGAATCCGCTAAAAAAAAAAAAAAAATCGTAACGTGTTTCAACAAGACAACGACCCGAAACATACGTCAAGAGTCGCAAAACAATATTTTGTTCAAAAAAGATTAAAAATACATATATTCCCCTATAACACGGTACTCTTATAACGCGTTTTCATATTACGCGATTTCATGTCCCTCGTATAACACGTGTTTTCCCCCATATAATGCAAAGTTTTCTTGCGTTATATTTCAGTACTAATAATAAAACGCACATATTTCGTTCCTAACATAGTTTTTCTTTAATATTCGATTTAAACCCTAACGAAAAAATTTAAACGTGAATCATTTGTACATAACGCGTTATTCGGGGTCGTAGGAACGCATTGTACGATCGTTCTCGTACAACGCGTTTTCCTATAACGCGAAACTAATCTAACGTGTTATAGGGGAGATTACTGTATTAGAGTGGCGACTACAATCACCCAATGTAAACCCTATTAAACACCGGATGATTTTGGTGGATAAAATCCCGATCTATACAAGATCTAACTTGTAACGATGACCCTATCTCGGTCCCCGTTCCCATACCTGAGAATGAAATAATTTCCCATATTATGTGTGAGCGATGACTACTGTTGTGCTGCCCTATTCTTCCCCATTCACTAAAAAGACTAAATAATCCGACCGACCGTCAATTTTCTCTCTAATGTTTTGATAAATGTGTTGTTTACCACTTTTGTGGAAAAATTTAATAAAGACAAAACAAAATAAATGATCAGTTTTATTTATGCTCATAAAATTATATACCAATATAAAGAGTGTACCTAGTGATTTATTTTCTTTAAAAGAATCCCTGTAACAAAAAAAAATTACAACCGGATCGCGTATTAGCATTCATATTTAATTTATTTTTGTGAGTTTGTGATGCCATGACCGATTTATAGTAATATCGCTGGTGATTAAAACAAAAGAAAAAATTAACTAAATTTAAGGGCCATCGTGCATAATTTGTTGGTGTGACATTTATTTTTTTTTCGTTTATACAAGGAACGGCCTAAGCCAAGCCTTACCTATTTTCTTATAAATAATTTTATGTTTGAATACTGTGTAATTCAGTGAGGTGGCATTTCGCACCTGTACATATATATTTGTGAAATCGTGAGTCTGAAAAAAAATCGAACGGTTTGGGTTACGTAACCGCGCCAAGTCTAGCGGTACAAAGCGCTAGTGCTGTATTTTGGTTGAATAAAAAAAAATATCTATATACATTACACCAATACATTACATCGTTGTTGATTTTAAATGTGAAGCCCTAAAGGGTGTGTTAAACGAAAGTACAGTAAAAACCGAATTCAATAGCATCGATTGTAAAGAAAGGAAAAAATAACTTGAATGATCTTAGGGGTATATCCTCCATCCGGTTGCAAATTAAATATTTGCGATCAGAAATATGGTTACTAGATTTATTTTACCATGCCAATTGATATATTTTTTTTAAAATTTAAATTTGTTTTGCGATTGTAAAGTAGAAATACACGAAAAGACGGCTATCAAATATACTGCTACGCATTTTCCGAGGTCGTAGTCTTTTCATGTATTTCTACTTTAAAATCGCAAATCAAATTTAAATGTAAAAAACATGTGGCAATTGGCATGGTAAAATAAATCTAGTAACCATATTTCTGATCGCAAATATTTAATTTGCGACCGGATGGAGGATATACCCCTTAGTCAGTTATGTTAAAATAACATGAAAGTAAAAAAAATTTGTTGCATTAAAAAAAAACACAAAACATTAGATTTATAAATTTAAGTGCAAATTACGAATGATTTGTGTAGGTACGTAAACAACCACAGCTGATATAAACCTCCGAATTTATTGATTTATTGATTATTCATCATCTGCGAAAGTTTAGGTGTACGCACATACTACTATACATTATTTTATGTAAATCAAAACAACTCTGAAAAATATATTCGTACTAAAGTCCGAGGAAAGAATATTCGGACAGTATTGGAAGCGAAACTACGGTAATTGGAGTAGCTGGCGCCTGTTATCCCAGGCATTTGTCATTAACGATAAGCGGTATTAATTTGAACAAACTATCCATTATTGTACATTTATATATTTATTATTACATTATATTATTATACATAATTATTATTAGACTATACTATAACATAAAAAAAAATACAATCATTAATTTATGAACGATTTATTAAGTTAAACTATTTTATAATTTAATTTGCGCGTTCGCAAATTAAAAAAATTGATAATTTTTCATTTTTTTTTTGCTTCCTTCTTGTATATTCTTTGTTTTGTCGGTATTCGTTTTAATTCCATTGCCTTTTTTTTTGTGCAGAGTTAGGTATGAAGAAATGCCTTAGTTATTAAACCCTCCTGTGGCACTATTCTGGTTTTCCCTGGGAATAGGGAATTGGGAAAAATATTTTCATAGCTTTTTGTTCTAAATTATATTTTTCTGGCCTACTGCTGGAATTAGTTGCGTGTAAATATTTTTGAAACAAAAATATATTGGGAATTATTTTTCCCTATAAAAATTTTGTGGAACAAATGTTTCCCAATCAACTTTGTTTCGAAAATATTTATACCAAACTAATTCCAACAGTAGACCGGACAAGTGGTGCAGTGGTTAAAGCTTCGGCACTTGGACCGGGAGGTACTGGGTTCGAATCCCATCAGAGGCTAGATGCAAATCGAATTTTCATCATCAATTACAATCGGTGATGTTAATAAACACAACTAAGACCCTCTGATGGAGTGCAGAATTCAGCGCCGACCCACCTTCCATGTCAATGTACTACAGGTTGACATGGAGCTTGCAATGTGCAGGTGGTATACTGTAGTTGTGTAAGTAGGTGAGTAGGTGAATAGGTGAATGGGTTAATGATGTGGCGTGAATGCGTGGTATCACAATGGGCCAAAAATGGCCTAAGTGTCAACCACTGAAACCTAACCTAAAATTCCAACAGTAGGCCAGAAAATTATAATTTAGAACAAAATGCTATGAAAATATTTTGCCCAATTCCCTATTCCCAGTGAAAACCAGAATAGTGCCACTGTAAGATGATGAAGACAATTTAGGTGAACTCGTAGTGTAACTGATTCTTGGCATTCCTTCCCTGAACGCGGTATAAACACGATTCTTTCAAGTTCTTGAAAACCCCACGACACACCCTTGATGTATATTAGATATATAATGTATATGATGATGTATATGATAAAAGACTTATCGTGTATAATTTTTAAAGTATAGAATGTATGAATGTTATAATTTTATGATATATGAGATTAAATTCATACTTGCCAGATTAATGAGATTATAATTTCTTATATAGATTTTAAACTTTTATTATTGATTACACAAATTCACTTTATTAATATTTTATTTATATATTATCTTAATGTTATGTTAATATTACAATATGTAGCTGATACTGTCTAATATTGATACTGATCTATTTTTTTTTTACTGCCTGATCTTTACATTTGAATTATTTCTGTGGCAATTCAACATAATCACTTAACTGGGACTCATTGAATATTCAGAGTGTTTTTTCCAAAATAATAATGTAATATATAGCAATTCAGTGCAGTTAAGTGGTTTTGTTTTATAGCCACAACAAAGTCAAAAATCAAACAAGTTCGTCCAAAACTGGTTTGGTTATAAATGATGCGAAAAAGAACAGATTGAAATAAAATTTGACAAAATCACTTAACTGATATTAAGTGGTTATGTCGAATTGCCACAGATTTATTCACCACTGATCTTAACATTAAAACTATTTACTATTTATACTACAATTTCCAGAAGTAAATTGCTTCCGTATTTACGATATATGAAAACATATAATGCTTAATTATATAAAATAAAATGTTTTGGTTTAAAATATAAAATGTATAATGTATTTTGTGTTTATGTCTGTATTTTTTCCATTTATTGTTATTGTCATTCATATGCAAAATACCATATATACAAGGTCGTGCTTAAGAATTTTGTATTATTTACAAAATTGCGGAGATGTTAATTTTGCTATGCTTCGAGATTTACTATACCATACGTGATTTTTTAACTATTTCCTTATTTTTGGTGATCAGTATTTTGGTTGAATTTGCCAACTTACTTTACTGGGTTCTACATACGAGTATATTTCGGTTTTGCAATGGTATCCCAAGTATAACAAGATTCGACTTTTTTATCATATTTCGAAGTATAAACTTATATTTAGTTTCGACTTTGACATAGTTTTGCTTTCGACTAAGAATAAGATCCTGTATGAAAAGTGTCGCGATTATTCGAAACTGGACGAAACTCAATAAATAGAATTGTATACATGTATGTGTGAACAATAACAACAACAAAAAACAATATGGCGGGAACGATCTTGTGCAACAGAATATGTAAAAGGCTATAATTTAAAATACATATTAGAGGAAAAAGATGGCGTCCAAATGTAAAGCAAAACAAAAAATTTAGATTTAGAACAATGAATATTTTATTGTATAAAAAAATATATACATATATAAATTATATTATAATTAATTTTTTAATTATTTTTTATTATTAAACAATGATTTGATGATATTATTCCTTGATTGTAATATTAAAAGTTTAAATATTTTCCATATAGCTCATATCAAGTTTATTATTTCGCATTGGTTTTCCACTTAATAATTTAAAACTGAACTAGAAATTAATTAATTTATACAAAAAAAATTTTAATAGATATAAAAATATATTTTGATGTAATTTTATTTAAATTAACGCACATCTTTAATTTTTTTTAACAAAATCACTTTTATAAAATTACCAAACTCATGTCGTGAACATGTAAAATAAATACGATACGCAGCTCTGTTTTGTTTCATCCCCAAGTATAACAAGATTCGACTTTTTTGTCATATTTCGAAGTAAAAACTTATATTTAGTTTCGACTTTGACATAGTTTTGCTTTCGACTTAGAATAAGATCCTGTATGAAAAGTGTCGCGATTATTCGAAACTGGACGAAACTCAATAAATAGAATTGTATACATGTATGTGTGAACAATACAACAAAAAACAATATGGCGGGAACGATCTTGTACAACGACATTTGTAAAAGGCTATAATTGAAAATACATTTTAGAGGAAAAAGATGGCGTCCAAATGTAAAGCAAAACAAAAAATTTAGGTTTAGAACAATGAATATTTTATTGTATAAAAAAATATATATAAACATCTAAATTATATTATAATTAATTTTTTAATTATTTTTTATTATTAAACAATGATTTGATATTATTCTTTGATTGTATTTGTAATATTAGAAGTTTAAATATTTTCCATATAGCTCATATCAAGTTTATTATTTCGCATTTATTTTCCACTTAATAATTTAAAACTGAACTAGAAATTAATTAATTTATACAAACAATTTTTGAATAGATATAAAAATACATTTTGGTGTAATTTTATTTAAATTAACGCACATCTTTAAATTTTTTTAAGAAAATCACTTATAAAATTACCAAAATCATGTCTTGAACATGTAAAATAAATACGATACGTAGCTCTGTTTTGTTTCGTCTTGTTATACTTGGGACAGTATACATATACGCACCAATACTAAAGTATTGATTCTTCGACTTTTTTCTAATATTTCGAAGGCAAATACGATAGCTCAATTTTGAGATTCGTCTTGTTATACTTGGGTCTTGTTATACTTGGGACAGTATACATATACGCACCAATACTAAAGTATTGATTCTTCGACTTTTTTCTAATATTTCGAAGGCAAATACGATAGCTCAATTTTGAGATTCGTCTTGTTATACTTGGGTCTTGTTATACTTGGGGCAGTATACATATACGCACCAATACTAAAGTATTGATTCTTCGACTTTTTTCTAATATTTCGAAGGCAAATACGATAGCTCAATTTTGAGTTTCGTCTTGTTATACTTGGGATATGTCGTACCTTTTACATGCATTTTATGAATGATGACAATAGGGAAAATTTTAATGAATGGTCCGAATATTTGAGATGAATGATCTCACAACACCCTGACCTACGCCGGCTAAAAGAACACCGCTCAAGAACCTCTGAAGGGATAATCTGTTTAACGAAACTATCATTTCGTTACAAACTTATCGAAATTCTGCTTGAATGTACAATAAGAGTGGTCTTCCATTTCCACAACTTACCTCGAAAATTTAGTTGAAAGTATGCCGCGGTAACAGATGGTCATTGATAATAAAGCAGGTCACATTAAATATTGAATAATT
Organism: Nephrotoma appendiculata; assembly: GCA_947310385.1. Lineage (NCBI taxonomy): Eukaryota > Metazoa > Arthropoda > Insecta > Diptera > Tipulidae > Nephrotoma > Nephrotoma appendiculata. The sequence continues at coordinate 238,533,091 of OX371224.1, read as the reverse complement.
TAATAGTTTTTCAATTTTTGAAAAATTTTATCAATTTGTTTTTTTTTTTTTTTTTTGCAACAGCCAATTGATTTTTCAACATTGAATGTTTCATATTTCCTAATTGAAACATAACAAATCTCATTCATAATTTTCAGAAGCTTCTTAGCGGAAGATTATTTTAAAATTTCAATTAGGTATGCACAACAAAGATGGGGTTATTAAATTCATCGCAAAAAATAAATTTCCTTTAAATAAAATGATAAATTTTTTACATTTTTAATAGCAAAAATAATTATATCTTTAATATTTATGTAAATTTCAATATTACACAAAATTCTATTTCCGTTTATTTGTACAAACGAAACAAAATGAAAATGTCTATTCTCAAATTTATGTTGTGTTATGTAGCAGTACAACAGTATTAAAGGAACCGCATATTTTGTTTATTTTGGTATAATTTAAAATTTTATGTATCACTGTGTTTACAGTGTGCTAGTGCTCCTGTTCCTTAGATAACTTTCTGTTTGTATACATACATAAATATTTTAAAGCATTAAAATGTTAGATATTGATTTTAGAGTGAACACAAAATAAATAAATATATAGTTAAAAATTTAAAGTTATAATCGTTTTAAGCCAAATATAAATAAACACTTAATGGGTTTCTTCATTTCGGTGTTCGTTCCAATTACATTAGAAAAATTTCATATCGATTTTATAAATTATTGATTAGGATGAAACAGATGAAAATAATGTTTGCAATAAGATTAAAAACTAAACTTAAAATTTTTTATTAAACCCCGATCATTTGCATTGCATCTTTTCTAGGTCACTACTCTAGTACGAAACATGTAAGATGACTACAGTGGGTAAGTTTATTTCAGAGGAATCGATAAGCAAAGATTACGCAATGTAATCTACGTGGTTGTCGACACGTAATTTATTATGATAGATTACATAGCGATTTATTGAGTCTGACGTCAACAATGTAGACAACGTGGGCAACCTAAGAAAATATATTAAAGTCTCAAATTTTTCTTTATATTACGTGTGTCGGTCTGACAAAGTTGCTGTCATGCTATTAGGTGATTATCGAAAGGGGGCAAATGAGTTTACATTTTGCTACTAAATCACATAAAATATTCATCAGTATATCGACCGACTCCAACTCTGACTAACCTAAACTAAGGGGAGACGTTTTTCACTGAATTCTGTTGAAAATTATTAAGTAAGTTACACACTCTTGAAACACGTATATAACAATTTTAAATTAAAAATGTGAAATTAATTTGAAATCTCTAACTAAAAAGATCTATCTTAATGTGGAATAGCTACTAAAATAAATATATCTTAATTTGTTATTTGCTTTGCGCGCCATCTCTGATCAACAAGATCTCATATAATTTATTTATTACGATGGAAGATTTCTATCGGCCAAAAGAAAGTATAATTTGATATTGTCTTTTTGTTTTTTCTATACAACTGTCATACTCAATTTACAATTACGGTGTTTGAGAAATCTTGTGACTGCAAGTTTAAATATCGAGAATTTCACGTTAACAATGTTCTGAGCTGAAAAACTGTAAAGTGAAATATGAATAAATATAGATGCTTTTATAGATATCATAAATTCTCTAAACTCCCTCTCAGTCGATAAGTTCACTTCCTTCTTGTATCACGGCCACCAGCTTTCCTTCTCATCGAAATAATAATCGAACACTAATATTTTCTCGGTGAACAATTGATTCCGATGTTGAATGATAGATAACATTTGTTCAAAATACGTACATCTTATGAAAAACTTGCAATTTAGTTTTGACAGTTGATCTTTATTTTTAAAGGAGTACAACCATACCAACAATAAAGAACTTTCATTTATATGTGTACATTGTTGCATGAGTCAGAGGTAGGATCAATTTTACCCGTTTTATAATTAAATTCATCATCCGATGAGCCCATATAATACCCTTCAACTCGGGTTTCAAAGTGTTCACGAATTTTTTTCAAAGAAAATCAAATTTTGCCTTGGAACTAAAAATGGCCAATAACACTCCTTACCAGAAATCTTGACTCAGGTTACGATAGTACGTCTAATAGCTAATTAAATCCCTCATCCGTTGAGCCCATAAACCATCCTTCAACCCAGGTTCCAAAGTGTTCACGAATTTTTCTCGAAGAAAATCAAATTTATCTTATCAATATGACCAAGCAAAACATTACCAATCAAAGCCACACCTAAGAAAAGCTTCTCTGTATCTAGCATTCCATTTACCATGTGAAAATTGTTTACGGCATCAGCAAATATAAACATGTTTGAGTTTTTGATTATCTCTATTCTCAGATCTATGAAAACAATAAAAATCTACGGCCCGACATGTGATCATTGAGGAACACCAGACGTAACTTTAATAACGGTTTATTTGTCATTTCCCACTATTACAAATTGTAGCCGGTTTGTAAGATATAACTTCAACCATATGTGATCGAGTGAAACTCCAAACACGAATAAATTCTAAAGTGCTTTATGATGACAGATGGTTCTGTTTTCTATCTCGTTAATTATTTTACTGTTGAACACCATTATACTAACTATGGAGAAAACAACCCCATTAATAGGATGTCTAAATCATTCAACATAATCGACGACCTATTTGACTTTAATTAATCAAAGGACAACTTTAAAAATATCCTGAAGGACTATTTTTTAAATTTTTAATTGTTAAACCAAAATTTAGTTTATATTTTTTTTTTTTTAAAGTTTTTTGTTTGAATTTTCTGTTTTAATATAATTTTTGTTTAAACTATTGTAAATAATCTAAAATCATACATATAAATTACAAAATAGATTTCTTTAAATAAATAAATAAATTATTTTACTGGTGAATTCAAACAGATTAGTCGATCTGAATCGGTCAAACTTAAATCCATGCTGGTTTACTGATATGTACTATGTACGTGCTATTGTGGATTTAAAGATGTTGCATATAAGTAATTCAAACAATTTAGGAATTTATGAAGTTGATGTCAATGTGGTCACATAAATAAATAAAACTAGTAGAAGCGGACAATTGAAATTGTCCGACAAGCGCTCGATAACATAGGAAAAATGCAACAGACGGACGGACAGAGGTGTAAATCCTCTGAAACAACTAAGGTGCTAATACAACAAATTAGCCCAATAGACAAAAAATGAATAGAAAGCAAATCTCTTAATCTAAAGCAAATCAAAAAAAAAATACAGAAACTAGTTTTGCACTAACACTCGTTTTATTATAGATAAAAGTATGCCTAGACTAATAATTGAAAATTTAAAAAAAAAAGTAGACAGCCGCGTCTGTATGACCTATATTTTTAGAAAAAGTTGAATATCTCAAAAACGACTTGACCTAGAGTTAGAGAAATTTTAAATGTGACCTTTTTAGAGTAGTATCTATCTGTGTATAAATTTTGAGCTCTCTGGTGTGTATAGTTTTTGCTGTGATAGTGCCAACAGACAGACGGCCTAAGTCTTTGTATAAGCTTGCTCGCAAGAGCGAGCGCTAAAATTTGAATTGTAAAACAATTATCGAATAGTGTAAAGTGAATAATTGCAAGAATCGGTGCTCATACCACCTGACAGTAATTTGGAACCACAGTTTTACGTTTATTATTCAACACGTGTTCATTAAATCACTCACAGAAATTAAATGAAACAATTGACATGCATAATTGTTTTTTTATTGTCGGGTGAATAAATAGTGGAATAGAAAAAAGCAAAATGACAAATTTGTATTTATAACGGTATTTCATATTATGAGTTCCGGATGCGGTTCCAGAAATTCGATTGAAACTTAATTTTATTTGAATTAAAGTCATTTTTTAATTAAAACTCGGTTTCCATAACCAAGTCTTCCTATTCTCCATTGTTGCCATCGAATACTGTTTTCCTTTGAAGTTTACCCTTCTTTACACTATTCTTAACACTGACAACAGTTTCTGTCTTGATGAATAAATAAAGACAGTGATAACAGAAATAATAAACGGCGAGAAAACGACATGTTCACCTGTTTTTAGGCAGTATTTCAGAGCTCCTGATCCCTATCGATCGTAAACATAAAGTGGAAACCCGTTTTCTTGCGAGCAATTTACAACTCCACGTATAAGTATAGAATATAAGAAAATATTGTTTTTCTACCGTTACCATAAATTTTATGTTATTCTTGTACTCCTACATTTTCTTTTCCCTGTTGTCTGAACCCAACCATTATTTTGATAGGAGATAAGTTTGAGAAGGGAAAATTCACATACATAAAACATCGTAAACAATGTCTTTAAAATAAACGATAAACATTTTATTCTACGATTCTATTTTTACGAGTAACTTTTAGGTTTAAAAACACTTTCCGGTTCAAATATTTTAAATACGTGATTGTACTGAAAACTATGTTACCGCATTTCAAACCTGAAATATAAAAGGTTTCGGTCAAAATTAGAATAATTTGTATGCCAAAAAGTTTAATCGTGATAAATAAATAAAACACTAAAATAGCGAGTTGGAATAAACATCTGCGTTAAACCATAATTTTAAAACAAATTTTGAAAAGCCATAAATCGTACTTTGAGCACTTTTTGACGCAAATATCGTCAGTACAAATTTTAATTTTGTATTTGCACGGTACATACATATACATACATAGTAACAAATCAAATCGGATGTTCATTACATCAGATGTTCATTAAATGTCAAAATAAAAATCGTCCATCGTGTTTGTTCAAAAATATTTAGACATAAATTGAACTCGAAAATACAATAAAGGGTGTTCCATCTGTTAGTTAGAAATCCAAAAAAAATTTATGGAAAAAAAAAGTTGGTTCTATGCCATTTATGTATGAAATACAACATCGTTCATGTGATCACCACGGATTTCTGTTAGAATGCTACGATAGCGCTCACTATTCACTGTTACTCCATTTTTACGTGTCTCGATGTGTCACACTAGGTTGTCAATTAGTGGCGGTCGTGTCGTGACTGCAACCACTAGTGCAAGCTGCCACATGCTCTGAAGTGGTCTTCTATGCATTGGTTCTAATAGAATAGTTTTCGGTATGAGGTTTTGAGGTTTTTAGATTGTTGGGGCCCTTTGTTTTGGCAGCATGGTCCTCTATCTATTGTCATTCCTTTGTACTTGTTTTAAATGTGTCATCCAAAACATTTTTATGTTTTAATTAAAATTTTGTAATTTTGGATGAGCAGTGTTGATGTTGATTTGTATCTTTAATTTGAATATACACGGAAATGTTTGGATTGCGCTGTGTTGGGCTAACGTTTAGTTATTTTGCAGGATAGATGGCGAATGTAAGGTGGTCGTTGAATTTTTGGGTTGAATAATGAATTTGAATTCTTGGTCTACTCACGGCTCTCTTGAGCAATCGATTTATGGTAGATGTGTGGTCGTGGATACGTGTAATTGAATATATTTTTTAAATTTTTGGGATTATTAGGGAGTTTAATGCTAGCTAGTTTATTTGTTGATTTTTCTTTTATTTGGTTGCTGCAGTTGTAGGCTGCTTCTGAGATGTCAACGTTGCGGATTCGAGACAGCAAATAAACTGTTTAGTAATAAGATTATCTTTGATGGCAGTCACAGTATTGTTCGTTTGGCTGGTAGACGAACATCTTATGAGGCGATGATGTTGAATCAGAAACAATCTACCAAAGGAGATCAATATAGCCCTAGTAAATTGACTGAAGCGTTCCAGTTTAGTTCAAGTGGATCCTGATGTTCGCGGGATTCGATTGGAATATCATTGAGAAGCTGCTGACGGTTCGAGGACCACTTCTGTATTTCGAAGTCGCCACATCTGAACAGTTCCATTATTTGCCTCCATTATTTGTCTTAGTCAATCATCAGGTCGTCGACGTAGAAGTCTCTGGATGCGACTTTAACTACAATTGGGTATTTCTCCTGTTCGTCGCGTGCTAACTGAAGCAAGGTGCAAATTGTGAGATAAGGAGCGTTGTGTACAAACGATAGTTTTATTAACTGGCTCATCTGGAGAAGGTCGTCGTACGATCTGCCGATACATCTGCTTTATGTCTGGAACGAAAACAAATTGATGTAGTATTTCGAAAACGTTCTGGTGGAAATTGGGACCAATGTGAAGCTTCTGGTTAAGTGATATATCGGTTGATGTTGTATGCAATGCGTCGAATGCCAAGCGCAGACCATGATGTGGAAGATAGCATGTCTGGCCTTGTTACAATCTTTTGAAACTTCCAATATGTGGCTTTTCAAGCTAATCCTGCATGAACCTGATGTACTAAGAACATAGTTGATCGTTTCTGACAAACCGATGTTTCATATGGTGTTGTCGCAAAACTGCATCCTCTCGTGTTCTTCCAAGGGATGATGATTTCTCATTGAATGACACGTTGTATCTTACATCTTCAATACGATATAGATATTGTGTCGACTCGAAGTAATGGGAATCGGCAAATTTCAATTGCTTCAAGTGTGGCCATTGATGCAATATTGAGTGTAAAACGAATTCGACAATTGAACGTGACGCGGGTGCTTCGTTTGCACAGATTCCACTGATCGTGACTACGGCTGGTCTTTTCGCTAATCCAACGCGATTTGTTGTACTTTTCAATTTTGAAACTGATCTGCGATCCCGATCCAACAAAGCTGAATCACGAAGTTTTTTTTGACTGCAATACGATTGTTGTGGTGAGCAGTACATCGCTGAATGGTGATACGATGTGCCAATGCAGTCTTCAGTGGCCTGGCTAGAGCTCACGGGTTGGGGTTGACAAGATTTCTTCGGATCTTGCTAGAATACGTATCTTATGTTAAATTGTTTTTTCCCCACAACCGAACTATTTTGACCAATTACCGAAGCCATTACAAATTAACTTATCTCATCATTTTAATTCACTAAACAATCATTTTAAATAAATATAAACACCAAAAATATAAATTTGATTTGAAAAAATCTATAAAAAATGTTATAAGGATTACATTTTTGGAAACATTTGGATCTTAATATTATTAAATTCATATTTAAATAAGAAAGAAAACTTATTTAAATAATTTATTATAAAAAAACAATATTAAAATTGTTTAATGTTGAGTTAAAACAAAAAATTAATAAACTTAATTCTAACGAAATTTTTAAATTAGTACCTTAACTAAAACGATGGGACACTGTTGAAAGAATGCCTTCACGAAAATGCGTAGCATAGATCGTTGATATCCATGTTCAATAATTTTTAGTGGAGAACGACGTACATACATATATAGATCATTCCAAGAAAAAACATCGTAACTCTAGAATTTTACTTTTTCGGGAAACATGTATTTCTAGTTACAATGGGCGCTTTCAGGTCCCCTATCATGATTAGTGAAATCATCGCCAATTTGATTTGAAAATTTCATAGTACAAAACATTTTTATAACGTTGGCTTCGATTTTACTCAACATGTTCCCAACTGTTGGGTGTCCTGAAAGCGCCCATTATTTTAAATAAAAGCAATTCTGCTGGGGCCTACTATTGCTTTCGATCATTTTCGTTGGTTATGCGCTACAAATTTGTTTGTACTGTGAACGTTAATGAAAATATGGCGTTTAAATCCATTCCGAACATAAATTTTTTTACAGTATGGTCACAGTTTCTGCAATTACATTGCTCGTACTTTGTTATGAGAGCCCTACGTGAAAATATTACTCTAACAAGACTTAGATAATTTTGGTATTAATATATTTTACTAATCGAAAGCAGTAGGACCGACATTAACGAAATACGATAGCAAATAGTTGAACGATAGGCGAAAATGATTGAAAACGTTCGAAAGCAATAGTAGGCCCTCTGTTTTAAGTATGTGGTAACATTAATTACCATTATTCAGTATGTAAATATTCTCCGTAAATACAATATAATAAAAAGATACAATAAAATGATCGGTATTGTAACTTTTCCTCATTTATTCTAAATGTTTTACCAACACCTAATATAAAAATAATGAACACACTCACTCTCAATTCTCAAACACATAAAGACTCGATGAAAATAACCCGAAATCAAACAAAATTTAAATATATTCATTATGTTATTCATTTATTACTCATCTTCGGTACTCACTCACTCGTTTTGTCTTTCACTTCCGATATGCTTTAAATTACGATAAAATTCGTGATATACATTTGGTATTATGTTCATACTGCAGAAACTTATAAGGTCGTTATACTTATCGTCTGATATTGAGAACTATAAATGTCCGGGGTAGCAATGCCTTCTAAACTACAGGCCGCTTACACCAAATGATGACGACACGCTAAGTCGACGTTGTTGTTGCTTTCTCTAGTTGCTTTGTTAGTGTAAAAATCTTAAAATTATTATTGCGCAGTCTCGGTTTAGACTTAAATTGACGTCATGTGCGAAAAATGAGAGTAGTAAGAGGCCAGTAGTTTAGAAGGCATTGGGGGTAGTGACATCTAGCTCATTAAAAATAAGCTGATTGAGTCTTTTTTTACACGAAATTTTAGCACGGCATACTTTATGAAAATAAAAATTAACTTGCAAAAATAAACCCAATAAGTTTAATTTTTTTGCCGTCAGATCTACAAACAGTTCTCTATAAGTAAATTTGCCTCATACTTAGTGGGAAGTATATCAGGAGGTTCAACCATTTTCTTTTGTCTTCCACTTTTCTTTTGACTAGAATTCGGCCTGCTTGTATAAAGATATATTGACTTTGGTTCATCACACCAATCGCATCGGTATTCCACTTTATTAGGTTTATTACATTGTAGTTCCGACTTCTGGCACACTGCATTAAAATCGACCATTGGGAAGGAACATAAATTATTTTTCCTTTGCTGTTCCGTTCTATAGCCGCATGCATCGAATCACCTTCATTTTGCGTACGAACTTTTTCAAGAAAACGATGGCAGATCGTCCGTCACGTTGAAAGTTTTACTTGCCCAGCTATAGAGAGTAAATAAATTTTTATTTCGATTTTGAGCAGCGCAATTGTCTGACCAAAACATAAATTTTTGTATACCTGTTAGTTTTAAAATGTTGTTCAATGACTATTTAAAAAAATGAATATTATATTTACCCTGATTGCATTTTATTTCTATAAATTTTTTAACGCAACTTATAACTTCTGTTGATCTTTTCCCCCCTCGAGTTTCATTCCAAGTAAAGCAGTAGCCATCCTGCGATCCGACGTCAAAACTTGAGAAGTTATAAACATTTAATTTTCGTTTATAATATAATATGCTTGCTTCTCCTTGACGAGTGTTTAATATTTTTTGGAAATCTATAACAGCACACACCAATGTTTTAGAGTTTTCGATGGCATTCTTTTTGTTATCATTTTTTAATTGACGGGATTTTTCTTTATTATAAATATGGAAATTAAAGGATTCGTATTTATCAGATTTCTCAGTTTTACTTACAGTTTTAAAGATAAAACATCTGTCGAATTGGTCTTTTTTAGGTATATCCAATATTAAGATAGTTGGTGCATACGTCCCTATATTGTCTTCCACTTGCAACATTTTGAATATCATGATTGTACAACACAACTACACTGAACATAAAGTTTATACATCTTACAAATATTTAATCCACCCTCAATAAAAGATTTCGTTGTATTTTTTTCCTTGCATAGTGAGATTGACAAAAGGAAATTGATTTATATGATCTTTAATTTTTTCTATCTTAGTTAGAAGAATTATTGAAGAGTCGCACTCTTCAATAATTCTATTTCTTCGACCTCTTTGATCAACCTGTATGCACCCACCACCATTAATAAATTTTTTGCAAGCGGTTTCTATAGTTTGGTGTGATATTCCAAACGTGTCCTTGAACGTTTTTAAACAAACTCGTACGTCATTAACACCATCATTGTGTAAAAAGTATTTGCGGCTATATTTTCCCCGACTGTCGTTTAAAAACCGTTCGTGTTTTTGGTTCTTTTATTTTAATGAATTTTATGAGGTATTCCCACAGGTGTCTTATTAGAGAAGCCATATTATAATAGTTTTTAAACAGGTTGATTCTTTCACCAAAAGAAAGTTTGGCTCCACATTTAAAAATGCATTTTTCTGAACATTCTTTACCCATTGATTTCGCTAAATGTAATCTTTCTCTACAATCAGGATATTGCTGGTCGCATTGTTTGTTGGTTTTACTTTGGCCTTACATTTGTAATCCATTTTAGGGGGAAAGATTTTTCTTTTCTCTCAATATTGTTTCCAAAGGTTTGTTTTCCTCGAAGCTTTTGGCTTATAGAGCTGTACTGATAGCTCCGAAGAATCAGTACTTATCGTATCTAATTCAGGGTCATACTCATCGGAAGTCGCACGGAAGAGACAAGTTGAATTAAGGTAACACAATTAAGTCTTACCATAATCGCTTGGAGTTTCTCGTTGATTGTCCATTTTTGTGTCTTTATGTATATCAATATTAAGCAATACATTCACTTCGTCTGAATTAGACAAACTAATGTGAAATTTTATTGTCAATTTAAAACAAAGTTCAAAATAATTTATGGTAAATTTGTTAGTTAATTTGTTAACCTATTTCACTGTTGACTGAAATATAGTATATATCAGATACAAGCCTTGTCTTGACACAATAATTAATTGGAGCATAATTTGAACTATCAGTGTAATATTACACAGTAAATATAAAATATGGACATAATTTGATCATTTTAGTACAATTTAGTACTATCAAAAACATCCATAATTAATTTGAACATACTTTTACTTCTTGGAAAATCCGCTTTCTTCCATTCAATCTGCCAAAACTATCTTCAACACTCATTCGTGCTGAGCTTAGTCGAAAGTTAAAATGTTGCTGAATGGGCGTTAGCTTTGCACCTGGATTAGGTTTAAGAAGACTTGAGAGCAGAAGAAATACTCCATCTGCTATGATGTGATGCTTGGTAACGCTGTTAGTCAAATATGCAGACAAGTTCGGGTCCCTAAATGCTACAGCATCATGCACCCCGCCAGGCCTGCCAACATTAATGTACCTAAAATACCAATCGAAGCAGTAATAATTTAGTAAAATGCACATTATAATTTAATAAATATATATGCAATGTACGTACCTGAAGCAATAATCACTATCGACAAGGGCTAATACTACAACTGAATAGTATTGTTTGTAATTAAAATAATCTTCTTGTGACTTTTCTGGTTTCTTAATTGGAATATGGGTGCCGTCCAATGCACCGAACGGTCCGTGAAACTTGAAGGTATTTAGAAAATTCCTGTTTAAAGAATACATTTTGTCTTCTGTCATGGGAAAACGAACCTATTTCTTGTACAATTTCTCTATCAGTGAGTTGTAGAATTCCTCAACAATATGTCCAACGCTACATTTACCAACCTTATAAAGATCGGCAGCTGGGCCTAAGTCGTAATTGGTTTTCAGGATATGTAAAACAATTATTACTCTTACTTGGATGACGCCACTGTCGATGACATGGAGCAGAATCATCTTGGAAAATGGGGTTAATGGTTATTGGAAACAGCCTGTCAATTGAAGGTTCCAAAATTTTTTTAAGTTGTCAATATATTAGCGTTTAATGTTCCACTAATAAACGCCAAGTCTCCACATCCATAGTACCCAATGCATCCGCAGACCATAAAACTTGTTGGAAATTTATTTCGCGTTACCATAGTATCCTGGTGTAAATCTTCATTTGGATTTCGGCGTACGTATGTGATAGCATCCGATTGGTTTATACTAATTTTAAACTCATCTGAGAAAATTACTCTCTTCCAGTCATTTTCAGATCAATTCCGGTATTTTTTTGAAAAATCGAGCCCCTTGGCCTTCGCTAATTGAGAACCAATTGTAGCAATCTTCTACGAACTGTAATTGCGCTAATATTTATTCCAAAACGTTCTCTTACCTCACTACTTAAGTAGAAAATCTGTTTGTCAAACACATGTTTTTTATATTTCTGTCTATCCGCTGGATTGTCTTTTTGTTTGACTTTCTAGTTGCCGCGGCTCTTTCTGTTGTATTTGTAATAGCAAATTTTTTTATTAATTTCAAAACCGAAATGTGACTACATCCCAGTTTATTTGCTATGTATCTCGTAGAAAGATTTCCCTCCCGCAGAGCTAAGATTACGCTTTTTTGCTTAGAGTTTAATTTTGTCATTGTTTTCGTACTACAACTTGCGCAGTTTTGATCACAACTGATGAAATTTCAAAACAAAACAAAAAATATTATTTTGACCCCGTTACTCCTAAATTTTTAAAAACAAAGTATACACAAAAAAACTAAGGTAACCTTGAAACATTTCGACAAAAATGCATTTGTATGAACAACTTTGAATATTTTTCGTATTGTAACATTTATCTGACCACTACGTGTAGGTGGCAAAAATTCTACACAACGTATTTTATGGTATATTACAAATGTTATATACCATAAAATACGTTGTGTTCTATAAGGTTTATAAACATTTATAAGTTTTAGTGTGTATACATTTAGTATACATTTAGGGTTTTGTCAAACAAGAACTATTAAGTTTGGGTACAAATTTAAAATAATTAAATTATTAAGATTTTAGAAATTACGTTATGTCAACAAATTATAAACAAATCAAAGGTAAGAATATTAATATAATTGAATTAAATTAATTTAAATAATTATTGTTTTTAGGTGATGAATGTGATGAAAATATACACTTATTATGACCAACGTAAATTAGCCCGTTATTTATTAATATTTTAATTATAGTTTAAGTTGAACTAATCAGAATTATTTATTTAGATTTTAGAAGATATATCTTTTATTTCAGTTTTAATACTATTAGTTAGTTTAGTTAGTTATATTTTATAGAGTTTTTATTTGACACATTATTATTTAATGATCAACTAAATTTTATATTTAAGACCATGTGAGCACATTTACGAAAAAAAAACTGGACATTAAGAAAACTGTACTCTAAACACTTTTCACTTTTGAACCACAATGGATACATGAAAGATTATGCATGCAATTTATCCACTTTACACATTCGATTTTAAGTTTTTATGCACTAGCCAGTTGTAGATATCAACTTAAAGTTTTATATTTCGTACCTGTTGCATTATCAGGCCACTTTCACGAACTGTATCAAAAAACGGCAAAAATTAAAAATAATTCCGTTTTTATGTACCGCACTATACATACATACATATAAGATATAACATAAGCATTAAAGTTTATTTTAGATATTATTTTAACGCGCAATATTATCAAATTTTAGTTTTATTTAATTTTTAATGATATTAGAACACTTCGAATAGTTTACATTGTTTTGATCTATAAAAAGTTATGAATTATTGTAAGTCCGAGATAATATATAGATATTATAATTATGTATTTAGAATTATGCGATTATTTTAAAATTATTATCATTTACTATTTATTACATCGATCGCTTTGAAAATTATACCTCGACTATACCTCGTGAACCATTCCAAAAAAAATCCCGTTGAATTCATATTCCCCTCAAATTAATACTAAGAGAATATTTAAAACGCTGGATTTGACGGAACACAGAAATATTGTATTATTATTACGTGACGTATGGACCCACCAAATATACAGTACGCAGTAAATTTCAAATGTTGTGAAACGCGAGTGGATTTTATTCAAGTAATTTTTGTTTTACATCGAATGGATTTTTATTGAAATCAAAAAATCGTTACACTGTAACATGTTATGATTTCCACCACAAACGTGACACGTGATGATGCAAGAGTCCAAAGTGATTACCATTGAGCGAGTTGATTGCAAAACAAGTATGCGAGGTGCTCGTGCGCAACGATGACGGAACCTCTTTGTGCGACTGTGGTGCAATTGTGCTTTATTCAAGGAAATCATATCCAGTGATTGCTAATTAATCAGATTTTGGTTTTGATGGATGTTGCGCTCCATTTAGTGACATCTTCATTGTCGATGGGTTTCTAGAGGCGACTTGTCTGCGATGATGTTGATTAAGGTGAACGTTTCGGTCGTAGTGTTAAGGATATTGAGCAATCCCATGGCACCGGTGTGAAGTTCCTAACTTTAATTAAAAGTGTAGCTGCACAAATTAACAAAAAAGTATAGCGTACACAACCAATAATTTGCAGTATATGCAACTTATCTATATTTAACATGTAAATAATTTATAAAAAATACCACAAAAACTAACATTAAATTAATAATTTCGAATTAAAAACAAACGAAAAATATACTTATATATGTACAATAATATTAAAGTTTTCAAAGTTTTATCATATAATACTATTTACCAATTGAGGTTAAACACACAATTAACACTCCATCCTAGAGTTTCCGCAATATAGCCACTATATTATTATCGAATAGTAGATATTTGAGTCTATTCAAATTTGTATAGCCCGTACATATAAAAAGGGTTGAGCTCCTCTGAAAAATTTTCATATTTTAATATAAATTGTATATGGAAGCTGATCCTACACTCCCAATTAACACTCCATTCTAGAGTTTTCGCAATAAAACTTTTATAAATAAATTTTTTTTGTAAATTTACCGATTTTTTCGGTAAAATTATGTTTATAATTAATAAGGCGCATTTTATTGTAAAAAATGGAGAGCATGTTTTAATCGAACGAGGGATTTATTTAAGGTATAGAATTCCATCAGTGCTTATTTTGAAGAAAAATGTAGGTATACTCAAGATTTATGTAATGAATTTTATTTAATGAAATGAAATGAACTTATACAGGGTGTTTGGAGCGTAAACCGGACATTTTTTGGCAGATTGGTGGGGGGGGGGGGGTCATTTGGAAGCTTTTATCCCATTAAACTGATGTTCTAAGTGTCAACTGAGATATCATAATTTTTTTTAAATTATCCAAAATGTCGCCTTTAAAATTTCATAACTTTTTGTTTGTAACGAAATAACTTTTATTGTATTCCGCAATGTGATTTTGTTCTAAATAAATCATTATTTAATACAATTTATGTTAGAAAAATGACTTATGGGCTTCTAAATCATAAAAATGTGTAGTTTTATAAAAAACGTCACTATCTTGAAGTTAGCCTTGCTTTAAAAAATTGTCTACTGCCATGTCATAGAAATCACTTATTTTGTGGTCAAAATAGGAGAGACTATTTTTTTAGAGTTATTTGTGCTAGGGTTCAGAAAATGTTTTTTAAGTTATTGATAGATTTTAAAAAATACGCAAACTCAGTGATAATTGCCTTGTGCTGTTTAGTCAATATGTCAGCATCTGCTACCGAAAGTGCACGTGTGTTTCACTTTGTTTTTGTTAAATTGTTACTTATTCCAGGTCTCGAAAATGGTAGCATTATTTCCTTTTTCGAGACCTGGAACAATTAACAATTTAACAAGAACAAAGTGAAACACACGGGCACTTTCAGTAGCAGATTGACTGAACAGCACAAGGCAATTAACACAGAGTTTACTTATTTTCTAAAATCTATTACTGACGGCTGGAGTTTTGTAGACAGATATTGAGGATGATAGCTTTTTGAAAAGGATTTTGTGGACAAAGGAGTCTAACTTCAATAGTGAGGGAATTGTGAATCTACACAATCTGCTGCATTGGGGCAGAAAAGGCCAAAATCCACATATGAAAAAGCAGGATTCTTTACAAAATAAGTTCAGCGTTAATGTTTGGGCTGGTGTTATTGGTCGAAACCTTATCGGCCCATATTATGTGTCAGAACGCCCATCTGGAAATAGTTATCTCGAATTTGTTCAGAAGGATTTCCTGATTTGATTTTACTACAATAGTTTTGGAAGATGTGCTGTTTGTTTTTGAAAATGATGGCTGTCCGGAACATAACCAATGAACGGTATGAGAATACTTAGATGATTCATTACCAAAGATTGAAATGAGTTAACTTATTTATTGGCTCGCGCTTTACCGAAACCTCACACCCCTGGATTTCTATGACTGGGTACCTGCTTAGGGATTTGAAATGAAGTTGATTACAAATGTATTAATAACTCAAAAAGTATTTTCTTAACCCTTTACACAAATAACACTGACAAAATAATATCTCGTATTTTGACCAAGGAAATTAGTGATTTCTAAGACATGTGAGTATACCATTGGAAAGGGCATAAACTAGAAAAAATTTTAAAATATTGCTTAGGCAGATAACTATGGGATTACAATGGGAAAGCGTTGGTCATTTTCAAAAAATCGTTATGAGTCACCAGGTAAGCCTAGCGACTTGTATTTCGGATATGACATAGGTGCGGACTTATGGGTTGTTGAAGCAGAAACTGCCCAAAAGGTTAATGAGGAAAATTGGTCATTTTCAAAAAATCCTTGTGCCTTAGATGGCGTAAGAATTTGTAATTTACATAAGGCATAGATTGAAATCTCATCTTTACAACGGTGTGATTGGTTTTTGTCGGGTACGACTTTGAGCGGACTTATGGGTTGTTGAAGCAGAAACTGCCCAAAAGGTTAATGAGAAAAATTGGTCATTTTCAAAAAATCCTTGTGCCTTACATAGATGGCGTAAGAACTTGTAATTTGCATGAGACATAGATTGAAATCTCATTGGTCTCTCCCATTTTTGTATTGAAGCCCATAAGTCATTTTTTTAAAGCAATTGTATTAAATAATGATGTATTTAGAATAAAATCAGATTGCACAATAGAATAAAATGTATGTCGTGCCTTTACGATTACAAACAAAAAAGCTACGAAAATTTAAGGGCGGGATTTTGCGTAATTTAAAAAAAATTATCATATCCCAGTTAACGTGCCACTTAGAACATCAATTCCATGAAATGAAAGCTTCCAAATGATCTGCCTCTAATCTGCCAAAAAATTTTGTCGGTCCACGCGCCAAACACCCTGTATATAAACATACATTTTGTGATATAATGAATTTATTTTATAAAGTACATTAATTTGTTTCAAGCACTCGTTTATTAATTTTTTTCCTGGTTTAATACCTAAGGCATAGTATTGTTTCAAATTATTATTTAAATTCAGTTTACCGGTAAATTTTCGATAAATTACCGACCTTATACAAAATTTACCGTTTCCCGGTTAATTGAAAAATCGGTAAATTTGCACTCCCTAAGCCCAACCCTTTTTATATGTACGAGCTATACAAATTTGAATAGGCTCAAATATCTACTATTTGATAATAGTAGTGGCTATATTGCGTAAACTCTAGGATGGAGTGTTAATTATGTGTTTAACCTCAATTGGTAAATATTAGTATATGATAAAACTTTGAAAACTTTAATACATATTATTGTACATATATCAGTATATTTTTCGTTTGTTTTTAATTCGAAATTATTAATTTAATGTTAGTTTTTGTGGCTTTTCTTATAAAGTATTTACATGTTAAATATAGATAAGTTGCATACACTGCAAAATATTTGTTGTTTACGCTTTTTTTGTTAATGTGTGCAGCAACACTTTTAATTAACGTTAGAAACTTCACACCGGTTCTCATGGCTGATTCGATTTGTAGTTCAGGCATGCTTTGCTGTGTGAAGGTATGGTTTGCATAGACCGATGATAACCCGAGGGGGGTTGTATCTAACTCGTATAGCTTCTGCGAATTGGTTTGCCGTTTATGGTTGTGAACAAGGTCGATAAACAAATGCTAAAATTAAGTCAAATTCGTGTTGTCGCCGACCGCCGTCGAAGACTGGAACCATCATCCGAGGCAACTTTGTATCGACCGAATATTCTACGTGATTTAACTAAGCGTCACCTTGCCGATTCTTAAACGTGGATGATAGATCCTGTCTCTGTATGGTTTTCAAATTTATCACTGCAACGAGGTAATAGTTATCCAGTTAATCGCGGTTTCCATATTTTCCATCAAGTTCGTCTTCAACGCACCCGGCCTCAATTTGGTCCTGTACGCCGCATAATTCATTATACCGGGACGCCACGTGATCGATCTGTGTCTGTATGATTTCGTTGCTGATTCCTGGTATGTCGATCGTGAGCTCCTTGCTCTTCCTCACTGATCATTCAATGAACCGCTGTAGCGACACTTCCTTGAAGCGAGTTGTGTTTATATCGAATTATGTTGGTTATCACCCGAACGTCACTGTTTATGCACACTAATTTCACGAGACACTACACCGAAATTTTAAATTCACTTACTTACGATAGTTGTTGACACGAGTAACTCAGCCAAAAATTGCAAACAGATGATGATTTTATTTGCGATCAAATACAAGGAAAAGATTTATTGATTGTTTATCCATATTGCTCGGTTGAAGATTGCAAAAAACAGAAAATTTTCCACATGGATGTGACGATTTCGACAGCGCGAAAGTGTTGTCCGATGTTGATGTATTCAAAACCGTGTTGCCCGACGTTTAATAGTGTGGGCCCACTGATAGGTTTCACCTGCACTGTCGTGGAGACGTTTGATGTCATCTCCAACAAGGGTTTTGCTAATTTTGGTAAATATAGTGAAGTGCGAAATTTTAGCACGAGAAATCCGTTTACTGCGTTTAACAATTTATTAAATTTTGTAACTTTTCAAATCTAAAATAATTGTCCAAAACATTCCTCAACTAATTTAATTATTGTATGTTCACAGGCCTTCAAATTCATCGGCCTCAGGCAAATAGCAATAGGCACAAAATATTTTATAGAGAGTTTTAATATAAAAATTTAAATAAAAAATCATTTCTATTTTAATTATAAACCAGACTGACCCTTTCTTGTAATCGTTATAACTTGCCTTTTGCATGTTTTATAAAAAGCAAAAAACCGTATTGGTAAAGTTTAATTTTAAATATGATTTGGATAGATTAAGAAATGTAATTTACATAAAAGACCCAAAAACAAGCTTTGCAACGGAAACAATAAAGGATAACAAAGATAAACAGGAAATTAATTTTTATTGCTACAAAGTTAAGAGCATCAAAAATGTTTAATTTCCTTGTACGTACGATGAGTGAGAACGAGCGTATGTGTATTATATATATGATTGCATGCAAATTTAAAATGAAACATTAATCAATTAGCATGAATAACGAGGAATGCGATTCAATTAGCAAACATTTTTTTCATCTGCAATGTGTTTTAATTGTTTGAGAAAAACTTCACACATTTAATAAAAATTAAGTCTCAATTTCTCATCAGTACATTTCCAAAATATTGTAAATGAAACTGGGGTCAAAACAAAAAAAAATGTGTGATAATAAATTAATTAAAAATTTGTCATCTTTTACTTAAAATTATTATGTAATCTTCTAGCATATACGAGCATTAATATTTATGATATGAAAATTTTGTTAACTTCGTTTCAGTTTACAAAAAAATTAATTACACATGAACGAGTATGTATAATCCCAAACATTATCGTCATGATTTCCATAATATGGTACACAAGCATAAAACAAAAATTACATTATGAAAATTGGTTTTTCCTAAGGTTAAATTAAAAAACAACAGACGGTTAATAATTATGTAACCCAATTAGAATAATTTATTTAAGGAAAGGTTACAATTAAATGTAATAACAAAACAAAATCTTAATGACGATATCAAAGATTTATTTTAATTATATTATGAAATGGATTGGAAATGGTTTTTCTTTTTTGTTTAACATGGATATCAAAGTGAATTACAGAAACTTAGCCCGAAACCATTTTTATTGTTATTATTGAAAAGGGTATTTTCAATTGAAATAAAATAATAAAAACACTTTTACTGCTTTGAGTTTATTAATTGTTTGAACATAAAAAATTAATTAGAATTAAAAATCTCGAGTACTTTAATCGCCCATTAACGGAAAATCCGGAAGGATTTACTATCGGTTGTGTTTTATTATTCCACTCATATCGGAATGGCATTTTTATCATATACAGTACCTCTACACCTTGTTAGGATCTATTTTCTCATCTGAATGAATTTCAAAATAAATATAAAATAAAACTTTTTAAATTTAATTTTAGTTAAAATTGTATATAAAGTTGACTGCGCTAGTGAGCTGCGAAGGTGTGACTCCTCCTAAAATCCAAAATTGGATAAAATGATTAGTTTTTTATTAATAATTTTATAAACCATATCTGCAGGTCGACC
Source organism: Nephrotoma appendiculata (assembly GCA_947310385.1). Taxonomy (NCBI): domain Eukaryota; kingdom Metazoa; phylum Arthropoda; class Insecta; order Diptera; family Tipulidae; genus Nephrotoma; species Nephrotoma appendiculata. The sequence goes on along the minus strand of OX371224.1, from coordinate 238,513,023 downwards.
CTGGATTTCCTATAGGAAAAAGGAATTTATCACATATTTTAATTTTTATAGTGTAAGAAAAGGGAATTTTTTTTTCCCCCGAAATAGGACAGTGTAAAAACAATAACTGTCAAATTTATCGGAGTGGAGTTTATGCCAAAATAACAAAATATACACTGTGGCCTATAAGTACTTAAAATTGAAAAAACATCCAAAAATTGAACTTTCATAATAATATTTGAATTTTTTTAATAGAGACAAATATTTTTACACTATATATAGCAAACATTTAATTTTTGTGAAAGTTTTGAATGAATTTTAAAAAATTAAATTTTTGAGCTAGTATTTGTTGTAAGAAACAAATCTTATTTATCCACATTTTTGTTATTCGAAAGAGATCATCAATGAGTGAATTAAAATTCTTAAACATTATAAATTATTTATCTCGGCACTTACGGATTGCACAGAGATGATGGAAGTGGTTCTGAAGCTGAACTAGCATTTTAAGAAACAAATCTTATTTATTAATAAACTTGCGTTTAGAATTCAAAAGATTTAGAAGAAAATATGAAAGTAAAAATAATTGAAATATTTCCCCACTGATCATGGGGATTTCCGCTTTTCGAATATACGTGACACAGGAAAAGTATTGGTTCCGTTGAAATGAAGAAAAATTCTTTAGCCTTAGTTTGTTGATCTATATAAGTTCTGGACTCCTATGTCTATCTACCGAGCGAGTATGATGACCCACTGATCGTGGGAATTTCCGCTATTCGAATATACGCACAATGAATTTTAATAAAAATATGCAGTTAGTAACACAATACGCAAGATGCAAATATCCTACACATAAACAAAAATTTAAATTTATAATAAATTCTGCAAACATTATGCAAATTTATATAAAGTTGAACGATGTTTCTGACCATGCCCCTTTGAAGGAGTTCACTCGAATGTGAGGCATGAAAAGAGCGGCAATGCAAGAACATATGGTTAAATCAAGTGCTTTCTTGACCAGTTTGCGACAGTTTGATGAAGTAGATCTCAATTTACTTACCATGGATAATACTCAAAAAATTGTACAGCCCGCAAATCTCAGAAAAGCCAAATCTGAGAGAATACTTGAAAAAGATCTAGTGAAAGGCTGTGAAGTTTTGGATGCGATTTATCGTGAAGCGTCACAATCTACTGATAAGTATATATATTCAGCCTCATCCCCTCTGTCGATAATTTTAATGCGAAAACCAGCACTACCACATTTAAATTATAATAATATCATTGTCTATGTTGATGCAACGGGAAGTTTGATAAGAAACCCAAAATGTTGCAGAAACCATAACTATAATAAAATTTCGAAGAGAAGGAATTGTTTTCCCAGTTGCAGAATTGTTAAGTTGCGAGCATAATGTATCCGCTATAAGTATATTGTTCAACAAATTCAGCAAAGAAATACATAATATCAAACCCAAAATAACCAACCCAACCCAAACTCCAAAAATTTATGTCACGGATTGGTCTTGCGTTTTTATAAACTCAATCTTAAAAGAAATGAATTTAATGAACATGCAAGTATGCAACACTATTTGTCATTTGCTTATAATGTGATAATAGGAACGCCCAAATTGGGAAATAAAGTGGGGATTTTTATTTGTTGTTCCCACTTCGCTGCGACTATCATACGACAAAGTAAAAATCGAATCGCTAATTGCCCAAAACGCTTAAAAAAAACAATAATGAGATTGATGATCTGTTTGAGTTGTTTTGTATTTTGGGTTCTTAAAAATTTGAAAACGAGTTATTTATTAATGCTCAAGCGCGGCTTAATGAGAAAATTGAAATCCAAATCGAACACAGCAACTTCCCATATTCTGATAATGGACAAATTTACGAGCAGGATGATTATTTGCCTGAACCGAAAGAAACAGATCTAGAAAATACACCATTCTACCAGCTCTACAAATTAATTTATACAAATATTTCAGAAAAGATGTCAAGCCGGGAAAATTGTTGCAAAGAAAACATTTTATTTTGTCCAGAATTTGCTAGCTTTTGTATAAAAAAATATATGAAATTTTTACCACTGTGGAGCACGATATTTTTAAAGAAATTTGGAAATAATGTACGGGTTTCAAATGCCAGTATCGAAAGCTGGTTCAATGTGGTTAAAAATAATTTAATAAAAGAGCATCATCAAAAAATCGATCGATGTATAGATTCTTTAAGAGAAAAAACAGCACTATTATTAAAGGCAATGGAATGCGCTCCTCATTTAGAATCTTCAAGAAAAAAGAAGCCAATTGGCCCAGAAGCAAATAATACGATTATTTTGACAACTAATGAAGTTCGAGCTGATGAAAAACAACCCTATGATTCGGATTATAAAGAAATGTGGTGTAAACGGAATAAAAAGGACGATGCGAGGTATTATAAAAAAATAAGTTTTCTACCAATCATAATGATTTTAAATACTACGATAAAATGACAAATTTAAATTTTAATATTGTTATTTTCAAATATCATTTTCATGAACATCGCGAGACTTGTCTTTATAACTTCTGCTTTAGTTCACTACACCATAAAAATTTTCTTACGACAGGGTTGGTTTACGTTGCAATGAGCGTTCTTATTAAAAATAAAAATAGTGTTTGCCTCGACCACTTTAAAGTTTCAAAAATCTTTAGCCAAAAACCTGGCTAAAAAGCGATCGACCATAAAAAACAGCCAGAGTTGAAATGGGCTACAGAAAACCGATACATAATTATACCCGTTTGCCGAAATAGTCATTTTGAAGTAGCTATAATCGATATGGATAAATCAACTAAATTTAACATTGTTTCGTGCAGTACGTTACCACAACAAAAAGATGGATATAACTGTGGTGTATTAATCATCTTTGCAGTAGATTATTTAATAAATGGCTCTTATAGGAACGACATTCATTCCGACAATGAACAAACAAACTCAACAGCTTTACAAGAATACCGGATTTATTTAAAAAATATTGTAGCAGCTAATTCAGAAGAAATAAAAAAATATTGTTTGTTCTGTTATAGAGACGTGACATGCAATACATCACAATGTTTCACATGTAAAAGGTACTATAATGGGTGTTACTGTGTTTTCACGGTTTATGATTAACACTCACTATGTTTTGTTATTAACAATTATTTATTTATTGTTAAATATAAATGTTCACAATATATTATTATCAACTAGTTCACAAAATGGTTGTTGAGTGTGAACGATTGTTCGAAGCACTTTCACTTTATTATTGTATGAGACTGTGTCTCTTGAGATTCTAAAACGCGACTTTCTTTTCGTTTCTCATTCCGTACAAAGAAATTGAAATCTCGATATTTATCGATAATCGATAAATATCGAGATTCGCGAATGTAGGTGGCGAAATAGTTATATTCAGCAAAACGAGCAATGCCTCGTAATTAAGCGGCGCGGTGTATAAATAGTTTTGCTACGAGGAGTGCCACGAAGTGAAAAGGATTTTATTTATTTTGAGCCGCTACATCACTCCCCTCCTGGATCGAAAACCGTAGTGTTTTAAATTAAATGTAACAGTTTTTGGAACACTACGTTTTTCGACTGGGTTTACCACAAGTATTCCGTACGCTGGCTTAAGCCTGTCGATGCCAATTGTTGTGGATTTTCCATTTACATCCACAACAAAGAATTTGCGCAATTTGCGGGTCACTGGATACGGTCCAGAATAGGGTGTACTCAATGGACCTCTGACTCTATCCACACGTACGAATACGTGTGAACAGGTTCCCAGATTTTTGGGAATGTACGTTGCCTGTTCAGGTGGATGTCTTGTGTCCGTAGGAACTAAGGTTCTCATGGTGGTACGAAGCTGATTCACGAAATCCGAAGTATCTGTGTTTGGGTTCGAATTTTGATCGTTGATGAAGAATTCACCGGGAACCTTGATATTTTGACCATATACTAGCTCTGCTGGTGTGCAGTTGAGGTCTTCCTTGACGGAGGTTCGAATACCCAATAGGATCGTTGGAAGTTCTGAACTCCAATGGGATGTATTACATCGAGCTGTTAAGGCGGATTTTAGTTGCCTGTGGAACCGTTCGACAAGACCATTCGCTTTCGGGTTGTATGCAGTTGTCCGAATGCGATGGGAACCTAGGAGCTTCGTGAGCTCGGTGAACAACGTTGATTCGAATTGTGTTCCTTGATCTGTCGTGATGAAGAGTGGGACACCATATCTACAGATATACTCATTGTAGAAGATCTTACTTACGGTTTTTGCGGTCATTTCTCGGATTGGATAAGCTTCTGGCCAACGGGTAAATCGGTCGACTATCGTTAAAATGTAATGATAGCCATTCGATTGGGGCAGTGGACCAACCAGGTCCATGTGGATGTGTTCAAACCTGCCACTTGGTAGCTCGAATTTACCAAGTTCTGATTTCGTGTGGCGGTAAACTTTGGACTTTTGACATGGGATACAAGATTTCGCCCAATTGCTTGTATCAGTATTCATTCTTGGCCAGAAGTATTTTGAAGCAATAAGTTTTCGCGTAGCACGGATGCCGGGGTGTGATAATCCATGTAGACTATCGAAGATTGTCCGTCGCATGTTGAGAGGAACGTAGGGTCGATTTTTACCTGTTGAAGTCTCACACCAAATTTGCTGCTTGTCTGGTAAGTCGATCCGTTGCAGGTTTACGCTTGATTTCGGTGTGTGTGCTGAAATCAATTTCTGCAATTCGTCGTCGCGTTGTTGTTGTGTAAGTAATTCCTTCGTGTCGAAGGAAAAGACGCTGAGTTCTGTGAGAAGTGTTTCACCAGAACGAGACAAACAGTCGCTCACCACATTGTGTTTACCTTTAATGTGATGAATGTCGGTAGTGAACTGAGCAATGTAATCGAGATGTCGTAATTGCCGGGGACTACGTTCAGACTTTGACGCAATAGCTGTTGTAAGAGGCTTATGGTCGGTAAATAAAGAGAAATTTCGGCCTTCGACGAAATGGCGAAAGTGTTTGATTGCTAAATACATAGCAAGAAGTTCTCTATCGAAAGTAGAGTATTTAATTTCCGCAGGGGAGAGCTTCTTTGAAAAGAACGCTAATGGTTGCCAACATCCTTTGTTGCGTTGTTGTAAGACAGCTCCAACTGCTACATTGGAAGCGTCGGTAGTTATGTTGAACTGCGCGTCGTTCAACGGGTGTGCCAAAAGAGTGACAGCGGCAAGAGAACGCTTGACCTTGTGGAAATATTCTGTACAATCTTCGGGCCAAGAGAAGTTTCTTCTGTTTTTGCCTTTCTTAAGTAAAGTGGCCAAATGCCTGTGAATCGGCGATAACAGTTCGGCTAACCGTGGTATAAAGCGGTGGTAATAGTTCACCATACCGACGAACTGCTGTATTTGGCGGATTGATGTTGGTTCTGGAAAGTTTGAAATGACATCAACTCTGTCTTGCGACGGGAGGATGCCATCTTTCGAAATTGTGTGGCTCAAGAAGTCGAGTGACTTCACGCCGAAAATACATTTCGAAGCTTTAATATTAATTCCATATGCGGAGAGACGTTTGAATACTGACTCGAGATGTTCACTATGTTCCATCTCGGAACGGCTTGCAACGAGGATATCGTCGATATAAGAGTAGACGAAGTCCAGCCCTTTTAACACTTCGTTAAGGAATCGCTGGAATGTCTGGGCTGAGTTACGAAGGCCGTATGGCATTCGGGTAAACTCAAAAAGCCCGAAAGGAGTAGTAATCGCTGTTTTGTGAATATCCTCGAGAGCCATGGGAATTTGATGATATGCCCTTACCAAATCTATTTTCGAGAAAATAGTGGCGCCGGCGAGTTTCAACGAGAAACTGTGTATGTGGGGGATAGGATATCTATCTGGGACAGTGACAGTGTTTAGCTGTCGATAGTCTCCACAAGGGCGCCAGTCCTTGTCTTTCTTTTGCACCATATGTAATGGTGAGGAGACTGGTGATGATGAGGGGCGGCAGATTCCGATGTCTGTCATAAACTGAAATTCAGTTTTAGCAGCTTTTAGTTTAGTTGCGTCGAGTTGTCGCGGTTTAGCACAAGGTAACCTACCTTGCGTGACGACGTAGTGGACTACGTTATGCTTCACTGGGAGATTGTAATTCGGTGCCTCAGTGAGCGAGGGGTATTTCTTTAAAAGAGCGCCGTAATCGTTGTTAACGCTGAAATGTTTTGGAGATGGCGTATCAACTTGGGCGATGATTGCGTTCACAGTGAGGGTAGTAAATGAATCAGAAAGTCTTCTGTTCTTTAAATCGACCACGAGACCATATTTGGACAGAAAGTCAGCACCTATAATAGGCCTGTCTACTGCTGCGATGATAAAGGGATGTGTGAACGTACGCCTGAGACCGAGATTAACCTTCAAAAGTTTGGTACCGTAAGTGGAAATTGGGGATCCGTTTGCTGCGGTAAGAATGCAAACGGTGTCTTTAGCATTTCGGGGAAACTAGTTTACGGGTATCACAGATACTTCAGCCCCCGAATCGATCAGAAATTGCAAGTTGTTTTCATGATCGTGGATGAAAAGACGGCGAGATGAACCAATCCCACTGTTTGCCGTAGAGACAGCAGGATTTAGTGGTTTTCCGAAGGCTTAAAATGTTTGGAAGTAGCTTGTCCATGAGCTACCGGTCGGAAACTGCACGGCTGATTACAGTTGCGTGCGCGTGAGCCGAAACGACGGTGGAAGTAGCAGAGTCCAGATCGAGATGACGATCTCGACCTTGACCTGTGTCGGTAATTGAAATTCCGTCTGTTGTTTGGCGATCTTCCACGTGAACCAATGTTCATGTTGGCCAGTGTTCGCTGTAGATCTGCCAATTGTTGTTGCGTCTTGTCAAGTTGTCGTTGCATTAAAACAAGGGCTGATTCACCGTCAGCAGTTGCCTTGCTTGTGGATGGCTGGTTGACAGCAGCAATTTGTTTGGATGTTCTGGATTGAGCGTAAATCCAGATGTTGTCGGCGACCGGTAGGATTTCCTCGATGTCGTTCTTTATGTCCCGCGCCATTATCGCTCGTAAGTCGTCTGGCAAACGTTTTAGCCAGAGGTTTTTGAGTAAATCGTTGTTTACTAATTTGGAATCACCTGCTTTTTGTTCAAGCAGGCGATAAAAGTGGGACGGTTTAAGGTCTCCCATTTGCTGGAAACCGGAGAGCAACTCGTCAAGTCGTTGCTCCTCGCTGATAGTGTAGCGGTTGGTTAACGCGGATTTCAGTCGATGATATTTCGTGCCTGGCTGCGGGTTCCTGAAAATGTCCGTTATGAATTGTACCGTCTCTTGTGGTATTGCGCCGAGAGTGTAAGCAAACCGTTCATCGTCGTCAACAATTCGGTGGATTCCGAACTGATGTTCGACGAGGATGAACCAAGCTGCCGGTTGCTCGTTCCAGAAGGGAGGTATTTTCGGTGGCATCTTGTATATCTTCGTGGTTGCTGATGCTGGTGTGCCAGTGTGGCTGTCGTTCTCCTCTTCTGACGACGAAGAGGCTTTTTGTTGTTTAGGTGGCATCGTTTATTTGTTTTATTTTTCACTTCACTTTAATACCGGCGTAGCAGAAATATTTATTTTAGACACTTGTCTATAATCGTATAGACTTAAAAAAATATTCGAACGCGAACAAGCTGAATGTAATTACTTTTCCAACCAAGGAGTAATGCGAATAAAAAATGGGCAGATCGAATAAAACCAAACTCAAAAAAAATCAATCAATTAGGAGTTGTATCGAGCGAAATTGGAAACGAAAAAGAAATCTTGGAATGATCAACGGAATTATAGTGTGAAAAATGCGAATCGAACAATCGTACATTTACAATAAATATGATTAATATGTAATTTGATATAATATTGTTTATGAAAATATGTTTGTAAAAGAATATTTAAATAGAAAAAAAATTTTATAGTATATACACAACATGAGAAAAAAATTAAATGAATTGGTCGAGTTTCGAACTTGCGACCTTAATATTGCTAGCCGTCAACGCTAATCGTTGGGCTACTGCGTTTATATAATTTTAATGTATAATATATATTTTTTTTATGTGGTATGTTATATTGTTAAAATATAATATGTAATAATATAAATACTTAAGTAATTTGTTTATTTATAAAAAAAATTTTAATAGTTAACGAAAAAAAATTTTAGAAAAAATTTTGAATGTACTTATATATGTATATATATATGTGTGTGTATATAGTTAATTTAAATATGTTATAGTTAAATTGGTTTTTTTTTGGTAATAAAATGTTTATAAAAAAATTTTGTAAAAAAAAAATGTTTAATAATTTTGATTTTATTTTAATAATTACTCGTATGTGTATATCCGTTAGGCGTCGTTGTTGATGTATCCGTTGTGGTGTGATGTAATTGTTCCTGCTTGTCGCTGCCACACCTTTGATCTGCCCGACTGCTTTTTGTGAGGATTTTTTCCGCATGCAAATAATCGATAAATATCGAGATTCGCGAATGTAGGTGGCGAAATAGTTATATTCAGCAAAACGAGCAATGCCTCGTAATTAAGCGGCGCGGTGTATAAATAGTTTTGCTACGAGGAGTGCCACGAAGTGAAAAGGATTTTATTTATTTTGAGCCGCTACAGTACATACATGAAAGATGCACAGAGAGCGTGAATATAATTAATAACGAATGCTTGTTTTGCATGAAATAATTTTATTCTAGTATATCGCACCGCACTATGACTAGTCAAATTGTCATAGTTTCTTTTTATTTGACTAATCAGCAGCCGATCGCAAATTTAATAAGAGCAAGTATCGTTCCAAACATTTTTTATTTTGCGTTTTAAATTGTTTTTTTTCAGGGCCAGTCTTCCAGGAACAGTCGTCATGGGTCAATCAAGGACGTAAATTAATAATAATATTAAAATTTTGTATTTTGATTATATGAATTTGAGTTTTTTATTTTTTTATCTTGAAGTTTTTATGCCTGTAATGGAAGATTTCTCACCGAAATTTCCTTAACCTTCCATAAGACTTTTTCTTAATAAATTATAAAATCTAGAAATCTGTTTTTTTATCACTTCCAAAATTGCTGTGTGAAAGAGAAAATATGGTAAGTTCCTCCGTTACTTCTTGTTTATTTATTTTGCTCGCGCTACGTCCCATGTGAGTTGGCAACCTCATATTTGAGATACAAAATCGGTTATCTTCTGATTTGAATCTGTTCACTATGGCACATTTCAAAACAGGATGTAACAAAACAGGACATCACAAACCATATGGCACGGAACAGGACATCAAAAACGAGTACATTGTACAATAATTGATTTTAAGAGTATATTATCCAGAGATCAAAAAACTCCGGAGTGCACATTTGTTATAAAATTGAGGAATGTGTGCAAACAATGCACATGAAAACGAAAAAACTGAAAAATAAGGAATTTTGTTGTTCGTGAGAAAGTTAGTTTTTTCTTCTCATGAATATTAAAAATATTCTCTTAATGTTTATTTCATCACTCACCGTTTAAGCTGAAATTATTTTGTTAACATTTTGTTGACGAATACTTAAGAGCTATGTATGCAAGGAAACACACGAACATTATTCGTATCAAAATAAAGGAGTTATACATTTTTAAAACAAATTTTTTTTTTTTTTTTGTAATGTTTTTCCTTTTTATTTTTATACACATACATTTTTGAATTAGAAAGGGTGCGTTAATATAATTGTGTGTAATCAAAATCTTAGATATATAAAAAAATGAAATAATTTTATTTTGAAAAATTACTTTGATTATATTGTTTATACAAAAGTGATTAGTGATTAATTAAATATAATTTTTTAACCTGAACTTTTCTAATTGGAATAAAATAACACAAAATAAAACAGATATTTATTATGATAGTATTCAAAATTTTATTAAAACAGGTAACATAAGTATCGTCAAAATTTCATTAAATTACTTAGTAATTAATAATTTAATTATTATAAAATATAAATTTAACCTAAATTAGAAAAATTCAATATATATTTTTATTAATAATAGGAATGGTAAGTAATTCATTTGGTAACTTCATATATCACATAATTAAAAATATTTGTCTTAGACAAAATTGCATAAATTTTAAGTTCAATAGTATTATAAACATAAATAGTATACTAAAAATAAATATTTAGTTCTTCAAAATAATAACTTTCAGAATAAATCAGGATTTAATTTTATTAGAAGAATGTCTTGCATCACATCTGCTGATAATCGGTTTCGAAGTGATGTTAATATGAGCGACAACGCACTAAATGACCGGTCAACCGATACTTGCATGGCTGGAACCGCTAATGCTGTTTCCGCTAGTTGGTAGAGTTCTGGAAATTCGTATCGGATTCTTTCCCAATAATTTAATATATTTTCGTCCGAGTGAAGACGATTTTTGAAACACAAAGAATTTAGTTGTGTTTCTAAATCAAACACATCCAAATTATCTCCTAATGCAGTATTATCCATTGACTGTAGATATTGTTCGACAATAGATATTTCGTTGGTTGATTCCATTATTTGTGTTGATTGTGACGTTAACAAAGTCGTATCACTCAGTTGATAGTTATCATTATCACTTGACATGCTGCTTAAATTTTTAATAAATGAATGCAGTAGTTTTAAAGGAACCTAAAAGGGAATATTTTGATTAGTAATTTTAAAATATTTTAATTTATAATGTACACCGCGCTTACCTTGGCATTTATTTTATCATCATCTGTCAAATTTGATGAATTCAGATAATTAAACCTTGGGTCTAAAAACATTCCCGCAAGAAAAACATCGGATTTAAATAATTGCTGCTCGCGATCAACCATTTCGTTTTTTAATTTTTTTGCTATATCATTTTGTTGAAATCCCAGGGTGATTTTGCAATGAAGCCATTCTTTATAAAAATCGCCTATTGTCAGTGTTGAAGACTGTAATTTTTTTGTGGCTATATATATGGGCTTAAACGCTTCCAAAAACTGTTTCATGAAAGCTAATTGCTCTTCACTGAATCCAATTTCCGGATAATTTTGTGCCACTTGAATATAAAATTGTCTATTTTGTATTAAATTTTCAACCATAGAGTACGTTGATCCCCATCTTGTTACAATATCTAAAATAGGCCTCTTGGTAGAATTCACAATAAAGACACTTCTGTATTTGGATGTTTTTAACTTTTTGACTGTATTTCTTATTGCGGTCAATTTAGAGGTCATATCACTTTCCATAATAATACAGTTTGCTACTAGTTGAAGTGTATGTGCAGCACATCTAACACATCCCAGGATGCTAAGAAATTTGTTTTCTGTATTTGTGTAAAAACTGGATTCCGCTGATGTAATAATTTGATCGTCTTCATCGTTGTCGTCCGAAATTTCAGTTGATTCAGTAACACTTGTATTAATATTTTGATTTTCTGATAGAAGTTTGACCGTTTTGATCATATTGGCGCCATTATCAGTAGTTACAGAATATAATTGCGAAATATTTATATCATATTTTTCTAACAATGAAAGAATTACATCCTTTAGGTTCTCAGATGTCATACGGTCAGTCATCTGTATCATTCCGATGGTTCTAATGATAATTGACCCATTTTTTATAAATTGTAGGTTAACTCCTAAAACATTTCTGTCCAGCCGTGTAGCACTATCAATTTTTAACGATATCATTCTTTCTTTTATTTCTGCTTTAATAGTTTGAATAATTTTTTTGGAAGTTGACCTGATGTGTTCGTGGATATTGGATGAGTTTAACTTTATCTTTAATGCACTTTCAATCGTATTTAGTATTTCTCGAAACCCTTCGTAGTCTATTGTTGCTAAAGGCAATACATGTTTTGTTAATAATTTTACACAAGAATTAATAACAATGTTTTGATCAATTTGAACTCGTACATATGGTATTTTACTTTTCTTTTGATTTGGTGCGCAATTTTCTTCATCTTCATTTTCAACTAAATTGAGTTGAATAGCAATATTTTTGTGGCACCGTATAATATACCTTGATAGGTTATTAGTATTTTTACCACATAATGTTTTACCACAGTAATCAATTTTACAAGCGCATTTATTAGTATCGGCACATACATTAAAATGTCGCCTAATAGTTTGTGCTTTAGTTGACATTATATCTAAATATAAATAAACACACAGTTTAAAAAGCAAAGAAAATAAAAATTAGTTTTACTATATTACTAGATAACAAGAAATAAAATAATGGTTAATTTGATATTATTACATACAATAAGACTGTCCGAAAGAACCACTATTGTTTACACGAACGACAACAAATCCGTCTGAATATCACATCCTCACTAAATAAAAATAAATGAAATAGCACAAAAACACAAAAAAACGGAGTCTCTCCAATTTTCTCTCCAAAAATAAATAAAAGTGGAACTAAAAATATTCCGTAATAAATATTTACCATCGTTCTCAAGATCATAAATACTCCGGAGTTTTGAATTGTATATTGTTTTGTAGCCTTGTTTGCACACGGTTACATCAAACATAAAAACAAGAAAAATAATTTCTTTCGCCATTCTGGTGTTGTAAAATTAAATAATGTGATGAAATAGAACAAAAAGGAAAAAGTAGAGTTGAAAATATTCATACACACAAAAACCATAAACGAATTATTGCAAATTGCACTGTTTTCGTTAATTCCGCTTGTTGATGATTTTTAATACACACGTGTTTTTGTACGCATTCATAAATGTGCAATTTTTGAACTCTGATATTATCAAGAACAAATTCACTTTCAGTTAAAGATTGACAATGAATTATTTAAATTAAATAAATTAACTAAATGAATTAATTTAACTAAATTAATTAAATTTGGATCAATTTAATTAAAATATTTAAATTTATTCAACTAATTAAATTATATTATTAAGTTAATTTAACTAAAATTTCCATTCAACTAACAGTTGCAGATAGTCGACCACTAGGGCAACCAAAAATATGCTCTTAAAAATAGGTTTTAGGGGTATATCCTCTGTCCGGTCGCAAATTATTTAATTGCGAGGCAAAATATGGTTACTAGATTTATGTTGCCATGCCAATTGACACATTTTTTTAAATTTAAATTTGTTTTTCGATTGTAAAGTAGAAATACACGAAAACCCTGTTACGCGTCGCAGTCTTTTCGTGTATTTCTACTTTACAATCGAAAAACAAATTTAAATTTTAAAAAATGTATCAATTAGCATGGTAACATAAATCTAGTAACCATATTTCGCCTCGCAATTAAATAATTTGCGACCGAATAGAGGATATACCCCTAAAACCTATTTTTAAGAGCATATTTTTGGTTGCCCTATATAAACATTGTTGTTGGTTTTAGGACAAACTTCAGATCCGTTAAATTTTTTGAATTTAAAAACTATTTGTTTGAAATTAAATGAACTTTTTGTTAACTAATAAATAACTTTTTTATTTTAATAATGTACATATTTTGTCAAATACTTTTTAAATTTAAAAAGTTTATTTATTTAAACAGAATAATTTATTTCAAAAGAAGAGTTTTAGCATTTAACAACAATTTTTTTGATAATAATGACAACTTATGAAAATGTTTATATTTATTGTTTTACCAGAGATCCCGTTTTTTATTTTTCAATTCGTCTATATTTTATTTTTTATTTTGAAGTTTTTTCGGCTATTTTAGACAAAATATTATTTACAAATACAATGACATTCACTTTTCTAGAAGTGTTAATTTGGTGACATAATTTGCCAAATCGATATGTTCTTGTGTTACACTAAAGGTATGAAGGTTTGAATTTTTGCAGTTTGTTCGTTGCAACCTGATGAGTACTGAGTAGAACAACTTTTTACGAGTATCAGTACGAAACGAAACCAAACTGCCAAGAAAGAACTGGAAGAGGTTATCGTTATATTTTTTACGGTTGTGTGCATTTTTACACAATGGCCCTGGGAGGTAAAAATTGGGGAGGGGGAGTTAATTTTCTACTTTTCGTGGTAGACATATTTGTTATGAGTAGATTACCCCTTTGGTTTTGCTGACTTGAACATTCGCAAACATTGTGAATGTCATTGTATTAGTAAAGTGTATTACGGATTACGTTGATTTAATAAAATTGTGCTACATTTGTTAAAAAATAATTATTTAAAAACTAAAATAAATCTTTTAAAACTAACCAATAGTTCTTTTATTCTTAAAAAACAATCTCTTAAAATTTAAGAAAACTATTTGACATAAATAAGGAAAGTATTTTTAAAACAAATTTTTTTATTTTTACAAACAAATTTGGTGAAAAAAAAAATATTTTAAAAATAAAAATATTATCCTATTGATTTTAAAAACGAGGCTTTTCGTCTAAAAAATATATGTTTATTTTTTTGATTTTATACGTATATTTTTTATTTTTACTGGTTTTATTCTCAGTGTAGACACACATAGTGAGAATTTCCAGAAATTACTGATTTTGTGATATAATTCACCAAATCGTAAAGTTCTTCTTTTGTACTATAGGTACAAAGCAATAGTGAATTTTTGCAGTTTGGTCGTTGCAATCTGATGAGTAGACCAATTTTTTATCAGTACGAACCCAATCTGCGAAGAACAGACCTAATAAAGTTCTCATTTTTGTAAGGGCTTGTGATCTTTGTGTACACTACACAAGTACCCTGGGGTTAAAATGAGGGGATGGTAGGGAAGTGCATTTTTCTACTTTTTATGGTAGATATTGTGTGAGTAAATGTTCTCTTTGTTTTCTATGAGTAGAAAAGTGGTAAACCTTGTATAAATGCCAATAAAAATAATATTTTGTCCGAAAAGCCGAAAAAATCTTAAATATAAAACGTTATCCTCTACTTTAGGAGTGACTTTAAGCCGATAATTTGACACTTTTTCGCGTTGGTATATTGTATACTTTTAAACTTCATCTTAAGTCATACATGAGCGACTTGAATATATTTATATATTTATAACATAACCGTCTGTTTGACGAGTGGCGTCAAGGCCGGACATTTAATTATTTTGGAAGTTTGGAGTTAATATACTATTAACTTTGTCTAAATACAGACATTGGAGTCTGAAAAATATAATACACTTAAACGTTTTAGTTTGGTTAAACAGTTAATTGACATCAAAGTGACTTCATGCACTGTCTGTTATACGAATGGAGCTGGCCTGCTTTTGATATTTTTAGTTTTCGAGTATTTCGGCGAATAAATGGCTTTTGGTTTACCGGGATGAGTGTAATATGAAAATTCTTAAACATTTGAAATTATTTATCTCGGCCCCTACGGATTGCATAGAGATGATCGAAGTGGTTCTGAAATAGTGCTTGATGTAAGAAACAAATCTTATTTATCCACATGCTCGGAAATCTGTGAGATGTTTGTTATTCGAGAGAGAACATCATTGAGTGTAATATGAAAATTATAGGTTCAGATGCTCGGAAATTTCTAAGATTTTTGCTAGTCGAGAGAGAACATTAAAATTCTTAAACATTAGAAATTAATTATCTCGGCACCTACGGATTGCACAGAGATGATGAAAGTAGTTCTGAACTAGTATTTTATGTAAGAACAAATCTTATTTATCCACATGCCCGGAAATTCTTGAGATGTTTGTTATTCGAGAGAGAACATCAATGTTAAACTCAATGTTATAGGCTTTCTAAGCATTATTATTTCGGCTCCTCTGGAACGGACAGAGATATTGTGGTTCCTAACCCATTTACTTAACTTATTTTTTGTTACATGCATAACAGTTATTGATGTGTAAACATTTTTTTATTCGCGTCTATGAAATATTTGTGTTAGAGTAAACATGTAAACGAAATGAACGGAAATGACGTTCGCTTAAAAAAAAAAAGCAAAAACAATAAAAACAATTTTATACTGCATGTGCCTTGCTTGTATAATAGTAGAGAAAACAAAAACACTAATTTAAAAAATGTATTGGAAACCATCGACATTTGCATAGATCAGAAAAAACAAAAAAAAAAAATTTAAATATTGCGTGTGCCACAACAATTCATCCATCATTAGAGTGGTATCTATAACGATATAGCATACTGTTAGGATAAAAACACAGTCAACAACTTGTGTATGTTGCTTTATCACGAATCTCAAAGGGCTGCTCATCAAGTCGGCTATCAATGATCATGTATTCAACTAAGGAAGTAAAAATACAACCATACTCACCACATAACCGCTAAATATAGCTCAGGATGTAATGGCGAATTTTTTACGAGGTTATACGAGACGAAGGTCTCTTGTTTTCCGAGACCTGGCTACGCAATGACCAGCATGCTAATATTCTTAATTAAAAATACTGCGTTCAGTTCAAGAGAGATAGCAAGCGGGCTGCCGGAGTAGCAATTCCGTCAAAAGATTCATAAAATGAGTATAGTGGGCACAAATGGTTTGCCGTACGAATTTTCACTTGTCATAAGTCGGCCTTACTTGATCAAAACCAATATTGACCTGACAGATAGACTGGCCAATGAAACTATGGGCTATCTGAGGTATATCGAATCGAGAAATCCTGACTAGGACAACGAGAACGATGAAAACGTCAACAGTAAAAATGTCAAACGACTCTGGGTAGATTTCGGTACAAATTTACCAGTTGGCAAGAAGGTCAGGCGGCTTAAAGCTGGATTGGCACAGAAAAAGAATTTCGACCGATATTTGGTACCCATTTCTAGAAAAAGCTCAATTACTGGTTATCGAAACAACAAACGGATAAAGCGTAATCATTTTTTAGCCTTAACGTGGCGGAGAAGCTTAGGGGTAGCAAACTCTAAGTATAGCTTTTGCTACTCAACCAATGTGTTATATATATATATGAATTTTCTAATTCCCAAACTCCTCGAAGATTTTGATATCATGATTTTTGAAAATTCTACAAATAATAATAAATTTAAATAACTTCATATTTCAAAAATTACTCGAACTCTTTCTTAGTAAAATAAGACCACTTAAAATTAGAAAATCAATAAAATATCAAAATTTTCTAAAATGATTGGTTTTGATCATAGCGTACCGACTTAAATATTCCTAATTGGTTTGAGTCTCTTTAGAAGTAGATTCCCGAATTATTTTGAACCAATTGCTAAAAAAATTGGACACGTTGGTTGTGCAACCAGGGAGAAAATCGACAAATTGTGTCGAAATGTAAAATTGTTTACCACTGTTTTACCACTATTATAAAAATTTATTCACTGCACTGGCGAATTTATTGTATCGGATTAAACGCGTGTTGTTTTGACGAGGGATTGGTGATAATTCTCGAAGAATAGTTCGATTACCACAGATTTTTATAAGTTTTAACGAAATACAATTCATCATGTGCTTTTTTTTAATAAAAAAATAATCAATTCACCTGTTCGATAGAAACCGATGTCTATGGTCACCAGATATTGCTATCTATATGTTAACAATAAAATGTTCTAATAACATAAATAAAAAACTTATTTAATTTGAAATTCAAAAAACTTTTATTTATAAAAAAAGTATTTTTATTGTTGGCTGGTGGGCTATGGTGCTAAAATTCCAAATTGAATATAATGATTTGTTAATCTTCAATACGCTGCTAAACTGATTTTTAAGAACTAACTAAGAATAAGAAATAAAGATAAAACACGAAAACAAAATCCGGGAATGACGAAAAAAATTAATCAAACTTTCATCAGAGCAGAACCAAACCTCGTGCTAATGAAACGGGAGAACCAAAACTATACTCGCAAATGGTAATGACAAAACCAGTTATATCGAAGGGCACTGCCCAAAATACAACAGTGCTCCAAAAGATACTAAGAAGCATGGAAGCTTATAACATTCGTTTATAAGAGTAAAGGCTCTTCCTGAAAAAGGATTATGTGTACTCCACAAAATACTTAAAGCAGTATTCAGCTTGAAACACGTTCCATATCAATGGAAAGGCACACACGTAATCACGATACCTAAACCCAACAAACCACTAAATGACAAAAATTCGTATAGGTCGATTTCCTTACTTCCAATAACTTCAAAAATATTCGGGAAACTAGTCCTCCTAAATGTGTCTCTTTAGAGACCAATAATATAAGAAAAAAATCTTACTCCCCACATAAATTTGGCTTCAGAGAAAGCCATTCAACAATAGAACAAGTACATCGAATTACAAACATAATTGAAGATGCACTTGAAAATAAGAAAGTATGTTCAAATATCTTCTTGGATGTAGCACAGGCCTCTGAAGCCGTATACATACGTCGGATGGAAATCTGGGATTTTTACATCTCAATAGGATTTTTTCCTCAGAGTTGAGTTTTTGTCAACTTTTTGGGATGAAAGGGGGCGTGTAAGTTGTACTATTTCTTTCGTTTGATTGGATAAAACGGCGAGATGTGAAAATCCCGGATTTCCATCCGACGTATGTATACGGCTTGATAGAGTGTCGCATAAAGTATTTATAAAGTGAATATTAATAACAAAGAGATAGTTACCAAAGTTTTATGAAATACTAAAATCTTACATATAACTGACACTTTCATCTTAAATTAGATGGCGAATACTCAGAAATAAACAAAATATCAGCAGAAGCACCCCAAGGTACCATGTTATGAATTATTGATACTACACTGTATTTGGTTTGGGATAGTATTAAGCATTAATACTGAATTATATAAATTTCTATATTTCTTTCTAAATGTCATAAAATTATGTTATAAAATCATTTCAATGTATTGTATATAATATAATCCTTTTATAGGTATCTTATATACAAAATACGAAAAAACCTATAAAAGGAATGACCAGAAGATGACCAAGGGCAGTCGAGAGTGTACTAGA
This sequence comes from Nephrotoma appendiculata, assembly GCA_947310385.1. Lineage (NCBI taxonomy): Eukaryota > Metazoa > Arthropoda > Insecta > Diptera > Tipulidae > Nephrotoma > Nephrotoma appendiculata. The sequence goes on along the minus strand of OX371224.1, from coordinate 238,494,215 downwards.
AAATAAAAATTATCAATAAACCAATGTGAAATATTATTAAATAAATAAAATTTAAATATAAACTGAGTGTATAAAATATATATATATATATATATATATATATATATATATATATATATATATATATATATATATATATATATATATAAAAATTTCTCGTGTTTTAAAATTACACAAATCAATTCCCGAATTTCCAAAATTCACAACAAAAATATTGGTGGCAGCGGAGGGATTTGCTCAACACACCACGAGCAAATCTTAAAATTTTGGAAAATCGGTTTAATTAAAACGCGCAAGCGTGGCTTAAAATAAAATTTAATTTTATAATATTATAACGCACAATGAAAAATAGTGTAAAGCTATAAGTCTCTTAAAAATAAATTGTGCACAATTATTAAAATGTATAAAGCTAGTTGAATATTGTGGATAACATTTCACTTAAATTCATATATAAACATAAAAACGTAAAACGTTATGCGAGTGCTACTAAAAAGTGCTATATCGTACCAAAGTATGTAGTTATAACTGTTGTGACTAATTTGATTACAAGTGATTTGCAAACGAAATCAAAATTGGTAATCCTAGTGAAAAAAAAATTATGATTAATAAAATTAATAATTAATTCAATAAAACGTTATTTATTAATCTCGAAAATTATAATAGAAAAAAAAAATTAAGTTTAAATTCGTAAAACAAAAACAATGAAACGGATAATACGAATAAAAATTTTCATACGCGAAAACGAATTTTAAAAATTTCATATGCTGATAAAATTGCACCATACAAATATCGCAATTTTAAAATTTTATATCAAGAAAAAAATTATGCTAAATTGCCTAATCTAAAATCCGCATAACTATAACATGGCGACTGACGAACGTTATAATAATCACCTGCTAAATATAAGTCGTTAAAGACGAAACCAACCGTAATCGTTCACATCGGGAATTATTAAGGGAAATCAATATTTGCTCATCATACATCAACTTCTTCAAGGTTATATCGACAACCAACGCAACATATCATCGGTACATTGGTAATCCATTCAACGATATTTATTTTTCAACGTCATCAAATTAATATGGATTTCGGTATGTATTATAATATTTTCAAGGTTAGTGTTCAAATTTTTTATATTATTTATTATTCCTCAACTCTTTATTAATATCGTAAAATGAATTAACAGAAAAAATTATTTGAAATTGTGTATGAATTCTATAATAATTCGATTACGTAAAATTCTTCTCATTTTCAATGTTTAACATAGTTGTATTTTGCTGAAGCTAATTCTTTTGATTTACTCGTTTTCTTTCCAAATTTAAATTAATGTCAGTAAAAGACGGGCATCCAAATACTTTAAAGTTACGTACTCGTGAAATAAAAAGACGATCTTTATCTCTGAATTCTGTTGATCAGTGTGCAAACGTAGACAATTTAGATATTAAGTCGGTTGTAAGCGATTACTTAAACATAAAACAAAAATGGCTAAACTAAATGTCGAGATAGCATTAAAATTAATTCCTGACTTTGATGGAAATTCAGATAGATTGCATAAATTTCTTGCGTGTTGTGACGTAGTGTATGACGGTTTACTAAATACAGAGTATGACAAGTTTTTAAATGTGCTCAAGACAAAACTTTCCGGTAAAGCATATGATGTGATAAAGTATACTACAATTGACTATTGGGAACAGTTAAAACTCGAGTTAAAAAATAATTCCAATACTCAAGGTCGATCGAACAACTTCAAATTGAACTTATCAACGTTCGCCGTAATGAAAATGTGACGACATATGCGACTAGGATAGAAAAATTGCTATCCGAATTGAACGAAGTATGCATAGATGCGGAAGGAACTGATTCTGCATCCACCATAATTAATCTAAATTCAAAAACAGCTCTTCAGGAAGGACTTCATGATTCTATTAAAATTATAATCAAAGCGTGTCGATTTTCGAAACTACAAGACGCGGTAAACCAGGCTTGTGAGGAAGAACTCATCTTAAGTAGCCGAAATCAAAGTAATGATTCTTTTTCAACTAATAAGATTAAATGTCAGTTATGCAAGAGAATTGGGCATTCTGCAAATAATTGTTATAGTCGAAACATGGGTTCATCAAATTCTAATTTTGTCAGAAGAGATTTTCCACTATATCATTCGTACAACAAAACAAATGAAATTAAATCATATCCTTCAAATATTCGCATGACTCAAAAAACTGTGATTTGTGCATATTGTAAAATTCCTGGACATCATATTAGTTTATGCAGAAAACGCCAGTATGTGAATTCGCAAAACAAAATTGCTAATTCATCTAAAATTGTACAGCCTGCTCTTTCGGCAGAAACACTTCGGGATCCGATCCGGTAACATCAACGAACATTCCTGTTCGGATCCGGGAAATTTCAAAATAAAATGTTCAAAATCAAACATAAATTCATTCAATAATAATCCAAAAATTCTTATAAATCAATCTAAATCAGATTTTCGGTTTGATTCTAATGGAGAACGTAATTCTAATTCTTCTTTAACTAATTCTTATAATTCTTCTTTGGAATCAAATAGCGAGTCGGAATCTATCAATCCAAATCATTATTCAATTGATTTCACTTCAGAAAATCACGATAGAAAATATATTGAACTAGAAGTAGACATAATGAAACCAAAGTCGTATTTTTTTTGGTTGATACTGGGGCAGATATTAGCTTACTTAAAAGAAATTTTGTAGATGATGATACTCTTTGCTTTCCTGATAAAAAGTGTTATGTAAATGGTATTACTACTGAAACAATTCAAACAATAGCCAGTTGCGACGCTAACATTAAACTATCAAATTCAGTTATAATACAACATTCATTTCAAATTGTTCCAAATTCATTTAATATTCCATGCGCTGGTATAATCGGAAAAGATTTCCTGTCGAAACATAAGTGCAAAATCGATTATTCGAATTACAATTTCGAAATTCCTCTCATGATACATCTATTGTGTGAAATTAACTACAAATTCTTGCGTTTCCATTCCTGCTCGTTCGGAAAAATTATTTACCTTGTATTTAAATATTCCAGATAAAGATTATGTTTGCCCATCGAGTGAAATTATAACTGGAGTATATTCAGCTAATGCACTCGTAAAATCCGAAAATAATTTTATGACACTAAGTCTAGTTAATACAAACGAATATGACGTTGATCTAGTATATTTAAAATTGTCATTACTCAATTTAGATGAGTACGAAGTCTTACATTTAAATTCTTGGTCAAATAACATAGACAATCGTCTAGAGATAATCAAATCAACTATAAATTTAGATCATCTTAATCTAGAAGAACAAAATTTCATTTTAAATATCTGCAGACAATACAATGACATATTTTTTCTTCCGGGAGACAAACTTACAGCAACGGACGTTACACGTCATAAAATTCGAATTGAAGCAGACTCTCATCCTATATATATAAAGCAGTATCGATTACCTGAATCAACGGAGTTGGAAATAGATAAACAAATATCCCAAATGCTGAACGACCAAATCATAGAGCCGAGCCGAAGCCCATGGAATTTTCCACTTATCGTGGTACCAAAAAAGTCAAACAACACAGACAGAAAGTGGCGAATAGTAGTTGACTTTCGTAAATTAAATAACATCACTGTAAACGATATATTTCCATTACCCAATATCTCAGATATTTTAGATCACCTTGGGAAATCAAAATATTTTACGACCATAGATCTGGCTAATGGATATCATCAGATACGCTTAGACGATTCCGATAAAGAGAAAACCGCTTTTAGTACTTCGTTGGGACACTTTCATTTCAAACGAATGCCTTTTGGATTAAGAGGTGCACCGTCGACGTTCCAACGAATGATGAATCATATACTTAGTGGGTTAAATGGAATTAAGTGTTTGGTGTGATGATGTGATGTTACGGGGCATAATCTTAGAGATCACAATGCTAAATTAGAATCGGTTTTTGATTGCTTTAGGATCAACAATTTAAAGGTGAATTTAGAAAAATGCCAGTTCTTATCGAAGGAAATTGTTTATCTTGGGCATATAGTAACTGAAGACGGTATTAAACCAGATCCAATAAAAATTTCAGCAATTCAAGATTATCCTAAACCATCAAATCAGAAACAAATTAAATCATTTCTAGGGTTATCTGGGTATTATCGCCGTTTTATAAGTAAATATTCAGATATAGTAAAACCGTTAACTAAATTATTAAAAAAAGGGCCAATCAATTATTTGGGATGCGTTTTGTGATGAGGCACTCACCAAATTGAAACATTCGTTAATCAATCCTCCAGTTCTGCAGTATCATGATTTTTCCCAACAATTCTTAATCACAACTGATGCAAGCGATAAGGCGATTGGCGCCGTCCTATCACAAACTAAAAATGAATTCGATTTGCCAATTGCATATGCAAGTCGTGTACTTAACAAGGCCGAAATAAATTATCCAACTATCGGGAAAGAACTTTTGGCAATGGTATGGGCAGTGGAACATTTTCGTCCCTATGTATATGGTCGTCATTTCATTATTGTTACAGACCACAAACCTTTAATTTGGCTCTGTAATTTGAAAAATCCATCGTCTCGATTAATGAGGTGGCGAATTAGACTCGAAGATTTCGATTACACAGTTGTTCATAAACCAGGCAATACTAACCTAAACGCGGATGCCCTTAGCCGAATAGAAATTGGAATTGACAAGCCGCTAGAAACATTTCAGGTAGTTACACGATCTCAAAATAAAGAAATCATTATGGATAATAATCTACCTCATCAACCAACCGGGGAACGCAACGTAAATTCGTCAAACTCTAAAATAATTCAATTAACCGATGAAAAGGAAATCAATAAAATTATTTAAGATTTTCATTCGAATCCTTTAGGAGGCCATCAAGGAGTATATCGGACAGCCCAACGATTAAAACAATATTATAATTTTAAAAACTTTTATTCTCGAATTAAAAAACATATTCAGTCATGCGAGTTGTGTCAAAAGAATAAATGTGGTAAATTAAACAAGGTTCCGATGCAAATCACATCCACTTCATTTTAACCATTCGAAAAAATATTCTTAGACATAGCGGGTCCTCTTCCAACATCATATCTTTCCAACAAATATATTTTGATAATTCAGGATGATCTTACAAAATTGTCAATGGCATTTCCAATTAATAATCAGGAATCCGACACAGTAGCTCGTGTATTTGTTGAAAAACTAATTTGCACTTTCGGAGTTCCACAACAAATATTATCAGATCAGGGGGCAAATTTCATGAGTGACTTATTTGTAAATATCTGCAAATTGTTGAAAATTAAAAAATTAAACTCGAACCAGAAACAAATGGTTCCTTGGAGCGTTCCCATCGTACCTGGACTGAATATTTACGCAATTTTACACAATCAGACGAACAGAATTGGGACGCTTGGCGCCCATTTGCTATTTTTACTTTCAACACTACCCCACACACTGCAACTAAATTTATGCCTTTTGAACTTTTATTCGGATATAAACCATACATACCTCATTCATTAACTCGCGAACCTGAAGTTGTTTACAATTATGATGACTATCTTTTCGAACTGAAAAGTCGTATGCAAAATTCCTTCTATTTAGCAAGAAAAACTTTGATCATTCAGAAACAGAAGGCTAAAGATTATTACGATACTACTACTAACATTAAAAAAATTAATATCGGTGATCTTGTTCTACTCAAAAATGAAGTTCGAAGAAATAAATTTTCACCACTTTGGCTTGGACCATTTGAAGTAAAAGAAATTCCTTCATCTGTAAATACAACTCTACTTATGAATAATAAATTAAAAACGGTTCACAATAATCGAATTAAAATATTTCAATCATAGTTTTATCACAATTACACTCATTATTCGGTCTCAATTATTTACTTAAACTTGAGGAAAATAAACAATTTGAACAATTTAATTTTTTAAATATTGTAATTACTTTATTTCTATATATTTAAGTAAATAAAAAATTATATGTACAAAAATGTATTAATTAAACAATAAAATTAATTTAAAATTATGTATAAAAAAAGTGTATAAAAGAATAACAAATTGAATAATTAGTTTGTTAATAGTAATTAAAATTTTTGTTAGTAATTAAATAATCGATAGGATTATTTAAATCTCAGGTGGAAGGTGTTATGAATTATTGATACTACACTGTATTTGGTTTGGGATAGTATTAAGCATTAATACTGAATTATATAAATTTCTATATTTCTTTCTAAATGTAATAAAATTATGTTATAAAATCATTTCAACGTATTGTATATAATATAATCCTTTTATATGTATCTTATATACAAAATATGAAAAAACCTATAAAAGGAATGACCAGAAGATAACCAAGGGCAGTCGAGAGTGTACTAGAAAATAAAAATTATCAATAAACCAATGTGAAATATTAATAAATAAATAAAATTTAAATATAAACTGAGTGTATAAAATATATATATATATAAACTTCTCGTGTTTTAAAATTACACAAATCAATTCCCGAATTTCCAAAATTCACAACAACCATTTGCGTTCTCTGACAAACTTTATATGTTCTATATACCTCGGACCTGCAAACGGTAGAGGAGACTAACATAGCAACGTTTGCGGATGATACGGCCATTTTAGCAGTCGCTGATCGCATAGAAGAATTCACAAGCGAATTGCACAGAGATATTAATATTGTCAGTACCTTGACGAAAAAATTACGAATAAAACTTAATGAAGCAAAATCTGATTCTAGACGCAAATCTAATGGGTCAACTATAGGTGGAATAAAAAAAATAACATAAATAACGTAAGAAACGAAGACAAAAAATTATTATTCCAATTTGACTTTTCGGCTATAGATTGCTTCAAATATTAAGTTCATTCATATTTTTCATGTAATATTTTTTTTATGTATTTCCTAAAATCTTGAGTGAAACTACAATAGTTTTGAGTATAAACGTATTACATATCAACAAATATATGTGTTTAAAGTTATAAAAAATATTTATATGCGGTTTAAATTACCGCAATTCGATAAATTATTTTTTTAGGTTAGGTTTAGAAAAATACAATTCTACAGTGTAGTGAAAATTATTTGTGATTTTATATTCATATTAGTATATGTGTACATCAATATTTTATAAATAGAAAAGATAATATACACGAACAATTCCAAATTCCCATATATAAAATAATAAACATGCATATCACATTCAACGCACTAAATTTTGTTTGAGTTTTGTTGTTGTATTTGCTAAGTTTTTTATTCTTGGACGAAAATTTTCGCTCGGCTATTCTTTTTAAGTGTCAGCAAAATAAAACGCAATTTCTCTTATAGTTTTTATTTTTCTTATTCTGAGTATGGTCGAATACATATGAATCCTATCTCTCGGTCTCTTACGTTATATTTTTTATTCTATCTATAGTTCCCACTTAAGATGGAAAGAGCATATCAAAACGAAAAAAACGAATTATCCGTTTTTTGCAAGTATTTTGAAAAGTATATAGCATATACAAAAAAACTATTAAAATAATAAGGTTGTAAATTTAGTTTCAAACAAAATTAGGTCAGATCATACATTTTTAATTAGTAGTTTAAGTTTTAATTAAAAAAAAATATTTCACCAAAATTCGGCATAACTACACACCAAGCAGATTGACTTTTCAAAACGAAACTTTATACTAAAGCGTGAGTTACACGAAATGTGGTGGACATCTGTGGACCAGACGAATTTTTGCAATGAAGACTAATTTAAAAAAGGTTCACATTGTTAGTTTTCTCGAAATAATTATTTTTGAGTATACAAGTTAATTTTTAAACAATTGCACCTCACTAATTTTTTTGTTTTTGTTGTTGTTTTTATGTTTTGCTGCCAATGTATTCGTTTTACAAACAAATCATATACCAACACAAATAATCAAAAAAAATCAAGATCACGTAACGCAAATGTAATCATAGCAACAAAAATAGTTCCTATATTTTTCGGAAAGCGGGTTTTCAGAAATTCGTAGAGCTATAACCAAAACAAAGTTATAACTCTCTCTCTCTTTCTGGCACTATATCCCATCAAGGGATTCTGCCGCCTCAAATGAGGTTTCATAATCATAGTTTCATTTCGGATAATGAGTGATAAATTCATTGATCCTAAACCAGCCGTGAAATTTTTCCCTTGTCACCAGCGGGAATCGAACTCGGGACCTCCGGTCGCTAGAGCAAGCATGCTGATCACTTTGCCACCGGGCCGTCTCATCTTATTAGGTCGTGAAAATTATACGAACTCATTAATAAATCTCTGGTATCTGAAACAAAAATTCAAAACTTGTAATAAATCATATTAAGTAAATAGCATGGCATACAAATTTGTAAACTTGATAGTTACATACAGCACAATAGGCGCTAGATAACAAAATCTTATGTACATAATTCTAAACAGTAAACTAACGAAAAAATTTCAGGTCAGGTATCACAACTAGGCGCGTTACTTTATACGAATTAACGTTTAATTTTTATAATAATTAAATATTTTCATTTTTTTTTTGTATTACAACAAAATGTATTGTTTTATGCCAAAAACGTTAAAAACCATAAAAAGTTGTTTTAACATTTATTAAAAACAAATCTACCCAACAAAATACGAACCTACTCCGATTTTCACCATAAATTTACAGCCCGATTTGTTCCTATAAGTTACAGCCCTGATCTTGATCACTTGAAGATTATATAAGAAATTGTAAAAACAAGATTTTTATTATAACAAAAATTATAATATGTATTTAATTAAAAATATAGTAGAGTAGTATTAGAGGTTGGGTCAGTCGCACGCAAACCCCTTAGGTATAATATTATTTTAAAGTAATCACAATTTAACTGAAATAAATAATAAATTCAATAATTATAAAAGTGTTTTATAATAATGTAACCACCGCTCGTTCACAACGGCTCTGTAGAGAGGTTAAACTTTGATCAAAAATCGTCATTCTCGTAGTTTTTCTCGTAATTGATATTCTTTTAAAAATATTTGAAAAAAAAGCGAAAAAGCTTCAACGTAAGGTGCCGCTGATGGCTGATTTAAACAAAAAATCATTGGAATCTCCAAATTTCTCAAATAAGCTTAAATTTCAACTAAATTTCGCTCCGATCCGTCGCTTCAATTTACCAAGATGCAAAGTTAATGGCGAATGGTAAGTGTGGAAAAATCTTGAGGAAGCAAATTTTCAGGACTAATATACTTTAGTTTTCTACGTAAAAGTGTATTTCGTAAAAGGAAGCTGTCCCTCTGTAGTCTCAAATAGGAAGTAACAAAGAAAGCTAAAAACAGGTTTTCTTACGAGCATTTTGACTTACCTCAATTTTTAAATTGATATT